>CAXKWD010000004.1:116723937-117444402 GCA_964059195.1 Ectobius pallidus | reverse complement strand
CCGCCCACTGGTGTGGCGTAATGAAACTGCCCTTCATTTATGTTTAGTGTCGAACTGCTTCGCTCTTGAACATACTTGTGTGTTTACTAAATCGTGAAAAAGACCACCCTGCTTTAGTAATTGATTTCATATGATGTTAAGTTTATTTACTTCTTTGTGATCACAATTGAAAGCGTTTGGATCTGGCTAATTCTTCAATGGCAGGGAATAAAGATGTTGTACACAGTCGAAGCATCGAACCTAAATGCTTGTAGGTTAATGTAGACCGTACATCACGTTTAATGAAACTCATAAAAATAAAATGTTTCTTCACATAAGTATGTCGTGCCAAAAATTACGCATATCTCCGGCAGATAGTTGGTTATCCCACTTTTTTCAAATATGTAACAATAAGAAAATAAGAGGAAGCGTTTGTCTGTTTGTCTGTCTAGGCGCGATACCCAGCAAAATCTACTGTATGCAGAGACCTGAAATTTTAATTGTAGATGGGCTGAAGGGTGGCCGAATGCACCTCGAAACCGGATTTTAATTTTAGTTTTCGTTTGCGAGTTATAAGTGAAAAACTGACAAAAAAACGTTAATTTTTTGCGCTATCGAAGCATCAGTTTTCGGTAATACATTTCAATTGTCAAATCAATTGGAGGTGACTTTGTTTTTTTTTTGTCGTAACTTGAACATAAGAGCATCTCGATTTTTTCAACATAGTGTATACATATCGCATAGAATTTGCGATCGTTTCAATTTTGTAAGCCCATACTGGCCGATTCATTTGTATATAATGTCAGGGCCCGCAGACATCTGAAATTTTAAACATGCAGAAGAGGGATAATGAATATAGACTTAAATGGGCAAACATTGATCGATTTGGACGGAACTCACTATGCAGGGGTTTTCTGGGCCAGAGAACTCGAATCTGAAGTCGTTTCCCTAGGCGGCGCTTTCTAATCTTAGAATGCACACCAAAGCTGGAGTTTTAGCTGCTTCGTTACAATTGTTAATCGTTTAGTTTACGAGTGATTTGCGTGTGAGTGTTAATAAGTATAAGGCTTTAATTATTATGCTCTTACTTTTAATAATAGTTTTCCCAGTTAGCATGGAAAAGTCGTTGCTTCGATGACGAGCTGTTGTGTGCTTTTACGGCTCGCTACAGCACTCTTTACTATTGGTGTAGTGAACTGCAGTAAAGACTTAACTTCGAACACTCTCAGTCAGTGCAGCGCTGTCCTCACATCACGTCGAAACTGATGTCAAGGGCGATTGTGCCACAGTTGCGCACCCGTGAATTAAACTTATGATAAGTGTTGAAACGGTGTCTTAACTGTAAGAGAGTGCAATCCTATCTGGTTGCAATGAGCTCTATTCGAAATAACCTATAGACCTATGTTAAAAGGGCATGCCTGCTAGATGTTTTACATATAAAAGAGATGTCCACAAAGGGGGCTAAGACGCAGAGTGCGTCATTAAAATTTTGATGGAAGGATTGAAAATTGTTTTCTAATTCTTCAGAATATTATATTCTGTAATAATTTATCAGTTATGAATGTAGGCCTATATATGTGTGTGTGTGTGTGTGTATAAATATACTTCATACATATATATGAAGTGTTCGGCCCGGTCCTGCCCTGGGAAAGAGCCATGGGGGGGGGGGGGGAGGCCCACGGCCCAACCAAGGGACACTAGGCCGGATGATACAGCGTAGGGTGGCCATATCCTTTCGCGGGATGGGAATGAGCACACACAACACCCAGTCCCAGGAAGGAAACTTTACATCTCTGTAAAATCCCCAACTCGGTCGGGAATCGAACCCGGGCCGCCCAGGTGGCTGGCAGTCACGCTACCACCTCATTAACCATAATTTTTACAATTTACATTTTCTTTATTACATATACAGCAATACCTTTTCCGTGGGAAGAAGTTTTAGAGTAAACCTACTATTGCGAGGGGTTACTTTTCATGTTTACTGTTACAGCTCCTACCTACAGCAGAGGTAGGGGTGATACGATTTTGGGGGTAGTTTTCATGAAACTGGGTTAGGGTGAGTCATGAAGCTAGGGGGATGGGCACATAAATAAAAGTTCCCTGAAGGCTACATCTTCTATCTAGTGGTATGTTTCTATTTTATACAAATCTACATGCTTTAACAGATTTTTACGAAATTTTGCTCCCGTTCCCTCTTCAACCAGGAAAATACGATAGGCTAGTCAATATTAAAATTCAAACCACTCCTTCCCTCATTTTCAACCTCCATGAGTAATAATTCCTCTATAGAAACTCACATTTCTTTTTACCAATGCCTACAAAATTTTACACAATGTGTACATGTAGGCCTACATGTCATGTACCCTGTAGTGCCGGGCGATAGTTCTATGAGACAATCTAAAAAAAAACCCTTATTACTTTTTTAACCCCCATTCTGTGATCTCTATATAAATCTGCATTCTTTGTGAAGATTTTTATTAAACTTGATATATAGGCCGTACAGAACCAAGCAAACTTTTTTAGTCAAAATTTATTTTGGAAGAAACCATTCCTTACATTTATCAAAACCTATTATTTAAATCTATCTTATTTGTCGAATTTTTACCAGATTTTACAGACAGATTTTATAGAACGAGGAGAAAATTGTAGGCAAAGTAATTAATTTTGGAAGAAAACACTCGTTAAATGTTTCAACCTCTAATAGCCTAAATTCCGTCTAAGTCTACATTCTTTGACCAATTTTACCAGACTTTACACACAGACCCTATAGAACCAGGAGAACATTTAAGCAAAACTAATAGAATATCTGTTTCTTCTTATCTCAATCCGTACCATCCATGGACTTTCAAAATCCAAAGCCCTCCATGAGCGATAAAAAGGAAAATCTAGCGTTTTATAAGGGAATAAAATCTGGATATGATAGGTTGTGATTCTTCATTTCAAACTCTAAATATCTACGTAAGGACATAGATTTTGAAAATTACTATTAGCTTACTTTGAAGTACAACAAAATACAAAACCCGGGCGATGCCGGGTCCTTTAAACCAGTTTTATTATAAACTAGCTTAAAAGGCCCGGCGTCGCCCGGGTTTTTATTTTGTAATTTGAAATTAACTTATGAAGGAATTTCGACTTGTAGGCCTACATAGAACTTGAAATGAGGAAAAACGACTTATCACACTTAAACTATTTCCTCAGAAAACGCTAGATATAGCCACTACATGCTTGATTTCCTTTCGCCACATTTCTGGCGTCACCATCAATACTGCTCTGTCAAACCTTTCCTAACATCGCATAATTTAAAAGTTTTGTTATTTCTGGCCACAAACCCTTTGATAAAACTCCATACCAGTTCAATTGGATTCAAATTGCTATGATAAGGGGGCAACCTCAGTACTTGATGGCCCGCTTTATTTGCCATACATCAACCACATATTTATTTTCATCTTTGTCCGCGAATTCCTGTGCTAAGATCACTAACTCTGCCTTAACACTTTTATCATTAAATGTTACATTCTTTTCTTGTAGGCATTCCACAATATCTTGCTTACGCCAAGAAGTATTTGGACGCAGATAGAGTTTCACACTGTGGTATGATGCATTGTCCATAACTATTAAACTGTTGGGTTCAAGTTTCCGCAAAACATTAGCAAACCAGTTACGAAATACCTCTCCATTCATGTATTCGTGGTACTCACCTGTTTTCTTTGACTCAAAAATGAGCAAACCCCCATCTACGAAGCCTGTTTCACTACCTATATGCGTAACTATTAGGCGTTTCCCCTTACCCATAGGATTTTTTAAACCTTGACTTAATCCTGCCCTAAAAGCTTTTTCCTTTGATTCAACAGTAGTGTCATGCCAAATTTTAGGGGTGGTGTGTCCTGCATTTACCCACGTTTCGCCTAAGTAATACAACTTTCGACCCTCTGCTCGGTATTGCCGTACAGCTCTAAGATATCGTCTTCTCCACGATCTACTATAACATTAACCTCACTTCTTTTCACATATTTCATTCCAATGTCCAACAATAACTTATAAAATGTTGTTCTTTTAAAATTAGGTAGGTCGGAGTCCTCATTGACAGCACAAAGAAGTTTATCCACAGTTGGAGGTATGTTATCAAAAACGAATTGATTGACTTTTGTTCGAATAGCACTTTTCACAAAGTCATCAATGTTATCTAAAACGCTATGCAGCTTTTCAGCCTTTCTTGGAGGAGTTTTCACTACACCAGACTCTCTGTATTCACTTCGCACTTTCCAGATACTTCTGGTACATATACCGGTGAATTCAGATGTCAATTTTACAACGTCCTCAATTGCAAGTGCTGGATATATATTTTTTAATCCCATTAAACACATTCAATATAATTTCCTTCTGTCCACTTCGCAAAGATTTACCTCTCTTATTCTTAATTATGCCACTTGGGCCTGGTTGAATTTCAGTCATTATGTTTAATGCTTCTCACAGACTGGGTTATAAATTATAAACACCACGTTTCACTGTTCACTGAAATTTGTATGTTTACATTATTCACAACAATAACTCTCGCAAACTGGAGGGTTATATCACGAATGCCACGTTTCGCAATACATTGAAACATTTGCAATAAGTTGATATTGTTATCTTAAAAATTTTCGTCACATTTTATGAGCTTTTACTGTTATAAAAATAAAATCTAATACCGCACTATATTTTCTTGTAGCATGATATGTGGTGTGGTTCAAATCACGTGCATTTGTTTACACGGACTTGCATTCTCAAAATGAATGGATAACACACTTTCGATTTGGTTTGGTTGCAAGACTCACTTTTGTTTTTCTTTGTTTTGTTATGAAAACATGTGAAAGTGGAACTCTCAAACTGTGAATGTCACACTTCTTTTGTCACATTTCAATTTTTTAAATCTTTTTTTATGTAAACAATTGACAGCAGAACTCTCTAACTTTGTCTAACTTTGCCTCATTTCATCACATTTCCAACTTTCCCCGTGGATTTTCCAAAAATTTTCTTTCATACAAACCTTCTCCAGACAATTATGATCACAACAAAACAAAAATCAGCCAAATCGGTCGAGCCATTCTCAAGTGATGCGGCAACAACCCTTTTGCAAATTCATTTTTATTAATATAGATAGATAGAAGAAGAAGATGAGGCAGCTGTTTGTAGGATGGAATTGATATTGCTTGGTTATCCCCTTCTTCCCAAAAGTTTTAGATTTTAAAACTTTTTCAAATATAATTATTTAACGATATTTCATTAAATCGAAATTATATTCTTCTTCAAGTAGTTATCTTCCATTGCCTAGAAATTATAGGTCTACATCTCTCCAGACGTGCCTTATGTTTGTTTGTTTATTTTTCCTTTACAAAATATAAGAGTTGCAGTCCACAACACTATAAATAATTAAAATTTTCTACAATGCTCAACGCGACAATCTTCATTTTTCATTCATTTTTTAAAGAAAAATGGTCTCTGGTAAATAATAGAAACAAATAAAAAATAACGACAGTCTGCATTCAGTCCCGCATCTGTTCCTCGCAAGAGCTGCACAGTTTCGAATTCAATCCACTTAATGGGGCAAGGGGTCGATTCCTGTTCCAACAATTATTTTGATGCTTGAACTTAATTTAATACTGTACACACGAAGCTTATAATATTAAAGTAATAAACAAGCAATCAACAAGTCATCTTCACGTGTGATTTTTTTTATTGGTAAACGAATAAAATTAAATAAATTAGAAACATCCACTGAGAGAGCTCTTGACTTGCATTCTACAGAGTACCGTACTCCAAGTAGCAGCTAAATCCCTGTGATGAATCCATGAAACCATGTGTAACTTCAATATCATGACTTACATATTTTAAATGTCACTATTAGGCCTATAGCTGTTTTTTTTTCTTTCTTACCTGCATTCTGTTCTCCTGACCAGGTATTTTCATTTCAACACACTCAGATTTCCCTCGGGGTTTCAACGACTGCGTTTCAGAACAATAAGGAAGATTGAAAATAAATTCGAAGGAACTTTTAGCTCTTTTTCAGACCGTGGAAAGATAATGCTTCAACGAAGGATTTTACAGCTTCATCAACAAAGTGGTGTACTATAATGGAGATTATTTTAATATTCCCAAATTACGTTTTAGGAAAATATAGGCCATACTAGAAATACAACATACGCATTAGGCCTATGTTCTGAAGTTTCTACTGTCGTAAAATTGATCTCCGTTCTTTGATCAGTACCCAATTAGAACCATAATAGTAATAATAGTAATAATAATAATAATAATAATAATAATTATTATTATTATTATTATTATTACTGACTTTGAAATTAGAGCTTAAATTAATGCAAAAATCAGTAATTCTAGGCACAACATCCATAGTCAGAGCATTTCTCAATGTACCAATATAATGCTGCATCTTGCGAAAAACGCCGATGCAACAGAAGAACTCACAAACAAGTGATGAAAAAGAATAACAATAATAATAAAAATAATAATGGATTGGACTCTTGAAACATGAAAATGTCTCCGCCTGATACACAGGACTAAAATCAGCGTAGTGAGGACGAAACCAGTGAGATCCAAGAACATATTCGCATATCGCTGAACGACGGTTTTAACTATCTATGTGTCATAGCTCCGTGGCAGAACTCTGATTTCATACGCAGAAGACCCGGGCTCATGTGTATATAAGAGAAAGGATTGTTGTTATACATGTATATGTATATATGTGTATGTGTGTGTATGTATGTATGTATGTATGTATGTATGTATGTGTGTCTGTGTGTGAATGTATATGTATAAATCTAGCGCTAGATTTATAGATAAGATGTACTGTATAAGTAATTATGTATTACTCTTTCTGTATTAAGTAACATGAACATTTGCAATTACAGAATAACAATATATCTACAATACTGTTAATGAATGATTAATTAAGCAATAAAAATGTTTATATGACTTGCCCCAGTGCAAAAAGGATTTAACTTTCTGTTAAAACTTCGTATTACTGATCGTCAGTACAAAAAATAAATAAATAAACGTTTGGACCAAAATTCAAACTTACAACCTTCCAAATACAAAACAACACTACCGCTAACGAGAGGTGAGAAACTTAGAAGTGATGATTTTTGTCCTTTTTAGACAAACATGGAGTGTTGAAAGTATTCACGACAGAACAGAATTCAACGGCGTGTGTAGCCAATAATTATGATCCTGACGAATGCGCCCGAGCCCTGAGGTCTTCCGGTTTCGACTTAGAATGTAGAAGGTATTATTTTATTAGCTTCTGACAGCTTACTGTTAAATTAAGAAAAAAAATCCCTTTAGGCAGGCCTACAGGCTGAGGTAGATTTCAAAGTGCTTTTGGTTTAATTTATTATCGCTGCGCAGCACTCTTCTTTTTTAGCCTTGGCATGGCAAACCTGCAGTAAAGAGGAAGAGCCTACAATCATTTGTTTTGACAACAAGAATAGGATATAATATTCTGGGAGGCCGTGCGCAAGATCAGCAATGAATAAAATTAGTAAAGCTGCTAAACAAGACAAAATTATGATATTATAATAATTCTTTTAAGTGTTATTATTTTGAAACATTAAAATCTCGCGTCATATGAGAGCTATCAAGAAACTATTTATTGATTTGTAGAGTACTCATCAAGAGCTTTTCAACGATACCCCACAAGACGTGGTTTCAAAAGTTTCTAATTTTCATCCCCCGCCCCCGCCCCCACCCCCACCCCCACTCGAACCCCCGAATCGTTGGTGTCACTGTGAACTCCATAGGGAGTACTCTAATTTATTCAAACAAAGTTTCCCTCTATACTTCATAGGGGCCGAGATATACATTTTTTTAAATTTCAACCCCCTCCCCCGACCACCCCCTTGGGCCAATTTTGCTCATTAACGAACTTGTCCGAACTATTGGGCCTAGAAATAACATATTAAAATTTGGTTCAAATATCTTCAAAATTACGGCCGCTATCGTGGAAAGATATAAATAAGTATATATATATATATATATATATATATATATATATATATAAATATATATATACCGGTATATAAATATCACAAAAAATTTTTTTTGAGCGGGCGGTGGTTTCGTACTTAGGGGAGCATGAAACGTAAAGATATGAAAGAATTTTTCGAAAATCATGACATGGTATCCATTGCAATAGGTAGATTTTTCTTCGAAATCTACCTAAAATTAAGCTTTTAAAACTTCGTTATTTTAAACCACAGCTTGTAAGATATTCACAAATTACGACTTTAGGAAGGTTGAAGAGGTTGAGAAGGGTGAAAACGGATGAAAAGGTGGTATGTTTATTGGAAGGTAGGCTGTATTTTCCTTCTAAACTATCCAGTTTCAATTAACTTGGCATTTTATAGAGAAAATACTGAAGAGTAAATATTAGCGTTTGGTAATGTAATCTAGGTAAGTAAATTAAGAACTTATCAATTGCTGCAATACTGTTAGAAGCAGAAGGTAGTAAATTGGCTCTGGGAGGTAATATTAATCAGTATCTTTAGAAAGTTCACTGACACATTAACGACGCTTATGTGCTGTTGTTTGGACCTGCAACCGTCGCCGGCATTCTTGACCTATGCCCCGATCCTTTAAACCTACAGACATGGGATACACAAATGACATCGACCTGGGCAGGGATCGAACCCGCGAACTTAAGAAAAGAAGGCCATTGCCTAACGGACGAGAATCTCAGGCCTACATTACATTATCTGAGTAAATACTGGCAATGACTTCCGCCCCTATAATATGCATATATTACAGGCCATGAGCAAGTTTTCCCGCAGCTCTGGTTATGTTCGCCACTCATGCGAAGGTTGGTATTCCTCCTTACCTCCCATTCAGAATCGTTGCAGTTATACCAGAGTAGGACAAGTTAACTATTTCTGTGCATTGTTTGTTGTTTGTTATTGCTGATAAGTCGAAAACCGAAAGAAATAATTTATAATAATTAGTAATATCTAGGGTTCGGATGTTTATGACCTAAAAAAGTGGAAAATGCCCTTAAAAATGACTAAATATGACCTGATAAAATAAGGTACGGTATTTTGAAAAAAATAAACGTTCCAATTTAAAACGTTTAATGACACTAAATTCGTACATCACATGAATTCAAACAGATAATAACTTTTTAACAATTTGCTCCTTTTTGGTTGCGTCAATAGCTCCAAATACTCGTAATATTTTGTAGACCTTGCGTGTCCCTGAACAATTGCATTAATTTTAAAATTTAAGTTACGTATTAATTAGGTGTAAACATTAAATTAATGAAATAAATTTAAAATTTAACTCGTCCATGTAGTAGGCCTACATACACTAACTAGGCTTTTACCGAATTTATAACATAAATATGATATTAAATTAAAAATATGGCCAAAATATAACCAAGACCACAAAAAAGCCCAAAATATAATTTTATATGCAAAAATAAAAACGATCCGATTAGGATAACAAGCGTGCAATTCATTTTTAATTTGTGTTTGCAGTGAGAACGAAGGTCAGGATAAAAATATGACAAGTCATAAACATCCGAACCCAAGTAAAAAGTTACTTTAATTAAAGTTTTCCAAAATGAGTTAAAGCGCTTGAATATTTTGTTTTCTTCAAGAAAAGGTGAACATTTTCAATATATTCTTTAAATAGGTGGGTTTAATATTAATTTTATTTCTTATTTCATTAATGATTGTAGCAGAATATTATAACCACACGCTAGCGCTGCCAACTGAATTCCGTTTCTTATCGGATTCTCGCCTGCATGAGCTGCGGAGCGACTTCTTGATGGCAATGTAGTTTCCTATGAAGGGCTCTCGCTGCGACAAGCCTGCCCTTTGCCACAACTCCTTTGGAATAACGCAATAATTTTAACCAAAAGCACACGGCTACATAGGATCATAAGATCTTGACGGAATACAGTCTTCGGTCGTACCGCATTGCAGAAAGAGAGGGAAACACTCCCAGTTGATGAAGTTGAGACCTTGCCAGCCATCCATAGTGGGATGGAATAACAGCACAGTATTTTCCTCTTTACAAAAACACAGCAGCAATATGCCCCACTCCGCATGATTCATTTGAGCAGAAAATTACTTCCCGGTATAAAATAATGCATTTGTTATTGTTTTCTCAATGTTGCCATCAAAATATTTTGAATGCCGTGAAGGAACTAAACACAAGGAGTCTCTCTTCATAATTGAATATTTTTCCCCTTAATTTGTCATGCCTCAAAGGAATCATGCCGTAATACGAGAATTTTAAAATTCTGTACCGGTTTGAGTACTTTATTTCTTCCTGTAACACCTGCAGGTTGCCGACGACAAATAGTACCAGCTACCGGTACTACCGCAGCTACCGGGGGGGGGGGGGAGGAGGGGGCTAAAGCCTCCCCAGATCAGAATGATTTTTCTTTAATGCACCATTTTCACCAAAGTTCAATCATAGCCCGATGGTTAAATTAGTGATAAGAATGCAAGATTGTTTAAAATATTTCATATACCGGTACAATGTTTGAAATTGTTGATTGGATTAAGAATAGGTTTAATTAGTTTAACAGAAATTCGACATCGATTTCGAATGAATTAGTTTTCAGCGTCGCTTTACTTTTGCCGAATCGAGTCCAAATCCGTCTGCACAAAGTTTGCTGCAGGATTCATAATGACAGAATATGATAAAATATTCTGTAATAGCAATAATTTCAAGTCATCATTGACGTCGACACATTTTAGTACCGGCATGTTTAGTTGCGTATGTTACTGCAGTAACAACAACCAATGTTAAATTCTCCGTCGATCCGCCATTCAATCAGCTGATTCTCTTAATGCCATCTTTTAATTCTCGTTTGCTACAGCGCTTCACACGATCGCTTTAAAAACACGCGGAATCCAATACTATTGGCGAGCAGACTCAGTTGTTATTAGACGTAGGCCTACTGGTTTAATAACTGTGAATTTAAAGTCGAATGAAATGCTTTCCATTGTGTAGTGTTAAAAAATTAAAAAGATTAGGCCTATATCTGGCAAGGTTTATATCACATAACAAACCCAGTACAATTTATAATTTTAAAAGCTGCTTCACCAGGAGCATTTGTCTAGAATTAAAACCAATAAACCTACAAATGTGTTGTAATGAGCACATAATAGTAGCCTAAATATACTTAACGGACTATGACATATATTTAGAAAATTTTTAACAATTTCAGTCCTAACCCCCCAAACTACATTTCTCTCTCTCTCTCTCTCTCTCTCTCTTGACTCCTATGCCCCCATGTTGGGGCGAAGGGCCTCCAAGTGGAGGTTTCTGTTTACCTATGTGAATTTTGTTAAGCTGATTTTCCTGAGAGGGCAGAGGGACAGGTGGTAAGCCCTTCGCCCCCTTAAACCCCCTCCGGAAAATAACGTATTACTTGGACGTGAAAGGGCCGAGAAATTTTATCCAGAGGCTTTAATTTAGGCTTGGAGTTCTTTTACGTGCCGTAAATTTACGACACGGGCCCCCCAGCTTAAAGACCCTCCCAGAGGACTCCGTACCCAGAATTTTTACGTCCTGAAAACCCCATCGTCTGCGGCCGGGTTTGATCCCGCGACCTTCGGACCTAGAGGCGGGCACGCTACCTCTAGAACACCGCAGCCGACAAACTACATTTAGATGAGATAAATGAAATTGTTAGAACTAAAACCATAAAACTGTGATGGCAGGTAGTTGAAATTCGATATACAGTATTCTTATAACAAGCAGTCACTAATTCATGAGCTGCATAGTAACGTCAAAAAAAGCTTCATTTAATTATGGAGTACTATAAATGTTAACCTGTGACAGCAGGAGACCAAACTGCATGTGTCATAATTTTTGTCAACAGAATGCAATCTCACCAAGAAACCAGAATATTAAATGCAATTACGCAGATTGTTAGTTTAGAATGTAGTATTATGGTCCCTGCACAGGAAGCCAGGACGACTGCAATAAAGCGTCTGCAATCCAGAAAGTAGAGCACAAGAAATTCACGTCTGTCTGCTACAGCTTTCATATATGTGCCATATGAATATTCATTTTAATAATTTAGTGACTCGCTGCACAGATTAGAATGCCAAAACAGGATTCGAACGTAAATTAATCCTTACAGAATTGACTTATAAATTTCAAAATCTCGGAGGGGAATCTAGTTGTGTATGTGTAACAAAAGGGATTTCCAGTATAAAGCTTAGAGTGCATTAGTCTAAATATTATATACTTACTTTAAAAGTAGCTTTTAAAGTTTGCATCACTTACCGGTCTAAAATAAATCAGTCTACCTATAAAACTAACTCTTATAATGTTCTAAAAAAAATTAAGACAAAAAAGGCAAGAAAAAATGTCACAACACTGACGATATACAGTATAACTAGTCTGCCTATGTACCTGGCTCTACTTTCTGATAGAATGTATTTAATTTTGTTTCACCAGACTAAAATACAGCCGAATACCTTAAGTTTGAAGATAATAACTAATACTAATGAAGTTTAAATACTTTAAATTTCAAACATTAGGATATCTAGATTTAAAATTTTCACAGCTTCTCTATTCAAGTATAATATATTCAATACTTACAATAACTATCGTAATTAACATTATTTACTTATATCCTACATATAACCGCGGTTGCTGGTACATATTTAAGCAATATTACTTGTTTATTGTTGAAACACAATAACGGCTTCCCGTTTTTACGGGCTGCCAACTTGGTCCGAGCGAAAAAAAAAAGGCAATTACAGAATTAAATTAAAAGAAATTAATGGAATTAGAATATAAAAACAATGAACAAGAATCTGTAGGCTATATAGAAACAATACATTATCAAGAACAAATAAAATAATGGCGATCTTATATAATCAAGAAGTTGAAAAAATAGTTTTAAGATAGCGAAGAATAACATTATTGCGAATTATTAATTAATTACTAATTAAAACTTTCTTAAATTATTAATATTTATCACTGTGACCAATACATATTTTATATCACCAAGAATATTACACAATCAACACAGTCAAATTTAACAAACAAAATAAAATTACAAGAAATAATTAATTTTTAAAAATTCCCTACACTACTTACGGCCTAATGATTTTCTTTCAAAGGTATCTACACTTCTTAATAAATACAACTTTAAATGATTCCCTCCCCATATTTTCGCCTGATTCCTTTCCTTTTTTATTCGCGACATCACTTCCGGTCCAATGATTTTCATTAAAAGTTATTTACAATTCCTAATAATTATAATATGAAATGACTTTGATTTCCTCATATTTTTCCCTACTTCCTTTTCTATTTTCCTTCTTCATTTTTATTTCCTACATCATTTCAGGTTCCATCATTTTTATAAATGTATCTACACTTCTTAATTGAATAGTATGGACTTTATTCCATAGGTTATTACATCAATGACTCCCTTAAAAATTGTACCTTTCAGTTTCATTTACGGGCAAGTTTAGTCGACTGACTCTGACTAGAAGGCCTAGTCTGAATCCTAACTCTTCACAAGCTTTTTTGTACAGGCTTTACAATCCTCAATTCTCAATATCACCTTCTAGAACTTTATCATGAGTATTAATTTCATTTAACACAGTACTTAAATTTCCATCTGTACGGATGTTTAATGTTTACATCTTGAAGCAATACAATATGCAATAGGTTTAGTCTTAATAAATTAAATGTTAAAAATACAATCAAAGGTAGTATAAAAATATCAAATAAATCTTCATCCAAATATTCTTGCACAGTGTACCAGTTCTTATTCAGCAGTAAAATTTTCAGTTTTTTTAAATGTATCAATATTACTAATTCTTTTATTTCGTCAGGTAACTTGTTGAAAAATTTGGTACTTAAAACAATATGACTATCCGTAGTCTTTTTCAGTCTGTATTGAGGAACCTCCATGAGATTATTATTGCCTCTTGTATAATGAGAATGAATAGCGTTCCTAGTAGTTTGCCCATTCTTAGCATTGTAAACCCACAGAATACAAGAAAATAAGTTACATAGGCTATATATACGAAAGTGTTAATACCTTAAAATCCCAAAAATTGGTTTACAATGATCCTTTGGGCCACATCCCTTAACTATCCGTACTGCCTTTTTTTAAAATACATTTTTGGCACCAGTACCATTACCCCACAAAAGCACCCCATAATTTAAATGGGAGTGAAAAAAAGCAAAATAAGTATGTAACAAGGTACTAAGTGGGAGAAGCTGCTTCAGTCTTTTCAGAAGATAAATTACACATCTTATTACAAATATGCTCAGAATGGCAATGTCAATCCAGCTTGCTGTCTATCCAAAATCCTAATAAATTTTCCGGTTTAGAAATATCTTCGGTATTTTTAAGACTATATAAAATTGTCTGGGTTTTACTCAAATTCAGAACTAGTCCATTTGCATTAAACCATCTGGTCAAAATTATCAAAGTATTTTTCATATCAATATCTTTGTCGTCATTAAATGATTTCAATACAGAAGTATCATCTGTATATGCAAATTATTTTCTCTGATATAACGGATGGAAGATCATTTGCTGCAATAAGAAAAAGGAAAGACCCCAATAATAAATCCTGCGGCACACCAATATTAACAGATTTCGGAGGAGAGAATAACTGGTGGTTGAGTGGGTTATGATCTAACAAAATGTAAGATTGGTTTTATTCACCAGACACTACCAGTGTGGTAGTAACACACTTTCATAAAGTACATCTCCATAAAATGTCATACTAGACAACACATGGAACTTTCTGTATTTATAATTGGAATACAGGATCCATTCGTTGCCTTTATTAATTTCCATTCTCACTAACGAACCCATTCTGACCAACTGACAATGTCGTGCAGAAAGATCTGAAATGTAGACCTATACATTCCGATGTCAAATTCAAGTACCTGGCATGTTGTACGCTTCTCTTTGGTAGAGTTTGGAGCGCCTTCAATATTGCACAAAAATCGACCTGATTGCTCTTTTAAGGCAATACGAAATTGTCTTTGCTGTTTAATGCAGTCTTATGTGTAGTCCTAACCTACAATATCATGAACACGTTGTATATGTTTACGAATTTAAGCTGTAAATGCAGAGAATAATTCAAAGTACGCTAAGCTGTTTTTTTAAACCACACGCTGCATGGCTTAATTAATTAATTTCCTCATAAAGCGATAAGCTCTTGTTGCTAAATTAAATTCTACACGCAAGTACGAAAACTACGTGAGTTAATGCACACAATACAATCAGCACAGTTGTTAAAACCTATATCACATTATCTACAAACTCCCAACTCATGCATTAGCCACGCTACTTTGAATGAATGAGTACAAGTCTGAATGAAAATAAAACAAAATAGTGCTACGCAAGCTGTTTCTGTTATTACAAAAATAAAAACAAGAGCCTTTACTACGACTGTTAGAAGAAAAACAATGCTCAGAAACATATCTTGCAGTTATCTTTTGCAAAAAATGCCACCAAATCTAGAGAAGGGGGAATGGTAGAAGCGGTAACATTATTATTGAGTTGACTAAAACTTACTGAAAACAATGGGAATATTTTAGAAGAAAATATCCTCTGACACTGGGATTCCAACCCACAACCTTCGGCTTTACGTGTCCACACTCTACCAACTAAGCCAGTCACAGTTCGACTAGCAGCGCCAGATGGAATTTCTCTGCTATGACCGGTTACTCTTAACAGTCTACTTCACTGAAAGACATTTACGTCATTACGTAAGTAAGACTGACCATTAAGGACAATCACTAATCACTAATCACTAATTAGTCATAGGAGAGAGATTCCATCTGGCGCTGTAAGTCGAACTCTGACTAGCTCAGTTGGTAGAGCATCGGCACGTAAAGTCGCAGGTCGTGGATTCGAATCACAGTGACAGAAGAATTTTTATCCTAAAATATTCTGCTGTCAAGTTCAATAGAAACAATAATCTGTGGTTTCATGAACACATATCTACATATTAACAAGGTTAAAAATAGGCATGTCTCACAATTTGTCGTGGATTATCTTTGCGAAACTCCATTAAAGGGCATGCATAGACACATATTTGCTATACCAGGAAATGGTGGGTCTACCGGGTGTATATCAGCATGCATACAGCAACAAACATAAGAATACATCACAAACACGTACGGATGATGGACGGCATATGTTTCTGGTAGAATTTACCATCACCTAGGCGCTACATTCCATGCTAGGGCAGGGCCTACCTCCCGAATGTTGCTTAATCTACCTCTGAACTTCAACATTGGCAGATGGCATGCAGACAGCAAACCGACAGCCACGATAGTTAGGCTATTGGACTTCGTGACCGGATGTGGTAGATATTACGTAAACTGAAATCTGGAATTTGCCTTTGTTAGTGGGATAAATTCCGAAAAAAAAAATCAGCACAAAGGTCCCATTCCCGAATGCGAACTCTCGACGTTACCACATCGGTCAATCCATTGTTCGGAAGAATACTAGTTTCAATTTTATATTAGGCCCATAATTTTACATTTTTAATACTACTTTCTAACCTAGGAATATGCCAACTATAGCCTAGGGATGTGGGAATTTAATCTTCGTGTTAAATTAGAATCACAAAGCACGCCAATTATCGTCAAGTCTTTGTCCAAAACGGTAACGACATGCGATACAGACATACAGATCGATTTTAAATTGTTCTTCCTTTACAATTGAACATGATTTAATATACAGTGAACGCCGATTAATGTAATCGCGGATGTTATCAGTCGGGTAATGTTATCATTTTTATGAAGTCCCGTACGGATTAATACTGATACATTGAAAAAAATGCTGTTTATTGTGATCAAAGATTCGATTTATGTTATCATATTTTCCTTTTTGCGGCTTTATTTCCTAGTACTGTACGTCATTCAAAACTTCGTTTTAAGGGTTTCATTTATAACTCAACTGTATTGGGTTGTATTGGTGGTAGCAATACTGTTCCCAGCTCACAGGATGACCGGTTTGAGGGGGTGGCATTACCTAACTTTCTCTTTTAAGCAATAAAACACCTTTCACCCCTCAGTTATTCAGTAGCTTTTGATTTATGAAGATAACAGTGTTGACATGCAGTGGTGGCAAGTGTAAATTAAAAAGACTTGAACAGACAGGTGTTAGATGTTTTGCTACGTGGGGTTTCACCACAGACCAGTATAGACTTCCAAAAACACTCGTAACTCGTAACTGAGTATGGAGTATTGGTTAACGGACTCCTAAAGGAAAATAAAAACAATTATAAACTTTGTTA
Source organism: Ectobius pallidus (assembly GCA_964059195.1). Lineage (NCBI taxonomy): Eukaryota > Metazoa > Arthropoda > Insecta > Blattodea > Ectobiidae > Ectobius > Ectobius pallidus. The sequence continues at coordinate 117,427,129 of CAXKWD010000004.1, read as the reverse complement.
CTGATTGAAAAAAACAGTTGCTTGTAGTCTATTACTGTATTACGAATAATTCAATGATTCACAGTTACGTATGAATAAATAGCTTCATTTTGTTTTGTAGTGTATTATTTATCATATACGTGAATAAATGATCATCAATTAATTCTTTCGGCTACTGTTATCAATCGGTTAATAATATCAGAACAGCTGCATCCCGAAGTGATCACAATAAGCGGCGTGCACTGTATTGCACTATCTGTGGATAAATCTGTTCATTAAATACCGTAGGTCCTAAATGAAGATAAATTTGACTAAGAATGTTACAAAACAAGAGAAGTGATATCTTCAACTAGCTATGCTCCTCCCCCCCCCCATGTCAGTAAATTTAGGGATGCCGAACATAGTACAACTTTCACAATAAAGCATTTTGACAACATAATGCCAATTTGCTACCCCGAGGGAATTGAAACACGCACAACATAATATGTGCCACTCCACTTCCCCAGCCCCCAAACAAAATTCTCCCACAACGTGTGAGCGTCGGAACAAAGTGGGAAGACTTATAATTTATATCGAGTCGAGTTTCTCATGCAGAGTTTCATGAACATGATAGAAACGCCGGCAGGAGGGCACTATATCTTCTTTATTTACATATACTCAACCACGCTGTAAGTACAGGTGCTTCTGTTCTGAGACTGTGCACATACCTAAATTATCTAGGTCAGGAAACAGAGATGCAGTGCTGTATAAAACAAAGAGGTGTTTTTGGTACAATAATATACTAAACGTTATACATGGTATAATACTGGTAAACGTAGTGCGATGATTGAGTACAAAATCGTTCACTTCTTGAATTTGGTCTCTGTTTTGATAAGATCTTACTTCTGCTTTCTCGCACATACGTAATGTAAAGAATGTTTAACGATCGTAGAGAAACGAAATCATTGGATATGAAGCGAACGTAAGCAGGGGCGCAATCAGTCTATGGATCACATACATTTAGATAGGAGATGGAGAATACGTTGTCCGCACGATGGAAGACCTCCTCCTAAGATAGACAACAATACCTAGCCAATTGGAAGGGAACGATCATGATAAATTAGTTGTTACTCGTAATTCCAATCCGAAATTGAGAACCATTAAGAAAAAGGCTCACAACGTAGCCCTGACCTCGTCTGAGCTTCTAACAAAAAATAGTATCGTGAAGAATTTAATGGGGTTATGTTCGGACCTTTTAAGGTCAACATTACCACTCACCGATTGTATAAGTGTAGGCCTTTTATCTGAAAAAAATCAACCGTTTAATAATGTAAATAACACATGTATTGTTACTCAGTAATGGGGCATGTGGATAATTAAATTAATTAATTTAAAAAAAGTGTAGGCATACGGGAACCTCTAACCATTAGGGAAAAAATAGTTTTGTATGACCTGTAGCTAAAGATATATTTCTTACATTTTGTGGTAATTAGAAAATCTGGGATTTACAACTTACTATGACTGTATTGCTTTGTTATATTGAAATACATCCTGTGAGCGACGCATGAGAAACAACCGCGACCAAACAAAAGAAATTTATAATTTCCATTATCATTTGAATGAAAAATTTAAAAATTAGAATCAGTACTAAAATATCATACATACTAAGATGACACCATAACTGAATTCAGGGGCCACATGAGAAATAAACGAATACGAAATAATGAGGCGTTGTTGCATATCAATTAAAGCGTTAGCGACTCAATGTATATTTACATTTGCCATTTAATTTCTGCGCTCTATATGAAATGTAATTATCTGCTATTGTGCATAAAATTACATGCTGTATTGTTCAGGAACAGCTTTCAGTAACCGATTTCAGAACAATTACATTGTTCAACTCTGCCACCAGTTTCATTTCGTTTGGACGAATTCGTTAAATCTACAAATTAAACGCACCAAGATATGCTTTATAAACTATAATTAGATTACTGAAAAATGACATAAAAGAAACAAGTGTACGCTAATCGTCTTTTTCTCTGGCTCCCTAGATGTAGACATATACCTATAGTCTAAATATGATTTTATAAAGAAAATGATGTAAAGTTGCCACGCACTCATTAAATATAAAAACACTCAGGAGGATTGAAGGGAAAAAAAGTGTGAAAAGGGTGTGTAACGGATGTCGTCAGTCCGAACTGAAGTAGGCTAGTAAGTCCTTAAAAAATCATACTTGCTGAAGAGCACGGCCTATCATTTGAGAATTTAATATGCAAAATAAAAATGCAATTATGACCGAAAAACAATATAAAAATAGCCAAACTATCTTAAAAGTGACCAATAAACATTTGGATTTTAAACTAGATTGTTTCTTTATTGGAAGTAGAGTATATTGATAATTATTATATTATGACAAAACATGTTATTTAGCTTGAATTAACACAATATAAATGTAATGTAGTACTAATAATAGAACAGATGTCATAAATGTATACAAGTAATTTAATGAATAGCAATTCACAAAAATGCATATTAAAGTATCCTTAAGTTATTTTACAACATATGTAGGCTAGAATTGCAGTGTGAAATGAAAACTCGGGGGAGATAAGCAAACTGATTGATTGCTGTCTAGTAGTAAAAACTTACAGAGCAAATAAAATACGTCTCTCCTCTTCAACAAAAACAACTGAAAGCATGAAATGTCTCCTGGATTTAACTCACAGCAAGAGAAAAAAAGTGTTTGAAACTCACATAACTTCCTCTGCCCAAATAAAAGTTGGTCTCTTAGTATAATATATTATGTTTGACATTCTCTACAAGTAAATCGGTTGAATAAATGAAGAGAATGTCACTACCACATCGTATCGCATCCCAGAAGGACACACAACCCAAATAAAATCTGAAAAATGCACTCACATGACTTTCTTTACTCTAATCATGGCCAAAAAGTAGGGATAGATTTTTTTGGTAACAGCAATAAGAGCAAAATTTATAGCTTTGTACATGAGTGAAACACCATTAATTAAGCAAACTGAACCCACAAAACATCGCGAATTTTGTTCGATTGCGCGAAATGTCTATATAAGCGCGAAATACGCCCCTTCGATACAAAAAATCAAAATGTATACAAAGATTTGATTCAAAATAGCAATATTTTGTTTTAGTGTGATTTCTCCCTTCCTATCTTAAATAGAATGCTACCTTTTCTGCTAGGCCTATTACTATGGCTGCCGTTAATACGATACTTAGGATCGATTACAGCAAAGATGAGGAATGTAGCATACGCTAAATAAGGGATCACGATACACTTTTATTCTGCTATCTCTGTGCCGAGTTTGGGATGCCTAGGCCTATGTTAGATTGCGACAATGAGTGTAGATTCAATAGATTTCGCCATTTTAGGTTATATAAATGCCCACTTCTTCATGATTTTTCTTTCATTCGCATATTTTTTTAGTTTAAGTTCATATATGAATGTTATAGGTTTTAAAGAACAATATCATGTCAAATATGACCATTTTTTGTGGTTCGAAAAAAAATTACACAACGTGCAGAGTGCCATGGCATTCCCATAAGGATAATTGGATAAAATATTTTATTTCGCGAAATACCCATGAAATAGAAGGAAGTTAACATTGCAGTCAGCCAATGTATTTTACAAAAAAACACGGCCCCTACCAATCAGTTACATCTTTCTCACTTCACAATCTGATATAGAATAAGAGGCCGTATTGCAGAGAGCGCGTATTCAGTTGTTTTAACCTGACGCAAACCTTTATTATTCACCAGGCAAGACTTTAAACAAACAGTAGAGGGCTTATAACTACACAACAGAGAATTCTGTCGAAAAAAACGTTTCAAATAAGTATGGGGAAAAAAACGTGTGGATAGTCGTGACGTCATTCACGTCTACAACAGTCTAGAACATTTACTCATTAACATCGATGTTTTCCCATCTCCAGATGAGCTAAAAACTTTAAATTTGGCAAACCTACAGCTTATATCCTACAGTCGATGGAGAATTATAAAAAGCTCAATTTTTTATTTTTTTTATTTTTACCGTCAAAAATTGAAAAGTTTAGTTGCGTATTTGTACGCCTTCACATGTTTTGCAAATGTTGACATCATGAATTTGTTGTATTTTTGTTCTCTTAATATTCTAGTTAACCCACTTATTCCTTCACACTTGCTTATCAAACTTTCTCAGGAAACCGTGGTCTAAAACTCAAGTTTCTTTAATATGGCATTTTTAAAGCTATCTGACACTTTGATATATCAGTTTGTCTGATTTTATTTTTGTCGAAATCATAAAATGAGAGCTGACATGTTTTGTTTTAAAACAAAGACATAGTATTGTGTTTCTTCTGGCAGCAACGAGTGAATTGGGAATATCGCCAAGTGTTACTGATGAACTGAAAATGTTTACAATAACAGGTTTAGAGTGACTGTTTCATTATTAATTTTTAATATACATATATTGACTAGCTGAAAAGGCCCGGCGTCGCCCGGGCTTTGTATTTTGTAATTTGAAATTAACTTTTGGAGGACTTTCGATTTTGAAACTCTAGGTGCTTATATAATATGTATGTAAAACTTGAAATGAAGAAAAAGATTTATCACACTCAAACTATTCCATCAGAAAACGCTAGATATAGCTTTTTATGGCTCATAGAGGATGTCGAAAGCTGCATTCCGTTGCTTCTACACATCATGCTTGGGAGGATTTGAAATAAGAAGAAACATAAATTAAATAAGATTGTATTGACTTGACGGAAAATTTTATTTCTCATTCTCATGTTACCATACAACCGTTTCGGTTCTGAAATAAGAGAAATGCAGTATCACTTTCATACTTTCCTCCCCTAAAACCCGGGACATAAAATACTGCGAGCATAGGACTCAAAATGTTCCATCCCATGCTTAGGGCCTATGATAAACATCCTTATTTCTCAACTAATACAAAGCATACAGCTATGGATAACGTATAAGCGGAAAGGATTGTTTACCTACTTCTGATATAGCATACTCACACACTTAAGTTATCCCAGCAATACGACCTCTTATTCTACATCAAAATGTGAAGTGAGAAAATATTTCTTGTGTCGAGGGTAGAGAAAGTTATGTGACTGTATTACAATGTGCTTTATTCTCGTGGATTTTATTCAAGAATTATTTTCACAAAACGTTAGCATCAGAATTCGTTAAAGTCCAATAAATTATTATGTAGTGTCCAGAGCCCCATGTGAACTGTGTAAACAATACACTGTTGTCTTGACAACTGAATGGGATTTCATTTTTTTTTGCATAATATTCTCAGAAATTATATAATTTTCAAGGGAAGGACTGATTTGTTTCAATTTTAATGTTGACAGCTATACTTCCCGGGCTTAACTGGGTATGTGTGCAAAATGTCGTGTAAATTGGTAAAGAAATGTAGATTTGTATAAGGAACAAACATACATACATACACACTTTCGATTTTATATATTAGATAGCTGAAAAGGCCCGGCGTCGCCCGGGCTTTGTATTTTTTAATTTGAAATTAACTTATGAAGGACTTTATGTATGTAGAACTTGAAATGAAGAAAAAGATTTATCACACTCAAACTATTCCATCAGAAAACGCTGGATATAAATTTTTATGGCTCATAGAGGATGTGGAATGCTGCATTCCGTTGCTTCTACACATCATGCTTGGGAGGGGTTGAAATAAGAAGAAACACAAATTACATAAGATTGTACTGACTTGACGGAAAATAATATTTCTCATTCTCATGTTACTATACAATCGTTTCGGAGCTGAAATAAAAGATAAATGCAGTATCACTTTCATACTTTCCTCCCCTAGAACCCGAGACATAATATACTGCGAGTCAAAATGTTCCATCCCATGCTTAGGGCCTATGATAAACATCCCTATTTCTCAACTAATACAAAGCCTACAGGTATGGATAACTTATCAGCGGAAAGGATTATTTACAGACTTTTGATATAGCATACTCACACACTTAAGTTGTCCCTCTTATTCTACATCAAAATGTGAAGTGAGTAAATATTTCTTATGTCGAGGGTAGAGAAAGTTACGTGACTACATCACACTGTGCTTTATTTTCGTGGATTTCATTTTCAGTAATTATTTTCGCCAATATACTCGTATTACATTAAATTCCAGCATTAGGCTATATACTTGCCAAGGCCCTATGTAATCATAGTAAACAATTCATTGTTGCCATGTGAACTAAACAGCATTTCTTTTTTTTTTCAGTATAAAATTCTCAGAAATTATATAATTTTCAAGGGAAGGACTGATTTATTTCAATTTTAATGTTGACCGCGTAACTTCCCGGGCTTAACTGGGTATGTGTGCAAAATTTCGTACAAATTGGTGAAGAAATGTGGATTTGTATAAGGAACAAACATACATACATACATACATACATACCCACAAACACACATTCGACTTTATATATTAGATATTACTAGAAAATACTCCATATTTAATTCCTTTATTTTTAGGAAACTTTACTTAAAATGTAAACTTAATAACTTAACGCAAATGAAGGCCTAACCTACGTAGTCAAATAGCCTACCAGACTATTATATCCAACAACCAGGACAATTACAGTAGTTTATATAGAGCATTTCAGTTAGGCGATTTATTTATTTTTTTAATATAAAAATGAGTTTTGTTCAGACTGTTTTTACCAGAAACATTTCGTATACGTATACACCTTCAGGACCACATAAATCTAAAATAACTCAATCCTTCCAATCTCTGTATGGAAAGGGGATAAAATATACTAACAGAGTAGGAAGTGTAGGAATAAGATTTAACGATTCTTCACAATGAAAACAGCCACTTTGTTTTGTTTAACCCGAAAAGAAGTGACTCTCACAAGAAGGATAAACCCCTTGAATTTGGGTCCAGAATGCAACAAATCTACCTTTGGGATATTAAAAGAAAATACAATATTTAGGCCTACATACACTTGACTATGTATGGATACGACACTCTGGTATTGGATATCTAACTTAAGCTTAGACTTAATTGGATGTGTAGAAAATACCCAAGTTGGATGTGTTACTGCTGCAATCGTGAAGTCCCGGAATATGCTTGACGATATTCTAGACTTGGGATTTTAGGCTCTAAAAAAATTAGTTTTAGGCACCTAAAATAGGCTTTTAAAACAAGTAAATAGGTAGAAAATATACTTTAAAATATTATTATATACACTTAACTGTAACATGGTATTTTTTTACTGCAAGAAACGTGGTATACCTATTCTTAACAGAATTAACTGCAGAATTAGGTATCACGAACTATATTCACTTAAACAGATGTTCTTTCACTGGTGACTTGACACAGTAATCCTTCCCCTCCCCAGGCAGTTAGCATTCCTTTAGGGACAATTGTTTGGAATAATGAAGTTTCTGTGAAAAACCCACCTCTGCTGTTCTGCTTTTCATTGAGGGATGTCCACTATAAGATTGTAAAAATTACAGAATTTTATCTTAAATGTCCAAAACAAGCATTTTAGGCACTAAAATAGCAAAATAGGCTCTAAAGGTCCAAATAGGCATTTTAGGGGACTATAAAAATGTAAGTGATTTATCATGAAACGTCCATATATTTTTAAAAAATCATGTTATTTCATAAGGAACAAAATATGCCATTAGACATTAGGCCTACCCATATACGCAAATGCACATATTACTACTACTACTACTACTACTATTACTAATAATGATGGTTGAAACCGCCCGATAGCTGCGGGAATACGGGAACGGAACCGTGGGGTGAGAACCGCGAATCCCCATCGTAGTAGTAATACCAAGACATGATCATAATTACTTCAGGTGATCAGAACTTAACGCATTTTGCATTTCCTATTTCAACAAAACATAATTTTCAGATTGATTCAATGTTAATGGTTCAATGCATGTGATTGAAAGGACGCTGAACACCTTAACGATCCTAATGTAGTATGGAGTGATAATGCAATAGAGCTGCTAGCACAAGGATGCACTATTTCAACCTAACTGTGAAAATATGATAACCTCGGGTATCGTGATAACAAGCATACGGCGGTTTTATCATTGCCTCCCTAAGGAATCCCTACAAGTTGAAAAGGTAATAACACCACAGGATATCGCAGCTGGCACACAGCCATCTACAAGAAACCATCATGTTAAGTGTTAGAGAAAATGCATTACAAGTCAACTGAACTTCTCCTATATTATTTTCAGTACTGAAAAAATGCAATAAACATAAGAATTAAAAACGTACAAATTAAAAAATATAATATCTCAAGAAAGACATGCAATATTTACATGGCACGATGTTGTTAGTTGATTGCTTAGCTTCATCGTTTATGAGTAACAATGTGACCATCGTCTCAAATTAGAGACCGTATTTCCATAATCTTATTATCCTTGAAGATCTTCTCCAGTTGGTTACTTATTTCAGAAACTCATTTTCAATCAGTGGTGTTTCATTATTATATTATATAGCCTATATATATATAATAAAACATATACAGTAGAACTCCAATCATCCGAACTCCAACTATCCGGATCGCTTTGATGCCGGATTCAAGTGGTTTTTGCAGCAGTGAGCATTGGGAAACCCTCTTTTAGGGCCGATTATTTGCGAAAATACAAAACTTTTAGCCGACAAAATCTCAGTTTGTCAGCAACTTACTCTGACCGATATGTTCAATATGTGACACTTTATGTAAGTGCAGTACTGTACAATTTAGTTTTTTAAGGGAATCTTTTTCATTATTTATTCAATTATCAGTATATTTGATTATCCGGATCGGGTCTGGTCCAAAATAATCCGGATAATTGGAGTTCTACTGTGCGTGTATGTATGTATGGGTGTATGTATGTAATCAATTAAGCATAGAGTGAATGTGTAATTTATTACATATGGTGCCATTTTAAGTTATCTTCAATTTGGAATTTAATCATACAATAAAAGTAATGCATTAATATTTTGGAAAAAGAAAACTGATTATTAGGGACCGGATTCTTAGGTTTTTACCTATTTTTTTCCTTACTTCCAAAACAAAAAGCGCTCATACACATTTTCGAATCATGTCAATAGGATTCACCCACATTAATTCTGTGGCACCTAAAAATACCTAAATGGGGTATAAAAACCTAAATATACCTAAACGGTATATAAAACCTAAAATATCTAATTTAGACTACTCTTTTGTCTTTTTTGTTTATTTCGTGTTTGAAGCACGAAAGTATTATTTACCTTTCTAGGAAAGGGGGAAGTTTTCGTCCCTACTTGATCTGTTGTGCGGTTAGCATGCGTAACAACCGAAGAAAGGAAAATAATCAGTTTCACATTATCCACATCCAGCCATAAAGTATTTTACTCAATAAATTAGAAGCATCGGATTCGAATCCTGAGAAGGGTAGTGTCTAGATACAGTATTAACTGTAACAGTAGAATAAAGTTCAGCCGTTCATTTCAGCCGGTAATTGGAAACGAATCCGATAATTTCAACGCCCGTTTGTGTGAGACGCTTGTTTCAGCCAACGTACCGTTTCATGTTCTGAAATGTGATACATTCAAATTCATTAAACCAATTATTCTACCCGAAAACGATATTTTGGACAAAAAACCTAAAAAAAACTATTTCGCATAATGGAAAACCTAAAACAGTGTTTTTAAAAACCTAAAAATTATATTATAGTTTATTATTTAAAATGCGGGATACACCTGTTACCTTACCAGCCTCACTGCGTCTTGACTCCTGAAAAAGCATTCACCTAATGGAGAAATAATAATAATACTGTCAATGGTAATATTAATAAATAATGTTAGTTGTTTTCAACAGATTTCTAATATTAACGAGTAAACGCCATAGATAACGATACATATTTAGGCACATTTTGATCTCTATTAGGCTACATAAGACATGAGTCCCTTACGGTATCTGGAGGGTAAGGCTTCTGTACTTTGAAGTAGGCTAATGGGTACAAGTAATAAAACACGGAGAGAGGGAGGGAGAGAGGGAGGGAGGGAGAGAGAGAGGTGGAGTCAGATACAGAGAGACAGATAGAAAGCGAGATACAGAGAGTCAGGTAGACCGAAAGCGACACACAGAGAAACAGACAAAGAGAGAGAGACATACACACACAACCCATAAATACAAGTGTGTGTGTGTGTATATATATACACACACACACGAAAGAGAGAGAAAGAAAGAGAGAGAGAAAGAAAGAGAGAGAGAGGTGTCGCCATGTTACGACTCTTACGAATACCCATGTGTTTCTAGCAGGGTAAGTTATTTGAATTTTTAGTTTTGCTGACATATTAAAGTATAAAACGTATTCTATACATAATTTATATTAAAGTCACATCCTTGAGCCACTTCAGGCACTAGTCGCCTTTACCTCAGGACTGCATTTGGTATTCATTTCTCTTAGAGTCGATCTTAGGGCCAAAGTGTCACCAGAAAGATTATGGTATTTGAAAACCCCTACTCATCAAGGAACACGCGACCTTCCGGTTTGAAGCGCAATGACTAAAAAAACTGCACCACCCATTTATATTTAATTTAAACATTAAACTGGTTACAAGCCACTAAGTAAGATTTCCAAGTGTGTAGTGTAAACCCTGCCATTCTGAATGCTTCATTTTGAAAGAACAGGAAATCCCAAGAGCGACGTCCTTTACTTTAGGGCGGGAAAGAGATATTCATTTCTCATGTCGATACTCCGGAAGACAGCGGTAGTTGTCTATACCACTCCAATTACTGAAGGTGTGAGAGGTAAGCAAGCAGCCATCTCCGTCGGTGGCTAGACAATGCCAAGCAGGTTATAGAGAATGATGCTGAGGGGCGAGTGGAACTGCGGTAGATAATCAGTGGCGCACCGTCAGACCTCTTGTTTTAGTAATTTCAAACGTATTGTTAGTGAATTCTAATACAGAAGAAATTGAAGTTAAGGATGAAATTTAACAATTCACAAGGAACATTCTAGAACAAAGTAGTGAGAAAAATTTTCGAACCCAATCAGGAACAACGCATTGGACAGAAAACTACATTTCAAATAGATCAAACTTTGCTATTGTTCACGTATGAAACAGAGAAATAAGAACTCTCTAATTCCAGTGAAACATGTTTTATAGGAGAGAGACAATCTAATCACCTGTCTCACTGATTTTAAATATGTGTTTATCTGTTCGTATTCTGTAAAAGTGCATTCTTTATCAATTAAATACTTCAAAATCAAGATATCTGTATTATCTAATGTTTGAATGAAATATTGGAGTTATATATTTTCTTATTTCCAGGGAGCATGAAATAAAAGTAATTATATTTGAAGTATATAAATAAAAAAGTAAATTATATCATAACTACCTTAAGAAATAATGGAATATATGAGCAACTTTTTTTTATTAAGATTAACACTGTTAACGTCTACCGAGAAAATTAAGCATGGAACGTTAAAATACATGATAACGCACCATTGCATTGATTTGATCAAGAAACTATTTAAATATATTATTAAAACCATAGTGCTGGCATAGATGCATGAACTATAAACAAATAAAATGGCATGGTCTTGTAATCTTGCCATGCTGATGAAATCAAAATCTTCAACAAGTTTTATTAAAAACTAGCACTGACAGTTGACACGTTTTCAAACTTCCTGCTTCTGCTTGAAGTCTCAAGAAGATGTCCTGAAGGTGACACAGAGAGTGTCGAAAGGCCTATGCAGGATAAAATGGAAGGTGTTGAGCTGAAGGTTTTAATAATATATTTTATTTTATTTTAAACATGGAAATTAAGAACTCTCTTACCAGTATTCCATAGATTAAGAGGCGTTTTGGTTTCCACAGGTTTTTAACAAGCATTCTGTATGCTTTATATGATGGAGCATAGGCGTAACGAGGGGGGGGGGGGTTGGGGGTTTGAACCCCCCATTGATTAAAAAAGAAAAAATGGTACTATTTATTTCATTATTGTGATATATCACCTCTTTTAAAAATCTGCTTATAAATTACTTAATATGAGTTTAAAGCGTGGGAAGCTTAAAACTCGTTATTGTGCAACTTAATTTTCAAATTTTTTCGGGGGGAGGACCCCGGAACCCTCCTCTCCAGATGTTATAACCCCCCCCCCATATGGTCGGCCTGGTTGCGCCTATGTGATGGAGTTAGGGTATTCTTCCCGTCCACACATGCGGGCAAAACTACGAGTAAATACAGTAGAACTCCAATTATCCGGATTAATTTGGACTGAATCAGATATCCGGAAAAAGATAATTTCATTTAAAAAAAAACTAAAGTGTACAGTACTGTAATTATATAAAGTCTCACATCTTGAACATATCAATCAAATATTGATAAATTTCATCTTGGTTCTTTGAGGGAAATATTAGATGTATAAAGAAGTTTTTAGTCTTATACCCTCAAAATAAAATACTAAGATGTATGAACAACACAGGAAAGAGGGGACAACCTGTTACAATATAACTTGTTATAATATAATTTGTAAATATAAATCAATAATATTTTATTAGTTGATTCTTACATTGTATGATATATGGCAACTTGTAATTAAAGTTAGCAAGATAAAATTGTAAGATTAATATTGGATTGGCTATACATAAAACATCTATATCATATAGTCAAGAGTTAAAATTTTTTGATCAACTTATATATTTAAGCGATTACATATGTGCATAGTCCATATAGTTGAATTAATATATGAGATCAATATATAGGATCAACTTTGGATTGTTAAGGCTGTTACAATTGAGATGTAGGCCTAATGGTTAATAAAATAAGTAGCAAGAGTAATTCTTGCATGTCATAATGTTAAAATGTCACATTTAAAATTAAAGTTTATAAATATCTTGAAATTGTGATTAAAAGAAGAGCTTACAAGCATATACTTGTGCGTGACTATTATAATTATATTCTATGATTTTGTAATTAATACTTGAATGTCCAGATTCTCGTAATTATTGTTCACATATATACATGTATACAAAAGCTTGATGCTTCGTGATGATAGATTATTATAAGGTTGTAACAAAAGCTAAAAACAAAGAAAAATCCTATAGTCAATTAAGCCCTATTAAGAAGGATAATACAAAACCTAATTTCGCCACATTTACATTCACAGACGGGAAAATACACAAAATCACCAAAATTCTGGAACGTAACAATTTTCAAATAGCATACAAAACCACCAATCATATCAAAGATAAACTTTACAACACAAATAACAACCAGACAGATAATTTGGATAATAATGGAGTTTATAAATTAAAATGTGTTGATTGTAATAAAATATACGTAGGACAAACCGGAAGGAAATTCAAAACTAGATTCAAAGAACATAGAATGGACTTCAAACACAACAGACTAAAATCAGCATATGCTAAACACCTAATAACTGAACAACACAGATTTGAAAATATTGAAAACTCACTCACAATAGCCCACAAAGAAAAGAAAAGTAATAGACTCAACACTCTAGAAGCATTAGAAATCTACAAGAACAAAGACATAATTCTTAATGATAACCCTATTGAATACAACCCACTTTTCGAACTCACCCTGAAACTATAAATTACACCAACATCAACACAATCACTGTAGTACTAGTCCAACTTCCATCAGATAGCTACTATACTAAGCTTACAAGGTTAGTTTAACTGATAAACATAACATTATCTAATCTTTTTTAAATATTCTCTGAGCCATCAACATACATACTTATATATTGTTTCATTAATTTTCTTTCATTTTACTCTTTTTTAGACTGAAGATGGTACATATACTGTACCGAAATGTACATATCTAACTACTAAGGAAAACAACTACCATCTACAACACAATTTTAATGAGGACAACCTTAACAACCTTATAATAATCTATCATCACGAAGCATCAAGCTTTTGTATACATGTATATATGTGAACAATAATTACGAGAATCTGGACATTCAAGTATTAATTACAAAATCATAGAATATAATTATAATAGTCACGCACAAGTATATGCTTGTAAGCTCTTCTTTTAATCACAATTTCAAGATATTTATAAACTTTAATTTTAAATGTGACATTTTAACATTATGACATGCAAGAATTACTCTTGCTACTTATTTTATTAACCATTAGGCCTACATCTCAATTGTAACAGCTTTAACAATCCAAAGTTGATCCTATATATTGATCTCATATATTAATTCAACTATATGGACTATGCACATATGTAATCGCTTAAATATATAAGTTGATCAAAAAATTTTAACTCTTGACTATATGATATAGATGTTTTATGTATAGCCAATCCAATATTAATCTTACAATTTTATCTTGCTAACTTTAATTACAAGTTGCCATATATCATACAATGTAAGAATCAACTAATAAAATATTATTGATTTATATTTACAAATTATATTATAACAAGTTATATTGTAACAGGTTGTCCCCTCTTTCCTGTGTTGTTCATACATCTTAGTATTTTATTTTGAGGGTATAAGACTAAAAACTTCTTTATACATCTAATATCAATCAAAGTCAGTTGTTTTGCTAACAAACCGTCAATTTTCTCAGCTAAAAGTTTTGCTTTTTCGCAAATAATTGGCCCCAAAAGAGGGTTTCCCAATTGCTGCAAAAACCACTTGAATCCGGCCTCAAAGCGATCCGGATAATTGGATCAATCCCGCCCATAACTCAATTTAGCCGAAAAGTGAAGTTAGTGGGTATTTGATCTACCTCTTTCAATATTTTATTAACTATTGTTAAGTTCCGTGGACTAAAACCAGATTGGCATGTGACTCAAGTGGAAACAGCCTAGTACCCAAGAATCTAAGTTATAAGAATTTTAGGGAGATCGGAATGGGACAACCAAATGCTTATTAGTCTGGTTACTGTTGTGTTCAAATTGAAAAATGTAAATTGTTACTAAAAATAATTTGTTACATTATCATTTTATTTAGTTATTCATAAGTTTAAATGTTTATATCCTTCACTCTCCTCTGAGTGATCTTTCAGGACTCACTGATTCGTAGAGGCGTCAGACGGTAACCATTAAGCTTTCCAATTTCTTGTAGATATCTGGATTTGATTAAAAGATGTAATGAAATCTTAGCAATTTAAATTACGTTACCGAGTTTGGAATAATTGAAAGTTCTCAAGAAATAACCTTCTCAGTTAGCTATTCAGTTCAGTAATGAAGTTATTTACTGGGTTAGAAGTTATGAGAAGCAAGTAATGAGATTAATCCAAAGTATGAAACATATACACATACAATAAAGTCAAGCGAGAATCTTAGTTCATAAGAAGAGCTCAGAAAAAAAAAATCATTATGATATTATAGTAAGTTAAAATTTAAGCAAGAATCAAGACGAACATTTATTAAGAAGTAAAATTATTAAACAACTCGACAACGCTCAAACCAATGAAAAATTAGATTTGCTCCGTGACTACTGACCGCGCCGTCCCGAGCCGCGGGAAACAAAACAGGAACGATTGTCCTATATTGAAATTTTGCAGTGCAGAAAGAGATTCAATATGGCACATAGCAAATTGCACGCAATATATTCTGTAGGCCTATGCCGCTGCTAAACTATATCTCTGGTCCTAACCTAACCTACCACTGGCGCTACATGTCACTGACCTAGAATTTAGCTGCCACTTATCTTAATGCAGCAGCTTTGTTCCCCTTCCACAACTTTCGCAAAATTTCTTTACGCTAAGAAGTCTGAAGCCTTTTATTCTAAAAATTTATGTTAACTCCTCCAGATTTCATTCGTCATACCTGTGCTGAATAAAAAAATACGTTGTATTTACCATCGTATTATACCATTCTAAATAACACAAGAGCATTTCGCTATATGATACGTAGACTACTCTGATATCTGCTGCGTTAAGTTTGCACACTTACTCATGATTGTGATGGCGATATCGTACACTCCGTACGGTACGGTACGGCTTACAGCGTGGTCGAGGAATTCTCGAAAATTATAAATAAAATAAATACAGTAAATATAAATTAAAACAAACATTAATATATACTAAATATTATTTAATGCCGCTACATTGTTAATCAGATTCCCTTAATTCGTGCATATTTGCACAAGTAAGCTCAATATTTAACGTGTCGTGACTATCGCGATCGCCATAAATACCCAGCCCTGACTAAACCTTGTTCAGAAAATCTTTTCTATACGTTTATTTCTGGACCCATTTCATATGATACTCTTGGGTCTTGACCTACCACGGATTTAAAGCCATGCGTATGGGATGTTTACGAAAAACAGAAGGTTTTGTTGAGTTGGTATAAGTCATTAAGAGGATGGGAAGGGTTACTGTTGAAAAAAGATTTGAACTTGTCTTTTTTTTTAATATAGACCTACTCATACTGGATAAGAATCTAGAGTTTAGCATCATGGCTATTATGTGCCTACACTTTATAAAGGTGGATTTGTATGTAGTTTAAAGGTATGTATCCTGCATGTTTACACAATAAGGTATTTATTTTGAAACTGAGAACTGCTAATGTAACTTCTTAGGTATGGTACAAATCCCAAGACACTATTATCACGAGAAGAACATTACTACGACACTGCATGCAACTACCGTTTTATAAACAGAGTATGAGCATTTCATTGTAACTATTAACAGGATAATTAACGTTATTGTTAGCATACCTTCATGGTGACTCGAATCGATTCATGGATGGTTGATTCATAGTACGCCGTGATCTCGAAGCTGTTAGTTTGGTTATTATATAACAAAGCACGAAAGTAATTATTATTTGTATAATCCGTTACACTTTTATTAATGGAATAGTCTTATAAATCCAACTCGACTTTACGAGTTTCATCAGATAAATTCGATAAACTCGTAAAGTCTCGGACTGAAAAAATAATTGCCATAGCTGGAATGAACTAGGATCTTCGGCTCTCCGTGCCACCGCTCTACTATTGAGCTACCATGGTAACATGCCGTACAAGATTTTAGTCAGTTGGAGCATTTAATAGTTGTATCGGCATTTTACCATGGTAGAACGGCGGCACGGAGAGCCGAAGATCTTGGTTCAAATCCCGGCTATGGCATTGAATTTTTCAGTCTGACTCTACCGTTCCAATCGGTAGTCTTATTCGGGTGGTCAACGATTTTGTCTAATATTTGTACATAAGTTGCTTTATTTGAAACATTTTTTCGAAGAAAAAAATATATATATCTGAAGGGTAGACTACTTATAAGCTACCAGCTGTTTGTAGAAACTGTATTGCCTGGTGAACAACAAGGTTTTGCATCCGCTGTTTTTATTTTTAATATGGATTAAGAGATTTAAAAATTCAAATATTCAGATACAAATACAGTACATAAGTATGCGTAAGACGTCAGAACATAGCAAAACCTATCTGTCTCTTTATCTACGTGTGAAGACCCACGTTCCTAAGTGGCGATGAGTACAGATAGTGCATTTAACTGTGCAGAACTGTGCCATCTACCAGACGCCTATCGAAGCAGATGACACAGGACTTGGTACAGAATTGGATCACCTGCCCAGCACAACAGGAGGAAGTGATTAACGTCACATATTAAGACACATGCAATCAATGAAAGTATGACGTAATACTAAGCCTTTAAAACCATGAATTTATAAATTTCTCTTTTGCACTTAGGCCCTATATACAAGGTAGCTGGTTTATTGTTTGAGGAAGCCCAGCATAGTATGATATGCAGGGATTGAAGGTTAAACTTGTTAGGAGGAGACAGCTGCCAAACTCAGTATTCCAACACCCAGTGGAAAAAGTGGCTACAACTGATCCCGAAAATGGCCAGAAGGGGCTAAGTTTAAATAGCTAAAAACGAAGGACCTAAGGATGGTTGCTATACGATTTTTTAAGTCATACATCTTAGCTCTCATTTTTCATTTACAGTATTAACCAAAAGCTTTTGTATTGTCTGTAGGGACAGGATATATCCAGTCTTTTAATTCCCCCAAATAATCCCATTCTTTTCGTTAGTTTTGAATGTATTGAGTTTTCGGGATAATTAATTACATATTTTATTACTCACGTGATTCATAATTTAAGGGGGGGGTAGTGCATTGTTACAGTACCTATTGACCAGTGAATAGTCAGAAGTCGTCCATGTATTCATGTATATTGAAAATAGGAGGCTAAATAGAACATAGAAATTAGCTAAAATGCCACCTGTGGGATTTTGAAATATTTGTTGGTAGATCAGTATTCGATGTGGCCAAACGTACCCACAAGGTGGCTAAATTGGCATCACTGGTCAAACAACGTATTCTATGTCAAACAGAATACAAATGCGACAATAATTGGTTATGTCATGTCTGTTATTTATCATCTATTGACAAAGAACAGATTGATTTTCTAACCCCATGATATTAAAATTAATCCCATAAGGGTCTAACGGTAACCATCTCGTACAAGCACAAAATTAATTCTGCCTGCCTCTCTGAAATGACCAGAGCCCGGATTTTGATGACCTAAAATGCTTAAAAAATGAGCTATAAGATGACTGAAAAAATACAAAAGCTAGACCCTACAACTAAAATATGACGCAAAAATATGCATGAAAATACTAATTTATTCATAAGATTTGTGTCTATTCTACATTTATGTTGTTGACCCATTAGTGTTAGTCTAATTACGTATGTGAACAGAATCACTTGCAGTGGTGTCTATTTTTATTTTGAATCTTATAACAAATCTGGGATTCAAATCTAACACGACAGGTTCAAGTGTCAAACATCAAATTCAAATAACTGGTAAATTTTAATAGTAGTTTGCGCCTATAACAGCGAATATCATTATGGAGTTTTATACCTGGAGAGTACCAGCTTAGACAAACATAAAAAATCTAATACTTTAAAATGACTCACGAACCGTGAAGAATAGGCTAATCCTATGGAACGTAACAAAAAAGTAATAGGGTTTATAAGAATTGTTAAAATACAATTATCATAAAAGCAACCATGTTCATGTGTGTATGGTTATTCTATTTCCATTGCTTAATATTAATACTTCACATTTCGGATATTGTATCGATGGTTTTTAAGTGAATGTTCTATCTAATGTGAAAGCAGAGGATCACTCACATTACAAATGTTTTCATTTTCCTCAAAATACTTTTACAGTATAAGCTACTACAAAAAATACGAATCAGTATAGTTTTGAACACGCCACTTTAAAGGGAGTTAGAAGATGCAAGAAATCTTATGGCTTCAAACGACAGTGCTTAAATGCAGAAAATGCGCTTATTCCCTGTTACAACACGAAATTCTTTCACGCAGGTAGATGAAACATATTTAAATTTCACCAAGTAATTTCTGAATAATTTTATTCATTTAAAAATGTTTACAATAAACGATTTTATATGGGAGAACCCCCTATTTAAAATGGACAGGGCTTTAATCAACGCGTGTAAAATTAAAATATAGACTATAGCAAAGAGTAAACTAGTAGTTTACTTCCGAGGCCTTTCGTCCCATCGGATATCAGGTTATAAAATCTTTGTTTTGATAATATTTACTCATACACCACATAACATATTATCCGTATAATTTTAATGATTGGGTATTTATAAAATATAATTAAACTAGTATAAAAACCGTATATACTTCATAGTTCACTCTCACAAAGTTCTGATAAATAAAATCAACACGTCTCTCATGATGTGTACATACATTTCATTCTAGGTGGAAGTGAGAGTGTTTGTGTGAACAATCTATGATGTTAGTACGTGTGACCTTTATATACTAAAAAACTACTGGACCGATTTACGTTTATTTTTTATTTTCATTTATTTATTTTATTTTTAAATGATTCACGTTGTCCGGAGAAAATCCTCAGTGTGGTCAGTAGAAAGAAAGTTAGGGGCCTAAATGTTTTATTTAAACATTACACTGATATTGATGAAACGCAATTCAGTTCTCATGACAGCAATAATAAACAGTGCCCACATAGGGCTTTGGCAATTGAATTTTACTGGGCTTTGACAAACAATATAATTAGAGAGGCTAGCGATATAATTAATTTTTGTAAATCAATAATGGAATAAATAGCCTAAGTATCGGGTGTGTCGCATGAAATAGCTTTCTCTATCCTGGGCATGGACACATTTTGTCACATCATATTTTCATTTGGAAGAAAATCAGGTACTGATATAGGCCAAACAAAGTGCCAGAATGCTTTTTTTAATCAGTGATAAATGCAATTATGATAGGCCCATGCAGAAAAAAGTTATTTTTGTAATAGATCTCCGAGTTAAACTCCAGATAGATTCATTAAGCAGGACTTGCGGATGAACAAAGGTCTAAAGTTTGATTCTTAACCTTAATTCATATTCGTAAACGCTGATATAAGAAATTCTTAAAATATGTCAACAATTTACAAAATGCACTGGCAATAATATTTATTATGTAAGCATAGGCCTAAGAGTCGCTGACATGTTTGTTTCAGGTTTAAAGCAGCCGTATAGGTTACGAATGAATTAAAGTCAATCTGAAATAATCTGTCAGGAATTACACTAGGTATACTGCTTGCACAGGAGTGAATAAGAAAAAGGCTCACATTAAAATATAATACTGTATAGATATCGGTGTCATACATATCGATAGAATGCACAATATTATAGCAACAACGCCCGCGTTTAATTGTTCAACGGCTAGTTGTGTTATAAATCTTTTATTTACATTTATTTATATTGATATCGTTATGAAGAAATGAAAGGCGGGCTAACATATCAATAAACTATTGGCAATAAGTTAAGTTTTGTTTAATATATTGTGGGCCATACAATACTATTGTAGTGTCTTATATCCATTACAAAATTAATATTTACATTAAATTTGAAATGAAATCATGCTCTTTAATAAGTAATTTAGCCTATTATTTCTACTTACAAAAACTGATACATCTGAACGTGTCTTGTTTACATTAGTTAAAGGAGCTCGGCCGCTGATTGGCTGCCCGCGAGCCAATCAAAATGCTTCGTATTTTCGGAGAACCAATATTGTAGGCCTATTACAATAGATGTGACCGTTAATGACTCATTATTTCGGTACCGGTCAACCGATCTGGTTCAAATTCGATGGGCCTCTTCCCATGGGCGTTATAAATGCACATACTAAGTTTCACGAAATTCCGATAACGCGTATTTGAGTTATCGCGCCTTTCTCATATATATAACCATTAAAATAGGCACTAAATTGGTCATTACTCCAGTACCGGTCAATTGATTTCGTCCAATATCAATAGACTTCTTCCCATGGACGTTATAAATACGTATACTAAGTTTCATGAAAATACGATAAAGCGTATTTGAGTTATCGCGCGTACAGTCACACGGACAGACGGACGGACAGATATTTCCCCGTCCCCCAGACAATCTTATAAAGTATCATTCTGGCATTTAATAAAAGGGTATTGTGGGGAGAGCATTTCCAGTTGTCTCAGCCAACGATGGGCAGCGAGTAGGCTATGCTAAGCCTATATCATAAGTCTGTAAATAATTCTGTCCACTGATAAGTTATTCATCGCTATAGGCTTTGTATTAGTTGAGAAATAGTGATGATTATTGTAAGCGTTTAAAGAGAGACGAAAATAGGATGGAACGTTTTTAGTCCTATTTGCAAAGTAAATTATTATGTCTCAGAACTTTGGGGAAGAACGTGTTAAAATGATATTGATTTCCTTTTTATTTTAGCCCTTAAATGGTTGTATGTCAACATGAAAATGGGAAATAAAATATCCCTTAAAGACAGTAAAATGTTATGTTACAGAAATTTCTGTTTATTTTTATTTCAATCCCTACCAGGCATGGTGGGTAAAAGCAATGGCTTGCGAAATTCTAAGTCCAGTATGACCAAAAGAAAAACATATCTAGCGTTTTCTGAGGAAATAGTTTGAGAGTGATAAGTTGTCCTTCTTCGCTTCAAACTCTAGATACCTAGGCCTATATAAGGACTTGAAGTTTGAAAATCGAAAGTCCTCAATAATTTAATTCTGAATAACACGCAAAATACAAACTCCGGGCCTTTTAAGCCTGTGCTTTTATAAAACATGATTTTTTGGCAATTAAAATTAAAATTGAATGAGCAGTAAATCTGCTGGGCACAACCACTGAACGAAACAGCATAAATATCTTGACAAAAAGTAGGCCTACTAATAATTTATGGAGACATCGTGTTATATTACTTAAAATACTTGTAAGTCTTATTCTTCAACAATAATATTAAGCTAGGTATTTTTAATTCCCTCGTGTATTTTATATTAACGATGTCTAGCAAAATCCCGGTAAACAAATCTATAAATAATTATTTAAGAGTGGCATACATCATAGATGCATATAATGGATAGAAGGAATGCTAAAAATGAGTATGACGCTGAAGAGGATTGCGATCTATTTTTAAATACACAGATGCGATGATACACTCCTGTCGTGTGCTTGATAGCAAGGCGCCTAAAAAGATGCAATCCACTACTGCTGGCATTGTATGAGTTTTTACTCATCGCACTTTTAAAGAAAAACAGTTAATCATCCATCAGCTATGTGATCTCCGTATTGTCGTTCTAGAAGTTGCCTCGAAGCGTTCTTAAAGGGTGAGGCATACAGGTTTCAGCCATATATATATAATCACATATAGGTATATATTCACATACTTGATAAACCAATCATGCTTTCATATTCTAATTTGGCATGATCAATAAACACTACTTCTATTATCACACAATGTTAACTTTTTTGTAACTATTTCCAATATTGGTAATTATCATAGGTAATCCCCCCGAGCGGTTAGGAGTTTACCGATAGATTCGCGACTGCGCAGTAGGAAACTCGTAACCTCGAGTTGGATTTATTAAGACTATTCCATGAATAAAATGTTTCGAATTATATAAATAATATTATATTCTAATATAAATAATTATTTCTGGTTTAAGATAAAATCGTTTTTGTGTCAACTGTCAGATCACGGCAAACTATATTAATGAACAGTCTGCATTATGGAATACTAGCAATGCTACCAAAAAAGTAGTGACAAAAGAGTTAACCTCAAAATTAAGAGAAGAACGTAATTTATTTGTAAATTGCCACTTGTCTACTTGAATGTGCAAATTGGTTAAAAACATAATTTTCTTCTCCATTGGATTTTCTCATATTGATAGCAAAATCTCAATTCAATTCAATTGAGATTCCCTAGTCAAATCAATTCAACTGTACTTACGATCTTTCACAGAACTTTTGTAATTGAATCCATATGCATTTTATATTTCTTTCAGTATTATGTGGTTTACCGACCTCTATGGTACTCGTAATATCAATTTTGTCAACAGATGCTTTACCAAAACTTGAATCTGACATCTTTGTTTTCATCAGCGCCGACAATAGTTGACGTAATCTAGTGATCACTGCATAGCGATACTGTTATGGTTAAGTGACAAGCTGACGTTTTATCAGATAAAACGGGTTCCTCGCAATTCCTACAAGAATATTGTTAGATAAACGGCTGTGATTGGTCTATATCCGGGGAATTGCTAATCGTTATTGGTAAATATCAAACACGCGGCGTATGAGTGGAATAGTCATCTCAATTAAGTTGTTTCTTGTGTAAAATTTGGTATGTTAAAGGTAATTACCATAAATATTAACATTTTAAAATGATTCTCTTTTAAATTGTTACTAAATGTCATATAAAAACTAGACTACAATCAATTAAATATCTACAATAGAAATATTTTAAATTTAACTTCTTTTTTTTTTTTTACATTTTTCATGTATTTTCAAATACATTTTTATTTTATAAAAGCAAATCATAAACGTCTAACTAATGACTGTATGCAGGTAGTAATGTTCACTTAGTGTGAAAGACAATTGCAAAATTCCACTGCATTATCTGTGTTTGTTCGATATTAATCGATACTACACCAATGCTTTAATGGAAATCTGTACTTCAATGGATGTCATTAAGGTACTGTTAAATCACACAACAAGCGAATTACAGTATGGTCGAACAAAGTAGTTA
The DNA here is from genome assembly GCA_964059195.1 of Ectobius pallidus. Classification (NCBI taxonomy): domain Eukaryota; kingdom Metazoa; phylum Arthropoda; class Insecta; order Blattodea; family Ectobiidae; genus Ectobius; species Ectobius pallidus. The sequence goes on along the minus strand of CAXKWD010000004.1, from coordinate 117,403,113 downwards.
TTAAGTGTCAGTATGGTACTTTATGAGATTGTGTGGTGGACGAAAAAATGTCTGTCCGTCTGTACGCACCATAACTCAAATACGCTTTTTCGGATTTTCATGAAACTTGGAAAATACATTTATAATGTCCATGGGAAGAACCCTATTGATATTGAACGAAATCGGTTCACCGGTAACGGAGTAATGCCCAATTTAGTGCTTATTTTAATAGATCATATTAGAAAGGCGCCATAGCTCAAATACGCTGAATCGGATTTCCATGAAACTTGGTATACGCATTTATGACGTCCATGAAAAGTACCCTATTGAATTTGAACCTAATCTGTTGACCGGTACCGGAGTAAAACCCAATTTAGTGTATATTTTAAAGGCGCAATAACTCAAATACGCTTTATCGGATTTTTATGAAACTTTGTATACGCATTTATAATGTTCATCGGAAGACGTCTATTGATATTCGACAAAATCGGTTGGCCAGTACCGGAATAATGCCCAATTTAGTGCCTTTTATGTTAATATATAAGAAGTCGCGATAACTCAGATATGCTTTATTGGATTTCCCTGAAACTTTGTATACCCATTTATAATGTACATGGGAAGACGTTTACTGATATTGGACCAAATCGGTAGACCGGTACCGGAATAAAACCCAATTTAGTGTCTATTTTAAAGAAGCGGTAACTCAAATACGCTTTACCGGATTTTTATGAAACTTGGTATACACATTTATAATGTCCATGGGAAGACGTCTATTGATATTGGATAAAATCGGTTGACCTGTTTCGGAGTAATGCTCAATTTAGTGCCTATTTTATGGTAATATACGTATTCGAAAGAATTTATGAAATGCACATCAGTTATCATGACAACATAGTCAATTGTTTTACTGTGATCTTATAAGGATTTGGCAATTAAAATACAGTTAGTTATGACAACACTATTGCTTTAAATGCGCTTATCCAACTAGACCGTTAAACTGACCCAGGTGGCTGAGATGGTAACGTCTTGACCTGACATTCTGGAGTTCCATGGTTCAAATCCCGAAACCGGCCAATTTGACTTTTTTTTGTATTCTGCATATCATAATTGCAATTATAACTGATTAAACAAAAGCTACTGGCACTTTGTTACATCAGTTTATCTGATTTTATTTATGATACAAGGGTTAAAAGAAGGATTTTATTTTGCGAGTAGGGATGCCAACATAATGACAACGCTTTTCACCTACCGAATGTGTCGATTTTAGCAATCACCGTGATTCATTTCACATTTAAGAAGGCGTAGTGAATTTTAGAATGTTCAATTTCTATCAACGTGGGTCTTTATAATAATCATATGAAAATGTTTTAACTAAAAGAGTATTTTCCATGTGATGGGTACCAAACTTGGTTACCCTGGGGCCTACTATAATTTTTATACTGCTCAGTTGCATAAGTTTCTCCTTTTAATTTAAATAATATCCGTTAAAATCCCTTCTTTTACCTTCAATTGTCTAAACATTTCTTTTTTTTTTATCCTCAAACTATATATTCCTCTTAAATGATATGAAGCGATACTCGAAATATATATCATACTTGGGGGAAGTGTACATTAATGGTAATTCAGTGCTCGTTGCAATTTCATGCTAACATGAGCCGGTCTGCTAGAGGCTAAGTGTTGTAGTGAAACCTGCGAATTGTCCGGTACGCCTCTGGTACTGTGGCTGACTGTAGGTTGGTCATATTGATCCGTAGACTCCCCAACTAACTCTCCCAGTTCACTGATTACTAGGGTAGGTAAAGGCCCAACTAATATTCAGCCCTGTTGGCTTAAACAATACAATGGCAAGAGGAACGCGTTACCGTTAATGACTCTACGGTTGAGCACCGATATTAACAAAACATTGATTTCAAACTCATTAACACGAGTAAGTTGAAGGAATGAGTTGATAAGGTTCACGTACACAACGCTTAAACATTGATTCCAACTTGTTAATTAAATATCAAACAAGCAAGGACGAATTCAAGTTCCGTGCTCTTTCCTACATAATCCCAAACAAACTATTATCGTAACTCAGAACAATATCAGATGTAGATAACGAGGAATATCGTGTACTTCCGAGAATGACGCACTTTCTTTATTATAACTTCGTGCTTTAGAAATAGCCTATAGATACCTATAGATACGTATGCTCTGGTTTTATTGACGCCTAAGCAAGTTAGCAGAAATGCAGAATGAAGACGAACTTCTTCCCTGATCATTAAAGAATATATATTCCTAAAAAATCTGTTAGATAATTCTAAAGCGTAATGTAGGCAATTTACTGGAATAACTATTTACACTTGTAACATGTGCTCAGTTTATTGCCTGGAGAATGTCAAACCAAGAATCCGGCTGTAGTCACTACTGACTATAGTCACAGAATAATAATAATAATAATAATAATAATAATAACAACAATAAAAGGATCCATGAAGTAGATGTGATAAAATACATGTAGTAGGCCTACTGTTGAGCTCGATCAATAAAATAAATATCAAGTAAACTGATATAACAAAGTGCAGATGGGGATAATAGGCCATAATTCACATGCTTCTGACATAACTTACATGGGGCAGATTTTGTACTATTAATATTGTTATACAGGACCACGCCGTCCGGGCCTTACAGGACCCCGACCTGTCGGGGAAGGGAGTTATTATGGATCACAGACATACAGTTTTCACCAGACAAGGATATGGAAGACCTCCCCGTATGAGTGATCAGCCCAATGCCGGGGCCACATCTTGAGACAATACGAACACTTAGGACAAAATAGACTAGTTATTCCGAACAAGGCGGATGGGATGAAGGTTATAATGATGGCCAGATAGCCTAATATCCGGGGACGAGGAGGGCCTAAAGTTTCCTGACATTCGTCTCACAGGTAAGGAAACACCGCGGGAAAAAACTCAACTAAACTCAGGAAACTTGTCCCGACCAGGTATCGAACCCGGGCCCGCTGCGCGAGGAAAGCGAACGCATACCCTACGCCATAGCGGTGGAGTACGTTAATAAAGGTTTAAAATATAGCATAAGTTATCATGTAATTTCGCTATCGCTAGTGAATTATTACCATAAGAAAAGCCCAAATGCAAGGATAATAAAATAAAGATTAAACTTATGTATAACTCTATTTAACAAATTATTATTTAAAAGTTACAATACAATATGATTGGTTAAACATTGCATTATACGAAAACAAGATTCTGTTACTATGCACGATGACAGCCTTATAGGAATGTATGGATGAGGGATTTTATATTATACAATCTTGATACATACTTCATTCACCGTCATCACTACATTTTAGGTAGATTTTCGAAGAAAAATCTACCTATTGCAATGGATACCACTTTATGATTTTCGAAAAATTCTTTCATATCTTTACGTTTCATGCTCCCCTAAGTACGAAACCACCGCCCGTTCAAAAAAAAATTTTGTGATATTTATATATATATATATTTATATATATATATCTTTACACGATAGCGGCCGTAATTTTGAAGATATTTGAACCAAATTTTATTATGTTATTTCTAGGCCCAATAGTTCGGACAAGATCGTTAATGGGCAAAATTGGCCCAAGGGGGTGGTCGGGGGAGGGGGTTGAAATTTTTAAAAATGTATATTTCGGCCCCTATGAAGTATAGAGGGAAACTTTGTTTGAATAAATTAGAGTACTCCCTATGGAGTTCACAGTGACACCAACGATTCGGGGGTTCGAGTGAGGGTGGGGGTGGGGGTGGGGGATGAAAATTCGAAACTTTTGAAACCACGTCTTGTGGGGTATCGTTGAAAAGCTCTTGATGAGTACTCTACAAATCAATAAATAGTTTCTTGATAGCTCTCATATTACGCGAGATTTTAATGTTTGAAAATAATAACACTTAAAAGAATTATTATAATATCATAATTTTGTCTTGTTTAGCGGCTTTGCTAATATTTTTCATTGCTGATCTTGCGCACGGCCTCCCAGAATATTATATCCTATTCTTGTTGTCAAAACAAATGATTGTAGGCTCTTCCTCTTTACCGAATTCAGTTCTTATTACTGCAGGTTTACCATGCCAAGGCTAAAGAAGAAGAGTGCTATGCAGCGACAATAAATTAAACCAAAAGCACTTCGAAATCTACCTCCGCCTGTAGGCCTGCCTAAAGGGATTTTTTATTAGCCGTATTGTTACTTACTCATAGGCACGTCGATTTTATTACTACTAGAATCTCAAGCAACAATGGTAAATTTCAATTACCTGTATCATATGAATATTAAAGGTAGTGACCCTATACATCGAACAAAAGCAATGCAATGACTGTTACTACGAACAAAATTAATAGAGTACTGAAGCTGCGGAGATCGCAACACTGGCATTCTTAATATTCTCGAATGACAAGACCTAATTTATGGGCTGTCATTTTGTTAGTGGCAACCATACTAAGCAACGCGGTTGGTGCGAGTGGTGCAAATGAAACAAAATGAACTTAAGAAGACTGACTACTATTTCTATGTATTTCTGTTCGCCCGTGGTGGTATGCTTGAATCCCATTGTGCATAGAGATTCTGTTTATACAGACTACAGATTTGCACTTGTGAGTCATTCTCCTCTTACGGAGTAAGTTATTGGAGAAGTAACAACGTAAATATACATTTGTGTAGTTTCTTACAACAAAACTGTTAAAAGCAAAGAGAAAGCACTCGGCGTAACTATACACAGTAGGAGCCTCGAATATATCTCAGAGAATCTGCTACAATAGTCTGTTAAGTACACAAGTAGGCTCTATTTACAAAACAGGCATTAAAATTGTCTCTTTTGAAAGAGAAACTCTTTTCCCCGTGGACTTTGTTTCGTAAGGAGATACAATACTTTCTAATGTAACGTTTATTTGCATTCCCAGCTAAACCAATATTTGCCAGACTAAATTAAAAGTCTACAATTCAGGATGTGCGAGTGCAATTTATTGCGCCCCTAAGAAGATTAGACGCAAATTCTTATATACGAACCACTAAGGGTATAAAGCTCTTCTCCAGTGGAAACTAGATAGTAGGGTCATTACAGGACTTTCTTATTATGGTAATGATGTTCCAGTATTTCCGTGGTTTCAAGCTCAGCTTAAATACCGGCATAGCAATGTTTTACAACAATAATCCGAAGGTTTTTACATATTATACTTATTTTTGTAATAACAAGTTTTATAATTTTCTATTAAATATTATGATTTAGAAAAGAATAGAAAACGCGTTTTCTGGATAGGTTTAGAAATAGTACTTTTATACTTGTTTGCGTGATTTCGGGATCGAATCCCGGTTGGTTCAAGTGACATTTATTGTGGGTAAAATCGGGAAAGGCAGGTTTACTCGGGATGGTCCCGTTTCCCAGTCTTAAATTTCTTCTCTATTGTTTTATCATCATTTCATAAGGCAACTAACCACTGACTGAAATTTCAATAGATCAATAATTAAATCCATACTTGAATAGTTTCATACCGTAAGTAATTCCAAAATCAACACTTTTAATTAGGGTACTGATCATTATAACCACTAAAAGTTTAGACTGGACACAAGACTGATATCCCATTTTATATTTTATGTTTAACAGGATCATACGAACCCTCTTGAAATAAGGCATCTCTGCCAAAATTGTAGTCATAAGTGAAACTCGTCTACCAAATATACTCTTCTACAGGACTGAGCTTGGAAAGACCAACAGTAAGACAGGGGCTTTCATGTCAGATTATGGAATTGTGTAGACTGCTACTTATCGTTTTCAAAGAATATGTCTATATTTAACAAGGCAGCCGGGATGGCTGCAGAGCAAGCAGCAGACGGAAGCTTGGACATCTTCAAATTTCTCATCGGGCTAGAATCTCGAGAAGCCGTGGAAAATCTTCACGTCTCTTAAGGCCTATATTATGAAGGTTTTAATGCCAAAACTTTCAGATTATGTACACTTAACACGAAGTCCAAAAGCAAACCTATATGCGCGTATAATGTAGCATACAACAGAAGTCCGCCTGGAATGTTATGTTAGGACTAGAAACGTAGAAACATGGATTACTAAAATAAACAGCACTCCCGCGGAGAAGATAGGTACTTTTTGCACGCAAAGAAATCAGGCACTGTTTATAAATACTGTATCCTGTGCGGGACATTACGCGCACTGAAAGTGTAGTACAGTACTCGCCCTCAAACTGAAGGCATGGACGACGTCACAGAGAGGCGGGAATTCGAATGCATGCGAAACATGCTGCGATGAAAACACTGACGGTAGTTAACTAAAGCGCGTGGTACCGGGGACTATATTTTCATGGTGGACTTTAGCACTCCGCGCATGCGCACTGTCAACATCCCACGCAGCACGATATGTATAATATACGTATGTTTTAGAGCTAGATATATATCTTAGGGTTTGGTCAAATTCAAAACATAAATTATACGTATATTTTATATCCAATATATACATGTATAAAAATTGTAGTTTAATCCTGCTTTATATTCATTATACATCAAAATTAAGTACTGTTACATAAGTAATTATAAAACAAAATCGAATTTACTGTTCTCTTGCTAATATCAAAATAACGTAAAAAATATTCGTAATTATACGTAAATTATACGTCAAGAATTTGACATAGTAAACACCGGTTTATTGTGTTTTACTCTAGTAAATCGATTTGGTTAATTTCATACAATTTACTCACGCTAATCAGAAATTTTAAAAAATGGTTTAAAATTATTACATCCGGAAATTCAGTAGGACTATTTTTCTTACTTCTTTGGTAAGCTTGCGGTTGCGTAGGTGCTCGGAAGAACACCACCGCACCGGTGACGCGGAAGGAATGTGGACTGGCGGCCATCTTGTCTGTGACGTCAGCAATGAAGATCGGTGTTTCATCTGTAGGCTACATATCCTTGTGTTTAAGTTCCTCTTTTATAGTGTTTTATTAACAAGAAATTGTGTGTGGAGAGAATTGCACTGTTCTGTTGCAACTACTCCCTATGTATATAATATAGAAACGAAGAATAAATGTACATGTGTGTGTATTTAAAGCTGACGAAATATTACGCAACTTGCAGTGATGATGAATACATTTCCTATCTGAATGTGACCTGGTCCTTCATGTAGAATATTAAATGAGACAGAAGAAAAACATTTACACAGAAAACAGTACTGGTAAGTCCCTGTGCAAGATTTGTTTCACATACATAAATAGGCCTATCATAACCTCAACGACTTGCAAACTGATTTATAATACAGATGCTGTGGTAATTAGTTCTGATCATAATAATTTATGACAACGCTGCTAAAGTATTTCTTAATTGTTTCAGGAATTCACAATGCTTAGGTGATGTATTGTTGCTGGCTGTAAAAGTAACTACAAGTCACAACATGAAAGTGTTAGTACATTTTCTTTACCAAAAGACGAAGAATTTAAGAAGTGGCTTAAAAACATTCCTACAGACTTTACATGGGTAAGCAAGCCTGTTATTTGTGTGAAGCATTTTCCTGAAGAGAGTGTGATAAGAACAGAGACATTTGTAGTTAACGGTGAAATAAAAACATTTCCTAGAACTTACCCTAAACTGAAACTTGGTGCAGTACCATCAATATTTCCTAATCTGCCCGAGTACTTGTCAAGACCAGGTCCATCATGCAGAAGAAGAAAATTTAAACCAAGCAGTTGCAGAAAGATTAAAAGAACTTAAAAGTTATGCTGAACGACAAGCTCTGCATTGTTTGGAAGATGTGATGCAGTACTTCCTAAGTGTAAAAGAAGGACTTAAAGGGCAGTGGAATAGCATAATGGCAGTAGAAAGGCTAGTGCTGTGCTTAATGGATGTTAATGATGATGTTCCGAAAATTCTTGGTTCAGTGTGTGTTATGAGCGATCTCAGTGTTTTGCTTACAATAAATAATTTCAAAATACCTCAGCAAGAAGTCCCAAAAAACTGCAAGATAATAAGTACAAAAAGTGTTCTTGATGACATTTTTAGTTATTGATATCTCATGTATTGATAGTATATGTAAAATGTATGTGAGCAGTGTACATTTATGAACCAATGTATTTGCAAGCAGTGAACCAAGTGCAAGTGAACCAAGCAGTGTATTTATGTATGCAGTGTATTTAGGCTACATAAATTATATATGTAAAATATACGTTTGATAGATCATATTTACATACATTTTACGTATCAGATATTGTACATCAATAGTATGTATGCGATTGTACGTATAATTGATATATATTAAATGTCTGTATTGACATGAATAGACGTAAAAAATACATAAAAAAGTGGGACATTTGAGCGTATATTATATGTAGATTTTATTTAACCAATATGTGTGATGTACATTACCTAGATCTAGGGATAACGTAAATTTTACATATATTTTACGTATGTGTGCTGAGTGGGATGTTCAAATTTTAACGGTCGCGAAGCTTTCAGATTCCAGGCGATCTCTGTAAGTTTCGTTCGCTGTGATTAGTTGCCTAATGTATTGGTGTATGTACTGCAGGTAACAGTTAAGTGCAGAAAAGATTAATTTTAAATACATATTAAAACGTCAACAATAATATTAAATTTTTAATTATCCAGCGACACCACTATCTTGGTAGAACTTTCCCTTTCCCATGCCTTCACGGAAGTGCAACCCCCTTTTCTTAATTCGATACCTCTGTATAGCGGGGTTACACTATCACGATGTGATGGGATGAAGTGGAGACTGGATGACTGTAATAGCCAGCTCTACTAAAAACCTTTAGCCTAACCTAAACCTGCTATTAAAACTAAATTAGTAAAACAAAATTATATTGTTACATGAAGCAGGACCACCACCTTTAGATGTACTCTGGGTGAAGCTAGTAGGCCACGAAATTTACAATAACATATGAGAATTGATGTTGCTAATTTTAGCAAAATATCGTGCGCAATTGTACACTGTATTCGAGTGCAAATGTACCGGTTTACACTAGATAAAATGGAATCGTACTTCAACGGCCCTAAAAATGCAATGATCACTTTATAGCCTATGTTATTTTTAATTCTGTACTTACAAATAGCGGAACGACTATGTGCAGAACAATATGAATCAGGAAACTCCACTTACCTAGAAAAGAAAACAGACAATATCATAATTTTATTTCTTCATAATCTAAAGTGGATTATAGATACTCTTTTTCTTATTATTTTGACAATAGTAATAGAAAGACAATTGTTTGACAATAGTAACTGTGATTATATTATTTATTAAAAATTTAATTTGTTCATAGCCGCTTTGACTCAACTGGTCATATCGCGAATTGTACACTAAATAAGCCTATGTTAGGTTTGTTGCAATAACATTCAAAAACGTCACACAATGGAAGCATGCACACATTGTCAATTCGTCGGTTACAGAGTTTCCAGCGAGATTTTCCAGCAGCTGTGTGCTGCAAGAAAGTCTGCTGGCTGTACCTTGCCTTACTTATCAGAGACATGCGCAATAAGCGTAACAGTGGGAATTTCTTGCATAACGCCATTCCCCATTGAGCTTCAGATGATAATAACCACAACAGCAGTGTTTTGTGACATAAAATCAAGATGGATACGTTTAGGCTATGTCATATAGCTACGTATTTTAGCAACAGCAATAGGCTTATTTAATTGATGGACAGTAATAATAACCTATTAAAATATAATATAAGTAATGTTTTATTTAAATATGAATCTATATAATGTATTTATTGAAACAAATTTCCGATTGAACTGTTATCGAGGCAGCTAGAATCAGAGTCCAGTAGGTAACTGTTAATATGCTACTTCACACAAGCGCAATACTGAAGAAAATTGCTGTTTGTTTACTGGAACAAACCTGTTAATTTTCCCAAAATTTGTCGACATAATCGTAAAAATGTACGTAAAAGACAGTCATATTTTTAATATCGGAGCACAAATACCGTGAACTCTGTAAGTTCCGTGGAAAGACTATGGAGTCCATCCCGGTTGATCAACGAAATTAGTGACGACGATTGACAGTTTGGTTACCTAGGGTAAAATCTGGGATGGAAAATTCCCAAAATTAGAACTAAGGGTGATATTGTTTGAATTATGTTTTGTTAAGCACAGATTCGACCTCAGATAATCAGATTGCGATCAGCACTAAGCTATCTATAGGCACTCGACTAGTCTGGTAAGTAAATTATATTAACATCATGAGTATGAAATACTGAAAAAAAGTTTTCAGTTTACACTATTTCTATCTACATTTAAATCATTGACTTACTGAATCAAAATTGATAAACTGTAATGTTAGAATTATGACGCAGACTCACATAGAATCGACCTCGGTTTACCCCATGATTCATAGGCAACTTCTCTGAAAAATGTGTTCTGCGTGTTGCATTATGTCACTCTCTACTAAGGCTAGGGTCATGAAATCTCAGTGTGAGTGGTGGAATTATTAACCTTTCAGAGGCATCTCGACAGCAATAGATCATGCAATGAATTTCTATTTCAAAGTCAAAGGTACCGATATTTGAATCTCACTCAGACTGACTGGCTACGGCTCTCGTTTCGTGAACATTGAAGATATGAAACAAAGGTTCTGTTTTGATCGTTTCCTGTCACTTTACTATCATTTTGTAATTTTGATTATTTCTATACTCCTTACAATATTTGATCTGGCAGGTTATTCATTCTACTATGATTTAATACATACCTCATGTTTTGCAAAATTTAATGTCTGAATTTGCCCTACCGTATCTTTATGCTATAATACTTTCGAAATGAGTTTGTGTTTTAATGGTAACTTAACGTAACTTTTATCGTAAAATAAGTAATTTTGTCACAGTTCGTATCTTTTTCTTAGAAGGGAAGATTTTTCAACTCACTCCGAAGCTACTCGCACTTGGCTGTTTATTTTGTATGGAATTTGTCGTCTAATTGCTACAGTTTCTTGTCGATTGAGATGCGATTGAGATATATGATTATATATATATATTATATATTATAATATCTGGTTTGTCAGTGTACGGAAAAATACAGTCTAAGTTACTAATCATTTACTAGTGAATACATTGTACGCATAATAACGTTGAAAGATGTAAGAAAGGGTTCGCATGTTTTTAATAGGCCTACTAATAATATTTTTCTCAGATGGCTGGGAATATGCAGTTTGCAATAAATCCTACACGAAGGGATGTGTCAAATCTGGAAAGTTCTGGGGTCAAGCAAATGGTTGTCGAAAGCAACGTCAATTTCTAGCAAATCGAGAAGCTTTCTAGCCTAATGAGAGGTGCACCAATTTTGTTGGAGTTCAGTCTCCATGCAGTGGGCTTGTTTGAGTTCATTCAACAGTAATATCAAATTGCAATACGTTTCAAAGCTAGGAACAGTTTTTATCAGCTAATTTAACATTTTGGAAAGCAGGTTTCCTTGCTTATAATTAGGACCCGGATTTTTATATGTTTTAGCATATTAAAATGTTTATTTTTTTTACCATTCTTATATGATTTTTTTTCAGTTTCACTTTGATAACTACAAGAAAATACAATGAAAGAAAGAATATAAGTATGGAACTGCGCCCGAGCATGAGCTCCTGCTCCTGCTCTTTCGGGGTTTCAGGACCTCATATATGATCTATGTATTTATGTAATTTTAAAATAAATAAATAGATTAATTAATTAATGTTATTTTTATTTACTATTTCTTTGGTTCTGAATCACAAAACTATAGAAATACTTCATGCTTAATTTTGCACATTTTGTACTTTATACAATACAATTATTCATTTTAGAACTGCCCCTGTCATTTCCAATTCCAACACATGAGCCCAACCAGAACGCTATGCAATTAATCAACCAACTTATAGAATACTTTGCTTTCGGTATCTTGCTGTAGCAAATACTATGAATAAACTGCAAGTGTAAGCATCTTAAGAATACCTTTAATTTTCTTCAAGGAAACCGAGATTTCGGATTACTTACAACTTCCTTTACCGGGACAATGGGGTACAAAATTACAAAATTCAATGCTATCTTATTTTTTTACAAATGTACAATGGAACAATAAGTAAAATGGAGGCAAATATTTAAAAAAAAAATTTTAGGAGTAGAGCAGTAATAACTAGATTAGTTACATATTACTGGTATATTAAGTATTTCATATTTTAATTTAAAACGGTTTTAGCCATTTTAAGTTTTTAATGTCTTATTTAATAGTTTTTAGGTTTTGTAAGATTGAACTATGTGACTACCATGATAATGAAACGGGTTATTATGTTAAAATGTCACAGTTAGCTAACATGGATCAAAATAGTTTAAAACTTAAGAATCCGGGTCATACTTATAATTAGCCTCTTAAATGCCCAAAATACCACATTTAAGCAGAATAAATTTACTAAATATGAAATTTGATGGAAGAAGCACATTCCATTTTATCATGTAGGGCGCAAAATATGTAGGAAATGTACGTTTGTGTGAGTTATTTTTCAATCATTTAGTAGCACTCTGAATTTTTGTTGCTTGTATTCTCTTTCTATTATATTGATACATGTGATAGAATTACAGGATTTACAGATTTCTATTTTGTTTTGACGGATTCTGAATTTTACTCACAGAATTGTGTTTTGATTGTATATATAAAATATAGGACACAATTATTTTGCGGAAAAATCCACCAAAATACAGAATGTTTAAATAATAAGCAGTCATATTATGCCACAAAAAATCAGGCTCCTATTCATGCTTATTTTATTTTTGCTGAGGTAAAATTCCCCAAACATTTTAATGCAACCAATAAAGTATACAATGGAAACTCATCTTTTAGGGACAAATTATCAGAAGAAATTGTCTCCGCCCATCAAGGTATATAAATTGATTTATTAATTTGATCTTTATCAACCAATCAGGAAGTATAATGTGCGGATAAGTTGTACGCATTTTATCGTAACTTAAACCTGCTCTGTTTCTATTCTAGTAACTCTCGTGATGAATGAACAGGACAGGCTCGCCTGGAGCAGGATAAGAAGGACAAACGCTGCGGGGTCTGGAGTTTGAATTATACCTAGCGGCTTCTTTCCGCATTTGTGTGCTACAACCGCATCGACCTGAGGCTATGCGTTAGAGCACCTCCCCTCAACCCGACGCCCATGTTATTTACATGCGGCGCCTTCAGATTTCCATGTTGCTTTGCACCATGCTGGATATTCAATTCGAGGTCCGCAATTCTCTTATTTAATATTTTTGCTACCGAAATACACTGCAGTCCGAACCAGGATCGCCCGGTTTTAAAATCGAAAACAAGGAAGATTTGGGAATGAATGCTCCAACGCCTCAATAATTCCTAATACCTTAAATATTAGAGCGTGGGCTACTGTATACCCCCCATCCCCCCCCCCCGTGGGATTTTCCGACTCATATATTTTATTGTTGGTATTGACATGTAGTTTCATATTTTAGTTGTTTGCCCCTTATCAATTACAGCATTTACCCGGAAACCCCGGAAATCCGGAGAAAACTAGTTTGTTTTAATTTTTCTTTGTTCTTTGCTCCTAATATGCCCGGGGAATTTCTGAATCACATATTTATTGTTGGTATTGCCATCTAGATTAAGTTTTTAGCTGTCTGCCCCTTATCAATTACAGCATATCCCCGGAAAACAACGGAAATCCGGAGAAATGACTTGGTTTTAATTTGTCTTTGTTTTTTGCATCAAATATGCCCAAAGAATTTTTGACTCGCATATTTTTGTTGGTATTGTCATCTAATTTAAGGTTTCAGTTGTTTGCCACTTGACCAATTACAACATATCCCCGGAAAACCCGGAATACCACGTATATACGGAGAAAATGACAATGTTTTATTTTTCAATCTTTGTTTTTCCTTCTAATATTCAAAGGGAATTTCTGACTCATATATTTTTTTTGTTGGTATTGCCATCTAGATTAAGGTCTCAGTTGTTTGCCCATTATCAATTACAGTATATCCCCGGAAAACTCCGAAAACCACGGAAACCCTGAGAAAATGACTTTGTTTAAATTTTTTAAAATCTTAGTTCTTTGCCCTAGTATTCAAAGGGCATTGGTGACTCATATGGTTTTGTATTGGTATTGCCATCTAAATTAAGGTTTCAGTTGTTTTCCCCTTATCAATTACAGCATTTCCCCAGAAAACTCGGAAAACCACGGAAATCCGGAGAAAATTACTTTGTTTAATTTTTTTAATCTAAGTTTTTTCCTCCTAGTATCCAAAGAGAATTGGTGACATATATGTTTTTGTATTGGTATTCACATCTAGATTAAGGTTTCAGTTGTTTTCCCCGTATTAATTACAGCATTTCCCCAGAAAACTCGGAAAACCACGGAAATCCGGAGAAAATTACTTTGTTTAATTTTTTTAATCTAAGTTTTTTCCTCCTAGTATCCAAAGGGAATTGGTGACATATATGTTTTTGTATTGGTATTCCCATCTAGATTAAGGTTTCAGTTGTTTTCCCCGTATTAATTACAGCATTTCCCCAGAAAACTCGGAAAACTACGGAAATCCGGAGAAAATTACTTTGTTTAATTTTTCTAATCTAAGTTTTTTCCTCCTGTTATTCAAAGGGAATTCGTGACTTATATGGTTTTGTATTGGTATTGCCATCTAAATTAAGGTTTCAGTTGTTTTCCCCTTATCAATTACAGCATATCCCCGGAAAACTCCGAAAACCACTACAATCCGTCATTTTCTCCGTATATACGTGGTTTTCCGGGTTTTCCCGGGATATGCTGTAATTGGTAAGGGGCAAACAACTGAAACCTTAATCTAGATGGCAATGCCAACACAAAAACATATGATTTACCAATTCCCTTTGAATACTAGTAGCAAAGAACAAAGATTTTCAAAAATTCAAACGAAGTCAATTTTTCCGGATTTCCTCGGTTTTCGGAGTTTTTCGGGGATATGCTGTAATTGATAAGGGGCAAACAACTGAAATCTTAATGTAGATGGTAATGGCAACAAAAAACATATGAGTCAGAAATTCCCTTTGCATATTAGGAGCAAAGAACAAAGATTTAAAAACTAAAACATAGTAATTTTCTCCGTATATACGTTGTTTTCCGGGTTTTCCGGGGATATGTTGTAATTTGTAAGGGGCAAACAACTGAAACCTTAAACTAGATGGCAATACGTACAAAAATATGTGAGTCAGAAATTCCCTGGGAATATTAGGGGCAAAGAACAATAAAAAAATTTAACAAACCCATTTTCTCCGGATTTCCGTGGTTTTCCGGGGTTTCCGGGTAAATGCTGTAATTGATAAGGGGCAAACAACTAAAATCTTAAACTAGACGACAATACCAACAAAAAAATATGTGTCCCAGAAAATCCCACGGGGGGGGGGGGAGGGTTTGCTATTGGTAGCCCATGGTCTATATACTGAAGTCTATCGTGTATTAATTAAATTCAAGTACATTACTTTCAACTACAGTCACATATATTTCAATTTGATTTGAACTTATTCAGAATCTTGACATCAGTATGTGAAACCTAAGAACTACAGTGTGACACATAGGCCTAAATCCTTGACATAAATGGGATTAAGTTTTCTCTTTGGGAATGGCATATCTTTGTTAAATAGGCCATGATAAGTAATTTCTCCCCAGTAGACTACGACAAAGGAAACAAGAAATAGTCTAGTAGTAGTATTATTTACAGGACAATTTGATTTGTGACTCTTTCAGTGCCAACATTTGGAAAAGGAATCCTGCAATTTTCACTTCGATCTATTGCAAACAACAAAATTATATTTCAATTGCCTTTATGAGTATGATAAATAAACAAAATTCGAATGCCAAAAATGTAAATTGCCGGCGAAAAAATATTTAATAGGATATTCGTAAGTACATTAGCTGACCGAGTCAACAAAACATAAATGAAATACGAAGAAAAAACAGAAAATAAAGGAGACCTGGTGCATGGAAATCGATGAGTTCATGCCTCTTCTTACATACTTCTAGTCTACACACACACACTCAGACACAGAACCCATTGTCGTGTCAGGAGAATGGTTAACCGAAAAGCGGGTTTAATAGTGGCCCAGATCATTACATTACACAGTCCATGGACGGCCAAAGATACCTTGTCTATCATGAGTTATATCTCAAAACACCATAACGCGAATATGTACTTTAGTGTATAAAACGAAGCAGATAACAATAATGTGATTTTTGTGTGTTGTTTGTACATTATGTAACATGTCATACACTGGGCGGGGAACGATAATCGCGTTCTAGCAAGCTGGGAAACAAAGTGTTGGAAATCATTTGACTTCCGCTCGTATGGAATATGTTAGAGGCTACAACTCATTCTCACATTTTCGGAACAGATTACATATATTACCAAACAAGGGACATTTTGAAGATCAGGACGAAAAAATTAATGTAAATGACAGCAGTTAAACTTATGACATTTCTAAAATTCGTGAAGTTTATTCCATAAAAGCTTTTAGTAGGGAAATCTTCATTAAGCGAAATCTGTAACGTTATCAGATCAAAACTTTTGTTTTGAACATATCCGTAAATAAAATTTAATTCTAATTCAAAATTCAAAGATACGTCTATATCTTTACAGAAATGCTAACTGCAGGCCTAGTAGGCCTAATGTGGGATTACGAACATAAGACTTAGCCCAATAATTCAGGTTCTTCAATTATGACCAGACAGTGTTAATTTAAACTACACCTTCGCAACCTAAAGGTAAGATATAATTATTACATATCATAGATTTGTCAAACTTACAATGAGCACCATATATAATAATTACACCAATGAAGTTAAATGCAAAAGCTAAAACCAAACATAAAAGCATGTATTATCGCCTCGCTCAATTCGTTGACAGTTAACATCAAAGAAGTCGCCGCCGCTTGGAGTAGTTGCCAAACTGCACAGTGTTAGTAAACAGCGCGGGAAGATGTAGATGCAGCAAAACACTTACGTGGCAATGACATTGAGCAATGAGAGAATTGGCAACACGAATTCAGTCAGCGGTTTCTTTTGAGAAAACCTTTTACAGTAACAACAAGCATTGTAATATGAGAACAAAGCGAGCCGCCCGTCAACGTTATGAGTGAGGCGATAATAAGTCTAACATACCATCAGCGTAGGAGTTATTAAAAAATAATAGATAATGCTGAGATTCAATAATATACTCGTCAACTGATCAAAATGCATGCATATAAGTTACAATATAGATATTTCTTAAGAACAATTTTGAATGATAATTTATTTTCTGATAATGTTCTTATTTCATTAGGAAGACAAACAGTTGAATGCATTCATTACACTTTCTGATAAGAGGTTGATGAAGCTGAAGGCAAATGAAGCTCAAGTTTGTGTCTAAGTTGTATGCGTACTGGTATAATGAATTTAATTATTCTTGGCAAATTTACTTTGATTATTCATGTATAAGGCCATTCAAGATAAAATAGGCTATATTCGCAAAGGAGGGTGAAGATTCAAATTTCTTAAATAAAAGTTTGCAAAAATCTCTTTTGCACGCACAGCTATTGTTCGAATGGTTTTATTCTGTAAAAGAAATGTGTTTCTGCAATGACCTGAATTTCCCCACAATATTAGTCCATACTTTATTACTGAATGAAAATAAGCAAAATAAGCTAATATTGATACCGTATAATAATTTCTCAAAAATTTATTATAAATCTTATTCCATAAGACACAGAGCTCAATGTTCTCTTAACATTTATCTACATAAAATTTATCTCTTAAAATTTATCTACATAGACTATTTATAATATAACACAGACGGTACTCTTAAATTTATAACACAGGTTAAAATAGTAACACGTTAAATTTATCACAGACTTTCGTTTTTCAATCAGCATATTAATACTATGGGTATTTATGAAATTATATCTATGTATTCCTAATATAAATATTTTGCACGTGATTCCATAGATCTCATTTTCATCTTTATAAACGTCCATTTAAAATGCTACTCTTAATAAACTCCTTGTCTCTGCTGAACTTCCCAGGATTCTCCTCTGAGATAAACCGGCTAAAATAGAGTTTTAAATACGTATTTAGTTCTTTAATTGCGGCTTTTCAGATCGTTTGCGAATAATCTCTTAGAGAATATTAAATTTGCATAAAAGAACATTAGTTAGATTTCCCTCGTGCACGTTCTTCCTTTTATCAATTCAGAGTTAAGATTTGCTTCCCTCAAGAGACATTTCCAACAAGGACTTAAAAAATAAAATGCACAGTTTCAGAAGAAAGAACACAACGCATGAAGTTACTAGCCTATCAAATCTTCCAATAAGCATTACTGTTATGTAATATATTAATCTGCACATGAAAGGAATTCACGTCCTGCCAAACACAATATCGAGGAAAAAAGTTAGTTGACGATGAAGGCTCATCGATTATGTTCTTCCTGTCCTGGAGTATATGCATCCTTAGTAGGCCGTCATTTATCGTAACTAGATGAGGGTTGTTAATGAGCTCACTCTAACTTAATGTTTTATACTATAGAGAAAAAATTGTCATGGGCATGAAGTGAAACTCGAAAGTTGTAATTTATCATGGTAATATAACGAGACGTCCGGATTTTATCGATAACTTCACGAAGTTGCTTGTGAATATATCTTGACAAAATCCGGACCTCGAATTAAATTTATTGCGACTATTTAGAGAATGCTCATAGAATTACTCGTAAGCTTGTAATGAATATATAAAACCATGAAAATGATTTTTAAAAAAATCTCTATTTGTGTCACTGTAAGCGAGATACTCTATAGCGAGACAATCAATTTATTGTGACTATCGATTATATTGTAATCAATTTAATATAATATATAAATTGCTTAGCCAATGGCTACCTATCGCGCTTCGTGCGACTTTTATCAGCTGTTTTGTTTTTAGATTAATCTTATCACTATAATAATATCGTGTTATTAAGTGCCAGAGTGACACTTTCTGAGACTGTGTGTTGGGCCGTCTGTCAGTCTATACGCGCGATAACTCAAATACGCTCCATCTGATTTTCATGAAACTTGGTATACACATTTATAACGCCCATGGGAAGAAGCCTATTGATATTGGACCAAATCGGTTGACCGGTACCGGAGTAATGCCCAATTTAGTGCCTATTTTATGGTAATATATTAGAGAGAATTTAACAAATGCAAATCAGTTCTCATGACAACATTGTTTTACAGTGTTCATATACAGCTTTGGAAGTTAGCGTTGACAAATAACACTACCCAGATATTCCTTCACATATACTTACCAAACTAGACTTTTGTTCTTCCGTAAGCCCTGCTTAATGAATCGATCCGGAGCTCAACTAGGAAATCGTTTAAAAAACTAACTTATTTTCTGCATGTCATAATTGCAATTATCACTGATTAAAGAATTCTGGCACTCTATTACATCAGTTTACCTGTTTATTAATATTATATTATAAATAGAAGATTTCAAATGCTTCACCATACGTATAAATACATTATTTTCTCATCTCCATTTGCTCATATGAAGCTTATAGCCTATACAGGCCTACCCAATCCCTGTGTTCAGTGATTAACTGTTTTTGATCAAAGAAGTTACAGGTATGAAGATGATTCATTGTTCAGTCCTTATGAATTTACATAAAAAGAAATTAGGTGCGATAAAATGAAAGTGATAAAAATCAAACGATAAAGTTATTACGATAGACACTTGTGATTGGTTTGAATTTCACATGTTATACGTGATTGGTCATTTAGTCATGTGACAATATTTTAGAAGGTAATCACAACTATTAGACTACATACGTTGTTCGCTATACGGCCCGCCAAGGATATCTTACACAGCAATGTAGTATTCCTTTGTTTCAACTTCGTTGAACCCATATACACCTCCGGAAAGAATACATGCACTATATTATTAAGTGCCAGTATGGTACTTTATGAGATTGTGTGGGGGACGAAAAATGTCTGTCCGTCTGTCCGTCCGTCCGTGTGTCTGTACGCGCGATAACTCAAATAAGCTTTATCGAATTTTAATGAAACTTGGTATACACGTTTATAATGTCCATGGGAAGAACCCTATTGATATTGGACCAAATCGGTTCACCGGTACCGGAGTAAAACCCAATTTAGTGTATATTTTAAAGGCGAGATAACTCAAATACGCTTTATCGGATTTTCATGAAACTTGGTATACGAATTTATAATGTCCCTGGGATGAAGTCTATTGATATTGGCCCAGATCGGTTGGGCGGTACCGGAATAATGCCCAATTTAGTGCCTTTTTATGGTAATATATCACAAAGGCGTGGATAACTCAAATACGCTTTATCGGATTTTCTTGAAACTTGGTATACGAATTTATGACGTTCTTGGGTAAAAGCCTATTGAATTAGAGCCAAATCGGTTGACCGGTACCGAACTAACGAGTATATCAATATTAATTTTGTAATCAATATTCTTTCAAGGCCCATAATGTATTAAAAAACTTAACAAATTGCCAATCGTTTATTCATATTGTTATCAACCTTGATTGATTTGTTTCTTCATAACGATGTCAGTGTGGCTAAATAATAATTTAAATAAACGATTTATAACAACTAGCCGTTGAATATTGATATTATAATGTGTATTCTACGGTTATGTAGACTACCGATATTTACATTAGGCTATATTTTACTGTGAGTATTTTTCTTATTCGTTCCTGTGCAGCAATATACCTAATGTAATTCCTGACAGATAGATTTCATATGCTTTTTATTCATTCATAACCTTTAAGGCTGCTTTAAATTGAAACAGAGATATCAGCGAATCGTAGGTCTATTGCATCATTATTATTATTGCCGGCACATTTTGTTTTGGGAGTTAACTCGGACATCTATTACAAAAATAACTTTTATGCATGGGCCTATCATAATTGCGTGTATCACTGATTAAAAAAAAAACGTACTGGCACTTGGTTATATCAGTTTACCTGATTTTATTTTAATATAAAAGTGTAAATGTCTCATGGGATATTAGTCTCAATGTGTAAATGTCTCATGGGGTATCTAGTGAATCGCACTGTCACTCACTCCTCCGACAGAATGGCTGCACAAAACTGTGAACTCAATGGTCGATCGAATCAACGGGAATGAATATTCTACATTACTACCGCTATTTAAAAAATATTGGTAATAAATTATCCATCAAAAGAAAACAATGTATTCAGTGTGAATTACCAAAGTTGCTCAAAACATTTAACCCTTTCAGCGCTGAATTTACAATTTAATATAACCATTCAAGTGAAATTATCAGCTTGTTATTATTAGTTTGAAATCATACGAATAATTTCAGGAAATACCTGTTTTACACGAATGACAACTCTAACACGTAAATAAAAATCCTCATATTTTAGCATAAATCATTACGCTATTAATCTAATAATTCTTTTATGCAGGATTTTCGTAGTGACGAATTTATAAGTCGGTAGCCGTGAAAAAGGTAAAAAGGCAGACCTGTATGAGAATTAGGGATTGGGCAAATCTAGCAATCTAGCTGAAAATTCTGGCTCCAGCATATTCATGAAACTCTTCTACTTAGATCCGATGACGCAGTTACATCTAAGCTTCAGGTTCAAGCTTTAAAAAGTTACCTTTTTTTCTCTCTCTCAGCTTGTGCATAGAACACAAACCTAGCTCAAATGCACTGTAAGTATCTGTATCTGAGGATTCGTAAGGTTGAAATAACTTTCATATGCGACCTATTTTAGAAATTCTGGTTTAGTGAATATAAGCAACTATTTGTCTCAGATTTATAGTCTGAAATAAGGATCATGGATGAGGTTCGTAAGATCGACTGAGGTTTTGGAAACATAGAATAGGCCTATGTTATTTAGACATGTGAGTGGTTTCCTTTAAAGCGATACACAAGAAATGGAGCAAGTCATAAAGCAATGTATTATTGAACACTTATTTGTCAACTCTCTTTCATTTGTAATTATTGTAAGACGTTATAGCCTAGAGTGTACTGTTTAATTGACTAGTTTTTATTGTTTTTTGTTTTGTTCTTTTCAATGTTGTTCTTTATTTCATTATCAAAATAGTCTACTGTGTAATTTTTTAGTTCAGTAGAATTAAAAAATTATAAAAAAAATCCATACAAAGGATAAATTATCGGTTCCCTATTCAGCGATATGTGTAAGAAGTCAACGAATCAGTGTTTCAAGATGTATATATTGTATATAGCACTAAGTGAAGAATTAAAATGCAACGAAAACGATAAAAACACTAGACGGTAAACATTTAATGAAGAAAGATCTTGTACTGGTATGCTTATTGGACAGAAGCAACGCTCTAATTGGACAGTTATTTACATTTTATTGGCTAGATTATCGGTTATGTCATACAGTTAATGTGGTAAGAGTGTAATCTAACTCACGAAGAAGAAAGTTAAAGAACGATGTTGCTTCCCCAAAAAGAGGAGACTATTGACTGAGTATTCGAAATTAGGAATAATACAATCGAAATCCTGGTTAGGAAACGGTGCTCTTAGGGAATACATTGTCTGACCCTCAGGAAGTGTGGGAGGGGAGATGAGCTGTTAAGGAAAGGGACAGTCTCTACGTCAGGGGTGCTCAAACGGTCGATCGCGATCGACAAGTCGATCGCGAGTGCTTTTTGAGTAGATCTCGAGAAGAAAAAAAATTTTAATAAGTAGGTAGGTAACTAATAAAATAACACTGCTTGCGGCAAAAGGTGGCTTTATCAAAGGAACGCGCGGCACTTGTCAAAGAAAAGCCGCGTTGTTTCTAGACTAGACAGTGGAGTCTAGTCTAGAAACAACGAGAGACAGTACAGTCTAGTTTCGGGCGGCGCGTTTGACGGGAACATTCGAGACTTTCGTTCACGCCGATATAAATGTTGCGCCTGCAGGAATTGGAGTCATTCTGAATTGTAACTTGATGGCGATACTACGTCGATAAGTACAAAGTTTATTATTAAATAGTGGAAAATGAGTGCAGTGAAGAAATCTAAAACGTATCATTTTAATAAGGATTGGGAGGAAGAATTTTTCTTTTGTATGGTGAAGGATAAGTGCATTTGTGTTATTTGTCGTGCGTCAGTTGCAATACCTAAGCGTGGTAACTTAGAGAGGCATCATAAAACGGTTCATGAAAACTATGAAAAGGATTTTCCGCCACAGAGTGAATTAAGAAAACTAAAGGTACGTGATTTGATATCTTGTTTGAAAAAAGAACAATCCATGTTCACAAGACCAGTCAAACAATCAAAAGCTGCTACGATCGCGTCATTTAAAATATCTCATATATTGGCGAAACACAAGAAACCATTCGAAGATGGATCGGTGGTGAAGGAAGCATTTATTGAAGCGGGTGAGACTTTATTTGGAGATTTTAAAAATAAAACAGAAATCATGTCTGCTATTAGAGAACTTCAGTTATCTCGTCCGACTGTCACAAGGCGTATTGAAGTCATGAGCCAGGACATCGCAGATAAACTAAAACATGATATCATGGAATGTACATACTTTTCTTTACAGTTCGACGAATCCACCGATATGACAGACACTGCCCAGCTGTGTATTTTTATTCGGATGGTATTCAATGACATGTTGGCTAAGGAAGAATTTTTGACAATCATACCTCTGAAGGGGAAGACCCGTGGCGAAGATATATTTGACGTTTTCTTCAATTTTGTAAAAAACTACGAGCTACCAATATATAAATTAGTGTGCATTACAACCGATGGAGCACCAGCAATGACTGGAAACAAAAACGGTTTTGTGGCATTGTGTCGAGCTAATGAAGAATTCCCTTCATTTTTTTCATTCCATTGCATTATACATCAACAAGTTTTGTGTTCAAAAGTTTTAAACACGGAGGAAATTATGGGCATTGCGACAAAAATTGTGAATTCCATCCGTGCACGTAGCTTGCAACGGCGGCTCTTTCAGTTGCAGTTGGAAGATAGGGAGTCAGCTGAACACACTGATTTAGTTCTTCACACGGACTTCAGGTGGTTGAGTCGCGGAAAATTCCTAGAAAGGTTTCAAGAATTATTGCCCGAAATAACAGCTTTTCTAGACGAAAGAGGTGATGACACTCAGATTTTGAAAAACGAAAAATGGCTAAATGATTTGGCATTTTTGACTGACATCACAATGCACTTAAACACCGTTAACTTGGAGCTTCAAGGTAAAGGAAAAACTATTATTGAGATGATTAGCGCAGTAAACGCATTCAAAAGTAAATTGCAACTTATGATAGATCAACTGAAAAGAAAGGATCTGAAACATTTTCCGTCTTTGAAAGCAAGGATTCCTCAGTTGAATTATGATACGTATGAGGCTGAATTATCAAATATTTTGGGACAATTCGAAATGCGTTTTCATGATTGCAGTAAATTGGAAAATATAGCATCATTTATGAGTTATCCTTTTTCATGTAAAAACATTGAGGAATTAGCTACTGAAATAGCCAGTCAGTTTAATATGAACTCATGTTCTGTTGAAAATGAGTTGGTGCAGATTATATCAGATATACATCTCAAAGCTACAGCATCTGATACAAATTTCTGGTGTTTTATATCTGAAGATAAATATCCGAATGTAAGGCAAATCGCCCTTCAACTGACGGCATTTTTTGGGTCAACTTACTTGTGCGAGTCTGCATTTTCTGAAATGAAGATAATTAAGTCAAAATATCGCAATCGACTAACTGACGATCATATGTCATCATGCTTGCGATTAGCACTCAGTGGTTACGTACCATCTTATGAAAAGTATGCTGAGGACATGCAGTGCCACGCTTCAACATCCAAAGCCACTCCTTAGTTAAGTTTAACACCATATGTAACTCTTTTGTTTTGTAACAACCAATAAACTCGCAATTTTGAATAACTATGAGTTTTTTCATTGATATTGTAGAGAAGAACCTAACTAAACCTAACCCAAACCTTGACTAAAATAATGTACCTATACTGCGCAGAAAGCTAATATCTATATATGCTACGGTACGCCCTACCTAGGTAGGTAGGGTGTATCGTGTATGTACGACAACCCTGCATCACACACACTTGCAGTCTCTCAGAGTCGATCGTAAGTAGTCTAAAAATATTGAGGTAGATCGCCAGCAGTTCAAGTTTGAGCACCCCTGCTCTACGTGGATCAGCATTATGCTTCTGATGTGAGTGCGAAAAAATCTATTGGATAAAAATCAAGCACAATACCTTCAAAGTAAGTTCAACTACCAATAAAAACAAGTTTACTCTCTGTGACATTTTCAGTGCAGATTATTCATGGTGATCTACTTTTGATTTTAGAGGATAATCGGGGATTTTGACTCAACTGTACTGGAGTAATGCAATCTGTGGATAAAATCATGGCATTATAATCTGGATTTTGAGCACTTATACCTCTTTATTCGTTCTTAAAACGAAGTAATGGTTCATACATGTAGTAAGATAGCTGAAGAAGAGTCTGGAGGATATTTTAAACCAACGTCATTACAACCCTATACAGGTTGGAGTGCTGAGATAAAAATGGTGTAGCAAAAGCCGTAAAAGTCAAGTTGAGATGTGGCCACTGGGTTGGCATTCAATGGCTCGCCCACACAGCCAGTGTTTAGAGTCCATATTAGTACACGTCCTTTACGTGTTTGGAAATCTCGGTTTGTTTTGCTCTCGCTCGTTCCGGCGGGCTGGCAGTGACAACACATTTGTTTAAATTAAGAAAAAGTACATTATCATTTGGCATTCTTTTGAAATGGAAATGGCAGTAATTAAGCAAATAATGAAAGGGTTATTCTTGTGAAGAGTGATAATGTTGATTGCCGCAGTGACGCACATCGGCCGGTCAATATCGACCCTATGTCGCATTGATTCTTGTTATGCGGAGCGGTAGCTAATAGCTCAACCCACTGTACCATCCACACTTCAGCTCTTGCTTGCTGCTTCGAACTACGATTAAAGCTCTACGGACGCCACTATCTGCCGTCGGTTGCCAACAAGTACTATTGTTATACCAAAGTTTCAAGTTAAATTGAAAGTTTAATCAGATTTACCACAAACTTGCTAGTTTCTGCTGTTTAACGTTAATGACTTTTCCTTTCCAGCTAGTTAGCAGAAATGGCGCCCGCTCATTAATAGAAACACAACGATGTGTTGAGCGTACAAATATTCATTGCAATGAGTAAATATTCAGATTTTCAGGAACTGCATGGGATACTGACGATGGTATAGTTCTTTCCAAAACAAGAAAGTTTAGTCTCACTCCACCGGCTTTGTGGAATGGTTTCACGAGTCCCTTCCTAATTATTGTTCGCTAATCCCAGAATCAATGTATTTAGATGGTACACGTTCTTCTGATGTGGCGAGGATGGTAATTTTTACGCCTGGGTCGGGGAAAAAAAAAGACATATTATAAGCCTAACATAGCGGTTGCAACTATTTAACACGATACGAGTCTGTGGACTGAACAATATGCAGAAAAGTAAGAAAACCTGACAGAGTTGCTTCTAGACCTATGATTAGGGTCGCGAATTGTTCACTAATTACCACAGTTAAGTAGTAGGGGGAATGTTATCTGAGTAGGTCCAAGGACTGGAGCTTTCATGTTTTGGAAAGAACTATACTACCCATATATACAGTCCTGTTAAGCCGTTCATACTTATTTCGAACCGCATAAAATTGTGACGCATGGCAAGTCTATTCACTAACTGAGCCACAAAGTAATGAATGAAGGTGTTATTGATACGAAATATGCGAAAAATTTTGTTCAGAAGCTAGAATTGAATTTCTTTAACGAGCCTGAAATCTCACTTTCGGGACTCGTGGATTAGAAACCCTAAGGGCAGTAAATCCATGGTATTTTGTAAAGCTAGAGTAGAAGTGTTGCTAAGCTATAGACCTAGTTTAAACGAAGAAGCGATCCCGCAGGTAGATAGTTGTAAGTACTTGGATATAAACTTATATATTAGCTTGGGAAGAGACCAATTGGTAAATTCAATTTATTGAAAAGGTTTGGAGAGCACGACATTTTGTCATGCGTATGGAAGTATCGATTGAAAAGAATTAGCGTATAGAGCTATAGTGCATCCTGTAATAGAATGCTGTGTAGCGTGCACATGCTAAATCACACATATTGTTTGGAAAAGGTACAAAAACGGGCGGCAAAATTTTTCAAATGGAGCCAAAGAAATTAATATTATTGGATTGGAGCAGCTAGAAATAAGGAAGAAAAAAGCTAGACTGTGCACACTTTTAAAATCGTACACTGGAATTACTGCATGGCAAGATATTGGGTTATGACTGGAGAAACCGTCATGTTACGGGAAGAATGGTCATACATTCAAAATAAAGTTTAGGGAAAAAAGACATAAAGAAATATTCTTTTGTTAATAAGGAATAAAATATGGAATCATTTACATACAAGACTCTTTGATGGCCATCCTCTCACAGTACATGCATAGATTTGAGTTATTCATGAAGATCGATTATAAAATATTGAATGATAACACAACAAACACGTTTTTATTCACCGCCGTTACTGAGACTCTTTATTGGGATAAGCTAAATCCTACAAAAGGAAGCACAGATCTACCGTACACAGTTTTGAACATAGTTAATGAAAGAAAATTTATTGTAATGCTCTTTTAATCTTAATTTACGAAGATCGATGAAAACCGCCAATTGGAGGCTCTATGCCGCCAACCGGGGGGCTACAAGGATGTACGAATTCAAAATTATAATATTGCGCAGGGCTATAACAAGACCAGAAGATGTAAATGGCAACTTCATAGGAGATATACATAATATCTGTGGCTTGGTTCTAAAAGGGCCAAAGTCAATTTCTTGCAAAAATGAGATCTAAGCATTATTGAGCTCGGGTAGCCTTTATCTCTCGTAAGTATAATAAAAGTGCTAATGTATGTTGCTATTAATAGACATAATACAGAAACCTTAGAGGCCAATGTCGGAAGTTCTCAGCACAAAATGTTACTTCTACAAAGGCTTCAAAGTCAGTTACCTCAAACGCAAGTTTTATGACACAGTTTTAGAACCAAGCCACAGATAGGCCTATGTTTAGAGATATAAAATCCTTACCCTAACAGGTATTTTACAGCTTCACATCTAATATGCAATAGGCCTAAGTGGGCGCATTTCGCATTCAATTGCCTCAGCCCGACGCAAAGATTTCAAAGCCTGAGTTCATTGAAGAGATAGCTTAGCCTAATCAATAACCATTAAAAAGTTTTATTTTTTACGTTCTTTACCCGTATTGTTCGGCCTTCACAAGTGATTCACGTTTTAAGGTCACAAGAATCCAAAAATGCAATTTTCTGAAATGTCTTGTATTTGTCTGTGAACAGCATAGGCCTACTTCGAGATCGAAAAACAGTATCAAAACAATTTTCTTTATTTGGATTAGATACCAAACACTTTTACAAACTTGGTCTTGCGTGACGAAAAATAATTTTTTGTGAGCCTGAAACAACTTAATACTCCCTCCAATACGCGCACTCATTCAATTTCAGAGTGTGAAGTGAGCTGGTTTTATTGACATGCTTAGGGTTGAGAAACTTATATGAGTAATTAGGCTTACATAAGATTTTAAAATAAAACTTCTAAGGTTCAGGAACAGCACTTAGTGCACAAAATATAAATTAAATGGTTTCCGACAATTTAGAGAAAATCGTGAAAAAACATAATTTCTTCGTGCAAGTAGATATTCCTTGTCTCACATCCCTTGTAGGCCTATAAACCTTCCCCAAATATAGAGTTTGTTTAATTAAATTATTATTTTTAAACTTTTTCTTTGACAAACTGGCACAGTACACATACATAAGCATTTTGAAGAAAAAGTATCTTTATGATTATGGGAAGTCAAAACGTGATGCTGAAAATTCGAATTTGAATTTCAAGGTCAAACCAAGTACTTCTTTTATCATGCAATAATATGGTACATGTATAGAAAATAAAAGTGAACAGGGAGACATTATTTTCTCGGAAAGGAGGGAGAAAAGTTACCCACAATTCTTCCCTTAATATTTACCTTACGGGTACATGAGAATAAACACGCCACTGATATCTGCAAATTCAATTGTCATCAAAGTTTGCCTACAACACAGACAGTTTAATCAGATTTGGAAACAAACTTGTTAGTTTCTACAATTTTACATGAGAGACTTTTCAGGCTTGAGGTTTGAGCGAACGTGACAGTAGTAGGATCGTTATAAGGGCGAAGCAATGATGAGAACAAGCAAGTGAGATAGATTCTCACAATCACAACGCCAAGGCAGGGAATTCTAGTTCTCAGTAGGACATTTATTACAGTGTTCAACATATACAACATAGCTAAAAACAGTCGCAAGGGCCTTTAAGCCGTACAAAATGCTTTTGTCGTCATAGCATCGCAGAGGACACGACACAATTTCTCATATCAAACACAATCGATTTGTTATCACTGGAAAAAAACATCGCACCACACACTCGCACACAAAACGTTCAGTTATGAGTATAATTTTATAGATATACACACCGACAAAATATATTTTGCTTTTCCACTTACTGATTACTACATAAAAAGAGAAAATGCACATGCACAACACAAGCACATTAGCAGATACACGAATCACATACAAGACCAATAGTGCATACAATTATTATATTTTTTAAATATACATACATACATACAACAAAGTTATCATGCATTTAAAATCATAAGCCCCAGACGAGCAAAGCTCATGTTTAGGGTGTTGCAATTACCATATATATTAAACAAGAGGGAAAGATGGACATTTATAAATATGCATACAAATTAATTATTACCCAAGCTAAATATCAATTAACAATGTTTAAAAAATAAAATAATAAAGTAGCAAATTCAAAAATAAAAAAGTAGAATTAAATTTTAGAAATATGTATACATTTATAAATTAAGATGAAAAAGTAAGATCAAATAAAGTACCATACTGGCACTTAATAAATTAAAGACAAATAATTAGAAGATTCGATTATTACAAGTGCACTATTTCTAGCGCTTACCCACACACAACAACACACTAAAAACTTCCAGTCATTACTGTAATTAAAATATATATATATATATATATAACCTATATTATATCTGTGTGTGTATGCGTGTGTGTCTGTGTACGTGTATGAGTGATACACACTCATCTTCATTAGAAGATACAACCATCTCATACAAGACAAACTATAGGCTATACTGAGTGGAAGGGATAACTGTGCAGATTCAAGGGTAAGGTATATAACATGAAAAAATCCCTTTAGGCAAGCCTACAGACTGAGGTAGATTTCGAAGCGCTTTTGGTTTAATTTATTGTTGCTGCGTAGCACTCTTCTTCTTTAGCCTTGCCATGACAAACCCGCAATAATAACTGCAAAAAATAGGAAAGAGCACTTTTTCAAACATTCAAATCTCGCCTTATATGAGAACTATCAAGAAACTAGTTGTTGATTTGTAGAGTACTCATCAAGAGCTTTTTAACGATACCCCACAAGACGTAGTTTCAAAAAATTTGAATTTCCATCCCCCCGCCCCACCCGTACCCCCAAAACCCCCGAATTATTGGTGTCATTGTGAACTCCATAGGGAGTACTCTAATTTATTCAAACAAAGTTTCCCTCTATACTTCATAGGGGCAGAGATATAAATGTTTTAAAATTTCAACCCCCTCCCCCGATCACCCCCTTGGGCCAATTTTGCTCATTAACGAACTTGTCCGAACTATTGGGCCTAGAAATAACATAATAAAATTTGGTTCAAATATCTTCAAAATTACGGCCGCTAGAGTGTAAAGATGTATATACAGTATATATAAATATCACAATTTTTTTTTTTTTGAACAGGCGGTGGTTTCGTACTTAGGGAGGCATGAAACGTAAAGATATGAAAGAATTTTTCGAAAGTCATGACATGGTATCGATTGCAATAGTTAGATTTTTCTTCGAAATCTACCTAAATATATAAAACCTAGTTTATTATTCATGAAGAACTGCAACAACTCACTGTTAGATCGGTGGCAATGATCTAGTCTGTCACTCGTACAAATGAACACAAAAGGAAGTCACGTTCATAGCCCACAGACATTACCAAATTCCGCTGAATATGTGTCAACGAAATATTTCATTTTCACGAAAAGTACCAAGTTAATTGAAAAACTGCAAAAGGAAAATACATTCATCCGTATTCTTCCTTCTGGGGAGAGAGAAAAAAAAAACAGTACGGATAGAACTTACAGAGTAAAGCATAGCCTAGTTAAAATTTAGTGACAATTTTTTTTTTTTTCCTGAGAGAAGTCATCACTTGGAATTGTTCTGTTTCCACTCTATAGGTCTAAACCAGGGGTGCTCAAACTTGAACTGCTGGCGATCTACCTCAATATTTTTAGACTACTTACGATCGACTCTGAGAGACTGCAAGTGTGTGTGATGCAGGGTTGTCGTACATACACGATACACCCTACCTACCTAGGTAGGGCGTACCGTAGCATATATAGATATTAGCTTTCTGCGCAGTATAGGTACATTATTTTAGTCAAGGTTTGGGTTAGGTTTAGTTAGGTTCTTCTCTACAATATCAATGAAAAAACTCATAGTTATTCAAAATTGCGAGTTTATTGGTTGTTACAAAACAAAAGAGTTACATATGGTGTTAAACTTAACTAAGGAGTGGCTTTGGATGTTGAAGCGTGGCACTGCATGTCCTCAGCATACTTTTCATAAGATGGTACGTAACCACTGAGTGCTAATCGCAAGCATGATGACATATGATCGTCAGTTAGTCGATTGCGATATTTTGACTTAATTATCTTCATTTCAGAAAATGCAGACTCGCACAAGTAAGTTGACCCAAAAAATGCCGTCAGTTGAAGGGCGATTTGCCTTACATTCGGATATTTATCTTCAGATATAAAACACCAGAAATTTGTATCAGATGCTGTAGCTTTGAGATGTATATCTGATATAATCTGCACCAACTCATTTTCAACAGAACATGAGTTCATATTAAACTGACTGGCTATTTCAGTAGCTAATTCCTCAATGTTTTTACATGAAAAAGGATAACTCATAAATGATGCTATATTTTCCAATTTACTGCAATCATGAAAACGCATTTCGAATTGTCCCAAAATATTTGATAATTCAGCCTCATACGTATCATAATTCAACTGAGGAATCCTTGCTTTCAAAGACGGAAAATGTTTCAGATCCTTTCTTTTCAGTTGATCTATCGTAAGTTGCAATTTACTTTTGAATGCGTTTACTGCGCTAATCATCTCAATAATAGTTTTTCCTTTACCTTGAAGCTCCAAGTTAACGGTGTTTAAGTGCATTGTGATGTCAGTCAAAAATGCCAAATCATTTAGCCATTTTTCGTTTTTCAAAATCTGAGTGTCATCACCTCTTTCGTCTAGAAAAGCTGTTATTTCGGGCAATAATTCTTGAAACCTTTCTAGGAATTTTCCGCGACTCAACCACCTGACGTCCGTGTGAAGAACTAAATCAGTGTGTTCAGCTGACTCCGTATCTTCCAACTGCAACTGAAAGAGCCGCCGTTGCAAGCTACGTGCACGGATGGAATTCACAATTTTTGTCGCAATGCCCATAATTTCCTCCGTGTTTAAAACTTTTGAACACAAAACTTGTTGATGTATAATGCAATGGAATGAAAAAAATGAAGGGAATTCTTCATTAGCTCGACACAATGCCACAAAACCGTTTTTGTTTCCAGTCATTGCTGGTGCTCCATCGGTTGTAATGCACACTAATTTATATATTGGTAGCTCGTAGTTTTTTACAAAATTGAAGAAAACGTCAAATATATCTTCGCCACGGGTCTTCCCCTTCAGAGGTATGATTGTCAAAAATTCTTCCTTAGCCAACATGTCATTGAATACCATCCGAATAAAAATACACAGCTGGGCAGTGTCTGTCATATCGGTGGATTCGTCGAACTGTAAAGAAAAGTATGTACATTCCATGATATCATGTTTTAGTTTATCTGCGATGTCCTGGCTCATGACTTCAATACGCCTTGTGACAGTCGGACGAGATAACTGAAGTTCTCTAATAGCAGACATGATTTCTGTTTTATTTTTAAAATCTCCAAATAAAGTCTCACCCGCTTCAATAAATGCTTCCTTCACCACCGATCCATCTTCGAATGGTTTCTTGTGTTTCGCCAATATATGAGATATTTTAAATGACGCGATCGTAGCAGCTTTTGATTGTTTGACTGGTCTTGTGAACATGGATTGTTCTTTTTTCAAACAAGATATCAAATCACGTACCTTTAGTTTTCTTAATTCACTCTGTGGCGGAAAATCCTTTTCATAGTTTTTATGAACCGTTTTATGATGCCTCTCTAAGTTACCACGCTTAGGTATTGCAACTGACGCACGACAAATAACACAAATGCACTTATCCTTCACCATACAAAAGAAAAATTCTTCCTCCCAATCCTTATTAAAATGATACGTTTTAGATTTCTTCACTGCACTCATTTTCCACTATTTAATAATAAACTTTGTACTTATCGACGTAGTATCGCCATCAAGTTACAATTCAGAATGACTCCAATTCCTGCAGGCGCAACATTTATATCGGCGTGAACGAAAGTCTCGAATGTTCCCGTCAAACGCGCCGCCCGAAACTAGACTGTACTGTCTCTCGTTGTTTCTAGACTAGACTCCACTGTCTAGTCTAGAAACAACGCGGCTTTTCTTTGACAAGTGCCGCGCGTTCCTTTGATAAAGCCACCTTTTGCCGCAAGCAGTGTTATTTTATTAGTTACCTACCTACTTATTAAAATTTTTTTTCTTCTCGAGATCTACTCAAAAAGCACTCGCGATCGACTTGTCGATCGCGATCGACCGTTTGAGCACCCCTGGTCTAAACTATCCCAAGTGCCCCTTCATCTACCCTTAACCCCGTAGCTCCCTCCTTCCTTCCCAACCCCTTCAGTCAGGGTCGGACTGGTCATATGAGAATTCAGGCAAACGCCCAGTGTTCCGGCATAATTTTGTTGAAAGACGCCAGTTGACCAACGATCATTATTTCGTTTTAAGTTGACAAATAGTCGGAGTGATGAAAGTCACCTACAGATTGAGATGCAAGTTTGGTAAATACAGATTGGAATCGTTTATGCTGATGTCTATTGAAAATATTGAGAAAACCTTTACCATGTATTATTAACAACGTAGCGAAAAAGAGTACAATGTTGAAATCTCTTCTGGTTGAAATGTAAATATACACTTTAGTGATCACTACCTGTGTATATTTTTATCGCATATCTAATAAAATAGACCTGGCGTTTTAATCATTACACTAAAGATTTTTACTATAGATTTGTTGGCATAAAACTCTCGTAGCTCTATTGGAATAGAGCTAGGCTATTCCATACCCTGCCCTTTCATTCTGTATATTAAACACTTTAAAATGGTCCCACATTTCCAAATAAAAAAGTAGTTGCCATGACTTATGCCCCATCCCTAGTATAATATACGACTTATTTATTTTAGAAGAGGTCTAAGATAATTAAGCGCAGATAAATAAGGAAGATGTTTCCAAAAATCGGGAAAATGACAAGGAACATAATAAAACAGATTAAATTTAAATGTATTCTATGCTGGTTACTTAATTATTTGGTTTATTTACACAAAAAATGTTCAAAATACACAGCCTACTTTACTTCTCAGCAGATAAAGCAAATCCGTCTCATTAAGGTATCGCGAACTTGACAAGACATTCTAGGATCTAGTGCAG
Source organism: Ectobius pallidus (assembly GCA_964059195.1). NCBI lineage: Eukaryota > Metazoa > Arthropoda > Insecta > Blattodea > Ectobiidae > Ectobius > Ectobius pallidus. The sequence goes on along the minus strand of CAXKWD010000004.1, from coordinate 117,368,319 downwards.
ATGTGGGCAGAAATGATTCGTGACTGTAACTTGAGCATCAATGTGAAACAAGCACGTAGTTCAGTTCTATGCACAACCACTCAAACTGGTTGTTCATTTCAAAACAATGAATACCCGTTGCAGTCTCTTTGCCATATTTTACCATATAAATTAGGCCTACCATACGCTATCAAAAAAGGTTTTAAATTACAATATTTATATAATTTCAGTTGATCTATGGAATGATCTATGATTTCAGTGACATTTACAAATAGCTTCATATAATTTATGAGCTTATATAGATATATAATTTCCACGTTCCCCGGGGATATAGAGGAAAGCTTTTGCCCTGAAGGAATATTTGACAAAATAGTAAAAAAAAAAAAAAAAAAAAAAAAAAAAAAAAAAAAAAAAAAACTGCTGGGAATTTTTCTCCTGCGACATTAACCGACACATCTGTCATCACTCAGTTTGCTAATGAACAAGTGAAGTATCTTCCAGGCCACAGATCCTAGTAAAGTGGCAGAATTAGAATGGATTGCTTCTCTGATTTTTCAACATACTGAAAAAAAAAGGTTGTCTTAAGTATGTGCATTTGGTTCAAACCTTCGCAAATATGTTCACAATAATGATACTTATAATAATAAAGACAATAATAACCATGACCACAATAATGATATTAATAATATAAACATAATTCGATGAAGGAAGGAGACGAACAGGGAATGGCAAGAGAGTTTGAACTGTAGATCCACGTTTTTGAGAATTATAATAATAAACATTACCGCTGTTAATATGGTATTCCTGTCTATGAGGCGACCCGCGGCCAGCAGGTAGAAATTAATTAAATTAAAGTAAATTAAATGAAATGCCATACTAGCTAAGGCCTTGCGAATAATTCGCACAAAAAATTCTTCCGTTGTGTATTCTACTTTATCTCATTATACTACAAGTATTTTTATCCCCCTTTTTTACTAGCTTTACATTGGATTTATAACAGTAAAACATTGTAATTAAACATTCTGCATGCGATTAATTAAAATATGTTTTACCAAGTTTTAAGTTTCAAATGTTTTACAATAAATTAATGGTGCAAAATATGTTGCACAACCTTTCTCATCTCTACTTGTTAAGATTTCTATTTCTGAGGTCTTTAGGTAGCCGAAAGAAAAAGGTATCTAGGCTAACATAAAAAAATAAATGTACAATGTTTAGGTTTGCATCGATTTAGGAATTTTACCGAATTGAAATTGAAGAGATAGTTTCCAAACTCCACTTAAGTCATTTTTCTTATAATTTTCAGGAGGAACGAACAACTTATAAACCTATTTTTCTATTTTAAATGTAGTTGATTTGAACTATATCAATTAGGGGCTGTGTTGTATAACAAGATACAAAGGTATGAAAAAAAGCTTTAGTGTTGAGGTCAAACTATCATCAAAATAGCATCTCCAATCTACTAATTTCTTCTACAAACTACTTAAGTCAATATATTTAAGGAATAAAAGCAATGGATAATAAAAAAACTATTTCATTTACACTTAACTTGTACAATCTCGCACTGTCAGAGGCTGTCGAACGCTTGGTGAATTTAAGAGAGGAGTCAGTAGCTTAATTCTAAATAATGTACTTTAAATTTATATTAGGAATGTATCTAACTTTTAGTGTTTAGGCTTTAATGTTAATAGTAATTTTTTGTTTTTGTAATTAAGTTTTAAGTAATTGTATTAGGAGTGTAATGTTTAAGTTAACATGTATTTTTTAGTTTATTGTATTTAGGTTTTAAATAGTTAAATTATGTAGGCCCTATTTGTTATATTGTGTTTGACTGGTGGAGCGGAAGAGAAGGCCTAATGGCCTTAGCTCTGCCAGTTTAAATAAACAGAATAAAAATAATCTACATTCTCAGTATGATAATTAACTAATATAAGTTTCTTAACTTAAAATCTCCGAAAAAGTTTTATTTTTAGACTGTTCACAGACTAATTAAAGAAATGGCCCTCGGCACTTTGAAGAAATAATATCTGTGAGTGCTGCGTATCTGAAAGAATTACGCTGTAACCAATGAATAAGGGAATAATTACGTATATGGCTTAAGAGGGTTTTGGAATAATCTGATTTTTCTCTATTTAATTCCAATATGGTTTAAGGGAGTTCTGCATGACACTATACATTACATGTATTTCATCCTAGTAAGAGATAACACAAAAACAAAACAAAAAAATCCCTTTAGACAAGCCTACAGGCTGAGGTAGATTTCGAAGTGCCTTTGGTTTAATTTTTTTTCGCTGCGTAGCACTCTTCTTCTTTAGCCTTGGCATGACAAACCCGCAATAATAACTGCAAAAAAGAGGAAAGAGCACTTTTTCAAACATTCAAATCTCGCCTTATATGAGAACTATCAAGAAACTAGTTATTGCTTTGTAGAGTACTCATCAAAGAGCTTTTCAACGATACCCCACAAGACGTAGTTTCAAAAATTTCTAATTTCCATCCCCCCACCCCCACTCGTACCACCAAAACCCCCCGAATCGTTGGTGTCACTGTGAACTCCATAGGGAGTACTGTAATTTACTCAAACAAAGTTTCCCTCTATACTTCATAGGGGCCGACCACCCCCTTGGGCCAATTTTGCTTATTAACGAACTTGTCCGAACTATTGGGCCTAGAAATAACATAATAAAATTTGGTTCAAATATCTTCAAAATTACGGCCGCTAGCGTGTATATACATATATATATATATATTATATATAATATATAAATATCACTTTTTTTTTTAACAGGCGGTGGTTTCATACTTAGAGAGGCATGAAACGTAAAGATATGAAAGAATTTTTCGAAAATCATGACATGGTATCCATTAAACGATAAAAATTACTTAAGTGGAATTTGGAAGTGGGCTCTTCAATTGTTGATATAATATTCTTCTTACAGCAATACACATTTTAACTGAATAAATAATTGGCTATACTATCCGTTTAGATTTCCAAAGTCAAGAAAAGAAATCATGAAAACAGTGTAAATAAAACAAAGTAATATATATCATAACTAAGGGAAACGTTTATTGCTATTTTTTAAGTACTGGCAGAAATACTTCAATCAATCCGTTTATCTAACTAGTTTGGAATCTGAATACCTTACATTTCTGCATTAAGATTTTCAGGAAAATTTAGTATCTAGATTTAAGCCTTCTATTTTTCCTTTATTATTGTTATTATTTATTATTAATTAGTTTATTTTGCATGTATTAAATGAGTATAGGTCTTATCGCGTGTTTGGAATCTTTGTGTTTACTAGTAGACTACTGTAATAATTTATTTGTACGCATCTGTATCGTCCTGTGATGTCTTCTTGACTGATATTCGGTTTTAATGATTATGATATTGGGTAACATTAACGGCGATAGTTATTGAAAGTATACATAGCCTACAATCCGGCGTTTGTCTTTGCAAATGAAGAACCCTGCAAGAACTCAAGAAAAATTGGCTGGCTATAAGGTTTGAACCCGGGACCTCTTACCTTTGCTACCTCTCTCCGATTGGTTTAGTGAGTGCATTACGACACCAGGTACACCTTGGTGAGGGTCTTTTGAGACAGTGGAATGGGTAGATATTTTCCATTCTAGAATCGGCCCTAAAGTAAACAAGTAAGTCTGTCTCACTTTTACCTAGATAGGAGTAATGTGCTAGAGCGCGACAGACTTACTTGTTTACTAGGCGGACAACATCTGTCTCAAAAGTCAAACAAGAATAAATAATTATCGTAGATTTCTTGTTAGGATTACTATGGGTTTTTCGTCACAGTTTTATACTTGGAAAGAAATTAGCCTTTTTGAAATGTTTCACCGTTTCAGGATCGTGGGCGTTCTAATGGCTTGCGGTAAGAACCGGACTAGGTCCTTGCTGATATTCAACTTTACAATGACAAAACCGTTGGTCAGATCAAATTCTGAGACCACTTGCAGTATTTTCAATAAAGTTTGATTCAGAAAAAGGTAGCCTATCTTGGTATTTTTAATATATCTGACGATTAGCAAAAGAAGGCCAATCCGTTGGTGAAATCGTTTGTCCTTTGTTTTAACAAACGAAACGAAGTGCGATTTTTTTTACCATACAAAGGAGGGGTAATCATCTAGTATTTAATAAGCCGATTTAACTTATCTCTAGGGCTCGGATTCATAGATAAATACAAATTTTGTTTGAGTCGTAATATAAGCTTGAAACTGAGTTTAATGTTCTTGATATTCACATCGACGAATATTGTCTATTTTGTATTTTTTTTTTTTTTTTTTTTTTTTTTTTTTTTTTAATTTATTTATTTAAGGTCGCTTTTTAACTGCCAGGGTCACCAGCGACCACAATAATTAATACATATATATATTGAACAAGTTCTACAAGAAGTGAAGTATGAAGAAAAACATATGCAACTTGAAATTTAGTAAGAAGAACAACATATTAAACTTAAAACTTTAGCAACTATTGACAAACTATGATTTGATTTGACATTATATGAATGATTTTAACTGTGACAGTTCCAAAAGTGAGATAACCTTAAGGCATCCTTCATTATTCTTAAATATATTGTATAAGTCTCCTTTGATATTTAACAGACGCCTTACATGCAATAACCGTGGACATTCCAGAATAAGATGGGAGGAAGTTACATCCCCATTACATTTCGGGCATGGATCCTTATTAGATTTCTTCATAAGATAGCCATGGCTAAGGTTGAAGTGGCCAATCCGCAGCCTGGTCAGCAGGACTTGTTGCCTTCTACAGAGGAGAGTATTGGGAATGGCTGGCTCAGTAACTGATTTCCGGACGAGCTGCAGTTTTGAAGGAGTGGATCTCCATGTTTCATCCCAGTGCTTCGTAATTTCAGATCTGATCAATGTTTTGGTGTCCTCCAATGTACCATTAAAACAGTTTTCAATTTGTGGGAAGACTGTAGCAGATTTAGCTGCTGTATCTGCGTTTTCATTACCAGAAATACCTTTATGTGCGGGAAGCCATGCTAATGAGATTTGGGTACCATTTTTTGAGTGGAAAAACAAACGTTCCTGAATCATTTGGATGAGTGGGTTCCTTGTAGATTTGTTTTCAATGGCACCGAGAGCTGACATAGAATCTGAGAAGATAACAATTTGTGAGCAGTTATTACTCTGAGTGCTTATTTCAATAGCTTTGAGAATAGCCCAGGCTTCACATGAAAAGATGGAGAAGTAATCTGGTAAGCGATAGGAGTGAACACTAGAGGAAATGACTATGCCACATCCTGATCTTGAGTCACGTTTTGAGCCATCAGTATATACTTTGAGACAATTCTTATACTCTTCAAGGAGTGACGAGATCATAGGCTGTAACACTGATTTAGGCATAGTTGTAGGGCAGGGAATTTGTGTAATCTTCGTATTAATAGAGGGAATAAAAGGCTCCCAAGGAGGAAGGGGATGGAGTCGCCTTGGGAGGATATTAGTTTTTTCAATTTTGAATTCTGAGTTATAATCCAGGAGTCTTTCCCTTAATGGTTTTGGACAATTTGGGTGAGAGTTATAAAGTTCTGATTTTGGAACACCAAAGACGTAATTGTTGGTCGGGTTAGAAGGAGAACAAAATGTTGAGTATGAAAAGTTTAGACATAGTTGTTTACGTCGCAGGTCCAAGGGAAAAAGACCGGCTTCCACAAGTAGACTGCTACTTGGACTGGATCTGAAGGCTCCCAAACTTAGACGACTTGCAGTGTTGATAACTGGATCCAACGTTTGGAGAAGGCGTTTGCTTGCCGAACTGTATACTATAGCTCCATAATCCAGTTTGGACTGAATTAGAGCTCGATAGACGTTTATTAGACATGTTGATTCGGCACCCCACTTAATGGAAGATAACGTTTTAATTATGTTCAGTCTAGATGCACATTCCGATTTTAGTGAAGTAATATGTTGTTTCCATGAGTGATTTTTATCGAACAGTACGCCTAGGATTTTGCAAGTATCTGATCTGTGCAACCTGTGGCCACCAATATTAAGGTTAACGTCTAATTGGTGAAGCTTTCTACTTCTAGAAACAACTATAAATTCAGATTTTGATTTGGATATTGTGAAGCCGGAAGTGTTTGCCCAGGAGTAGATTTTATCCAAAGAATTCTGAATAATATTAGCAGTAAGCTTAATGTTATTCCCACTGCAGAGAAGAGTGATATCGTCCGCAAAGAGGAATGCTTTTATTGGCTTCTCAATCAAATTGCTGACTTCATTAATAGCAATGAGGAATAGAAGCACACTTAGTACTGACCCTTGAGGCAGACCATTCACCATTTCCATAGGAGGAGAAAGTTTATCTTGAATTCTCACTCTTAGATATCTGTGAGCTAAGAAGTTGATGATAAAAGCTAAAGTATTGCCTCTTATTTTTAATTCTGAAAGAATTTTTATTAGTCTAGGTTTGAAAATCATTTCATAAGCTTTCTCAATGTCTAGAGAAATTGCAATTACGTGATGATTTAATACTAGTGCATCACATATTTCAGTGTCGATGTTCACTAGATGATCACTTGTGGAACGAAAAGGTCGGAAGCCACTTTGATAAGGTGATAGTAAGTCATTAGTTTCCAAAATCCATCTGAGGCGAAAGCAAACCATTTTTTCCAAAAGCTTGCATAAACAACTGGTTAAGGAGATTGGACGAAAATTTGTAGCTTTGCAATGATCCTTATTAGGTTTAGGAATTGGAATAACTATAGCTTCTCTCCATTGGTCGGGAAAGGATTGAGTTTCCCATATAAAATTATAGAGTTGGAGAAGGTAATCTACTCCTTTGTCTGAGAGATTCTTAAGAAAAGTACTGTGTACGTCATCTGGTCCCGGAGCGGAGCTTTTAGTTTTATGTAACACCTGAAGGAGTTCTTCCTTAAGAAAAGGTTGGTTAAATTTATCTTCATTATATTTCATTTGAAGTTGAATATCTTCGTTTGAGGAATCGTTACATGAGAACTGCTTTAAAAAAGAAGGATCATAGTTATTGTTACTTGAATTATTGGAGAAGCAGTTGGCGAATAGGGTACTAATAGAACTGGGATCCTCATGTTTAATTGCGTTCTCATCTTCCAAATATCTTGGAGTAAAAAATGTTTTTGATCCAATAATTGATTTATACTTGGACCATAGGATTGAAGGCGAAGTTTGACTGGTAATAGATGAAGTAAAGTCTTTAAAGGATTGAATCATTGTAGACTTCAGCATGAGGCGTGCTTTTGCCCTTGCTTTTTTGTAAGCAATGCCATATTCCACACTTTTGTACTTCTTATATTTTCTAAATGATTTTTTCATATTTTTAATGGCCGATGTACAGTCGTCATTCCACCATGGAAGTGAACGTTTGCGTATAGTCCCAGACGTTTTAGGAATTGCTAGTTGAGCTGAAGATATAATTGCATTGGTGAAATCTTTGACAATGTTATTGATATGAGGTACTTGCACAGAAGTAAGTTTAGGGAGTTTGTCGATATTATCATTGAGAACATTTTGAAAAAGAGACCAGTTTGCTTTAGTAAGGATCCATTTCTGATGAGTCTTGATTTCCATAAATTGTTGGGAATTAGAAAAATTTATGGTCAAAGGATAGTGATCACTATCGTAGAGATGATGAACTGAAGACCAGGATATACTAGCTGCAATATCGCTGGATGAAAAACTTAAATCTATAGCACTTTCCGTTGCATTACTGATGTTAAAATGGGTAGCCATTCCTGTATTTAATAAAATAAGATCATCATGGTTTTCCAGCCAATTTTCAATAATTCTTCCTCTTCTGTCTGTATGTAACGATCCCCATAACATGTTGTGACTGTTAAAATCTCCTAGAATTATGAAAGGTTTAGGAAGCTGAGCGAGAAGATTATCCAGTTCATTAACAGTTAATGCTTGACTATTAGGAAGGTAAACATTACAAATAGTCACAGTAAAATTTAATTTAACTTTCATTGCAGTAGCTTCTAAGGTGGTTTGAAGAGGAATATTTTGAAGAAAAATTTCTGATCGTGCAAAAATAGCAACTCCACCGCTAGCTATGTGTGCATTGTTTCTATTTAAAAATGAAGATCTATATCCACGCAGATGTGCACAATATTGGTTTTTAAAGTTCGTTTCTTGAAGACACAATATGTTTGGTTTGAAGTCATTTAGAAGGAGTTTTATATAGGCTCTTCTTGTAAAGAACCCTCTACAATTCCATTGAATAAGATCCATTATAATTAAGTATGAATAAATATTCTTAACTTGTTGGTTGTTCAGTATCGGTATTGACAACCTTAGCCGCTTTTAATTTCCTCATTAGTCGAGTGCACTGATTTTTAACAGCTTTACTAGGTAGTGTACTGTGGATCTGTCTCAGCATCTCTGCTAAGGCAGCTGGATTATCAGTAACACTTCTTGTAATATCAGTGATGTCCGTGATTCCTTTAGTAATATCAAAATAATGCAAAAGCTGATTCATTGAGAGAGGAAACTCTGAGCTCTTTGCCTCAATCATTGCTTTTGTATCGTTCCATATGGTCTCGTCTATATAATCTGTGTTAGGTTTAATTTTTTTACTCTGTTTACTCGCTTTTTTAACTGGCTTACCCAGTACTTCGGGGACCTTATCAGAATCTGAAAATTCCGACACATTACCAGAGGTCTCATTTTCACTGTCAGTTAGGGAGATCGAATTTGTGGTATTAGAATTGGTAGAAGATAACGGTCTCTTCATTTTTGATGTCGGATGGCTAATTGTTGTCTCTGGTTGCAGAGCTGGGAAATCAGATGGTATAAGCGACGGTGCAGTTGAAGTGCGAACAGGAACATTTTCCATGCTCTCGAGCTGTGAAGGGAGTGGTTGGGGGGAACTGACAGGGTCATTATTAATTACTTGTAATGCTGGAGGGTCAGCTTGATGTGACGTACTAGGTATCTGTGAGGATAAATCACCGTTGACAACTTCGCTGGTAGAAGGACAGTCTTTGGCTAAATGGCCCTGTCGCTTGCATTGAAAGCAAATGGGAGCATCAGAGGATACATAAATCCAATGAGGTAGATCATCTAAGAGTACTTGAAATGATTCTGGGAGTTTCTTTTCGTCCTCAGGTGCAATGAACGTTTGCCGTCGAAAACTCAGTATATGAGAAAGTCTGGGATCAGAGAAGCCTGCACGTAGGAACGAAATTGGTGTAACTGTCTTTATTCCGAAGGACAAAAGTTTGTTTTCTATCACATAATGAGGGATACTAGGGCACACATTAGAGAGAATTATCCTTTTATTGCGTGATATTAATGGTCTAATTGGAAATTCATGTCCTTCAACAATGATTGACTTGTGATTGTTTACAAGCTCGTCTGCTGTTTCTTTGTTGGTAAAATAAACACACAGTCTTTTGTTTGATATCTTTGAAGCAAATCTTATAAGCGATGGGTTGACTTTGGTTGCAATTATCTGTACAAAGGCAATGCTAGGAGCATGGTCAGCTGAATCTATAACGATAGCATTTTCTTTTTTAAGAAATAAAGTATTTTGTGATACTTGCGCGTAACTAGTTGGAGATTTACTAGATGATACGTTAGTAGCTGGTTGTTCTTGTAGGGTGACTTCCATGTTGAGGTTAGCTTCACTCGGAACCCGAGTACAGCAGAAAAATATACACAAAACTCACTCGCAGTTCTAAAATAACAATAATTAATCAAGAATGAAGAATTACTGATGATACTAAACCACGTCAACCAACAATTATACTCTTATTACCTTAATAAGGCATAATTACTGAAGAGTACACCAACAGAAGCTCAATTCATGACCATGGCCTCCTCGATGTATTTTGTATTTTATTTAAAATAAAAACACATGAAAGAATACGTGGATACCCTGTTTGATGAAACAGGAAGTCAATCGACTAACCCATTATGAATCATTACCCTATAGTTGAAGGACCACCTAGGTGGTAATAAACGTATTATGGCAGCTACTACACGCCTTACAAAAAAAGTTAGAGATCCAGTGCCAAGTAAGTTACTTCGGCAGGACCTTCCACATTTGTACAGAGCATTAGTTTCAGCGGACATATCCCTTTCGAAAGTGAATCAAGTGTATGAAAATAAGAGTAGGTTTAACATAATGTATAAAATTTCAAATGTGTTGGAAGGGAAAGATTAAGAAAATTTTGTTGTACGAGTGACATTCCATGCTATAATTTTGCCAGATTTACTTTTCGTGGCGTGGAGCCGTCATTTTTCAAATTCAAGTCACTTCTTCGTCACAATCATTCGGGATGGACAATTTGAGAACGCACGTTGTCGCATACAGCAAGTCTTCAATACGTAGTGACTCGTTCCAGGAATGGTGTCTGGTGAGTACCACGAACATTTATATCAACTTAGCCATTCTTTTATTTCAATATTTAAATTTTTAGCACATATTTTGACATTTTCAGCACATAACAAATACATATTTATCAAGTTTTTAGCACCTAAAAAGCCGAGTTCTACTTAACAATATACACAGTACTAGCAGGTGTCCGCAGCTTAGCCTGCGATAATTAATTTAAAAATTAAAAATTAAAAGCAAAATAAAATCAGGTAAACTGATGTAACAAAGTGCCAGTATGTTTTTGTTTAATCAGTTAAGACTGCAATTATGATATGCAGAATATATATTTTTTTAATTGATTTCCAAGTTAAGCTCCAGATTTATTCATTAAGCAGGGCTTACGGAAGAAGAAAGGTCTACCATCTCGGCCACCTGGGTCATTTTAACGGTCTAGTTGGATAAGCGCATGTAAATCAATATGTTTTTTTCATAGCTACCTGTATTTTAATTTCCAAGGCCTTATAAGATCACAGTAAAACAATAGGCTATGTTGTCAAGATAACTGAATTTCATTTTTTTTTTATAAATTCTTTAGAATACGTATATTACCATAAAATAGGCACTAAATTGAGCATTACTCCGAAACAGGTCAACCGATTTTATCCATTATGAATAGACGTCTTCCCACGGACATTATAAATGTGTATACCAAGTTTCATAAAAATCCGGTAAAGCGTATTTGAGTTACCGCGTCTTTAAAATATTCACTAAATTGGGTTTTACTCCGGTACCGGTCTACCGATTTGGTCCAATATCAGTAGACGTCTTTCCACGTACATTATAAATGGGTATACAAAATTTCAGGAAAATCCAATAAAGCATATTTGAGTTATTGCGACTTCTTATATATTAACATAAAAACACTAAATTGGGCATTATTCCGGTACTGGCCAACCGATTTGGTCCAATATCAATAAACGTCTTCCCATGGACATTATAAATGCGTATACGAAGTATCATAAATATCCGATAAAGAGTATTTGAGTTATTGCGCCTTTAAAGTAGACACTAAATTGGGTTTTACTCCGGTACCGGTCAACAGATTAGGTTCAAATTCAATAGGGCACTTCTCATGGACGTCATAAATGGGTATACCAAGTTTCATGGAAATGGATACAGCGTATTTGAGTGATGGCGCCTTTCTATTAGAAAGGCGCCATAATCTATTAAAATAGGCACTAAATTGGGCATTACTCCGGTACCGGTGAACCGATTTGGTTCAATATCAATAGGGTTCTTCCCATGGACATTATAGATGTGTTTTCCAAGTTTCATGAAAATCCGAAAAAGCGTATTTGAGTTATGGTGCGTACAGACACACGGACAGACGGACAGACATTTTTTCGTCCACCACACAATCTCATAAAGTACCATACTGGCACTTAATAATTAAAACATATTTTAAACGATTAATAGCTATAACGAAATAACTAAAAATCCGGCTTTGGAGTGCATTCCACGATTTAGAAAGCGCCGCTTGGGAGAAACGAGTTTAGATTCGAGTTCCCTGACCCAGAAAGCCCCATCGTTTGAGTTTCGTTCAAATGGATCGATGTTGCCGATTTAAGCCTACCACTTCCGTCTACTCTGAAAATGTCAGATATTTGCATTATAATTTTCCATTTTTCCTTATTACACACAAACACTCATGCCCTAGGCGGGACTCTAACCCACAGCCTCTTTCACCACGGATCTAAGGCTACCGCAGCTAAGGAGACCGGCAGAATTGAAGCGATCGATAATTCCACGTGATATAGGCCTACTGCAAAAATAGCGATCCTTTTATTTTCAAGTTATGACAAAAAGAAACCTACAATTGATATGACAAATCAAACATATTAGTGGAAATTGATGATTCTATAGCGCAAAAAATTAGTTTTTTTTTTTTTGGGGGGGGGGGGCTAGTTTTTTTACTCATAACTCGCGAACGAAAGCGAAAATTAAAACTCTGGCTTCGAGGTGCATTCGGCCTCTCTTCAGTCCATCTATGTTTAAAATTTTAGACCTCTGCGTGCAGTTGGATTTCGCTGGGCATCGCGCACAGACAGACAAACAGACAAACAGACAAACAGACAAACATACAAACACTTCCTCTTATTATTTCCTCACGTAAAAGTATAAGGTGGCGTATTATTGCTCTTTTGGAGAATCACGGATTCAAGCTGCTGAGCAGGGAACATGCTTCCCAGTAAAACGAGATTAGTTGTACTAATGTATTATGTATTAAACACCAGCATTTCATTAAAGATTATTTAATTCAGCCTTCTTTGAACAGGAATAAGAGATTACTCGTAAACCGGAGAGTAAATTCAGCATTCAGAAATCTAGTACTTACCAAGGAATTATGAAGAACTTGGAGTCCGATTAATTAAAAATGCTGATGTGTACATAAAACCATCCGAGCTGTTAAAAGCATGGAGCGTAATCGTCGTTAATTAAACAACACAGTCTGTGCTCAATGCAGGGAATGAGGAAACAAATACAAAACATAACACAAACAGAATTTCAGAGCTGCAAGTAATATTTACATGTTTTACGTCTGGGGGCAGTTTGAATGTTTCAATAAGAATCGTAAACTTTTAAAAGGTTACTATTATAATAACAGAGATGCGAACCTTGAAAGGTAGTTATCAGTAGTGTGAATCCTCCATGTTTAACCGAAAAATCACAATTACAGGTTTCACAAAATACGTGATTCAGTGAAACGTTTGAAGGTCCGAGGCAAGGAAACTCTTCCGTATACTGCTGATTTGCCGCAGTACGTTTTTGTCCATCAGACTCGTCACTAGTTTTACGTTTACAAGACATATTTCCTCAATATTCTTTTTGCACTGCAAGACTTAATAAAACTTCTAGCAAGCAACGGCGTCGGCACTGCAGCGGCATTACAGTGATAATAAAAAAAGAGGAAATATGTTAACACCAAAGATGTTATGACTACAATTATGTTAGGTATAAGATATAACATCTTTGGTTAACACACACTCACGTCAAAGCTTGTAGTGTCCAATGTCGCCAACACAACGGGTGTTTTCTTTTACAAACTATTTCTCATGATAACAGGTGGCATCTCTGCTGACACATTAACTTTTTTTATGTTTACGGGAGAAACGAAACATTTTAAAAATAGATATTAGGATTCGTAAAATCCGTAATATTCAGTACAATTTCGTATTGCCGTAGGAAATTCAAGAAAATCGTAGAAACTACGGAAATTCCGTAGCAGTTGGCATCTCTGTAAGGATTATGTTTATTTACTAGCCTGGTACCTGATAGCTGTAAAAAACAGTCCTGTTTCACACTTATGGTAGGTCGATATCGCAAGACAAGGGTCTCTTAACTAATGTGAGATGCCACCAACAACTACAGGGTTTCACAGGTCAAATCCCACTTCGAACTACTACAAACCATAACCAAGAAACCAGAAACTTTAAAGACTCTAGCATTGGAAACGATGAACACTCGATACCCCCCAGACAAATGGAAACATATATTTACAGATGGCTCTCAAATAGAAGGCTATCCACACGCAGGAGCAGGTATCCACAGCGATCTATTCTCATTCTACAAACCTCTGGGACAGCATTCTACTGCCTACGATGGCGGGTTTCACACACAGTACCCCTCGAAGAAGTGGAATCTGATCTTGGTGCAATTATAAACTGAACGAATGTCCACTACTAGGAAAGAGCGAGAATGGATGTCGAGACGAATTATAGTAGCCACGAGCGTTCAAAATTGCTCGCGATGCGCAAGCATTGGATAAGGAAAAATCTCATTTCAAAACCCTCTCCTAGAAAATTTATATTCAGTAGGAATCGAACCAACACCGGCAGTAAATCTGAGATACAGTGCGCCTACCACATTTAAAACTGGAAATAATGTTAATCTCAGTAATTTGTTACTGCTGGTGTTCCTTCGACTCCTACATCTGTAGCCGCATAGCAGTACCATGCCAAAACTAGTCGAAAGATCAAGAAATTTTAGAGCTTGCAATTTACACCTGATATCTTATTGTTTGAAATAGTCAGTGCATTTGTTCTTGAAAAGAATTTTTATTTTTATTTCAGGGTGGAAGAATAACACAAAGAATATAAATTTTCAGCATAAACTCATATACTGGCTGTACTACAGATAACACTGACTTTGTTTTCAGTACCGGTAGTTAAATTATTAGGCCTATATGATGTAGCCCATAAAGGACCGTGGGCTGTATAAACGTTCCTTACAATGGGGGAGGTAAACTCAAGAGAAAGAAAAAGCAAGCCCATGATGATGGATTATATATACAAATCAGTTAAACATTACGAATTAAACTAATCATAATCATAGATAGTCCTATGTATAAGAATAATATTCCGCAGTTTCTTTAACTGGACTAGTATCATCACCCAATATGCAGCACCATGAGAACAACGACATCAGTTTTTCTTTTATCTTAGCTTTATTTATACACGTTTTAACTCACTTTCAGATGTCATATCACATGTTAGGTTCTATGGGTAAACCAGTAGGACATGGACTATTGATACGCATCTATTTTCTATTGTTGGTGTGTTACGGCTTCTGTAAATTAGTATGTAAATTCTATAATTAGAATGAAACAGTGCTTAAAATGATGGGTCAAGGTAAGAAATTGTCGAATTCGGCATATGCCTTTGCGATTGGGGAAACCATAAAAAAATCGAAATCAAATTGACCGGCAATGGGGTTTGAACCCGCGGCATCCCGAATACGGCAGATTTTTTTGTGAGATAAGCATAACTTGTAGTCCTTTATCAACGACCTCATTAACAAGTTTTTATTTCAGACCTTAAAAGGCAAAACTCCTGAAGTAATATAAATAGATAAAATTCCTAGGTATGAAAAATTAATCAGTTAAATTAAAATTATTCCAAACAAACTGCAAGCAAGTTTTATGAGCTACATTAATAGAAAATAATATTCACTGGGGGATCTAATATGATATTGCCATTATTGCAGTATTTAGAACTAGGTTTATGTGAACACAAAAAAAAATTAATAGAGCCAAAGGGATATGAAACAAACCGTTAAAACGCTGTATTTCACAACAGTTTAATAAGTGAAATAGAAAGTCATGAATCACACATGAATGCATGACGCAAAATACCTAAACAAAAGCGTCATTAGTCCTTTGGGCGAAGTCCAAAATTAGCTGAATCCACAAGAGTGAAACATTTCAGTGTTTTGTCATGAAGAGAAACCAACAAACCACTAACTCTCTTATATTACGAATGAAATAGTACTCGTAATTTAATCCTGCATATACGCAAGCATCGAGAGTAAAAGTATCTGATACTGCTCTATTTCTATTAAAATACATGCTGGTACAGATACATTACATACTATGCAATTAAACATGTGTAGTGTTTCGGCATAAGTAAGATGTATGCAGTAGTTTGAAGCGTAATTAAATGAATAAAACATGTTTTTAGATTTCAAAATTTATACAGTATAAGATACAACAATCGCCTAAAACTGCTTCAAGTGATAAATTAATTCGACCTATTGATTGTAGCGAACTTAATAATTGAAAAAAAATTGAAATTACAGTTGGTTGTACGGTTTGAAACCGTGATTGGCAAATTTGTATTTTGAAAGTATAATTTTGCAACTGAATTAAAAAAAAAATAATAATAATAATAAAAAACTTTATCCAAAAGTTTGAATTTTTCAGAAGACTGCTCCGGGCGAAAAAGAATGACATTTCAGTGTACAACTTCTCTTCCCATTTTCTTGTGTGGGAGGATGGAACTTAATGCTCTGAAGCACGATTAAGCAATCAAATCGCGAAGGCATGATCGCCGCTAGGTTCATTAGGCCTATTATGTTTTAATGTAGTTGAACGGCAGAATCGATTATGTAGCAAGCTTCTCAATATTCTTTTTTTTATTTTTTAAATTAATATATGTGGACTAGAAGTACAAATATAACGAAGGTCTGCACGAATGTTTGTACTCTCGGACCAGCTGTCTATGTTTACTACGAGTGTCTGCCTTTGCTCTTGTATTTCATGGGTTGGTATTAATGCGTTCATTACGAGTACATTAATAAAAGTAATTATGAAGTATACAACTTCATAATGTTATTAGTTACATTAAACGAAATTAAACTCTGTTTGAGCCTTCAATATAGACCGTATCAAATAAACATAACTTTCAAATTGCGACATTTCATGTATACGAGTAATTTGCAAGGTTAGATTTAAATCACAAATAAAACTGTTTTTAAATTCTAAGATTAATTGAGTACGTTGATATATATAGTATTAAATAGATATATTGATCACTATTAGACTATGTAACTATGTTTCACTTCATTATAATTAAATCTGTTGTTTTATGTTCTTATGTAATCAATCTCTTGTATATATTTATTGTATTGTATTGTATTGTATTGTATTTGGAAATTAATGTACTATAATGAATGTGATGTTATATAAATCCCTTAAGGTGAGCTTTGCTCGTTGGGGTTTTCTTACCATCAATAATAAAAAAAAAGGTGTAAATGCTTGCTAAATATAATACTGTGATCTGTCCAAGGTGTACGATATTGTGTAACAACTTAACCTTAGAGCGGGGGCAGGGTTGAAAAATTAAAGGAAACTGCTTGTTTGACTCCTGACTTCACCTTTTCCATTACACAAATTGACTGGCAATAAGATCTAGGTTACCACTGAAATTTTGAACTTGCTTTTGCCACTGTAAGGAAAATTATCTAGAAATAGGTAAACGTGGTTAAATTTACTAGCTTATTTTTATTTGAACGATTCTCTGGTTACTGTTAGCCGAATACTGTGGACTAATAACTCGAATGCATACAGGTATATAATCGATATTAGCTTTCAACATTGACTCACGTACTGATAAAATGAGACAAGCAAACAAACGCCTCGTTGAACGTGTAAGCACAGGCATGCCGTTTAGGGGGCTCATGGATGATTGTATTATTGAATATAATGGATTAAACGTTGTGCAACGAGCCTATAGTGGTATTTATTAAGATAAAAGTATATTTATGAAATATGCAAGCGAGTTTTATAATTTTCGTACGAGTATCTAAATTATTATTATTATTATAGGCAAGTTGCATAAGACTGTTTTTTCGACCATAATTAAATACTTAGTTTTTGAAATTTTAGATTCATAAAAAACGAAATCGGCTGACCGCGGCAATCGCTTTGATATAAATTGCCACACGATTGGGCGACAAATTGATATTGGTGATGGGGTTGGGAGCTGGATTCGTTGTGGAAATGTACTTACTTCGATTCTCCGTTGGGCTCCTTCAGTTCTGCACCTATATATCTTCCACGGCTTTTGTAGCTCAGGGTATCACACGAATCATCTGAGGGATTGGTTTATAGCTAGTTATGTCTTTATAAATGATAACTGCACTATAAACGTTTTATATCGGAATTTATTCAAATTAACTGTGTTCTGCGTAACTGTTTGTGTAGATTCACCACTTCAATTGCATTTATCAAGTACTTACGTGGATTTCTGTCTTCTTATTGTCTCACAAAGTAAATAAAACTCACACGCTATCTTTATATATATATGTAGTCGTGTTTGATAAGTGGCTTTAGTGAGAATCGCCATTAGGCTAGGTAATATTCCCGCGACTTTCCACAAGAGCAACGTACGCAGGTCTGCTCTCCTCGGCGAATATGGTGGAAGTGAGCTCTTGACCACGCTATGTTCGCGGCTTATGGATGCTTCTCTCTCATTGGCTGTACTTTTCATTACGTAAAACATTTCTATTGGTTAAATCAATTCGCGGGCCGAAATTACAAATTTAGTACGTTGTATTTTCAAAATATACGTTTCTTTTACAGTTAAGATTTCAAATTTGGAATTAAGAAATAATAATAATAATCTAAACGAGAATTTTGGTACCGAAATAATAATAATAATAATAATTTGAATGATTTGAATAAATATGAATTAACTATTGTTTATAATAAATCAAAAGGGGTGGAATAATTACAGCTTCAAAATGCCCCTGTGTTAATTTAATTATGTCCGAAAAGGTAAATAATTAAATTAACACATCATACCCCAGAATATTTATTCTTAAATAATTAAATTACGCTTGGATTAGTAAAAATTCAAAATTAATCATTGAAATGGTGAATGATGATAAATGTTAGTGTAGCATAAGTGTATGTGTTTAACATTACAACTTTGAATTAAATGAATATCATCAAAATTATTTGGATATACACAAATCAAATCAGATCAGGTTTGTATTACCCTGACATTCCTTTAACATAATATCTTTAAAAAAATGACAAACATTTAAACAATAAATGAAAAATACTATCTAAACATTTTTAACTCTGAAAATTATTTATTGAAAAACAAACATGTTTAGTATATGACATCACTTCTTGTTAGTTATATATATTGAGAATTCTTAATCATTTTGAAAATATATATATATATGTCGAGAATGTCTCATCGTCCATATTTGAAAATTTATTTACATCGAGGCACTCATCGTCTGTAAAATATCACTTTCTTATTCCTATGCACGAATTCTCTTTCCTTGAATCACTGTTATAATATGTTTGCATACAGCATACAAATACAACTCACTTTTGACAAACAAATAAATATATACAGTATCACACTATGTTGCATTACATCACAACATTACCCTTGAATAATAAACAATTTATATACAAACATAACCCTCTTAAATAATAAACATTTTATGTACATCAACATTAATGTTCAATCCATCTTATTTTTCTACTATATGCAACACCTTAAATTTCTATATTTAAATCATAGGTATATATATATATGTATTCTATTTACAATATTTCTACATTCTCGGGTTCGGTCTCGGATCGCGTTCGCACAGTTTAGCCATTCATTCATTATATTTAACTTCAGCTTATCTCTCCTTGTTTAATCAATCTTAAGTTAGAACCACATATTTAATATTAATTATTTATCAAGCAATTTTTATTTTTAACCACATTCTTTTGTATTCAATCTCTCAACTTATTAATCTCTTACTTTTTGACACAATAACGCTGCATAATACTTCTTTAATTATTTATTTTATTTTTTAACACAACTATCTTTTACTATAGCCAAATGATCAATTCTTCTTGGATGATCAATGCAATCGGAATTGGCCTACTCTTATATGTGAATTCATCAACAGGTTCGATGTCAAATTTATGCTCGTAGATGTTACAAAGTCCCACGTTTTCGGAAAATACTTCTTTATTCTTTATTAATATCGATAACAACCTATCACGTTGATCTTCATTTAAGTTGTGAGCCATATCAACTTTCTCCTTCAAAATATTCATTGTCATAGAGTTCGCGCTAGGGTCGGCTTCTTTTACATTCCTCGTACAGACATAACCTATCTCCACTTGCCCTATGTTGACATCTCCGTCAACATTATTTTCATACCTATCAGCGCAGTCATCACAATTCAATGTCATACATCTACATACTTCTACCTCATTATTTATATCATCGCAGCAAGGGCCTACTTTATGAATCATCATATCATTTATCTGAATATTTTCTACAATAAACGTCTCATACGGAATATCGTTGTCACCTAACTCACTAGACGCGTCTCTTCTACTCAGCTCATTGTCGAAGGGAATGCTCATCTTGTTTCCTTGTAAATTTAATATTAAGTTGTTATCCTCAAAACTTATGATACTGTTGTATTCCGTAAAAACATCAACTCCAATAATAATATCTGTAACTAATTTTGGGACTACTAAGAAAAATATTTCAAATTTTGAATCACCAATTTTGACATCCAACATGCATTGAAATTTTACTGACTGTTTTGCTCTTTTGATCGCTACTGTGCAAGATAATCCGCAAATAGGGATAGAAATCAACTTGACTTTGTTTTGGATAAGCTTATTATATAAGGACTCGCTTATTACACTATTTGAACAACCTGTATCTATTAACGCAGTTGTCTCATAATTTCCTATCACTACTTTTATTCTAGGAGGATCCATAATCACCTCACTCCTACTTGCATTATTCTTTTCTTCACTAGGCTTATTATCTGAAAAGCTTCTTTGTGTCTGAATGCTATTTATGGGTTCTATACGTTTGCCTGAATTGACTAAACTTGCGCCAACACCATCCGAACCCTCGAGATATTGGCTTGTTAGTTTAACTGTTGTACATTACCATTATCTTCCTGATCATGAATTTCTACAACTTCATCAGGTACATCTTCACTACGTGTATTACTGTTGAATGGTCTGGCTCTAGGATTAAGCGTGTTTTGCTGAGTCTCAACACCTTTGACTCGCCATTTACCATTGTTTATTACTTGTCCTGGCCTAACTTGACTATCATTGCTATTGTTATTACCTCTATTATTATAAGTACGGTTCTGGTACCTCCTACGATAGCCTTGATTCCTCATCCATGGCATTTTTCGCCAAGAGTTTGGATGATTACCATTTCCAACATTTTGCCTATTGAAAGTGACATGGTTTATCTGATTTCTTCCATTATTGTTTCTGTTATATGGCCTATTCTCTGATCTATTCTGGAAATACCTAGGATTGTTTCTGTTTTGATTAGGCATAGGGCCTCTGTAGGTATTCCTAGCATCATAGCTTCTGTCACTATTATTTGCATTGCCTTCTGCCCCTACCCCAGAATTTGTAAACCTGTTGGTGGGAGGGTACATTCTATCATTTGAATTCATATAGCTCTGCCTACTTCTGAAAATATTCCTTTGCTCAAAAGCAGCAAGCAATTCTAACATATCAGAGAAAGTTCTGGGTTTTGCTACAATCAGATTTAGTCTCACATTCTCTGGGAAGTGATTTACAACAGTCTCCAGTAACTCGAATTCATTTAGTGGAGGATCTACTTGTCGTCCTAATTCGGCCATTTCCAAAAAATAGTCAATCATCGTCTGACCTGACTCTGGCTCATATACACCATTAGCTAACTGCATCCTAATGTTGTTTCTCTTGGATAAACTCCAATACCTACTGATAAAATTTCTTTTGAATTCTTCAAATGTCGTAGTCTCATTTGTAGTTAGATTGAACCAATTCAAAGATCTACCTTGCAATGCCTTTCTTACTATGATCATGTACATGTTAGGCGGAATGGCTCTCAACCTAAAATAATCGTGAAGTTCAGTTAAGAAATTTTGTGGATTGGTATTATTATTCTCATCAAAAACAGGTAACTTAATTTCGTTCATTAGATAGCTGGGAAAATTTGTGCCTAACTGACTAACTCCTGTGGACAAAGGTACATTAATATCCTGCACCTGGGAACCATTATGACTATTTACCCTTTCCTGACATCTAGGAGATCTACATGGTAACTGTGAGTAAGTTTCTTCAACAACATTCCTACTCATATTGTTTCCCAGTTGAGGTATATTCACATCATTAATTACAGGTGAAGTTACAGGAACACTTAATCTATTTTCCAATACACAAATTCTACTTGTCAGTAACTCTTCATCTTTATGAACTCTCCTACTCAACACTGTCAACTCTTCTTGTGCTTCTACAATCTGTATTTCAATGTCTTTCTGTTTGACTTTTAACAGCTGATTCTTTTTTTCTAAGTCATTTCTAGCCTCATCATTTATCTTAGCAAAACCTAACAATGTTTCATCGAAAGCATTCATCTGCATTTTCATAAGTGACACACTATTATCTAGTTCTGACACATTAGCTACAATAACTTTCATTTCCTCACTAGTATTAGAAACATATGTTTGCATTGTTTGCAAGTTAGTGCTAACATTTGAAATAACCTCTTTTACTTCTGCTATATCATTATTGACAATA
This sequence comes from Ectobius pallidus, assembly GCA_964059195.1. NCBI lineage: Eukaryota > Metazoa > Arthropoda > Insecta > Blattodea > Ectobiidae > Ectobius > Ectobius pallidus. The sequence continues at coordinate 117,346,096 of CAXKWD010000004.1, read as the reverse complement.
GTTTGAATATTCTCTAGAGCTACTGTGACGTCATTATTAACCTGCTCTTTGAAATCACCTAATCTTTCTTGTACTTCCTTTACAACTTCTTGTTTTAAATCGTCTTTCAATTTTGTCAAGTTTTCATCCATTTGTACTAATTTCAAACTAATGTTTTCATTTACATCTGCTTTTACATTATTTACATCAGTACTAACTTTGCTAACGTCACTTTTTACATCATTGATGTCAGTCTTAACATCATTGATATCAGTCTTAACATCGTTGATATCTGTCTTAACCTCATTTTTAACATCATCAATTTTATTACTAAGCTTGTTGAACATTTGCTGCATAAAACTTTTAATTGAGTTCTCTAACTGGTCATCTGAAGATTCACTATCTTCGCGCCTAGTCACGTTTACATTTGAAACGGAAACATCTGTTTCGACCTGAACTTCCATATCAGTTACAATCTCATCTACTAACTGTAAACTACTATCAGCACTTATGTTGTCTACAATACCTTCCATCTCGGTACTAGTTAGCAAGTCCTGTCCATTTTCTAACACATCTGAACTTTCCTTCTGTGGCGACATTATTTCGCGGCCTCTGAGTTTCATTTAAAATCATAAAAATAACACCTTACTTTATTTGTAGGCTTCGCAGGCTTCACAGGCTTCTTACAATTACTTTCATTCTGGAATCTGATTGTTGTCGGTTGATGCAGGATGGTCACAGCTGCTGCCTACTGCATGAAGTCGAACACCTGGGCTGACCTCGTGATGGCGTGGTGATTGTTGCGCGTAACCGTACCTAGCTCACGATTCTCGCTTAATTCTGTGTATCACAATCTGCTTGCTAATGTCCCGATTAGAATATTTGTTCACAGAGTCTTTACACAGTTCGATTGTTCTTCTAAAGCCACACGTTGGTGCACCAAGTTGATATAAATTGCCACACGATTGGGCGACAAATTGATATTGGTGATGGGGTTGGGAGCTGGATTCGTTGTGGAAATGTACTTACTTCGATTCTCCGTTGGGCTCCTTCAGTTCTGCACCTATATATCTTCCACGGCTTTTGTAGCTCAGGGTATCACACGAATCATCTGAGGGATTGGTTTATAGCTAGTTATGTCTTTATAAATGATAACTGCACTATAAACGTTTTATATCGGAATTTATTCAAATTAACTGTGTTCTGCGTAACTGTTTGTGTAGATTCACCACTTCAATTGCATTTATCAAGTACTTACGTGGATTTCTGTCTTCTTATTGTCTCACAAAGTAAATAAAACTCACACGCTATCTTTATATATATGTAGTCGTGCTTGATAAGTGGCTTTAGTGAGAATCGCCATTAGGCTAGGTAATATTCCCGCGACTTTCCACAAGAGCAACGTACGCAGGTCTGCTCTCCTCGGCGAATATGGTGGAAGTGAGCTCTTGACCACGCTATGTTCGCGGCTTATGGATGCTTCTCTCTCATTGGCTGTACTTTTCATTACGTAAAACATTTCTATTGGTTAAATCAATTCGCGGGCCGAAATTACAAATTTAGTACGTTGTATTTTCAAAATATACGTTTCTTTTACAGTTAAGATTTCAAATTTGGAATTAAGAAATAATAATAATAATCTAAACGAGAATTTTGGTACCGAAATAATAATAATAATAATTTGAATGATTTGAATAAATATGAATTAACTATTGTTTATAATAAATCAAAAGGGGTGGAATAATTACAGCTTCAGCTTTTAACAAGTTTTCGTACAGTGGTATTAATCAGACGTGGCAGTCCAAGCATGGATGCTCAGTAGATGCAGACGAGTCCAATAAACATTCGTACTGCATGGAGGGGTGTATGGGTTAGTTGTGTCGTTGCTTTTATAGTGCAGTTCAACATTCTTACCCCTCCCCATGATTCTCTTTACATGCGTCATCTCTCTCACGCGCATCTGACTGCCACCTCTGTTTAATACCACTGTACTTCTGCGTTAGACGGTTGCTGATTGCATACTGTGAATTCGAAGCTCGTTCTTGGCCATTTTGTTGAAACGAATGGAAATTTACAAGTTCCTAACAAATCACGGAAATTTCAGATCTTACCTTCATACAATTAACAAAGCTCCTTAACACTATGCGACTGTACTGAAAAAGCAGTACAAACAGCAAATCATGTCTTGACAGATTGTACTTTATTCTCCAAAGCCAGATCGGCAGTAATTCAAAGGCTACCACTGCACCAGGTGCTACAATATCATATCAACACAGTCAACGTTACCAGCTTCCTGAATACCATCTTTGACTATCTCAAAGACTTTCAACAGGTAAAAAAAAGTTTTCTAAATAATTAATAAACATCCCGTGGTATACCAAGAGGTGAAACACGGGTTGTATTATTTTTGTAAATAGCCTAAATAAAAAAAAGATGAACACTAAAATTAACACGAATAGAATTGACTTTACGAGTATTTTAAATACAGACTGTTTATTGTCCAGCTTCATTTGGAACTCTCAAGGTTTCAAGATAGTTCGGTTTTCGATAATAACCAATATCACATCTGTGTTATATTGAAAATCTGTTTCGGAATGGATATCATTATGGTTCCGTTACGTCACATGAAATAATCGTATTATAGTACGGTCAAACAAACAAACAAACAAAAAAACAAAAATTAATCGGACAAATTCATGTAATTCTATATTATTTGCAGTTTACTTTCATAATGCTGGAAGCCTGTATTCTTCTTTCTTCAGCAATTACTATACTAAGTTTTGTGGAGACAATGATGCGAGCATCGCAATATTAATGAAATAATGCCATTATTAAAGATAGACTTTTTGCCTGACGCAAGCTTCAAGAGAGGGGTTTGGATTCAGAGGGATTAATAAAACTTCCATCATCCATTTAATCAAGAACTAATAGGTTCATTTCTTTTGATAATCGCTCACGGATCATGTAATTCTGAATTATTCTGTTTGGGAAACATTTCTGTGGAATGGTAGCATGCAAATGGAGAAACCCGAGAAATTGTCCTCGCAATCACCTCTTTCCTCTACTACAAATTTCTACCTTAATTTCTCTTTTTTATTTTATTATTTCTTTAAATTTTGATATTTATTTATAACCTGAGTTTTACCCTGAGGGTATATCGCAGGACATCTAGTCTATGTATACATAATATTTACATTGTAGAGCATAAAATACAGTGGTTGAGTTAGTGTTCCAGGAAATTAAACAAAATAAACATTTTAGGTTTTAAGTTTTAAGGTAGTGTCTTTGATTACCCAACAACCATACCTTCCTCTCAATGTTAGGAGGGGTCCTAATATCACATTAAGTTACTTCTTTATAACGTACAAGGGAACAAGATAAGTATATTATGGCCAGGGCCCGGATTCTGATGACCTAAGATTGTTTGAAAAATGACCTTTAAAATGACCCTAAATTTGAAAGAAAATGATTTAATAATTAATAAAAAAATGACCTAAAAACGGATATTTTATTTATAAGAAATTATTATAGGAAGTTATAGACTACTTTGTGCATAATTGTAAAAACTGTAAATAACTGTAATGTTGTGAATGTTCTTTTCTCACGGAAATTTATACTGGCACTGTGGCACTGGTGAGTCAAAATTCGGCACATCCTTTTGTGGTCTGCCGGATTATATTGTTGTTTAATAAGGGTAAACAGTAGTTTGCACACTCAAATCCAAGCAGGTGGCAGACTCTGGTGCCAAGTCAATCTATACAACTTTTTGGCGTTTCTTTGATTCTCACTTCCGACTGAGACATGTCAACATTTTAACACCGAATTTTTCCTTCTTGCATTAAACAAACAACACTTCAAAGACAGCACCGCTAGCGACGAAAAAAAAAGTTTATACACTCAATGTAAATATATGAAAATGACTAAATAAGGAAGCAAATGACACGAAAATGAGAAAATAATGACCTAAAATTGAAATAAATGCCCTAAAAAATAAAATTTCATAAAATGAAAAAAAAGACCTAATAAAAATGCATTTCTATAATCTAGAGGCCATGATTAGGATTCATTCACAAGTTGGCAATGTCTATGCAGCATCAATAAAAAGATAACATGACATTAGAAATCCAAAAACAACGCTTGCATCGTATAGCAGATTTATATCTAGATACCGTGCTTTCAAAGGTAAGCTAGCACAATAGAATTCCAATGTGACAATAAAATAAAATTATGATCAATATTTATTAAGAATAAAGATAGAAGGTAGGTCTAAAACCATTATTTGAATCCAGGAAGTAAGCACCATTTAAAGGCAGCTTAGATATTTCCCACGAGAAAAAAATCATATAATGTAAAAGTGTGAATTTTTTCTTTAGTTCTACACTTGTTTAGATATGAAGTGACATATTTTATTGATATTAATTAAAAGAATAGAACTTCAACTTGTAAATAGTTAAGGAGCAATATACTTCACATTCTAGTTTCTGGATCTATTAGTCAAATCGTTTTTTAATAACATCTGGATGTGCGGAATTCAGTTATTGTAATTTAATCTGATATCAGTATGACTTCTATTTTAACAATAGACTATATTCTAGAATGTATTTCATATTTGGTTCTGGCGAGTGCTTGAAAGGCATTAGCAAGGTCCTAGTGAATAGTGACTGATGAATGTTTTCTTTACAGTTGAATGTGTTAACAATGGCACTTTGGTATAGAATGGTCCATTTTTCTTCTTCATTACGTCCGATATTCCAAGAACCCTTCGGTCACAACAGTATCTACAATATGTTACCCTAGAGCGCAAATAACATTAGTTAAGTTCTTCATGATCCATATCTATTAGGACATGTTTCATTCTCTGCTTCGGTCTGAATATCTGTATGCATGTCCCTTTCTCAGCCTATATCTCTCTCTTCCTCCCTTCCTGCCTTTCAGTCTGTCTATCTCAGCATGAGTCCTCTTTCTCCGATGACACGATCTAAGATAATAATGAGAAATCTATTTTCTTGTCATTGAGCTTTACAGCAATAGACAAAGGTCAAGTCTAAAACGAGGGACTTACACTATTGTCACTATCAATAATTGAATGGTATTACAAAACTTAAAGTTACATGACTTAAAATAGGCATCCTAAATAAAATGATACTTATAACTTAATAAATAATAAATGTTTATCGTCAGGTTCTTAAGACCTTACGCAGCTTCGCGAATTTACTTACACTTATTTCATAGCAACAAAAATGAGCTGTTTACGGCTAACTTTCATCACAACAGCTACAATATTAAAAACTGATCTCGAAAAGTACATCGCTAGCAGGGACAAAGATACCTATCGACTCGTCCGTCAGCTACGTTACTTCCAACTTTCGACATCAGTATAAAAGCAGAAAGGGGAATATCAACTTCCTTAACAGGAGCCGCTACCTCAAGCAGTTCCTCAGACAATGAGCACACCCCGTTCCAGACCTCGCAACCTCAGAATACTAGTTTTGCCTCATACTCTTGGGATCAAATGCCGTGCATCAACTTGTCATTTATCCATAGGAATCAACGCTAATCACCAGGCTTTAAAACTTAGTGCCCGATCGAATATGTTAACAGCAACCGTACTGTACAGACTTTGCTCGGCATATACCCTAGCTACCATATGCTAGTTCACGTGATGGTAAACAAACCTGAATAGATATAGGAAGACCACAAAATAACTTCTCATTATCTAAACTCACATTACAAGCATGCAAAACGATACTTTCTCCTGTTTGTGTATAATAGTCCCTCCCAAACGTTTCAATATATGTTTGCGTTTTAGAACACTTTACTTTCGGCATGCCGAACACGTATTATAAATTTAAACACGCACAATGACAAGATACACTGTTGACCAATTTGAGAGGCACCGTACCACGAGCGCATTCACTTCTCGGTACTACTATCAATGACTGTCTTATCAGCCTACGCAATCACCCTCCACCCCCTATACTCAGGTTGTTGGTAACCGGAATCAACTCCCTCTGTGGGTTCGTGCACTAAGTTTTAAAGCCTGCTAATCACTAAACCTTGCAGCCTTAGAAACCTAAATTCTCGGTTAGTAGTCTAGTCAGTTTCTGATTCATACATTAAAGGGGTAATGGTGGCATTAGTCTTGGGCCAATATCGATAAAGTTTGAACAATATAATTGAAGGAAACTAATTGGGGAATAATCCAGAATAACCATATTTTCGCAAGAAACATTGGTACAAATAGGAAACATTTGTTGTAGGCTGACTAGTATTACAGAAATATGAAACACATTATAGAGACAAGTGATGTACTTGAATATCTGAATGACTACAAACAAGAAAACTATCAGACTGATAAACTAAAAATGAAATATTTAGGGTACAGTTCCTTCAACATGGGGGGGGGGGGGATACCAGCATCAGTTCTGTATGACATTTTCTCGTCTGATTTTTGGTCTACTGGTACGTTTGTGAGTAAATTTAAATTTCCAAAGAGTAATTTAAACATGAAGGAAACAAGCGAGGAAAATCGGACTTCATTATAAAATTGGGCCAATCTAAGGAAATAAGACTGTGATCAGTCACAAATTTAAACATGCTTCATTGGAACGTTCAGAGTATCGGTAATGAACTAGATTATACCTATATTACCAATCTTCCTGTTGAATTAAATATTCATATTTTGTGTGTCGTTGAGCACTGGATAAGTTCTGACGAAATAAACTTACTTCAGATTTCTGGCTTTTTCCTAGCCGATTGTTATTGTAGAAATGGTACAGGTTTATACGGTGGCTCGGCAATTTTCATTAAAAATTACATTTCAACCAAAAGCGTTATTGATTTAGCAAGTCTTGCTACTCAGTATACGTTTGAAGTGTGCTCAACTTATGTTAGCAATTTTAATATTTTATGTCTGACTATATACAGAATTTCTGATTACAAGAAAACAAACATTGAACTATTTTTAACTAAATTACATTACTAGAATATTGTTTTTTTTTAAATAATTATAATTTTAATATAATATTAACGGGTAATTTCAATATTGATTTTTTACACATCAGCAAAATTGAAGACTTTCTAAATATAGACTATGCAAAAGTTATCCCTGATAATATATATATATATATATATATATATATATATATATTTGTCTCAGAAAGAAAATTATGTAATTCTGATAGCATTTTTCTCCTAAATTCAAATATATCGGTTTTCCCCATCCCGCAAGGTTTTTTTTAGAGACAGGCATTTATAATTTCAAACAATTTTAATACTTACTCATTCTTAACTACACAATATTCAAACATTCTAACAAGTCTAGAAAGTAAGAAATAACTATTTTCTGCCTGTGGAGCATCCCACTTGATGGTCCAACAATAATCGGTCTGTATATAAGGATTCTATTTGTCTGATACCTATTTTCCATAGCTGAAATCTTCTGTTGAAAGCGTTCCCCGTGATCACCGCTCACTGTACCAAAATTTTTCGGGAAGAAATCTAGGTGCGAGTGCAGGAAGCATACTTTTAAGGACATATTACAGACCAAATTTTTGTAAGATGTTATCAGATCGTTGAGAATATCACGGTAATTTTTCCGTCTTTCGATTTCCCCCCAAAACTCGGAGTAACATTTTTGAATGCTTGCCAAGCTGCTTTCTCCAGTGCATTCTGCAGTAGGCTACGTCAAACTTTTCATCATACATTAGTGATCGTATATTTCTTCTTTAATTTTTGCATCACTAATTTTCGGAAACTTCTGTTTTAAGTGCACGAAACCAGTAATATCGTCCATGGCTTTGATGAAATTCTTCATTAATCCTAGTCTGATATGTAACGGAGGTAGATTACATTTTTAGGTTTACACAATAGGTCATGTTTCACATCTTTTCTGTTCAGGAATGAGCGATTCGCATTTAGGACATTATTTTCTAATGAAATGGTGTATTTTGTCCCTACTATCCCACTTATACAAAAAAAAAAAAAAAAAAAACAGTACTTTGTATAACCAAGCTGCTGACCAAGAATAAGTGCAATTACCTTCACATCACTACAAATATTCCATTCATAAACCGCAAATTGAAGCTTTTCCAATATAAATTCAAGTTTCCATATGTTTATTTCACACTGAGTCACAGGTACTGATGGAAATTTCTCTCCAATAAGCAGAAGCACAGCTTTTTAAACTAATTTTAGAGGAATCAATGAACAAGCGCCATTCTGAACCTGCACAATAGTAGCAACGCTACCATTTGAGTTAGCTAATTTGGTTCAATCATATTTACAATGATCTAGGAGTATTTACTTGAAAAAGTTCAAATTGACGAAAAAACGTTTTAAAATATTAAAAAAAATTAAAATGCAATAAAACTGTGGACGATGGAGAAATTCAGAACACGTATTTCAAAACAGGATAAAAAACTGCATTAAGTAACTTATACCTATTGATATTCGTGGGACAAAAATCATATTGACCATTGAATAGTGTTATGAACCTACTCGTTCCGGTATTAATGGTTCTAGAGGGACTTGTATAGATAACTTAATATTATAACCACTATTTGTAATGATAAATGTACATCTACTGTAATCCCTACATCTAATCATTTGGCAATACTTTTTACTGCCAAAGTGAACTCTGAGAATAATGACTATAAAGTTAAGAGAGTAATAAATGATTTTGGTAGGTGTCATTTCAAAGATATTTTAAAGAACATCATATATGTATAATCTAACATGTATAAATTCGAAAGTGGATTGTTTTAATGACATTCTTTTAAACTGAATTGATAGTAATTTTCCAACGAATGTAACTAGCCTATGTGTAATCAACATAAGAGGCCCTTAAATAATAAGTGGTTTAATGACGAGATCCGTACATTAAAACAAAAGTGTTTGTCCTATTACGAAATATTTAGACATAGTGGTATGCTACATTTAAAATAAAGTACAATGAGCTAAGAAAGCAGTATAGGAATACCGTCCAGGAAACTAGGATGTATTATTACTAAAATTTAATAAATAACTCAACCAACAAGTCTAAATCAACATGGTTTATTACCTCTGAATTTATCAACGACAGTTCTAAGTCAGATTGGGTGGCGAGGGAACGGAATTTAGAGGAATTTCATTCTTATTTTATCTACAAAGTTAATGAAATTGTTTCTATTATAGAGTGTAATAACAATGCATTAACATATCTGAACAAATTAACCAAACCAGAAATGCAGTTCACGCTTACTCATTTTGCTGTAGAAGATGTCTATTCTGCTATCCAAACATTTCGTAATAGCTCTTGTAATGATGCGTATGGTATCAATAATACGTTTATTAAGTTGGCTGCTCCTTTTATATGCGAACCATTTACACATATTTTAAATAAATGTTTTGAATGTTGTGTATTTCCAAATAATTTTAAATACGCAAGGGTTGTTCCTGTTTCTAAAAAAGGGGATTAAATCACAATAAAGCAATTATAGGCCTGGAATGATAATTCTTTTACACTGGCCGTGTGTAGGCTAAGATGGACACGTGAAGTCAGAATGAAAAATTCAATGCCATAGCCGGGATTTGAACCAGGATCTTCGGCTCTCCGTGCCAACGCTCTAACCAACTGAGCTACCATGGGATTGTGAATCAGTCGGAGAATTTAATGTTGTAACGGACATTGCCATGGTAGCTCAGTTGGTTAGAGCATCGGCACGGAGAGCCGAAGATCCTGGTTCAAATCCCGGCTATGGCATTGAATTTTTCATTCTGACTTCACGTGTCCAATTATAGGCCTATTAGCATAGTACCTACAGTGTCAAAGGTCTTCTGAATTATACTAAAACTAAACTAAACTCCGTGGCGCTACATCCCTGGAGGGATTTAGCCTACCACCCCTCCGCTGCGTCATCTACCACAGGCAGATGGCAGGATTGGGGGCATGTGGTCTGCATGCCAACACCTACGGCCGTTAATGGTGGTTTTCTTGGCCGGAGCCGCTACTCCTCCATCAAGTAGCTCCTCAATTTGAATCACGAGGCTGAGTGCACCCCTGCCAGACCTCCCTACCTCAGAAAAATCCGAGGAGGTACCGGGGATCGAACCCGGGCCGACGGATCTGTAGTCAGCGACGCTAACTACAAGACCACGCCGGCGCGGCGGTCCGGAAGTATACTACACAAACAAATTTCGAAGTACTTTGAAGATAATATATTTACACAGACTCAGTTGGATTTAGAAAATCTCGCAGCACTGTTGATGTAGTTACTTTATTTGTAAAGCTGTGTTATGAATGTCTGGAGAAAGGCGAAGCTGTATGTAGTAGATCTTACGAAGGCCTTTGATACTGTATCACATGAAACTCTTTTGCAAAAACTTAAATTTTATGTTTTTGATAATGACAGTTTAATTTGTTTAGAGTCATATCTTTCTTTTATGTGTAGATTTGTTGATCTGAACTTTAATAATAAATCACAATATAAAATGGCGAAACATGGTGTACCCCAAGGTTCTGTTTTGACACCTTTACTATTTATTGTACAAACGATCTTGCCATGATGAATATTCAAGTCGACCGTTCAGACGTTTACCTTTTTTGCTGACGATCTTGCTGTCAACATCATAAATAAACTAAGGACACTTCATTTTTGAAACTAGATGATGTAACCTAAAACATTCACGACTGGTGTAAAGTCAACGCGCTCTCACTTAACAATGACAAAACTGAGACAGTAAATTTTAACTTAAATAGATTGGCACAGCTGTAAAGTTTATAGGAACTGATATTGAATCCTATGTAGGATGGAAAACACATACCAGCAGGATCCAAAGTACAGTTAGTAAAGGCATTTTTAAGTTAAGAGTTTTAAAATGTTACGTCACGATTCAAGTTTTATTACACCTACCTGTTTACTATGCTCATATACATGGTCATTTGAATTATGGGATTTTATTACGGGGGGAATTATCATTCAACAAATCAACTTTTGTTTTGCATAAGAGGTCAGTAACATTGCTTTGCGGAGCTCCGTCTAAAGCACACTGTAAACCACTTTTTATAGCAATAGGGTTAATTACCCTACCATCGATGTTTGTTATGACCGCCCTCCTTTACGTTAAGTAGAATTATGATAATTACACCTTATGCAAACAAATCCACTGTTATCCTAATCTACATACATGATCTAATTCAATCATATGAAGGGCGTAGTTCCATAAAGGCGTAAGGCACAAGGACATGTTTCGAGAAATCTTCATGTTTTAAAACAATGTTACCACTCACAAGTAGGTGGTTGAAAGTTTAATTTTATAACATATATTTTTGAAGGACAGGCTAAATTAGTGTTCTGCAAATTTACAAGGTAGAATGTATTGGGATTTTTTGCAACTAGATGTACCTAAACATGTTAAACAAAAACTGAAGTACTTTTACAGTAGGCCTATCAAAAACTTTTTACTTAGTATCACATTGTTTGTTTTTACTTTATTTTAGTAAAAACCTCTATTGTATAGTGACAATTGCATGTTTGCTAATAAATACCAGTATAGTATACAGTGACAATTGTATGTTTGCGAATGAATACTAGTATAGTAATTAATGAAAATCTATTTTGAATGGAGTTACAGTTTTTATAAACATTTGCTTGGATGGTAGCACTGCGGAAAATAAAAACAGTTGATAAACACACCTCAATAACAGTTAGGAAGTATGCCTTAAGCCTGTAAGGAACTGTTATGAAATAGAATGAATGTGCAGTCTCACAAGTCTTTTCTTATAACTGAGCAGAGGTTTTAGGCACCAGTACAAATAGTTCACTGAGTATTTAAGATACATGAGAAGGCATACATGTTAAAAACTCAAAGATTTGTGCCTTAAGCCCTTATGGAACTAGGCCCTTCATATACATAAAGAAATGCCGGCACAGTACAGTAAAAAGTAGCTGTGAATACACATCTCTCGAGTTGTTCAACAGTCTTCCTTTACAAATTAGAAATCTTTCCTTCGAAACGTTTAGGAGCACGGTTAAGACTGCTCTGACCAAGTGCCCACTTTACAGTGTACATGAATTTTATGATTTTAATAATTGGTAAACTATGTCTAATACCACTAATGTGACGTGGATATTCATGTTAAATGTTTAAAGCATTAAAAAATCTATTTATTTATACAAATCACCAATAGAATTGCAGAGGTACAACTTTTAGTGTCTAAATATTAAATTTGTTAAAATTTTATTCTTTGTAATTAAGTTTGTCGCTTTTTTTATTAACTTGCAAAATACCGTAAGTTTCACATCATAACTCATGAACAATTCTAGATACTTTGTAGCCTATGCATGTGTAGTTAAGCTACCTGAACAACTTGTACAACAATCTTTTTTGTAGTACTACATTCTTTACATTATCTGCCTAAAAATTCAGATTTTCTTTTTTATCTTTTCCTAGTGTATATAGCAGATCTAGGTAATACTAATACAGTAATTATTTCGTGAAATATTTATTAAAATGATATTGGAAATAAAAATACTTTCAGGACTATGTAAACTATTTCGGGGTGAAATAAAAAAATCATTCGACATTTAAATAACTGCATACTCCTGAAGTACTAAATATAACAGCCTTCGACTTATGCACTAGTGAACTACTACCTTCCCTATTAAGAGGATATAAAACGGCAACAGAGTAGTAAGCATTACATAGTATTTCGATTATTTTGGGGGGGGGGGGGGACACCCCGTACAGCTGATGAAACCAAAAACCAAATATTCAGGATAACTAGATTTCATACAGCCAACCACATCTGAAATTTTTAACATGACCACTGAATAATGGTTAGGAATACCTGCAATTTAACATCCACACTTTATATTTTATTTTCATAATTTGAACCCTAATGCATTTGAATGAACTGAAATATTATACTGCTACTACTACTGCCATTGTACAGCATCTATTCTTGTACAGGAGGTGAAAGAGAATTTGCATTTTGTTGTCAACATGCACTGATGAACCTACAAATTGAAGACCCAGAAAAGAACAATTTTAGGGGATAACTGCATAGTGAAATCGTGTTTCAGGGTCCGGCATTTCATTTGGAGCAAACCCCAGCCATGTTTGTACTCAAATGTGCTGAGTACATATTATTAAGATATAAAAGAGCGTCGGCGGGCGCGGGTAGACTTGACAACATCGCCAGACGCTGGCGCGACGCGAAGGGATGGGGCGCCGGATAGCGTCGGTAGGACCTACTTGGAGAAGCCAGTACACATACTACCCAAGTTCGGGGCTTCCGAGTTCCGACCAACCACGCGACGAGTTTATTGACGTTTGCCGAGCTTCCTCCATCCCGCCATGCATCTGTGAGGGGATAAGTGATGTACAAAAGGAGCAGACCATGCTGGCTGCTTTCCACAAACCTAAAACACGTTTCCATGATCAAATCTCTAACCTCGGAACGATCTCAATCACGCAATATTGTATTTTAATTCGACGAGGTTATTTTAAACACTAAACTGCTAATAGACTTTAAGCCTTATCCATCACAAGATCTCAAATTAAAATCACTGATAATTAAAAGTAGATCATACCTTAACAAGTTCGAGGTTTATAAGAAAGTATACTAAGAAATAAAATCAGGTAAAATGATATAAGTTAACCAAGTGTCAGAATTCTTGTTTAATCAGTGATAATTGCTATTACGATATGCAGAAAATAAATTATTTTTGTAATCGATTTCCGGGTTAAGTTCCAGATCGATACATTAAGCAGGGCTTGGGGAAGAACAAGGTATAAGCATACGTGAAGGAACATGTGAGTAGTGTTATTTGTCGAAGCTAACTGTATTCCAAAGCCGTATATCAACACTGTAAAACAATATGTTGTCATGAGAACTGCTTTGCATTTGATAAATTCTGTCCAACATACGATTATAATGAAATAGGCGCTAACTTGGGCATTACTCCGGCATCGATAAACCGATTTGGTCCAAAAATAAAAAGGCTTCTTCCCATGGACGTTACAAGTGCGTATAAGTTACCATGTTTCATTAAAATCCGATAAAGCATATTAGAGTTATCGCGCATACAGACACACGGACGGGCAGACATTTCCCGTCCACCACACAAGCTCATAAAAAACCGTTCAGGCATTTAATAAAATAAGTCATTCTAACAACTTAACAAACAATGCGATGTGACTTACTATAGCCTGTGGATAAAGTATATTTATGATGGTACTTTTTTTGCTTAACAATTTTACCTTTCCTTAGTGGCTCGTAAAATCAATACACACAAGGTGTGGACAAGTCTATGGATCACATAATTAAGACAGCATGAGGCGGGCCTCCCATGTGTGTGATCAGGTGGACGCAGGGCGTCCTCCCAATACAACACAAACGTGAGCAGCCAACGGAGAGGGAACACTCTGAATACAACCCCGAGAAACCTATACTCATGAATAAATTCTTTATTTCATACATCAATTTAATAGTTGCTATTGTGAAATGTTTCATTTTATCATTGTGCTATTTATTAAGTGCCAGTATGGTACTTTATGAGATTGTGTGTGGGGGACGGAAAAATGTCTGTCAGTCTGTCTGTCCGTGTCTGTACGCGCCATAACTCAAATACGCTTTATCGGATTTTCATGATACTTGGTATACACATTTATAATGTCCATGGGAAGAACCCTATTGATATTGAACCAAATCGGTTCACCGGTACTGGAGTAAAACCCAATTTAGTGTTTTTATTTAAACGCGCCATAACTCAAATACGCTTCATCGGATTTTCATGAAACTTGGTGTACGCATTTATAACGTTCATAGGAAGAACTCTAAACCAAATCTAAACCAAATCGGTTTACCGGTACCGGAGTAATGCCCAATTTAGTGCATATTTTAATAGATTATATTAGAAAGGCGCCTTAACCCAAACACGCTTTATCGGATTTTCATGAAACTTGGTATACGAATTTAAGCTGTCCATGAGAAGTAGCCTGTTGAATTTGGATCTAATCGGTTGACCCGTACCGGAGTAAAACCCAATTTAGTGTCTATTTTAAAAGCGCGATAACTCAAATACGATTTATCGGATTTTTATGAAACTTAGTATACGCATTTATGACGTCCATGAGAAGTAATCTATTGAATTTGGACCTAATCGGTTGACATATTGATATTCGACCAAATCGGTTAGCCGGAACCGGAATAATGCCCAATTTAGTGCCTTTTATGGTAATATATCAAGAAAGTCGCGATAACTCAAATATGCTTTACCGGATTTTCATGAAACTTTGTATACCCATTAATTGGAGTTCTTCGCCAGTGTATTTTATGATATGTTGACATAACTATTTTAAGAATGCCTTATATCAGTGTATACGAGTTTGAATTAAGGTTAAGTATCAAACTTTATACCTTTGTTCTTCCGTAAGTCCTGCTTAATGAATCGATCTGCAGCTTAACTCGGAAATCGATAACAAAAATAACTTATTCCCTGCAAATCATAATTCCAATTAACTTTTTACTGATTAAACAAAAGCATACTGGCACGTTGTTACATCAGTTTACCTGATTTTATTAAGTGCCAGTATGGTACTTTATGAGATTGTGTGGTGAACGAAAAAATGTCTGTCCGTCTGTCTGTCCGTCTGTCTGTCCGTGTGTCTGTACGCACCATAACTCAAATACGCTTTTTCGGATTTTCATGAAACTTGGAAAACACATTTATAATGTCCATGGGAAGAACCCTATTGATATTGAACCAAATCGGTTCACCGGTACCGGAGTAATGCCCAATTTAGTGCCTATTTTAATAGATTATGGCGCCTTTCTAATAGAAAGGCGCCATCACTCAAATACGCTGTATCGGTTTTCCATGAAACTTGGTATACCCATTTATGACGTCCATGAGAAGTGCCCTATTGAATTTGAACCTAATCTGTTGACCGGTACCGGAGTAAAACCCAATTTAGTGTCTACTTTAAAGGCGCAATGACTCAAATACGCTTTATCGGATATTTATGAAACTTCGTATACGCATTTATAATGTCCATGGGAAGACGTTTATTGATATTGGACCAAATCGGTTGGCCAGTACCGGAATAATGCCCAATTTAGTGTTTTTATGTTAATATATAAGAAGTCGCGATAACTCAAATATGCTTTATTGGATTTTCCTGAAATTTTGTATACCCATTTATAATGTACGTGGAAAGACGTCTACTGATATTGGACCAAATCGGTAGACCGGTACCGGAGTAAAACCCAATTTAGTGAATATTTTAAAGACGCGGTAACTCAAATACGCTTTACCGGATTTTTATGAAACTTGGTATACACATTTATAATGTCCATGGGAAGACGTCTATTCATAATGGATAAAATCGATTGACCTGTTTCGGAGTAATGTTCAATTTAGTGCCTATTTTATGGTAATATACGTATTCGAAAGAATTTATAAAAAAAATGAAAATCAGTTATCTTGACAACATAGCCTATTGTTTTACTGTGATTTTATAAGGCCTTGGAAATTAAAATACAGGTAGCTATGACAAAAAACATATTAATTGACATGCGCTTATCCAACTAGACCGTTAAAATGACCCAGGTGGCCGAAATGGTAGACCTTTCTTCTTCTTCCGTAAGCCCTGCTTAATGAATAAATCTGGAGCTTAACTTGGAAATCAATTTAAAAAAAAACATATTCTGCATATCATAATTGCAGTCATAACTGATTAAACAAAAACATACTGGCACTTTGTTACATCAGTTTACCTGATTTTATTAAGTGTCAAGATGGTGCTTTATGAGACTGTGTGGGGGACGGGAAAATATCTGTCCGTCTGTCTGACTGTACGCGCGATAACTCAAATACACTTATCGGATTTTGATGAAACTTGATATACGCATTTATAATGTCCACAGGACGAAGCCTATTCATTTTGGATGAAATCGGTTGACTGGTACCTTTTTATGGTAATATTTTATACAGAATTTATGAAATGCAAATCAGTTCTCATGACAACATATTGTTTTAAGTCATATATATTATAATATATTATATACTTATTAATATTTAATATTACTAGTTGAATTGTATTTACGTATGAGCTAACTGACTGCAGAAGGTCTAGCTTTAACGTTCATACTCAGAATGATAATGATGATGATGATGATGATAATAACAATAATAATAATAAATCTTACAGTAATATTGTTTATAATATCCATTGTGTACAGCTCGGTGTTTTAGCTCCAAGAACAGCGAATTGATTTATATTCCAGAAAACAAAATGTACTGGTTCTAATTCGGCCTGTGTGAGCATTTCCCAGGTCTAAATACTGAAATAATACAGCGCTTCAAGCCTAAATTCTTCTTGCCATTACATTTTATCCACTGGAATTTCTGAGGTTTCCAATTAACGTTAGCCAAAATACGATGACATTATTCATATTTTCTTAATAAAGTGAAATAAAGTTTGTTTCCTAACCCTCTATCAATTAGCAAAATATTTTTGGTTCCACCATACTGTAATAAGCTTATTACGTGTGACGTAACAGTATCATAATGATACTCATTTCGACACTGGTTTCCATTTCGAAACTGTGTGGTATCGAACACGGAACGACCTTGAAATCCTCATGCATAACTAAACAACCTGTATTTAAAATAAAATCAATTATTTGTCTTAATTTTAATTTATTTATTTTCTCTGTTTTAATATGCAATGTTTGACAATGCTCAAAAGAAGCGCTGCAAACCTACAGTCTGGCTGCGAGCTGAAGGCCGAGCTAGCGTTCCCCCACTACCTTATCATGCGCTTGCATTTACTGTCTATGTCTTTCCCCCACTATGCCACCAGCTCGGCCTTCAGCTCACAGTCAGACAGCATGCCTTGCAGCCTGCCAGCTATCGGAAAATACAGGTATTACAACGTCTTACGGCGAGATTTGCCTGCTTAATCAATTACGAGTATTTTTCATACAAATATACTCGTGTCTTAATAAATGACATTATAGGCTTGTTGTATAATGTACTAATAATAACAGTAGACCTACTATCTTTAGCCAATCAACTTTAAGCAGACACGTTTAAGTAGACTGTTATTATTAGACTTCGGATTTTAGGTAAAAACCTATTTTAATCCTTAAGTGATGTATGGACGTAAACTTGTATATGCATGTTTCATAAGTGACTATGCCTAAAACTGATACTTTTATAGAACCTAAAACAGCCTATTTTTACGTTAGAGCCTAATATTGCCTTTTTGCTTGTTTTTCCTCTAAAGTTCAAAATAAGTAATTTTTTGCTATAAATTCTAGCATTTATTCTCAGTTCGTACTAATTTTTTTTTAGCTCGGAATGAGCATTACATGACACATTTGTGACGTGGTTAAATAGTAAGGAATGTTTTTTCTTCAGTAGAAAAATACCTTGGAATTCCCAAGAAAATGTAGTGTTTTTCTCCCGACTCCCACATCCAGTAACAAAACAAACAAAACAAAAACAAAACAAACAAAAAAAGTAGTAATCTGAATCACTGAGGGATACAAGGTTTTGAATATGCTAGTAAGATATGCGTAGCTTCTGGGCGCAGGGATTAGGTTTTCACTGTTACGGTAGTAGCCTAATACAGGCCCTAGTAATAGGTCTATACAGTATAATACTGTGTACCATAGGCCTATATCTGTGTTTTATCATGATTATTGATTAATAGTGACTTCAATACATATAATATTTTCTGCATTGCAATAATTGAGATATTTTAGAAAATTGGCAACTTAATGATTTTATAAGAGACTATTTTACGATTTTTAGAACCTATTTTCCAATTTTTAGAGCCTATTTTAGGTACCTAAAACAGCATTTTTAGCGACCTAAAAGTCCGAAGTCTAGTTATTATACATAAAAAAAGTTTACATAATGTCATTAGGCATACACCCTTTAGACCTTTATTTTGAATACCCGCTACATGTGTAACGCTACGCTAATTTATTGTATTGTCTCATCTGGTACCAGCATAAGCCGCTGGCAGATATATCACATCAAAGTTTCAGTTTTCAACAATAACGGAAAGGGCAGTAAGGATTATGACACTACTTAAATAATAGTTATTCTTTTCACTACTATTTCAGGGTAAATAAATGCTGAAATACGGGAACAACGCTACGCCATGTTATTCAAATCCTCTCAGAACGCGTAATTTAGTAAAGCCGGACTTGAATTTTGCAAGCAAGTTCGAAATGGAAGTCTCCACTTTAATACCATTCACAATTCTATTAAAATCCCACGTCCACTTCTGTTAGATTGTTAGCCTACCTTCTGGGAGCACACAGTTGCTGTCTTTGCAATATCCAACTTTATCGGAACCACATCTGCATATTCATTAATACCACAATACATACTGTTATCTTTCCATAACCCTGATTGCTGCATATAACCTTTGTTGGCTTATGTTAATGCATGGCATACAATTCACTATGTGTATGGTAGAGGAAATGGGAGCAATCTAATATAACGCGAATAAATAAGGTAACAAAGCAAGGACTTAAAACAGTCTGATACAACCGTCAGTGGAAAGTTCTACATGCAGCGGTCAATGGGAAGGATACGATTAGTTTTAAATCTATAATCTGCCTGTATAGAACTAATGAACCCGTGTTCTATATCCTTGAGCCCTGCTCAACACAGGATCTACAGAACGAGACATCTACATCTACATCTACATCTACACCCGATCCAGAGCCAAATGTGGCTGAATCAGCTAAGGAAAGGAATAGCCTCATTCCATATTAAGTTTTGTTACAAACACATCATGCAATCAATATTATCTTAAAATGTCTGCACAAGAAACTTGAAAAAAAACCCACAAGAAGTTCTACAGAATTTTCATAAAATTTTGAGCATTCAGTGGTTTAACTAAGGGCTAGAACCCATAATTTGAAACATTTTTTCGCTAAAATTCTTAGAATTTTATAGTTATAAGTTATTTTAGTTATAAGCCATCTTTGCATGAACTCACCTTGCCTGGCGAACAATGCATCTTGGCGTGAGGCTGAAAGAACTGAATACGCACTCTTTACGATACGACTTCTTATTCTATATCAGAGCGTGAAGTATTGCCCTTGTTTATGGTAGAGAGTTACATGGGTGTGATATCAGATTTTTACTTTCTCTGTTCGTACCACAGATGCTATAGGTAGAGGAAGTACCGTATTGTGTTGGACCCCGAAATTCGCTGCTTATAGTACGAGCTAAAACTTTTATTTGAAAAAAATTTTCGCAAAAATTATCTGAAGGGTAATTATAAAACACCACTGTGTAGAAACTCCGCCTTGCCTGAACAGTAAAACTTGGCATCAGGTTGAAACAACTGAATACGCGCTCTTTGCAATATGGCCTCTTATTCTATACCAGAATGCGAAGTGAGAAATTTCTAATGCCCATGCTTAGGGTACAGAAAGTTACTTGAGTGCATTAACCAGGTTTTATTACGTTATTAAGTTACGTGAGTGCATTAACCAGATTTGGGTTATGTATCCTTCGGGAATGCAATGTAATGCGGTAAGGACATTCTCTTCATTTTTACAACCAATTTACATGAAGAGAATGCCATACATAATATATTGGGCTATAATACGAGACAAAACTTTTATTTTTGCAGAGGAAGTTTTGTTTTTCAAATTTGGTTGTATTTGATCGTTTTTAGATTAGAGTAGGAATTCCTCTTCGCATGCTTCCCGAATGGCCTAGGTTTCTTATAAAGTTATTACGTTTCAAGCTATTGGAATTCCTTCACTGCAGGAAATATAAGGTTCGGTATCGACTGAATTGAGTTGTCAGCTTCAAGAGGTGACAATGAATGTATTCTACTCGCGAAAACAATAGCCCGCCTAAATAGAGACGGAATGCGAATATCATGAACCCAATTAATGTAAAAATGAAACGAAAATAATACCTGTCATTTATAGTTTTCCAGCTTTGGTAATTCACTGAACCCAAATCTTCTACCACAGTAAAAAAATACAAAGAAATACATGTGATCATCTCTTTAACATTTTTACGAGTATAAAGAGATAAAGGGATTAATATGTTATGGGGAATTTAGTGGAATAATATTTTCCGCATTAAAGACGACCTTTACGAATAACATAAAACAGCACAATAAAATAACTACATGAAACGAATGGATAACTACAGTTCGAAAAATTGGGGAAAACATACACAAAATACTGTCTGAATACTCCATGTTGATAAGGATAGGGATCACCGCAAAACAGGTCTTCTCCCAGCAAGTACATTTTAAACGTTGCATTATAATGTTATTGATTTTAGACTTTACTCTGGGATGTCTTCAGGAAACTTAATACATTCCACCATAGAATACATGGCTATATTGCAGTAGTACGCGTTCAGTACCAGTATGATCTTTTAATTAAAAGTTTTGTTAACAGTTAGTTTAGGTTAGGGGTTAAATCCCTTTTAAAAATATTTCATTTGTATTCATATTTAATATGTCACTACAAACGAATACATGTTTGCAGAATCTGTTGCAAAAATAAAAATCTTGCATTTATAATAGTTCAAGAGCTAAAATAGTTATCCGCGGACAGACGGCTGGGCAGCTGAGCAAGAGCAATAGGATTCCACAGTAGAATATTTACACGGCCCTAAAACCGCATCGTTCTCTGAGTTATTTAACTCAAATAAACATTTATCGTAAACAACTTGCTATGTTGCCTGATTCTATTTTAAGTAAGAAGTCGATCTGTGCGTTGAGCTGACTCTGGCAAAGGTCAAACAAATCTGCAATGACAACTATAAAACGTAGCCTTCCAATGAAAAAAAGACTGTCTAACCACTCATGTGATAAGCTTTGAAGAAGGCATTAAATATATATTGTATCACTCATTACATCTAAATAAACTCTGATAACCCAAGTGAAAGCTGGCAGCAGTTCTCGAACTGTTCGGGTTCGAGATTTAGTCCATGGAAGTAACATCAGGTCTAGATCAAATAATTAGACCAATATTACATAAACGAATTCACTTGCAAAGATGTAAGTACAAAATAAATGGTTAATATTACGAACTGTCATAAAATATATGCATACTAGGACCTAAATCAGTACCTAAATATAGTTTTGCAACATGGACGTTAGAATTTGAGAATAACGAGGACATATGCATATTAAGAAATATGTTCGTGTTTACGTAGTCATTTCAATTTTACTTATGACTATGTATGTACAAGAATACCGGTACGTGGAATTTCAACTAATCGCAAGTGCCTATCTAGTAATTATTATTTTCTCGTCTTCTGTCCAGAAATATAAAAATAAAAATTCTTAAGACAGTTATCCTGCTGGTTGTATTATATGGATGTGAAACATGATCCCTTACTCTTTGGGAAGAACATAATCTGAATGTATTCGAAAACAGGGTGCTTAGGAAAATATTTGGGCCTAAGAGAGATGAAAGGACTGGAGAAAACTGCATAACAACGAACTCCATAACCTGTACTCGTCACCGGATATAGTAAGGGCAATTAAATCACAAAGGACGAAATGGGCTAGACATGTTGCACGTATGGGGGAGGAAAGACATCTAAAACATATATTGATTGGGAGACCCGAAGGAAAAAGACCACTTGGAAGACCTAGACGTAGGTGGGAGGACAATATTATGATCGATTTAAGGGAAGTAGGATTTGCGAGGGATGGTTGGCTGGACGCATAGCCTATTATATATATATATATATATATATAACTTTGTATGTCAATGCCACCTATTAACACAGTATTCAATTGTGAAATTAATTGCCATAGCAACCGGGTAAAAAAGAGCACTGAATGACTTAGACGAAACTCACTATGCGGGGGTTTTTGGGCTAGGAAACTGGAATCTGATGTCGTTTTTCTCCCCCCGGGCATCGCAATTTAATCATGAAATGTAAATCAAAACCAGGATGTTTAGTTTTTTTAATTATAAATTGTTTTAATTCTTAAATGCATGATTTGGTTAAAGTTCATGAGTCTGTGGTATGTTTTAATCACTTCATTTCGAATCTTTATGCCCATACGGAAGCACAAGATTTGGTTCATTCGTTAATTATTTATATTTGTTACCGAAAAACAATATAGGCTAATTAAGAATAAAATTATATAATTAATGGATTTTTGTAAAAACCATGGAAGTGTTAATAAAAATACTGTGCAATTATCCCAGGATTATACGGGATAATATGTAATTATTTTTCAGATAAACAAATTATCTAAATAAAGCATCTAGCTGTTGCGTCAATAATCGCGGGCACATGCTTGAGGGTTATGTAATCTGCGCCACGGTTGACACCGAATTTGAAATAGAATAAAAATGAGATATGTAAACTGCGGCCACAAAGATATGTAAACTGCGCCACGGAGATATGTAGGTTGCGGCAGTAGTTTTAGGCAAACAAAAGTTAGACCTAATATGTGAATTAATATGTGTAACAATTTTTTGCACATGGGGTGATGGGAGAGGACAATATATAAACAATGAAATATCCAGTTTTGATTTTATTAAGTAGGCGTCATATGAGAACAAAGTACTCTTGCAAAAAAAATTAGGGAAGTGTTTTTAACAATTTTAAAAGTGGCGAAGCGTTCATGCAAAAGAAATTAGGTTATTGTTTTTAACATTTTTTTAAAATGACAAAGCTACTAAGCCTAACATTTTTAACCATACCTATGCAATTTCATAGCCAGTCCTAAGTCTGGAGAAGTGGGAAGGAAAATGTTAGTGCGTTAGAATGACGGTGACGCCATTTAAATGTCGGTGATGCAGTTTACATCGTGCAGGTTGGGGGAAAAGGTAGAAGTGGCGCAGATTACCTTTTCCAGTAATTTTATATGTGGTAAAGTATTTTGAATTTCGTATATAAAGTAGCCTATATATTTTTAGATTAACCTCCTTGCTACGAATCTCGACATAGGCCACCTCACTTACAATGACACAAATTTTAGCTAGGTATTTTATTCATTTTCTTGCTTTTAAATATTCAATACATGTTAATTCTGTGAGTACTCGATTAATAGCCACAGTAAATATAATTTGAAATCCTGATTGTTCCAAGGTAAATTCGGACCTCTCGTTCTATTACCTATGATAATGTCGACAGTTTTAGAATAATAAAATAGTACTACACGTTTGGTTAATCTTTTTCTGCTTTACCACTCCTCTTTGCCAGCGTCTGCAGGGGATGGACCAATCTGGTGGAACTCTGCCGTTCATACCCATTAAAACGAACTGAAGGCTAGTATTAGGCCTATGTATCGCTGAACCAGAATTCCAAAATCGCAAGGATATGACGCTTTGAATTCCTTACAAAGATATTGTATTCACTTACATCTCTTATTTTACCATTACATACTAATGTATCTCATAATGTATTAATGTTTAAATATTACTTATATTACAAAATAGGCTACATATTTAACGTTACTTACATAAACACTCCACAGTTTACGATAGGCCCATAACAATGAACTTACCTGAAACAAATAAAATGATAGTTTAGATACACGCATAAATATACAAACGAATATTTCATTCAGAAATAAGTAAGATAAGTCTTTCAGGGAATCGACATCCTATGAGGAGAGAACATAATGAAGGTTAACAACACTATAATGATAAAGGTAAGTGACAGTAGGCCTAACAGTGGAGTTTTGTATTGCCGATGAATTATCGAATGTAAATTGGACGACATTCTGCAGAAAGGAACCAACCCTCAAATTTAAAAAACCGGAATAGATGCTAAATTTTCGCTACTGAACTATATATTTACGTTGTGCAAACTAACCAACCCTCTTCATCCATTTATATGCCATCTATTAAGCGAACAAAAACACACCGAAAAGGTCCAGGTGGCTTTTTATTTCATTTTAAATGCCTATTTTTAGCTTAAAAGTAATGTGGGTTGGTTCCTTTCTGCAGAATGTCGTCCAATTGCAAGAAAGAAATCATCTGAAAAAAATAAGAAAGCTTATACGAGAGAGAATCAAACGAAAAACGCAAAAGCGTCATAGAACTTCTTTGTTTGTTTTGGGTGTATGGAAATCTGCAGACACAGTCCTTGACGTCTTTCCGAGATGGTAGTAACAAAGCAGTGCCGGTAGATGGGGTTGGAACTGAGTAACACCCGATTCATTACGGCAGCACCACTACGCAGTTACACAAAGGTGGAACAGCGTGGAGTTATTCGATTTTTGTGGAGTGAAGGTGTGAAACCAGTTGAAATTCATCAGAGAATGAAGACAAAGTATGGGGACGCCTATTCGTCACAGCGGGAAGTTTACGAGCGGTGCAAGATATTCACAGAAGGTACGACTTGGTTGACTGATGCTTCCCGTCCAGGTCAGGCTCATAAGAGTTGGACAGAGGAGTCGATAGCCGCAGCAGATCGGCTTCTTCACGAAAACAGGAGTGTCACCCTGACTGAAATGGCTTCCTTGCTGAATATTAGCTTCGGTTCAGTACAACACCTCCTGGTTCAACCGGCGCAATAATTTCTTTGGTGAGATCACTAAACATTCTAGAACATCAACACGATCGTGACTCATTACAGGTATTTTTCCCCAGTCTCGCTGAGGAGAGAGCCAGTTTTCTCCAGCTTTCTTGTCATGGATAAAATTGCTGTCCTTGTTGGAACATTGCGCACATTTAATTGTCTTCGAAATGCCCCTTGTGTTTCAAACAATGAATTTGTTTTCAATATGTGTTCACAAGAAAAATACGTTGCCGAATTGTAAACTGCATTTTCTTTTGTAACTGCAAAACTAGAGACTGGAAACTAATCAATTGTCGTAAGGCAAGACTGATGGATGGTAGGGGTACCAACAATAATACCAATATCGATTCTCCTAAAGCCCCTGAGATCATAAAACCCAATTTCAATTTGTTATTACTTTCCAGAGGGAAATTATGAGTCTTTAAAAGTGTTCACACTGTATAACGAAGCATGGCAATGAGTTTCTCCTACGTTTCCTACTACCTTTTACATGAATAATATTTCGTTGTTCAGGGTTTTTCCAAAACTAACTTTTTTTTCTTATTTTCTTTCTTTCTTTTTTTTGTGGTAGAAATATTGTACACTAACTGTTAAGACCTAAAACTGATAAAAGCATTTCCGCGAAGAAATTTTCTATAAGCAAAGCATTTGCTTCATAAAATTAGTTTTAGGTCAGGTCTCGTAAGCAATATCGCTTTGTGTGAGGTTGAGACAACTGTGAAATAAATGTGGGTATGAGAAGCGAGAAAATAACCAGATTCGTAACTAAGATAAAAAAAAAGTCATACGATAGTTCCAAAGTAGATTTTATGTCATACAAGTTTTACCATCTTGCCTGTGGGTTGAAAACTTTTCTATTTCAAACTCGTATACAGCTTACAACACAATATTTAAGGTAGTCTAGAGCGTAAGGTACGAAAATAACATTGCGAATGGAGCATACACTATGTTATAAATTGCATATTATATTAGGCTTAGTGAAGTCTTTCTTGGGGGCATATTTTTCAGACAAGGAGCAACAACTTTAAACAAACGCCGCACATATTTCCATATAGGACTCTAATAACGTGGATTCGCATTCTATTCTCATTATTATCAATATCCAGCTCGCAGAATTGTATCGAGAATTTAAGACTGCACTGGTGAGGAAATAGGGGCCAACTGACCTCACATATTTGAGGAATGCAGGATCGGATAGGAACAGAGCTGTTATTGCACGCTTCATTTTGTGGCTGTGTGTGTACAAACCAAACACGTTTCGCGTGTTATAAAATCACCACGCTTCCTAATTTACTGTTCCGTATTGAACAAGCAATCTTACAGGCTTTTTGTATAGCACAGCGTGTAAGTTTGGTTCAACCGATTTTCCAGGAATATGCTAACGTTACATAGTATATTTCAAGTTAGATTTCAACTCGTGCAATTTTCCGTTGGACAAAACATCCAGATGTACCTATTAATGACTTTCGAGAGCTACAGACAATAATTATATTGGAATATAGCATTAACACACACCATCTGCACAAGGTGAAGAAAGCATTTAATTTTCTGAGAGGAACGGTCTCATCAAAACAATACAAAATCAAATAATTTATTACAGTACACCTTGTCACCGTAAGACACCAATATTTTGGAAGTCTATTTATTAAATTTCATACTGTATTCTGTGATATGAATAGAAACAGAAACTCAAAACATTTATGAGGTAGTGTTTTAGTTCGCGCTTGAGCCACTGTGGCACGCCAAAGAAAAGAAGTCCCTAGGCCAGATGGAATTGTCAATGAACATATTACAAAAGCATCCCTAAATTTAAATAATACATTCCTAGGAACCGGAGAGATAACAAAGGAATGGCTCTACAGTCTACAATGAGAAAGCTGTACAGCGGAAGATAAACCTGATCTAACCGGAGGTGTATAGCGGATAGCGCTGGGATCAACAGATCTTAAGATTCTGACCAAATTGTTACTCTGGAGGATTAACAAAGAAGTAGAACAACAACTGCGAGACGAGCAGATGTGGTTTAGAAGTGAGGACCTCATACAAAAAATTCAAAAGGCAATTAAGGAGCAAAGGGGAAGATGTACGCAGTATTCGTGAACTTCTCAAAAGCCTTCAATTCAGCAAACAAACAAACAAAACTGTATCTGTGAAGTCTACGGCGATCTATGTGAAAAGATCAAAACCACTCTCCGAAGATGCAAGAACATAAACCTGCATACACAATGTATGGACATTTATACAGTAATTAATAGGCATGCTGAACAACATGTGTCATGAAATTCTTCATGCCACATAAGGCGTGCGTGAACTGAAAACTTGAGTTTCACTTTCATATTCATGTGTATTAATGAAGGTATCCAATTTTCCTTTCCACTATATTTCGTTTAAACTGTTGGTGCATATTTCGGGGTATGAGCAGTTGTTCAAAAATCATGCAGACTCCCAATGTGAACCACTCATGGCAAATAAAGAGCGTTCAATAATTTGAGAAGTACAGTAGTATTATTTCTGTCTGACCCCGACGAAACGCGAGTGAGGAGAAGAGAATCCAGCGGTGTGGGTTAATTCAGAGACCTTCCCATCCCGCCGATCATGACAGTAGTAGCTGATATATCTTTAGTCAGCGTTTGTGTTTACAAACAAATCCCTATCCAAGTACAGCTCTGGCAGATATTTTTACCTCATTCATTAAATGTTATAACACTAACATTAAATGTTTTAACTCTAACATACAGTATGGAACTTTAATATATTTACTCTACATACCAAGTGTGGTGTTACCGCTGTGCTCAATTACAGGACTGGATATTATTCCATAGGAGTGACACCAGAGACTGAGAGTCTTTCCCCTTTACCATTACTATCAGCATCATCATCACCATCACCACCAACATTATTAGCATCCGAATCACTCTCACTAGAAGCATCACTATCACCACCCAAATGAATGACCAATTCTTGAGCCGCATCCAGGAGTCCCTCCCTTTCCAGATATTCCTGTTCAATATTCTTCACGTGCTGGCATCTCCGTTTCCACTCCTCTGCAGATATTGAGGAAAACTTCTCATCCGTAATCTTCATGACATCTGCCATTTTAAATGTCACATTGTTTTCGGCTACCCAATTTTTTACAGTAGCCCATATGAGTTCTATCGGATTGAGCTCAGGGTGATAAGGGGGGAGCCTTAAAACATCGTGGCCATGTTGCTGGAGAAGATGATCGATTTTGTAGCTTCGGTGTTGTGGCTTAAGTGTCAGTATTGGTTCATAAATTTCAGCTTTTGTCTTACTATGAAAGTTTTGTTTCTCAAAATTATCGTTTTCAAGGTGGGACTGCAACCAAGATATCATCACGTCTTTTCGGGAATTCGATGTGGGAGGCTTATTCAGCTGCACGTTATGGTAAGGGGCATTATCAATAACCAAGACTGAGTGAGGAGAAAGATTTGGAATTAGTCTTTCCTTTAGCCACTGCTCGTAGTTATTGAAATCCATGTCCCCATGATAGTCCCCTGTTTTTCTGTGTGAAATGAATCTCAAATAAGCATTGGGCACAAAGCCATGCTCTCCTCCAGCGTGAATTATAATAAGCCGTTGTCCTTTCGAAACTGGCGAGAAGAGTCCACTCAGCGATTCGTCACTCCAGGCACATGGTGTAGTATGTGTTGTGTGAAGGTAGGTTTCATCCATGTACACTATTGAACGCCCTTCAGTCCTATACTGATGAATAGACCTTAAATAGGCACATCTGAGGGACTTTATTCTCTGTTGTTCCACAAGAATTTTTCTATTATTTCTTGTTTTCCTCCACCGAAAACCAATATGTAAAATAATTTTCCTGAGTGTAGAGATGCTACCCTGAAAGTCAATTTTTTCTTTTAGTCTTGAGTGTATTTTTTTTAAAGTCGGTCTCTGCTTTTCTTCAATATAGAAATTATTAATTGTTCGTCGGACTACTTCTTCGTTAAAATTGTCAGGAGATGATTTCTTCGAGGTACGTATTCTTTCTTTATCAGGGGTAGAAAAAGAATTAGAAGCTCCTTCTTCAATACTTTTGGCCTCTTTCACGATTCGCTTCACAGTACTAATGGATACACCTGTAGCTGTTGAAACCCTTTTATATACAGATGCACGCTGACCCCTCACATCCCGAAAATATTTATATACATTATATACTACTTCTCTTGTCTGCGAATGAATAACTTTACTCCCTCCCAGTTTACTATGAATCGGAGGCATGTTGCAAAAGTCTTGCGCACAACTGCACTCACCTGAAGCACTGTCTGTTAGGCACCGCAACAAGAGATGTTCCTTCTTCCGAGACCTGTGTACTAATAAACAACCACCCCTTAACATGACAATTTTTCTATAGTGGACTCGTCTATCTACGGCGCATCTTTCTGAGCAGTGTCAGACAGAAATAATACTACTGTAGTAGTGTTCGTTAAAACAAGCCAAGGTCTAGAAATATGGATAGCAAAATTAAATTTTAGCCGAAACAGGGATTTAATCAGGGATAGTACTAAAATCCGTACCTTCTAAAAAGCAGTTAACCAGTAGCGTTTATACTGCGGAAGATATTAATTTTGGAACTCATGTTTACTATTCATTTTATTTCTTCTTAACACTCACTACCTGCTCTCAAAATAATGAATACTCTTTGCATCCATTATATTGACGATGTAGTACGGTACCGCTGTAAACGTTAGTTTTAGTAGCCATGTTTAATAGGCTTTCTTTTTTTTATTTGATGACCAATATCACTCGAGAAAAAATTGATTTTTTACCACCATTACATAAAAGGGGGAATTAAAGTATGTACTGTATAGGCCGGTATGAGTTACGGTTTTCTCCAGTCTACTCTCTAGTCGGATAGTAAGTCGGCATAATCACGCTAGAGTTCTTCAAAGTGATTGCTGTAAAGTTTATGCTTGTCATTAAAGCCAGGAGAATGGCTGAGGTGTCAGTGTTTTAATGTTAGTTGCCGAGAATAAAATGAATGAATGTCATAAATAAGTGAACATAATATTGTGAAGCCACAAGAGATCCCTACCTAGTACAATCTATGTAGCCTAGGCATCTTGCTAGGTTATACACATAGGCGTAACCAGGCCGACCATATGGAGGGGGGTTATAACATCCACGGGGTCTGGGGGGTATGGAATACCCGCGGGGTCTGGGGGGTATGGAATACCTGCGGGGTCTGGGGGGGTATGGAATACCCCCCAGGGAGAGGGGGGTCCGGGGTCCTTCCGCGGAAAATTTAAAAAATTAAGATGCACAATAACGAGTTTTAAGCTTCCGGGAGTCCTCCCCCGGAAAATTAAAAAAATTAAGGTGCACAATAACGAGTTTTAAGCTTCCCACGCATTAAGTAATTTATAAGCAGACTTAAAAAATTATACATTTTCCTTTTTTTAATCAATGGGGGGGGGGGGTTGAAACCCCCAAACCCCCCCCCTCGTTACGAAACTGGTTATACAAACTATAAGCTGTATTTAATTACACTGTTTGAATGGAGCCTAAGCTGGATCTCTTTTGACGGAAAGTCATTATCACGGATGAAATTCGAAGTTTACTTTTTATAAGGATTTGTTCCAGGGTGCAGTTGGTGGAGACATTTCGCAACAAGTCAGAATGTAGCGTGTTCAATCTCTCATGAGGTAACTGGGTTTTTGAAATTGGCATAATTCTTCTATTGGCAATATGGCTCTGGAATTAACTCAGCCTCTAACAGAAATTAATACCAGAAATAATTTTATTCTAGTGATAAGGATGACCAACTGGAAAGGCTGATGTTACCACCATTATATTCCGAATGTCTATAAACCTGGGAGCTTTAACCTCCTGGAATCCTAAAGAAACATTTTCTTTACTTTGTTAAACAAACGAGAGATATGTGTTTACAGTATTTTTAAAAAAATCGAGGACTTTTTTACAATATAAATATCTGAAAGGCACATTTAGACGGGCAACAAATGTTCACCAATCTTGGGAAATATGTATTACTTACTTGCCCCAGTATTTCCCAGCAACACATTTTCCGGGAATACTGGCCAAGAAAGATTGTGGAAATTTCCTCGGAAATGTGGAGCAACATAATGGATGGGCAACCAAGTATCTGTATTTAGACGAAATTCTCATTGTGTTGCCTGCCGGTTCGCAGCAAGTTTTTCGCAGTTGCAGCAGCGTCGTATGCAATAATGCATAATTAAAATAATTAACCGACGGAAACGAAGGAAAAGAAGTTTGGGGATAAAATCGTATTTGGAGAAAAGAATATAGAATACGGATTTGATGGTGTCAAAGAGTGATTTGTATTATTGTGTAACTTAATCGGAAGTTGCATGGCCAAGCGGCTTCAAAGGAATAAACCATTAAGTCGGTGTTTCTTTATGCTAACTGATCTGACTAAATCGGTCTTGGTTTCTGCTTTCCAAAACAAAAGCTACGTTGCAATATTCCCTCATTGTTATCTTAGTTCTTCCCTAGCTTAATCAATTCACACGTCTTATTGTTTACTGTAACCAGATCTTGCAAACCCACGTGAAGTTGGCCAGTAGCTGTCACAGCCGTCTCAAGACATTTTTAGATTTTGATTGGCTGGGTTAACTAGCTGATTGGTGCGGTAAAAATAGAGAACATGGGTTGAGCTGTCGATAAACGTTTTCTACTAACAAAAGCAAGCCGCCTGGCCATGCAATGATTAACTGGACTATACCAACATGAGGCCAGCTATCCTATCGCTACGAGATTAGATATGTCGATTAATTTCTCTTTATCCCAAGGCATTTTGACTGGGAAATCACAAAACATAAAAGCACACTCATACAGGCTACTTAGCATCCGCAGTATCTACAATGTCCCACAGTTCCTTGCCACACTCGGCAGCAATATTGCCGCCATACATTTCCGCAAAAATATTGCCCTTCTACATGCGTCTTAAAAATAGTTTTTCTTATTGTGAATTATAAATTGAGTGAATGCCACTCTCAATATGAATGCACACTAGTCATTCCCTGCATAGTGTCGCTTGATATGAAACAAGATTTTCAAACTAATGTTTTGCATCTTGCGGACCAAAGACTACAGTCAACTGCAACACAGCAATATTGTATTGACGTAGCTGTTTTTTTTTAATTGGATAGATTTTTTTTAGATTTTATTCGATTTTAGTTTAAGTGCTTCAACAGCTAAAAAGTTTACCTGAATATGATATGAAGATTGAACACGTTTAAAAATGAGCAAAACAAGTACTTTTTATAATCCAGATCAAGGGAATTAACATACACTAACGTCGTTAATTTCCAATAAGGGAACAAAGACCTAATGGCTATGAAGTGTGTTATTCAGAACGGGTGAATAATACATAAACCTAGGTTAGTTAATCGGAAGGCGGGTGTGAACACTGAGGTGGAATGCGTCGCGACGTGCCTCAAAGGGAGCACAACAACAGACATGATGACGTCAAACTTGAGTAAGCAAGAACTACCACGGCGTTACCGTCGCCGATCTCGACACCTGACAACATCTCTGCAGTACAAACACCGCCTCTCCTTACCCCTAAAACAAAACAAGGGATATTCAAGCTCCAAAGCAATAAAACCATGGCTCAAGACACGCTTATGCAACACGAAAATACAGCATGATAACATGTCGTGCCCATCTAGTCATGTTAAGGTAGTGACCGGGAGCAATAATTGCCGAAAAATCATGCGATGGGTCCACGGAACTTTAGCCTTGTTTAATGAATGTGTTGAGATCGGTCAAATACTGAGTCAGGTTAATGTAGGTCAGTGAATCTCTAAACTATTTGAGGCAGCATTTAAGTAAAAATAATTGGGTCACTCTACTGTCTTGCAATTTTGTACATTTTTCCCTGACAGAGATCAAAATATTCACGGAGTCGTTTGTAGAAAAAGGTTTAGATTTTCATTCCTTTTTTAATTGACTAAACCATATTTAAAAAATATCTAAAAAATTGTGAATTTATATTCTTCATTATCATCTTGTAAAATTAATACCCATTGTACGCGTAGGATTTTCGAGTTCTGCACCATTAAAACTTCTATAATCTCACTTTCTATTATATTTTTTTTATAAGCTACAATTTCTTTATGGAATGCAGTCACAATTTCTGTTAACTTAAGACTTTTAAAAATAATACACGAAAGAGATTTGACTCAATCCCCGATTTTAAAGGGTATCTTACTGTTGAGTACAAGGCGTGTTTTTAAAGTAAATACCGTTTAAATATTTTGCCGCTGCAGCGTAGCAGTCGCGATTTTGAGCATACGTGATCACTTCAATCATTCATTAGGAAGCCAGACGCAGGTGAGCGATCGTCACTTTGAGTTTCCCTATTGTTAGAGCGTTTCGAAATGTTGAAAACAATCTAACTGTGAAGTCAGAGCAGTGATTAGTTTTTTGAATGCAAGAAATGTTAGGCCAGCAAACAATGATCGCCAATTGTGTGAGGTTAATGGGGAAACAATAATGAGTAATTGACTGGTGAGGAAGTAGATTAGACAGCCAAACAAACTCAAGGACTGTAGTTTGTTCATCGAAAGAACATCTGTACCGAAAGTTGTGGGTTCCGTTAATACGCTGATGAGTAATGTTAAGCTAGTTTGCTGAAAAAGCTGAAATAAATAAACATAATTATGGAATAGCTGCCATTCAACAGTGAGGTAAGCTTCGCCACTAATACCCGTGCCGCTATGAGCCGCGGAAAAGAAAAGAGGAACGATTATCGCAGCCTGATGAAATTTGCCTGCGGATACCACATAACGAAACGCGCGTCATTAAGTAAGCTGCTGCTAAAATAATTTAAATGTCCCTAACCTAACGTAATTCTGTATATAAACACAACGGCACGTCGTTTTCTATACCGGTAATCAATTTATAATGGCAAAATAACTGAACGCCAGTAAGGCTCAAAGTTGTGGCCAGGCAGTTTAAAATTTCATTTAATACAAATGGAACCATCATTAATTCTTTCTTCTGCACAAACATTGCTGATGGACCTGAGGCGCTAAAAACGTTTCCATGTAGCTCGTCATAATTCAGTGCTATATTTAACCGACCCCTACAGTTTGATTGACGCTGTTTTATTTTCAGCTCGTGAAGTAAATACGCGAATTCCGGAACCTACTCAATATCACTAGCTTAATGTACAGGCATACAGTTTCATATTAAATTTAACTAACTTTTCATATTATAGGCTAGCAACATCATTATTATTATTATTATTATTATTATTATTATTATTATTATTATTATGCAAGAAAAAACTCATGTAACGGCAATAAATCGTTGTTTGGTACTTAAAACACGCTTCCTTCAATAACCATTTCTCATTTTTCTTTGTATTCCTAATCTATGGATTCGATATAACAAAACGTACTTTACTGTAGCACTTGTTTTCGCCGAGTATTGCTGAATTGGTGAATATTTTTTTGCACGACATAACTAATTAGTGGTATTATACTTACGAATATTGTTGCCGTGGATCGTAGGCCTAACTTGACATTCCCGCACGCAATCTGGTTGCTATGAAAACAAAAAAAATCTCCGTGCGGTAAAAATTACAAAAAGCACAAGTGCCGTAAGTAAAACCATCATAATACAACCTTTATGGAAGACCGGAACCAAGGCCCCCCAGTTTGTGGCGACTTTAACAGGACAAATATTCGGTCCCCATAACAACCAACATATGCGAATCACTTTCTGAAATATGACATGAATCTTTCTATAGTGTATAAACATAGTTCAGCTAATATCTCAATTAATATAAATAAATTGATATAAATAATCATCGTGCAAAAAATAGCACGCAATACTCGTGCCGTAAGCGCATAACGGATCTCGGAAAATTGAAAAATCTCTGCGCAAGCGCCTCGTTTTTTCAAACTATTTCCTCGATCCGTATGCACCGCTTACGACACTTGTATCGCAATATAGCCTACTATAATGTACTTTACACAGTTTGTTAATTGAGCAAAAGTGCTCCGACATCTTTATATTAAAAATACCTTACTGTAAATTGCACAAAGGATAATTCGAAACATTTCTTATCCCACACTATCTGATGATGATCTGTTCACGTTGCAAATAATATCACTGTCATCGGGTTTGGTTCTATTGCCCGACACGAATTGTCCGAATTCAAAGCTCGACAATACTATTTCCCGACAGTATTCTCAGTTCGGCAATAAAGAACTGACATTTAGACCATTATTTATTCATTTATTCATTACCTATTTATTATTACAGCTTGAAAATTAAACCTATGTTAAAACACACAAACAGATTTCTTAAACTTACAACTTGATATCCACAGAATCAAACTGAAATTACAACAGAATATTGTGAGCCCCTCCTCGTAAGAAATCCAGTCTTGTTCCATTACTTCTGTCATTGTATAATTATGTTAAGGATACCTAACCTAACCTAAGGTATTTCGATGTATCGAGATGTGTAGTATCGGGTAAAACCGCTTACGGCGTTTGCAGAGTCGGGCTCTCGAGATAAAGTTATATCGGGTAATCGAGCCGCTTCGTTATCCATCCATATAGGCCAGTTTACTTTCTGAAAACTTAATGCTGCAACAAATTTATACAGTTCCTGTATCATTCGTTTCATTTAATTTGTTTACAGATTATCATAGGTAAGGTAGTCTATCGATTATTTTTAATTTTTTTCTATAAATATACGAGCGACGAGGTAATATAAACAGGGTCCATATTTTATTGACTATTCCTTTCATACACCGCCTGTTTGGTACTGACCAATAACGTTTAGCAATTCCTCGGATATAGGCCAATCACGATTGTTTATATTATAAAATGCTTCTAGGGCAGCAAGGATGCAATTTTACCCTATCTGATAAAACGTCAGCTCATTACTCGACACGTAAGGCATCAACGTGCAGTGATTAATACGTCAAATTCTGCCAGTGAACAGAATGAAAACATTATTTTATACAACAAATTCTTTAGGAATTTTAAATAATTGCAAATGTGTGTAATGATTAAAAACACATTTTTGATTCGGTGCAAGCCAGTTCGTGTGCTTTTATAGCGTTCTGATGCTGACGCATTCCTTCTTGTGATAACGCACTATTGGTAGCATTGGATTACTCGAATCGATGCATGGACCATTTAGTATGCCGTGACCTCACAGCGGTCAGAATATTGAAAACAATGTAAGAAAGTAGGCCTAATTATTATTTACAAAATCCGTTATGTTTTATTAATGAAATAACCTTAACAAATCCTACACGAAATTAGGTTACCTATGATAAATCCACGCGAAAACCTCGAGTTATATTTATTTAGCGAATATTCAAAGAATTAAGCATGTAATGAACAATGAAAACCACTAATAACAATAAATCACTTCGCTAATTATGTCATTGTAAACGAAATATTCATTGCTACCATATTATCATGTTATTAATATTGATACATATTTAAAGGGCTTCATCACACACATATAACTATACAATACTTTCATATCTCCTCTTGCTCATATACAGCTTACATACACCCAATCGCTGGTCCAATGATTGATCAAATAAGCTACAGATATGAAGATGTTGCGGTTCATTCCTTGTGAATTTACATAAAACAAATGCACGTAGGTGTGATAAAATTAAGTGACAAGTGGAATAATTAGGATAGACATTTGCGATTAGTTAAAATTCCACATATTCTTGTCACTGATTCATGAGCTAAATAATCTACGAAATTTCAAAGAGTTGCATTTATATTAACTACTTGACGAACAAAATGAAATAAACAATAAAATGCATTTATTACTGAATATTTTGCAATTGAAATTTATTTTTACTTTTAAATGAATTCAAGACTGTTCTTTGTGAACAAACTGAAATCGCAAATATTCTTCGCCCAAATAGTAGGCCTAAGATTTTACCTTAAAAATATAAAATTCTGATTTGTAACCAAATCCATTCCTAAATTCACTTCACTTACAGAATAAACCATGAAATATTATTAGAATCACTTAATTACGTCACTGTTCTTAATAGCATCCAGCGCTGTCTATTTCTAAATTACCGTATTTCGAAAGATAAACTTTCTAAGAACGTCTATTTTTCATTGATTTTATGGGATTGAATGTTGAAAACTTAAGGAAACAGCACTTAATATTTTAAACTGGCTCCAGACATATTTCGCGATACCTTCTGTATTGCCTGCCGAACTATTAACAGCAGCTCAGCGGTAAACGGGATGCTCTTTGTTGCCAAAATACAATACTATAATTGATTGATTTTAGATTCATTCTTAAACGTTTTTATCCAAATTGAAAAAAGTTACGTTTGAGTGAAATGGTTATTTCTAATCCAATCCGTCACTCACACTGCACATAAAACATACTGGGCTACTATTAATGTCAAATAGAATTGTTTTAATTTTTCGCTATAGCAGCTATTCTATAGGGTAAGGTGGTACATTTTCGAACATGGTACAATTCTGAACGGACTAAGATTTTTATCCATTTTTGGGTTTCAAATGTTAGCCAACCTCTTTTTAAAAATATAGCGTCCATACTGATTGTTTTGTTGATCTGTATCCGCGAGAATGATGTTTTAAGTTGACTCATTCGGCCATAAAATATTATTTTCCAATCGAAGGTAAGAACTCCATGCTGGAAAAATGGCACGTTATAAAATTGCTTATAATACCACGTTGTGTTACTGGAATACATTGTTGAGGACCAATTTTTAACTCATACCAACAAATAGCGTTGTTTTTAATACGTAAGTCATTGGCACAACAATGGTCATTCGTGAGCGGAATTTGCAACTATGTATAATTTACAAAAACTAGCTCGAGGTACAAATACGAACGGATTTTAGGTACAATTTCGAACAGTACTTTAACCCGCGATCGCTTGCATGGAAAAGCTGTTTTGCCATCACAGCATTCTGCATGTTTATTATTATTAACTGTGCCAGTCAAATATTTAAAGGATGGCAAAACACAGCTTTCAACAGTGGTATTATTTCAACGAAGATTTATGAACTGCACTTCCTCTGGATTGCTATTACATCTCAGCAATTATGCAATACAGAATAGCAAACAGAAATCGTTCTGGAGTTGTTAAGTATTTTTTATTATTGCTCTTGATGTTATGACAGACCCGCCTGCATGGTCTAGTGGTTGCTGACTACGGACCCGCAAGTCTGGGTTCGATCCCCGTTACCTCCTCGAATTTTTCTGAGGTAGGGCGATTTGGAACGGGGTGCATTCAGCCTCCTGACACCAACCGAAGAGCTAATTCATAAAGAAGTAGCGGCTCCGGTTCAGTAAGCCATCAATAACTGACGTAGGAGTCGGCATGCTGACCACATGCCCCAAACCTGTTATCTGCCTATTCAAAACGTGACAGTTCATTATTACGCTCATATTATTGATAAATAATAATAATAAAATATATTTGGAAGAAAGAAATTCGTTCGTTGAAAATGCCACTGTTCGAAATAGTACCCACTGGTGTTTAGAATTGTACCTACTGTGGTACATTTTCGAACGATATTCTGGAAATGAAAGATTGATTGCCATGACCAATTTTACAGCTGTTTGACTTCCATATTTTTTTGAAGGGTCAACTACATTGCCAACTTTGTGATTACGATACAGTTGAACTTGTCTTCAGTTTACTGTGTTCATAAAATAAGAATATTTGTTAAGTGTTCGAAAATGTACCACCTTACCCTATGTCTATTTTAATTGCAGAAACGTATTTCGTTATTTTATTATTAATGAAATAAGAGAGAATAAGATACTTGGCGGATATAGGTAAGGTCATATGGGGCTTATTAGCTAACAAACTCATTTCTTTCTTTCATGGCCAAAGTAAAGAAACTCTAATATATGCATGCAAAACCTGTGAAAAACTTACCTTTTACATGCATATTTAGACATAATATGAGTTACAACAAAAAATTGTGTACAAATTTGTATTAATCTTCGCTTAAGAAAAAAAATAATAAGGGTCGACATTAAACATAAACAGTTTAACAAGAATGTCACGATTAACTTCAGTAAATAACTATCTGCGAAGAAATACAACACAAACGTTTACAACATGTTTGGAATTTTGAGCATGCCGAATCAAAAACAATGACACATTCTTTAGAGAAACCTGAGACATATTATTTCCATACATCATGAACAACTTTAATAAAACTGAATTACACAAAGAAAGAAATTCTGAACATTCAGAGAAAGAAACATTTTACTACAATGAAAAATGTACCTCTGTACAACAATCTACATTTTTAAAATGCCATACAAAACGACACTGAGAAACTTAAGTCAATATTGTATGACAAATCTAAAAGGGTTGTTGGCGAAGTCAGAACAAGAATGGCGAAGGAAATGAAAAATACGGCTGCTTGCTGTATACCCTGTGTGTCTGTATGTGTAGCCTACTATGTGGGTTGTCCAACAACACAACACTGAATAGAGACATAGGGACCTGCCTAACAAAATGTGCTCTAGATACTGCAGCAGTTCGCTTATACTCCTTCACGTCTTTTCAAATCACACTCATTTTTATTCTTTTCTTCCACTAGAATAATTTTCATCTTTCCACTCCCATTTCTTGTATACAGGCTATGCTTCACTTTTCTCTCGCTGGAATTTTCTCCTATTCAAGAATTATCTATACCTCTGCTCCAACGCGAACAAATGAAAAGAAAGCAAAATACTTATGATAACAAGCACGGGATATGATTTAGTTATGAATGAACTTGCTATAAACTTTTCTTTATCAATATGGACTCCATACGTCACTTGGTAATGGAAATTAAACCATGAGTTTTGCATATACCTTATAAGAAGATATTTCAATATAGTACATTAATATAGTGATACTTTCTCCACATACAAAATGGGACTACCACCGGTTAATTTCAATAGCAACCTCTGCGGCAGTGGCATTTGGACGATCTGGTTTGGTGAAACCTAGTCATCACACGTAAGTTTGCCCTGACACCTGAGAACCGGGTTTTCATAGAAAGCTTGACAACAAGGTTTCACCAAACCAGAAGGACCGACCGAATACTAGTGAATGGACTATACGCAAGCGTTACATAATTGTTGTAACATTTTCAACTGCAACCATTAAATTGTATAAACCAATAAGTTGTTACAATACAAAATTAGTAAGTTATATGTAAGATTAGGAAATATAACCACATTACACCGTCATCGGAACCAGTATCCTTCAAATGATTATGTTTTCACTCTGTCAATTCCATTCCAATCACAAACATACTTTTTTTACCAGACAAGGACATGGAGGGCCACCAAAGATGAGTGATCAGTCCAACGCCGGTGCCACCTCCGAAACAACTCGAACACATAGAAGGAGACACGCCAGTCACTAACACATTCACTCAGAACAAGGAGTGGATGGGATGAAAATGATGACGGCCAGATGATATCCGGGGATCACAAGGGCCTAAAGTTATCCGACAGTTCGCCCTAAAGGTGAGGAAAAACCTCACCTATGTAACTTGTCCTGACGAGGAATCGAACCAGAGCCCGCTGCGTGAGAAGAACGAACGCATCCCCTGCGACACAGCGGTGAACTTGCTTTCACGTGTTTTATTTTATTTTACGCATCTTATTTGTTTATATTGGTGTCTGTCAATTAAAACATCATAACCATTTTATGATTTTGAGATTTTGGATTTAATACAACAGACACTATAAAAACTAAACTCCGTGGCGCTATATCCCTTGAAAGAACTAGGCCTGCCATCAGACCATTGCGTCATTTACCATCGGCAGATGGCAGGATTGGGGAGAGACACTAAATGCCATGTATAATAATAATTTTGATCCCCAGTATGACGATGGTTAAGCTAACTTTCTCATAAACCATAGGCCTAGACTTTATCACAAAAGGCAAAATAAATTTTACGTTTGTTTTAATGTTAACTACTGTAAACTTTAATATGCACAGTTATACTACTTATATCCCATATCTTCCCATTTTGGAATGCTTATGTTTATCACGAAATATCTCTTAGATTACAATACACACTATACAGTACAGCAGATGAGTTCTTAGACTAGCGTCTATTCGCTCCTTGATTAACCCACAAAGGGACAATAAAGTTGCGTGTTTAACGGCCTGGTCAACGCGATACAGATAACTTGTATATGCAGTCCTAACGCGGAAATGAATCATCAATATTCGCACAGAAAGGGATTTACAATAACCATAATGGGACCACCTAATTCGATACATTATGTATACTGGATGGCATACAGATTCGGACGATCGATAGGCATTCCAATCGAGTTACACAACGCCAGCTATCTGTTGTTTGTGTTGCATCCATGATCTGGCAAAACCCTGTCGCTGTATTGCCAATTTCAGTAAGGTCTCTGAAAATAGAGATGTCAATTATGGCAAGATAAATAACGAAAAGAAGTCAATATCCTGCCTACCATTCCAAATAATGAAATACGTCTACAGAACGTGTCATAACATAACGTGATGTAATCAACAAATTAAAGAAAACATTGAAAAAGACAGTGAGAAATTTATAGGTGCATATGAAAGGAAATTAAAAGACTACTTGGGAAAAAATGCAAATGATATTCACATTGTTTCTTAAGAGTTCTCAAACAAGACAGAATTAATACATCGTAGCAATAAAGCAGTTTCATATAAAATTGGAGGATATTTCTTTTGAATTCAGCTTTATTTATACTCGCTTGAATATCGAGGTTATATCTGTCAGGTTATGTCTGTATAGGCCGACCAGTAAGTCATGTAACTATTAATGTGCACCTGTGTTCTATTTTACATGGATTTTTGCTTTCTGTAAATAAATATCAAATTCGGCAATTGTCTTTACAACTGTTAAATCCAAATCAAGTTGGCCGGCTACGGGGTTTGAAGCCGGGACTTCCCAAAAGCGAGTACAAGACGCTCCATTTCGGCCCTCGCTCGGTAATTAGGGGATTGTTTGATTATCGTCTACAGATATGATATTTTCTAATTCATAAATGACACTGACTCATTTCCTTCTGTGCGAAAATGGTAACAAATAATAATAATAATAATAATAATAGGCCTATTCTATTTTATATATTAAGGTAAATACTGTATGCACATGCAATTTCAAAATACAAAGAACTTGTAAAGTGTTAATTAATAAAGGGCTATGGACAAAAAAATGTACTAAAAGTCATGAAGAAGATGGAAGAGTTTCTTCTCTTAGTTCAGGAAAGTCGAACTCAACTTTTACTAAGGGCCAACTCGACTTGATAAATCTAAGCACAAGGGCCCCATGTCGAAATGAAAATATAACCATTTGATTTTATAAATTGTAGAAAGCAACCACCAGATTTTTAAATTTTAACACACCATAGAATAAAACACTGTGCGCCATTCTTGCCATTTGATGCTTCGTTTACATAGAAAACGTGTGGACACCAAAATAAGAAAATTACTTGCAACTTTTAGGCTTACATTCATTATTAATTAATTAACTGTTTTATGTGGGAAGCATAATGACTGAAGTAGGAAGCAATATGGGAATCTTGAAAATCCTGGTAGGTAGAAAAAATTTAATTAAGCTCGCGCTTTCTACTTGCCCTGGGCTTTAATTTAAAAGACTGATTTTTCCCTTGTAATTTTAAATTTAAGTCATTTAAATACCCTGTAAAAAAACCATGAATGTCAAACCTTCAGCCAATTACCATGGTCAACATACCTTATTGGGTGAGTCGTCTTTCATTTCTAAGAAAACTAATTCCTTCTCAAATGGGCCAAAAGCGTTTTAAAACTGATTACAAGGAAGCCAACAAATTTCGTAGTAACATAACAAGCCCTCACAGTCACTACCTTTATCACTAATCAAAGTAGAAAACTGATGTTGATTCAGTCCCCTGGAACAAACAAAATTAACTGTTTTCTTTGCGAATTTCAAAATTTAGTCCAACGGTATTCTGTTATTTTGGCAGATTTCTAATGAAATCGGACACTAATAGCTACTTATGTATCAAGTACGCAAAATAACGCTTTAGTGGACGAATAGCAGCCGAGGCTGAAATACTGGATGAGTCCGATAAAGTTTTTGCGTACGTGATGCATACAATAGTTTTAAGTAAAAGTTCTCTAAATTATATGAAACGAAACAAAAATACCGTGTAATTAGTTATAACGAAAAGTAGTAAGTTACCGTCTTATTCTCACAGCCCCTGAATCGCCGAACAATGGGCCGTAC
Source organism: Ectobius pallidus (assembly GCA_964059195.1). NCBI lineage: Eukaryota > Metazoa > Arthropoda > Insecta > Blattodea > Ectobiidae > Ectobius > Ectobius pallidus. The sequence goes on along the minus strand of CAXKWD010000004.1, from coordinate 117,302,293 downwards.
GTACCAATACGAAATGCGGTATAGATGCATTATATTATATGAGTCGCTTTTTGTAAACAATAATTCATACGAACTAGTATTTATGACAAGCTTGTGAAAATATAAATGATAATCCCGAGGAAATTTCAATCCAAGCCAGAAACATTGAATTGGAGCTAGTGCCAACAACATCGCCGCAGCAGTAGACGGAATATATTGCAATTAAAAGCTGGTGCAAAGATGGTAAGTAATGAACGAAGATGTGAAAAGTTGTTGGCTTAAATCTGTTGTTGTGTGATGAAGTAGGCTACCTTGTTTTGCGAAAAACCCTGGTAAAGTTTCTGATTATCATAAAGAAACATGTTGGCTTAAATCTGTTGTTTTATGACAAATTATATGCAAAAATCCATGTTAAGTTGGTGTGACTGGTCAATGCCATCTGGATATTGTTTATGGATTGCCATGACGACTTTAAGTACTAGGCCGATAAAACGGCATTTTGAATGCAGTTTGAGTGCAGTTTTATGCAATTTTTGCGGCCTTGGTTGCTAAAATGCTATTTTTCGGCGTGTTACCAGTCCGACAAGCAGCTGTTTTAGAGAGCGTGTACTAAAAAAATTAACTGTATTTCTTTAAGTTTATTACAACAATATTGCGTACACGTGTTCGAAACTTCTCTGAAATATGGTGACAGTTTCCTAAATTTAATACGTAGTCATAAGATAACTAGAAAGTCAATATTCTTCCTCATGAGGGGACCCTAAATGAGTAAATTAAAAAATTACTGTCGACATTTTTCCTGAAGGGATCAAACTAACAACAGAAACATCTCTCTCTGGTCCTAACGCGATATGGCTCTGAAATTAATGAATAAACACAACTCTTCCTGTAATTCCATTATAAAGAGCAGCAGATCGTGAAATTATGCTTGGAGAAACAAGTGAATACTATGGCGCGAACAGGCAAGTGGATAATGAAGTACGAAAGAACAAAAGGAACTATATGGCACAACGATAAACTTTTTTGGCTTACCAGGGAGTCAACTCGTTAAATGAGGAAGCGAGCACTGTTTGTTCCGAATTATAACAATTAATATAATTTATCTAACACAATTAGAGCATTAGTGAACTAAGTTCTGAGAAATATTTTAGGACCCAAGGGGGTTGAGTTAAGTGTAATGGAAGGCTGGGAGACGTACAGTGTTCAGATGAAGGGGAATTCTATTTGTGGCTGAGAATATTAAAATAAATTTACAATTTATTCTTTAATTTTGTGGTAGTATATTTTGCTATTAAGATTTGGGAAGTTCAGTGAACACTGCATTATTTTATCGCTTTAAAAATTTGTTTAGTTTCCTTATTAATCACTGAATAAATGTTTAATTCTCAAAGTCAAACCATAACAATTAATAATCAACTTAGTTATTTCCCATTTTTTTTGCAGTAAAACGTAATATAAGCTATTTGTCCAGTTAGGCCTAAGAAGCTGGGACATGGTACCGGCATAACGTACTTACTCGAATATAATGCGCATCTCGAATTTGAAACTTGAAATCACAAAAAAGGTGCACTCGTAGTTTAAAATAACGAAATACATAAATTTGTTGTTAAACTCAAAACATGGATTGTAGGCCTACTTCAACTAACTCGAACAGCATGAAGGATTTAAGAAACAGAGTTAAAATACACACCATCTGACTTTATTATTCAGATGTTTTTGGCCTTCTGGCAACATAAGGAGAAGTCCTTTTCGCATCGGCTAAGTATTATTATTAGGCTATAAGAGCAAGACAGAAAAATTGCTATGTTCTTTTTTAATTAATTAGTATTCATTATACATGCACACCCAAAATGATGTATATAGAAAAATTGCTTTCTTAAAATCTCCGCTTTATTTTGAACCAGGGAGTACAGTCAAAAAATTACAAACTGTCCCCGAAGTAGTACTACCTATCAGTTAGGACTTAGTCTCAATATATCTGGGTGTTAAACCACCCTTCCTATTTCACGTAATACAAGTAATGTAGGCAACACTTAAAAAAAATAGAGGGCTGATATGTACTGACATTCTTTTCAGAATATTTTATACACCGCTTTAATTTAAACATGATTTAGTCCGTAAGAGATTTTATTTAGACTACATTTTTGCTCCGGTTAGATTTTATCTGCAGCCTCTAGATTAAATATTGAAAAACAATAAATGTGATATGTTTGGAATCCGATAAAACTGCAGGTAATAAGTTATCCGCTTTATGGAATATAATCATATTTTCTCATTCTGGTATTCGACGATGTTCCCTATCTAGCTGCACAGGATCCCACTAGCCTAGATAAATTCTTGGAAAGTGTAAGAGATGGAGTTACGCGTATGTTAGCTGTTTTACGATTCTACTCTGTTAAAGAACGAGTTCTTCCAGTATGTGAGATGAGTTTCAAAGTCGACATCACGCATTTCTTCATGTAACTCCATTACAGCACTAAATATAAAAAAGTGCACAAGGATCGGATCGTTGCAGATGACGTATTTCCGTTAAACCGGGATAACTTTTATTGACATTGTGACCAATTATTTTAGTAATAGTTTCGCTCCCAGCGGTTTAGTGATTCACATGTTTGTTTCTGGGACTGAAGGCCATGGGTTCAAATCCCGCATGGTTAAAAGTGATTTAATTGAGGGAAGTCTGCAACAATAATAAGGGTAAGTAACATTGGGAAGGAAATATATTCTCACAATATTGGGAAGTTTACATTTCGATTTAAAAAAAAAATCAACTTTCTGAACAAGGAATTCGATAAGTACAGATCTCGATGAGGTATCTTGTTTTACTAAGTGTCATGACTTGTTCAGCTACTTATTATTTGAAGGAGACATTAGCTCTGGTAGTAAACAAAGTAATTTATTCCCTCAGCTGAAAATAAGATTTTATGTTGTGGATTAGGCTACATAATTATTCTTTCAGAGGAACTTAGCAAATACAGATGCTTTCTGAAACTGCGGAATCCACATTTTCTGTAGATCGGATAGACTGGTCATCAGATTTATGCAACTGAACACAATTCTCAACAATAGCAATAACTGTCTTTTAAAAATGTTTCAATCTTCGATAATGCAGCAGTTTCACTACTTACAACCCCTATATTCACGCCACACACACCACATCTACGACCATTTATTACTAATTACACGGAAACTACAAATATCACAAATAAACTAATTACACCATCAGAAATATTTGTTGTGGTCAGTAATCAGTATAATTATTCCATAAAAAGTATCCGATATTAGGGTACTTTCCTCTGTGTATTAAGATGTAGACCTATGACCAGTCGTGGGAAAAGGCAAAATTTAGGCCGAATGACTGTAAAAGGAGTTTTAGGGGCATCTGCAAGCAGCTATCTTAAAACTTTAATTAGAAGTTGTACCGATAAATAGTTCTGAATCATCGCCACCATGAGAAATAAGCTACATTAGAAAATTGAGTGTGAAAGAAAACAGCACTACTGCTACTACTTCCTGTGCATCTCGATTTGTAAAAACATTCATATTAACTAATGAACACTCAATAAATTTCACTTGAAATGGGATAGAATGGATATGTATTAACGATGGCACTCTGAGACTAAGTAATTAGTAGGACTTACGCCAAAAGCGGCACAGATATAATTATGAGATACGCAATCCTGAGTGAATATTGTGGTTTTATTCAGTTGATTACCTAGCAGGCAGCGTTGTAGCCCAGGCCATGGTCAATATATCTGCTAGTCCCAGAGGCAATTATCATGTATAATGGCGCTACTAACTAGCAAGATCGTGATCCGCACGCTATCCCAGCCCGTCTTTATTCACAGCACTCAAAACTTCTATAACGAGAGCATTAAAAATGAATGCTTTTCAGTTACTAAATAGCCACCTGGAAAACTCCATCTTCCAATAGTCAATTCACAAATCCCGGGTTTTTAGTTACTGAAAACTTAAATTAGGGTTTTTTAACGCACATTTTATGATATTATGGACTTTAAAATGTTCTATTAAATTGATAGGTTTCTATGAATCAAGTCGTCCACCGTTGTGGAGTAGGGGATGCGTTCGCTCCTCTCAAGCCGCGGGCCCGGGTTCAAATCCTGGTCGGGACAAGTTACGGTTTTTCCTCACCTGTAAGACAAATGTCGGGTAACTTTGGCCCTTGTGGTCCCAGGATATCATCTGGCCGTCATTATCATCTTCATCCCATCCTCGCCTTGATTGGAGTGTGTGTGTGTGTGTGTGTGAATGGTGTGTCTCGTCCTATGTGTTCGTGTTGTCTCGTAGGTGGCCCCGGCATTGGGCTGATCACTCATCCGGGGAGGCCCTCCATGTCCTTGTCTGGTCAAAGAAGTATGTATGTGATCCATAGATAATCCCTCTACCGACAGGTCGCGGCCCTGTAAGGTCCTCACACTTTTAGTTGCTGTATCTATTGCTGAAAGATACCTTTTAAAGTTGAAATTAATTATCAAAGGCTTAGTGCACCGAGTGTGTTGAGGAGGCAAGGGAACTTGAAATACATATTATAGTAACTGAATTATTTGCAAGTCCAAAAGGCAAAAGCGATTGTTTTCAAACGACTTAATATGAAAATAGGTATAAAACAGTCGCAAGAGTTATAGACAATGTTGTTTGCAAGTTTTCAGAAAAAAATACCATTCATTTATTTTTAATTTTGTTGGCAGAATAAAAAAAATAGGGTAAGTACCGGTACACAATCATTAACTTTTTAAAAATCCTACTTTTAGGAACTTTTTTTTTGGCCCCGCCTTCATAGGCTATAGCCTATCTCCGGCCCAACAACCGATTTCGTCTTTATGCTAAGATCGTCGCGTCACCTTCTCTTGATCATAGAACACAGGGAAAATGTTTGACGAATTAACTTTGGCATTTTATTCAGTTAACTTCACTCTTGTTCATCTATCTATTGTCGCGGGGGACGTGTCCCCGATCTGGTATTCACCTGATAGAGTGAGGGAAACCCCGCGAAAACCTCACTCAGATCGGTTGCTGCGAAGCTGTCCCGCAGCTTCCAATGCAAGTCTTGGGCAATCTGCCATGTCCGTCCTGCTCGGTAGGGCCCCCGGGGATCTGAGCATTCCCCGAAGGCGGATTTGTCTCAAATTCGGTGTGTTTTAGGCATCATCTTGTGCTTTCCTGGTTTCTATCACGTGGCGTGTGAATGTTCTGAAAGCAATGTTAGCTTTCTTTGTCGTCCAAAAACTAAGATCTGGGGGCCATACTTCGCCTGCTTGTTTGGCTACCTCTTTTAGACTAATGCGTGCTTCCCTATATCTCGCGCATGTACATAGGGCGCGGTACATTGTATCAGGCTCACAGTCTTCACAGTAGCAGAGGTAATCCTTCGCTAAATAAGTTTGCTGTGAAATAGCGATGTCCCGAATAGAACTCAATGTTGAGTAATCAGGAACGATCCACCTTTGACTAAGTCGTCTGCGGACGCTAGGGAAATAGTTCTTTGTTAAGAGGCCCTTTTGGATATCTTTCCAGCGTCGTTCCCAAGCATGTACAGTTGCGCTTCTAAGCTGCTTGAATAGTTCTCAACGATTATACCTTTCGTAAGTTTCTTGATTTAGTTCCCGCTCTGCAATTCGAGTAGGGAGGTGTTTTCGTATTTTGTAAACAATTACTTTTTCCTCTAGTAACAGATCTGCTGGGATTTCTTCAGCAATGACCGGTACCGCGTCATTTGATGTAGTCGAATATGCTCTGGTAACTCTAGTAGAGTTTGTCTCTGTGCCGTCATTAAATTACGTTTATGGCGTACAGTTATGTATGGAGCCCATCCGTGGACATATATTTTTTTACCTGTTGATCCATCTTGTTGCCTGCTTGGAGTTCCACACCTAGATAGCTGTAAGAACGTTTCTCTGTGTGCGGAAAAAAGAAATGGGAGCCCAAAATTGTCTTGCTGGGGGGGGGGGGGGGGGGGCAAAGCTACAAAAAGTTACGCCACTGTTTACAAAACTAGTTTACCTCTCCAAATTATTTATTTAATTAATGATACTAGCTCCTACTGCCATGATCTAGTCATAAACGAATAGTTAATTCCATTACATTTTTGTTCGGACGGCATTTCTTTCAAGCTTCAGGTTTATTAACGAACATGAAATGTCAAGAATCCAACCCCCAACATAAATACCCTCTAAGAAGAGATATGTTCAAAATTTTGGCTCCGAAAAATCTGTAATCCTTATTTTGGATTCTGTATCACTGTTTCGGAACGAAAATAAGTTAGTAATACACGCCAAAATTTTAAATGCCCAGATTTAAAAAAAGAGGGGGAAATATTCATGCTATAAATGACCCTTACCATCTATCCACATGTTTATACCATTATTATACCATTCCGGTTTGTAGATAGATGCTCTTTTTCGTAGTAGATTACAATAAATTAGTCTACATTATTCATATTTAGATGTCATAAACATCCGAATACTGAGAAGCTGAAGTAGATATTAACTTATACAAAGTGTCATTTGAATGAGCCGAACAGCACATAATTATATCTTCTGAATAAACGATCAAACTAACAATTTTTCTTCAGACGTGACTTGTCTAGAGAGTAAATAAAAATAAAAATAATATGCACACATAAGCATATCTACGCATATAGGCCTATATGTATGATGCTATATATATATATATATACATACATATATACATATATATATATATGTACATACATAATACTAATACGTAAAGCAAGAAACGTTTTATAAATTGAGGAAAACGTCACGGCTGAAAACCCAGTCAAATAATTTGGCCCTAGCAGGATTTGAACTCAAGGGTCCCATGCTGATAGACTTGTTATCGTTGAGACATGGGGATCAAGAGTAATATACGTACGTTTCCTACAGGGTCCATAGACGTTCAATTAGATTTTCTATACTCGATGTTATTCGAGTTCTTTAATACAAAATATTATTTGGTCAATAAGTAAGAATTTTGAACTCCACCCTGAAATTCAAGGTGGAGACAATCACTAGAAATGCAAGGCTCAAAAAATCATCACGAAATGTCATAGTGAGTTAGTCACCCTCAGAGGAAGTGAAACTAGGTGTATCGAACGAAGACCTTAGCTTTACTGCATTTTACTTTAGAAAATATCTCGCTAAACAAATTTCTTATGGATTCAGGAGCCAGATAAAAATTTAGGAGTCGGATAAAGTTGGTTCTCTGTGTCCGTGTAATTTTGCTACTGATGCACGTACCACTGCTGCAATGCTTTCATTAGATCAAAGTATCTGAGGGATGGTCCATTCATGTTCACATAAAATCATTAGCAAAGGAAAAATTTAATTTACAACACAAATTTTCTGGGTGCCTTGGGTAAGAAGTTAATAAATACTTCAAGGTTTTGTCATTACACGATAATGGTAGTGTCAGTACGTCTGTGCTTACTAGTATAGCAGAAATCAATAATTCCCAAAGGAGCCAGCTCGTTTATCACAAGGTATTGTAAGCCCTGACTGGTTGTCTTTCTCTGTCTGTCCCTCTGAAAGTTGTATGGAGTTCTGCTCTCCTCAGGGACGTAGGCCACCATACTCTGTCTACAGCAATGCTTCGCCCACGCATCGCTTTCTCCTTACCTCAACTCTTACGTTATTTTCAGGTTTTCAAAACGTATCACTCAGTGTATTCACGGTTCGACAAGTATCTTCCAATTTCCTAGTAATTAAGAGAGAGAAAATAAAATCAAGAATTCCTAGTAACGTTAGGAACCATATTCATATTCCTCATTTATTGAACTAGCAGGTGTCCGCGGCTTCGCCCGCGATTATTTACTCAACGATAGACGTTTTATTTAAATAATTTATTTAACAAAAATAATTAAAACATTATATTTGTTAATAGTGATAACGTTTTTACATAAATTGCAGGAATTACATAATTTTATGTTTAATTATATTGTTTTACTTAATAAATATAATTAATTAAACGAACGAAACGAATCTTGTGCTGCTATATGGGCATACAGGTTCAAAATGAAACGTACCACAGTTTCATGAACCTTACCCAAATCATGCATAAACAATTAAAGCGATAGATAAAAGCTAAAAACCCGGTGTCGAGGTGCATTTCATGAATAAAGTGCGCCGTCCGGGGACAAGATGACCTCAGACTAGAGTTCCATAGCAACCTCCCCCCCCCCAAAAAAAAAACTTAGTGAGTTTCGTCCAAATCATTCAATGTTTTCCCATTTAGACATACCTTCATGATCCCCTTCTGTCCACTAACGGAAAAAAAATCTCTGAGAGTCGTAAACAAAATAATGAATAAAGATAGCAACCGAGCAAGGCCACCTACAATTAATTTCACAATTGAATACAGTCTTGTTAACAGGTGGCGTTGGATGTACACGGAAACACAAGCTCAAATATTTCTTTTATGCTTTAGTAAGTTACCATATGTAATTGATATATGTAGGGACTTTTTAAAGATTATTTCACAAATAACGGAATAATAATTACCGGTAGTAAAATCCACGTTTGTTAACTGAAGGTTTACCCGTACAAAGGACGGTTATAAACCTTACCCGAGAAACATTACGAGGAAGTAACAATATTCCGGGTTTTAATACGTTCTTCCGGAGTTTGAGAATGACTCCTGGGTCAATCCATTAGAAATGAACCAGGCCAAGTTGCTCGACATTTTTGATTTTCCTAATTTTTTTACCAGTTATTTCCCAACTAAAGGTGAGTTCAAAACTATGGTAAAAAAATTTTTGGGCTCATACTTTTTTTTTGGCGGCCATTTTAAGTTTGCTTTTTAACCATATTTCAGTCGAAAACATGTTTTGCACAAATGTATGTAACTCCGTTAATTTAATAGATAACAAGACAAAATAAACACCAAAATTATCAGAATGAAATGCTCTACATTTTTGTTTTAACACAATATTACCTAAGTAGTGAGGAAAGTGAAGAAAAAAATTCAAAACTACAAATTGAAAATTGACTCAAAACGGGAGTTTTAGTGCCGCAAAATTATTAGAAGGAAGAAAGACTCGCCCTTAATTTTTTTTTCTGGTGTAGATCTACTATAGGACTACTCGCTGTAGAAGTTTAAAGCTTGAGAACTTTGCTGTTTTTTTTATACAATGTTTCAAAAATGCCCAAAACCGTATTTTGGCAATATTTGAAGTAGAATATCTCAAAAGGGACTGAGTGAAAAATTATGAAATTTATACAGATAACACCTCTTTATGATATAAAGATGTGATAAAAATTTGGTGACTGAGACTCAACTGGTTCCCGAGTTACAGTGCATCGAATTTGGTCAAAAATTGCGTTATAGGCACACGAAATTTAATAGTAAAAATTCACTTTGTAATTTTAAATGCAACATTTTAGTGAACCTAAGTATGTTACACAAAAGAGTTGTACATATAGGCTACATTTCATCAGTTAAAATGACAGATTTATAATTTCCTCAAAGCATTGAAATTTCGGTGCATAGTTTGCAATTTTTGGCCAACTTCGATGCACTGTAACTCTGGAACCAGTTCAGTCTCAGTCACCAAATTATTATCACATCTTTATATCCTAAGGAGGTGTTATGTGTATAAATTTCATAATTTTCACTCAGGCCTTTCTGAGATATTCTACTTCAAATAATGCCAAAATAGGTTAGAAATGAACCAAATTGAATAAATTTTTTGCTCAACATTTTTTATTTTCTTAATTTTTTTTCCAGTTAATCCCCAATATTAGGTGAGTTCAAAACTAGAGTAAAACATTTTTTAGGGTCATACTTTTTTCTTGGCATCCATTTTAAGTTTTCTTTGTAACAGTTTTTCGGCCGGAAACTTGTTTTGCACAAATGTATGTAACTCTGTTAATTTTATAGATAACAAGACAAACTAACACCAAAATTATCAGAATGAAATGTTCTACATTTTTGTTTTAACACAATATTACCTAAGTAGTGAGGAAAGTGAAGAAAAAATATCATAGCTACAAATTGAAAATTGACTTAAAACGGGAGTTTTTGTGCCGCAAAATTATTAGAAGGAAGAAAGACTCGTCCTTAATTTTTTTTCTGGTGTAGAGCTACTACAGTACTACTCCCTGTAGAAGTTTAAAGCTTGAGAACTTTGCGGTTTTTTTTATACAATTTTTCAAAAATGCCCAAAACCGTATTTTGGCAATATTTGAAGTAGAATATCTCAAAAGGGACTGAGTGAAAAATTATGAAATTTATACAGATAACACCTCTTTATAATATAAAGATGTGTTAAAAATTTGGTGACTGAGACTCAACTGGTTCCCGAGTTATAGTGCATCGAAGTTGGCCATAACTGCAAACTATGCACCGAAATATCAACACTCTTCAAAGCTTTGAGGAAACCAAATATTTGTCATGCTAACTGATGAAATGTAGCCTACATATACAACTCTATTGTGTAACAAACTTAGGCTCACAAAAATTTTATATTTAAAATTACAAAGTGAATTTTTACTATTAAATTTCGTGTGCCTATAACGCAATTTTTGGCCAAATTCGATGAACTGTAACTCGGGAACCAGTTGAGTCTCAGTCACCAAATTTTTATCACATCTTTATATCATAAAGAGGTGTTATCTGTATAAATTTCATAATTTTTCACTCAGTCCCTTTTGAGATATTCTACTTCAAATATTGCCAAAATACGGTTTTGGGCATTTTTGAAAAATTGTATAAAAAAAACCGCAAAGTTCTCAAGCTTTAAACTTCTACAGCGAGTAGTCCTATAGTAGATCTACACCAGAAAAAAAAATTAAGGGCGAGTCTTTCTTCCTTCTAATAATTTTGCGGCACTAAAACTCACGTTTTGAGTCAATTTTCAATTTGTAGTTTTGAATTTTTTTCTTCACTTTCCTCACTACTTAGGTAATATTGTGTTAAAACAAAAATGTAGAGCATTTCATTCTGATAATTTTGGTGTTTATTTTGTCTTGTTATCTATAAAATTAACGGAGTTACATACATTTGTGCAAAACATGTTTTCGACTGAAATATGGTTAAAAAGCAAACTTAAAATGGCCGCCAAAAAAAAAAGTATGAGCCCCAAATTTTTTTTACCATAGTTTTGAACTCACCTTTAGTTGGGAAATAACTGGTAAAAAAATTAGGAGAATCAAAAATGTCGAGCAACAAATTTTATTAAATTTGGTTCATTTCTAATGGATTGACCCTCCTGTCTTTAACTTTATGCGAATCAGTGTATTTGTTTATTCGTGCAGTATTATTTCAATATTTGATCAATATAAAATAATATTGTATCAAAAAACCAGAGAAATTTCCCCATGCAATTACACTTCATTTCTTACAAAAAGAAGTAGGCCTACTCTTTGAAATAGACTGAAAAAAATCTTGAAACGCATAACATTAAAAATATAATAAAAGGCATGTATTCATGAACGATGAGTCAAGAATGGATTTTTATTATAAATGTAACTGGTGGAATGGGTACAATAATGAGACGACTCAATGAAATTTTATACGGATCTGACAAACATCTGAAATATCTGACATACGAGTACTTCACTAAGATTGAGGGAATCTACTCTTATACAATTCAACGGCCCTAAATAGCGTGCTTGCTCGCCCGCTTCGTGAGACATCGGGTATACTCGGCGATGTTCGTATCTCTCAGTCTAAACTTTCATGACAACTACAAGATTAGGAAAACCGTTTCTTTATTATATAAGGCCTAAGTGAAATGAACTCAATGAACAAATATTCTAATTTTATTTTTACTTACAATTTTCATAGCTCTGAACCACAAACATTTTTAATAATCTACCAGTGTAAATTTCTTAAAAATCCTGGAGTCAATGAATAGTGGCGGGCGAAGCCGGGGGCAACAGCTGTAAAATATTGATGGTTTTATCTCTTGAAATATCGCTGATAATAATAATCCAAACAAACCATTCCTTCCCTTGAAACATTATATAATTTCTGAAAATTACACTGAATTGATAAAATAAAATTCACATCTCATTCATCTGTCAACAAACAGTTGAAAAACGCCATTATCCACCGCCGTCTCGAGAATTACGCACGAGAATTAGCCTATACAGTTTAGAAGGCAGTGGATCACAGTTATCTTTGGAACTACATAATCGAATCTGAGATCGTTTTCCCAGGTGGCAATTTCTAATCGTGGAATGTACTCTAAAGCCGGAATTTTAGCTGTTTCATTAATTATTAATGGTTTAGTTTAAGAATTATTCGCGTGCAAGTGTTAATAAATGTAATGCTTTAATAATTATTATACTATTAATTTCTAATTTTTCAATTAATTATCGTGGGCGAAGCCGCGGGCACATCCTAGTATCTCACAAAACAACCTAGACCAACGTTTCTCAAAGTTGGAATTCTATAGTTATTTAAATCTGAATTAAAAATAAATAAATCTATATTAATAAAAGGAAGTGTCTGTCCTCCGTCTGTCTGTCTGTCTGTCCGCGATGCCCAGCGAAATCTACTCAACGCAGAGATCTGAAATTTTATACATAGGCGGACTAAAGGGTCAGAATGTGCACCTCGAAGCCGGAATTTTAATTTTCGCTTTCGTTCGTGAGTTATGAGTGAAAAACGGGCAGAAAACGTGTATTTTTTGCGATTTCGAAGCATCAGTTTCAGTAATATATTTCAATGTTAAATCAATTACAGCTGGCTTTGGCTATTTTTGTCATCATACCTCATAGCCTACCTTGGAAATAAAAGCATCGCGATCGCTTGATTTTGTAAGTCCATCGTGGACGATTCATTTGTTTAGAGTGTCAAGGCCCGCAGATATATGAAATTTTCAACCTACACGTAAGAAGGATATCAACATAGGCTTAATTATGGTCAAACATTGTTCGATTTGGACTAACTCACTATACAGGGATTTTCTGGGTCAAGGAACTCGAATCTGAGATCGCTTTTGCCAGGCGACGCTATCTAATCGTGGTAAGTAGTCCACGTGGTTTTGGTGTTAATAAATATAATGTTTTAACTATTATGCTCTTAATTTTTTATTTTTGAAATAATTATCGCGGGCGAAGCCGCGGGCACATGCTAGTAAAATAATAAATGCAATAATATAAAGAAAATCGTTAGACGCATTTAAGGAATCCGGTGTAGCAATAACAATATTGAAAAGGGCTTCCAAGGTAGAAAAGTTTAAAAAACGGAGACCTTTCACCTGAGCCAAACTAGATTCGACCCAACGCCCATCGTAACAGAGTACAGTAAAGTCGCAATAATCCGAGTTAATTGGGGCTGATGGTACCCCGGATTACAAACAACTCGGATTACACGGAAAAAAGGAAAATAACGAAATTTGCAACTACATATATATCTGTGGCTTGGTACTAAAAGGGCCAATGTCATAAAACTTGCTTTTGAGATAACTGACTTTGAAGACTTTGTAGAAGTAACATTTTTTACTAAGAACTTCCGACATTGGCCTCTAAGGTTTCTGTAGGCTATTATGTCTATTAATAGCAAAATATTTTGGCACTTTTAATATACGAAAGATAGAGACTAGCCAAGCTCAATAATGCATAGATCTCATTTTTGCAAGATATTGACATATATTATATGTGTAGGCCTACATAAAACGAAGTCAAATTTAATTTGTAGATATTAAAGTTACAGATAAATAAATACCATACATTAACAGTGTTAGAAGAAAGACTGCCAATCCGCATCCCTCCCACTTTCCATTTCCAACTGCACCTTCCCCAAGCCTCCTTTGTGTTTTGTCAACGATAAAGATAGCCTACTTTATTTTTTTATTTTTTAATTATCCTTAAGCCTTTATATATGGATTTCTTTTCCATCTCGGATTGCACGGAATCTCAGATTATCGCGACTCTATTGTATTTGAATACAATATGCCGGAAATTTGAGAGAGGGAAGCGAATCCGCATGAAAGGAAGCGTTAGTAAAATTAATAAAATCAGGTAAACTGATGTAAAAAAGTGCCAGTATGTTTTTGTTTAATCAGTTATGACTGCAATTATGATATGCAGAATATGTTTTTTTTTTAAATTGATTTCCAAGTTAAGCTCCAGATTTATTCATTAAGCAGGGCTTACGGAAGAAGAAAGGTCTACCATCTCGGCCACCTGGGTCATTTTAACGGTCTAGTTGGATAAGCGCATGTAAAACAATACTGTTTTTGTCATAGCTACCTGTATTTTAATTTCCAAGGCCTTATAAGATCGCAGTAAAACAATAGGCTATGTTGTCAAGATAAGTGATTTTCATTTTTTTTATAAATTCTTTCGAATACGTATATTGCCATAAAATAGGCACTAAATTGAGCATTACTCCGAAACAGATCAACCGATTTTATCCATTATGAATAGACGTCTTCCCATGGACATTGTAAATGTGTATACCAAGTTTCATAAAAATGCGGTAAAGCGTATTTGAGTTACCGCGTCTTTAAAATATACACTAAATTGGGTTTTACTCCGGTACCGGTCAACAGATTAGGTTCAAATTCAATAGGGCACTTCTCATGGACGTCATAAATGGGTATACCAAGTTTCATGGAAATCCGTTACAGCGTATTTGAGTGATGGCGCCTTTCCATGAGAAAGGCGCCATAATCTATTAAAATAGGCACTAAATTGGGCATTACTCCGGTACCGGTGAACCGATTTGGTTCAATATCAATAGGGTTCTTCCCATCGACATTATGAATGTTTATACCAAGTTTCATGAAAATCCGAAAAAGCGTACTTCAGTTATGGTGCTTACAGACGCACGGACGGACAGACATTTTTTCGTCCCCCACACAATCTCATAAAGTACCATACTGGCACTTAATAAATTGGAATATTCACATTATATAATACAGAGGAAAATTCATCCTGGTGGGAATTGAACCAGAGTATTTTTTTTTTTCTTCTTTTTTTTTTTTTTCCCACGCTGAACCTAGACAAATCGGCTCTCTGTACCGCACCAGCCCATTCCAAATACACTAGGCCTACTGTAAATCCCTAAATGCCCCGTTATAAGCGCTAACACATCTATATTTCAGCAAGTAATATTGAAACACGCTCATTACAATATGATAAAGAAAAGTTTGGGCACAGTAGGTTACGTGAAAATTCTGCTTGAATTCTACATAGGCCTAATCATCTACAAGATTTCATACAAGGTAATACGACTTGTTATAACAGGTTTCGGATCTTCTCTGAACAGTGAAGAGGCAAACAAACATTAATTGTGATGAAGCCAAAAAATCGTCTACAGTTTTAAAGGCTACATTAATAGTAAGCAAGAGATGATGATATTTTAATTTCTACACTACTGTTACATGTGCCAAGATAATAGCTTAAGTTTTTCATTCTCTTCGCAAAGTCTTGTATGTTACGAGACCTATAAAAGAAACCGAAGCAAGCAGACATAAAAAATAGACGTTCTTTATTCTCGAGGATTTATTATAGAAAGAATGCACACAACTGGAAGTCAAGAGCATAGTTCTTCTTCAAGGCAAGCCACATGTTAGTCAGTGACAGCGTTAAGTTGTGTCTGCAACTTCACGAGCATAATGATTTGTGTAAAACCTAAACAAAAGTCTTGCAGACCAGTACATTCATAAATTCGGTGCTTAGCTGTCAAACACTCGTATTGTGACTAATGTCAGAAAACCACCTTTCATTACAAAATAAATAATGAAAACTCATGAACCAGTTACGTGCCTAATTCCATTTGGAATGAAAAAGTAGTTTCTATCTTAAGAAAAATCCGCGGTACGACTGAGTATAACGATAACCTTGTTAGGTAGTTTTCGAAGAAAAATCTACCTATTGCAATGGATATCATGTCATGACTTTCGAAAAATTCTTTCATATCTTTACGTTTCATGCTTCCCTAAGTACGAAACCACCGCCCGTTCAAAAAAAAAAAAAAAAAAAAAAAATTGTGATATTTATATATATTTATATCTTTACACGCTAGCGGCCGTAATTTTGAAGATATTTGAACCAAATTTTACTATGTTATTTCTAGGCCCAAGAGTTCGGACAAGTTCGTAAATGAGCAAAATTGGCCCAAAGGGGTGGTCGGGGGAGGGGGTTGAAATTTTAAAACATTTATATTTCGGCCCCTATGAAGTACTATCGGCCAAGCACGAGAAAAACTCTGAGCAGAACGAGGAGCGGTATGTGACGTCATACCATGCTACTATTCACTAAGAAAGCACTGTCACCTTGCAGCTTGGAACACACTGCACACTGGAGGCTAATGTTTACAACTCGCTTACAACAGAGAGGCTCGTCTTTCCTCTGCCCAATCAGAACGCTAGTATCCACCTGCTTGTGAACCAACCCCTCTCACCGCACTCCGCTTACAGAGGTTTACTCGTGCTTGGCCGATAATATAGAGGGAAACTTTGTTTGAATAAATTACAGTACTCCCTATGGAGTTCACAGTGACACCAATGATTCGGGGGTTTTGGGGGTACGAGTGGGGGTGGGGGGATGGAAATTCGAAATATTTGAAACTACGTCTTGTGGGGTATCGTTGAAAAGCTCTTCATGAGTACTCTACAAATCAATAACTAGTTTCGTGACATTTCTCATATAAGGCGAGATTTGAATGTTTGAAAAAGTGCTCTTTCCTCTTTTTTGCAGTTATTATTGCGGGTTTGTCATGCCAAGGCTAAAGAAGAAGAGTGCTACGCAGCGACAATAAATTAAACCAAAAACACTTCGAAATCTACCTCAGCCTGTAGGCTTGCCTAAAGGGATTTTTAATTCTTCGATTAATAGCAAGGAAATGAAGCGGTTGGTGGATGTAATACGCTATTAACTGTAAGACATAGATTTTAATTTTTTTGCTAGCTGTTAAATCGCTCTTGAATTGATATTCTGGTACGACTAGCCTATATCAATCATAAACATCACTAATTGGACAATTCAATATGATGGTACAAAAGGTATCAGTTTACATGATAATTACCATGGTTATCAATATATAACCATATCATATATCTGTGGCTTGGTTCTAAAAGGCCGATGCCAATTTCTTGTAAAAATGAGATCTATGCATTACTGAGCTCGGGTAGTCCTTATCTTTCGTATAATAAAAGTGCCAATGTATGTTGCTATTAATAGACATAATACAGAAACCTTAGAGGTTAAAGTCGGAAGTTCTCAGCAAAAAATGTTACTTCTAAAAAGGCTACAAAGTCAGTTATCTCAAAAGCAAGTTTTATGACATTGACCCTTTTAGAACCAAGCCACAGATATAATGATTGATTATAGCATTCCCGACTTAGGTTACAAATATCACCATTGGAATATACTAACTCCACTTTTTGCGAAATGGATAGTGTAAATTTCGTATTTTCGCAAAAGTGGAGCTAGTATACTAGTATACTACACCTAATGATATGACGAACACCCCTTTCAAAATCTTCATGTCTTAAATGAATAATTAAGCTGTATAAGTTTAGAGCCGCAGTTCTAAAATATCTATGTACGTCAGAGAAGCGATCATAAGCCATCTCCTTCATCCGTATGCAAAAATCCAAGTATGCAAAAATCCAGAAATTATAAAGAAAACTGAATTTAATAATTTAATGGTGAGTAAAATAGCTGAGAACGTTTATAAATAGGTTAACACACAAATGACAGGCCTTCAAGTTAAAACTCATTCCTTTAACAGTTTTAAGTTGGCCTGGGTGGCGCAGTCTGTATTGGCGCTGGCATTATATGTAGGCCTATGCATAAATGTGACATACCCACGACCGTAGATATACAGGCATGTAAACGTATTCTGCGGGACCAAATCCGGCACACCGGCGATGGTCTCGAGCCTAAGTTGCATACACCCCGTCGTTAAAGGCCAATAACCATAGAACCTACCAACTCTGTATTTACTCTATCTAGATAACGTTTTGACAGCTATGAAGTGGAAAGTTCATTCTTAAAACAAAACAAATCAAACCTATTTTTATTTCACTATAAACTATGTATGTCCCCTTTAAAATCCCTCGCGGAAAACCAGAGCTATTATTTTTACCCCAAAAAATCCGTGGCTCTCAGCGGAGTTGGAACCCTGGTGTACATACATCATTGAAAACTGTACATATCAAATTCAGCACCCAAGGGTGGTACGCTTCATTTAATATACAGAAATATAATGAATAAGTATACACCCGGTACTCAAAGATGACCACCTTCATTTTCTATTAACATAAGTCTTCTACTGAAGGTCACAAAGACCATTAACGGGCATGGGTATCGGCATGCTGACCACGTGCCTCTTAATCTTGTGAGTGTCGAAGGATGGAGTTACATGACGGATGGAGGGCTCTGTCCATTCACAGGATACAGCGCCCCGGGGAAGTTCATTGTTCGTAGGGTGATGAGAAGTCCCGCTAGCTCTATACACGCTGGAATGTTATTTTTACTTCGGCTTTAGAGAAAATTAAATTAAACCTGGCTCTACTGCCCGGTCCACTCACTACCTACAATAAAAGCTGTTGTTTAATATACAATCTCGTTTTATTAAACTCTCTAAACGAATTCGACATTTTTATAACCGCGAATTGAGCACTGTCACAAAACAGAATAGAGTAATTCCCTTAGATGCAATGACGTAAAACATTAATTGCTTCCAGAGATGAATGTCAAATACAGTGCTAAATTTAAAAACCAGCAACCAGAATTCTGCATGTAAGTTACTTTATTTTAACTGTGGTATATACATCTTTTGTTGGAAGGGGGGAAAAAAAGCGAATGGCAGCAAGTAAAGTACTGGAAACATAGAATGCAGCTTACCGAAGCCCGTATCTTCAACATTTATCACGAGAGTATCAAAAGAGTTTTGCAATATTCCTAAAAGCTACATTCTACTTACAAGAAAGGCTGCGTTTGTAGCATCATATATTACGCAAATATGTTTAGAAGTTATCTATGTTACGAGAAAAGACGTTTGTTTTGTATACGGTAATATGGAGGTAGCTTACCTCAGATCCACACTTTTCTTGATCGATTATAATTGGGCCCACTGATTTACCTTATCTTCGCACAAAATAAATTATTGATCAAAATGGTAAGTATCTTCTTCGTAGGGGAATCAGATGCATGTATGCTTCTTTCTCTCTTAGCTTAATCTTTTTTGTTGCACGTAAATATGGTAGCTTTATAAATATATAAATTACGGTATAACTTACTGTCTTAATTGTGCCGAATCAAACGAAGAATTAGTCGACTCCGGATAGGTTACATATGGTGTTTAAAAATACATAGAGTAGTCTATTATGGTATTTACATCAGAATGAAATTTATTATTTTTCTACGATAGTGTTTATCGTTCATGATATCATGGTGGAAAGTCGGATTTCCAATACTCAGTGCCGGCAACCTAACTTATTGCACTCATTACCACACAACTGCACAATGATTCATTTTTTAAATGATTTTCCCATTGGGGGATGTAGTGCATCTACTCAGACACAAAACTATAACACGAATGATATTGCATTTTGTTAGCATGAACTATTTTATTTAAATTCTATTTACAAACGTCTGTAAAAATTATATTCCTAGTAGCTATAGGCTAATAGTAATATTATTGCTCTACATAAACCTGTTTTGGGGCTGATATTAGTACATATCAGCGCAATGCATAGATCAGCCCACATAGTTCAAATAGCTTTGCGTCTTCTTAACCTTAAATCAAATACACACTGATATAAGATATAAGAAATTCTGAAAATATATGAAGATTTCACAGAATGCACTAGTAGTAATATTAATTATGTAATTGTATGATGGTTCATGCTTTCCATTGCGCTCTCTGAACATTCAATGTTTTTATGGACACGGTTATTCACTGGATTCAATGGATGCATGATTATTTAGCATTCTAATCTGAAAACATCCACTGACAACGAGGGAATGGATTCATTGCCACTTCAACTAATTATGTCACTACTCATTGTATTGAATGATACCCAATTTTTGACAAGTGTTCCTTACTTTGAAAGCATATTTTCTTTGTGGTTGCTGATATCGTTTAATGTTTGAGGAGTTATCCAAACTTCACTGTTTATTTCCGGTCGACAAATGTATTTATGACCACATTGGTGCACGATGCCAACAACAATTGCTCAGGGTGAGTTTAACTGTCGCGTTAACTGCAAAAGCCAAATTTATTTATTGAACGAAAATAAAATAGCCTTAAAAAGTTAATTGGATTATAATAAACAATAATTTAATACTTTCCTTCGCAATTTTGTCGTTGGAAGTTTTATATGGACTTCAGCAACAAAAATTAGTCAGGACATTTTCTAGTGCAGAAACAAAAACAGCACAAACTCTTATTTAGAGCGAAACGTCTGGTAATAAAAAATGTCACTGAAGACGACCTGTATCCCGAAGGATGTATATAATTTCAACACGCTTTGTCTAACGATTTCTTTTTATAAGACAATTTTTAAAATATCATTACCTACAAAAAGAAACGAATAACTGATATTTTTTCGTCGCGACTGTTTCAATTTTACAAGAAGTTTTGAAGTTCGGAATGAAAAACATGTTAAAAATTTCGGTAAAAAAGTAGAATTTTTATTATTCAAAGAATGGGTACCGGTAGGAAAGTAAAGTTTTCGTCCTTACCGTCACATTTTTCATCAAGTTTCCTCGGAACTGCAGGTTTTATTTTAGTAATGTTTGGAAACAGACATATTTGAGATTCTCTGAAGAAAAGCATAAGCATACCGCAGTGTCTTTGTGGTGTGAAACTAGTCCAGCGATGCCTAACCTCTTCTCATAAGAGAAAATGACGTCACAATGTCCCTTTACCCCATCTCCTTCGTTTTTTGATTGTAGTTATCCAAACCAGTGCATTCACTGGGTGAAGGTCATTTCACCCTCCCCTCTGCCGCTTAAGGTTGGGCATTACTGTGAAACTACTATAGTTTCAACACATAAGTGACATAATGAGCAGGCCAAGAAACAGTGCTTCACTTTACTACGTAGATAGATAAAATGATACTTAAATGTAAAATTAATGTCTTGAGGAGTTATTTCTATATTGTTCCTATAAAACTCACCTTTTCGGGACTCAATATAGCCTACACAAAGATTTGGAAAGCATTAAGTTTTTACAAGAAGTAGCGTACATTATAACTAGGGCGCGCAAGTTTATGAAAAATCATATTTTTAATAATACACTTTATCATATGCTAGTGTTAAAATGTGTACAAGACGTGAAAGGAATAACAGATATTTTATGGTTTCATACTGCATGTTGTTGCATATATTGTTAGTTTTGCGATAATGCATCGCATCTGCTTGATATTAAAATATTTGTGCACATTTTAACGATCTGTCACATTTTAAAGGCATTTTTCTGACATATTTTTAAGCACCGGTATTGTGCATATCTATTATAATTCAAACATTTACAGCCTATTTGGCTAAGTGAATGTTTTGATAACAGACTTCACAAGAATTGACAGTACATAGCCTGATGTTTTCGGAAATGATTGTTTAATATTAAAGTGTTTCATTTAATTAATTTTCAATTTACCGAAGTTTGTTCCATTGATCGTGCTTTTTAAAAGTTTTGTAATTCAATTCGTGCAACTTTTCTGTAATTTATAATGTAATTCAGCTAACAAGAGAACGTAAAGTATTAAAATTACTTAAAACAAGAGAGCACACATAACTGGTTCCGTAGCATATTTCACAAATTTTGCAGCACATTTGCATGCATATTTCATTTTCTGATTGAGCATTAACTTCCGGGAGTTCTTTATAACATATAACTCTAAATTTCATAGGCATTACCTTTATCAGACTTCAAGAGTGTTCGCTTATAAACTATTTAAATCTACGCCAAAATATATTAACGTTTACACTGCTACTGACGTATAATTGCGTCGCTTCAAAAATTGTAGAAAAGCAGAAGTAAGATTAACTTAATAGTCTAATAGAGTAATGCTTTATGTATAATCTGAACCAGCTATTCCACCGAAACTTTCCTCGTCGATTTAAAAATTAAAGCCTGCAGATGTTTTTCACTTGATGACTGCCTCATTATCAGTGTGTAAATTCAGCTCTGGAAGTGTTAATAAGTAATTTCTACTCCTAATTTTCAATACCGTACCACATTTCTTTGGCGATCGCTTACAGAATTACGTTGCAGTTATTTAAGGTAGAATACACAGTTTTTGTTCGTAGATATAAAAACTCTCTAATCTGCTGTTTCCTTTCAGTTAGCGAGGGAACTGAAATAGTGAGATTGAGATTCCGGGAATCGATTATTGATAGCAAATGAAGGTAGTTACACCTTTGTCCTTAACATGTCCTTGCACCTTCTTTATTAGTTATTCACTATTAGTCATTCACTAAGCATTCGCATTTAGCTGCTTTGCAGTTTAAAGATTATTCATCCTAGGTTATTATCAAGCCCTATTGCACATCACATGTAAACTTGAACACATCATACAGAGACTACGTTTTATGACTGAGCAAAATGGCAAAATGCCTGAGGTATTTATGTACCAGTACTATTAGATATAATTAACAATATAAACAGGCCTATACGTTTAGATAAAATATGAAGTAACTTATAAACATTAAAATTATAAATATAATAGTAGAAAGGATCGTAGACTGTCAGCACAGAAAATTGTTCTGCTGTACCTAAGTAAACTTAGCCAAAAGCGCTCACAAACTGGAAGGAAAAATTAGGAAAAGTAAAAATTAAGAAGAAAAAAATTAGGAGAGCTACATAACTATGAGACTACCAAATTGTGAATATGAAATAACAGTCATACTGACTGGTCAAATCACATGTCCAAAACAATACTTGCTGGCATCTTTCTGAAAATTGCAAGGTGTATCTGAAGACTGTTTTGTACGTGAATATTTGTTGTTGTTTTACCATTCATCTAATGTGATTACTCTTCTTGTACAGAAATTTTAAAATTCGTAAAATCCTACATAAAATGGTAATAGTGGATATAAGGCCGAACCATTTTATGCATTTTCTAGTTCTAACTTACTTACTTACTTACTTACTTAGCCTACTTACTTACTCACTCATTGGTAACAGAAAATTCCTAAGCACGCTAAAGGAATATTATCTACCTTATGGAGCCGGAGGTTTATTGCCGCGCTTACATGAGTCCGCTATTTAATAAATTCTATTCTATGCTACCAAATCCAACCATTCCTCGCACATCATACTTACGAGTACCTTACAACTATTCTAATATTGTCCTCCCAACTACGTATAACTCTTCCAAACGGTATTTTCCCAGTCATTTTTTAGATAATTTAAGTTATGTCTTTCCTCCCCCATGCGCGCAACATGCCCAGCCCATTTCATCCTCAGTGATTTAATTACCCTTATTATATTCGGTAAAAGTACAGTTACGAAGCTCGGCACTATGCAGTTTTCTCCAGTCCCAGTTTTCATATCTATTAGGTCCAAATACGTATTTTCCTTAACACTCTGTTTTCGAACACACTCAGATTATGTTTTAACGAAGAGTAAGGGGCCATGTCTCATATCTATATAATGTAATACAACCGTCAGAATAATAAATTGTCTTATAAATTTTTACTTTTAGATTTTTAGAAGTTAAAAGTTTCTGAATTGCACAAAAACAAGCATTTCCAAATTTCAATCGACACTTAACTTCTGCCTTAATATCTTTTGTATATTAACTATTGCTCCCAGATATTTAGCGCATTATTTTTAAAAGCAATGCACGGAATGGAACAATATATTTTGAAGTAATATAGGGAAAGAAACTGTATTTCTAAAATCTAATTTTTATACAATCTGACCCATCACACATTTTCTGTCTAGACATGCATTTAACTGCCTCAGAAAGGCTAGCAATGTTGACTCCCACATCATTGGATTGGACGCAGACGACAACAGAACAGCACGAATACGAATAATAATAATAATAATAATAATAATAATAATAATAATAATAATAGATTAATAATAATAATAACAACAAAAGAGGAATGGCACAGGAAAGAAGACTAAATATGCCGACCTTATTGTGTCAGATGTCAAGTGCGCGAAGGACAAAGTCTCGATCACAATCGTAGTCGTTAAACCACGTGAAAATATTTCCCTCTTTCACATACTCGTACATCAAAATGTACCAAATAGTCACAACTCAATGCAATTTACGACTTGTATACTGATAACAATTCGACAGTAATAATTTTGACTTTTAGAAAGTTTATCCGAAAGTTAAAAGTGTTATTTCATTATACTGTATACTGTAAGAGGTCTGCGTGACTTGATTTATAAACAAACGATTCGAACAGGGTGAGCTCATATGCCAATTTGAATGAATTATTTATTTTGTTTACAGTTTTGTTTTCCTTGTTTTCCATTTTTCCTTATTACACACAAACACTCATGCCCGAGGCGGGACTCGAACCCACAGCCTCCTTCACGCCTTAGCTACCGCGGCTAAGGAGAACGGCAGAATCGAAGAGGTCGATAATTCCATGCGATATATTGAAAAAATCGCGATGCTTTTATTTTCAAGATGATAAAGAAAAGAGCAAAACCACCTGCAATTAATTTGACAAATGAACAGTACTGCTGAAAACTGATGCTTAGATAGTGCAAAAAATTCACTTTTTCTGCCAATGTTTTACTCGTAACTCGCGAACGATAGCGAAAATTAAAAATCCGCCAAACGGCTATCTATATTTAAAATTTCTGCTTGCAGTATATTTTTGTGGGCATCGCGCACAGACAGACAAAGGCTTCCTCTTATTATTGCAGATAAAATCAGAAGTAGGAAACAATGAGAGGGCATTGATAAAAATACTGCACACAAAGTAGGTATTAGTACAGATTAGCTTAAATCGCAAACCGTACACCTCATCGCTGACCCACTCATTCAGTGAGTTGGCCACCAAATGGTGTTCCAGTCAGTGGGCAGAGATGAAATCTCCTTAGGAAGGAGTTAACTGGAAGTCCTTGAATAAAACCGTTCACTTGTGCCAAGTTGAACGAAACCGATGTCGTTTGTCTCTTTCTCTCCCTTGACAATGCTACACAGACTACTAAAACTGATCAATTGGACTGACTGGACTTTTTAAGAAAAGATGATCTTGTTCTTCCAAGGGCGTTACAACAAAGGAAGCAAGCCCACATGCGTGAGCTCGACACAAGCGCATGCAAGTCTGATGCCTTTGTTTGTCTGGATGGTTAATGTGTCCAAAACAATTTTCAAGACCAACCAATTCAAGGCTTAATTTGGGCTTTTTCTTATAGAACAAAGCAATCCACCATCCACCGGTGTTCCAGCCAATTGAAATGGAGCATAGCCTGATGGAAAAATTCAAAATTTTGTTGATTTTAAAACTTTACTTCACTGTTGTCTTTTTATAACCGTTATTCTAAATAAATAAAATCAGGTAAACTGATATAATAAAGTGCCAGAATGCTTTTGTTTAATCAGTGATAATTGAAATTAGGATATGCAGAAAATAAGTTATTTTTGTAATTAAGCTCTAGATCGATTCGTTAAGCAGGGCTCACGGTCTAGTCTGATTAGATATATGCATATGCAGTCATGAACCACAGATTATTGTCTCTGTTGGACATTACATGATAATATTATAGGAGAAAAATTCCTCTGACACTGGGATTTGAACCCAATGCTCTACCAACTGAGCTAAGCCAGAGTTCATTTCATAGCGCCAGATGGAGCCTCTCTCCTATGACGGATTGCCCTTAATGGTCTACCTCACTGACAGACAAGTTATGTCATATGCAGTACTGTGAGGCACAATGATTAGTGATTTTTGTGACCGGGCTTCCACTGTTATTGTACAGTAACATTCAAGATAGATATATGCATATGCAGTCATGAACCACAGATTATTGTCTCTGTTGGACATTACATGACATAACTAAACGAACTCCAAGCTTTCGGAAATGTAGCCTACTCTGTAGCAATGTCCTAACATTTTATAAAAGAACCGATGTTATTATCTAAAAAAAAAAAAAAAAAAAAAAAAAAAAAAAGTCCCGAGGAAGTAAATTTATCTGGGAATGTTTCATATCTTTACCAAATACCATACCTACATCGTACACATGACGACGTCTTGAGAAAGCTAACCCTTTTCTTTTATATCAGATGAACCTATGAAATAGTATAGGCCTACCTAGGACCTACGAACACACGTAATGCTGGTCGAAGATTCTAAGGAATGTGGAAATCCACAGCTGGCCGAGACCTCCCGAATGAGAGTCCAAGACGCTAACGCCTCAGCCACCCCGCTCATTTACTGTTACAAGGGCTGGAAAAAAAAATTATTTTATCATTAAATAAAGTTTATGATTATGTGAAAATAATAACACAACACTGAGCTCTGCACTCAATATGTGTAAATAATGACACAACACTGTGGTTCCGGAACAGGAATTATCGATGTGCTTACAACGCTATAACTCAAAGAGTTCGTCGTATGCAATCTATACCATAACCGCAATTGTATGGACTGCATACAGCAGCACAAAAATAACATGGGGAACTTACGGTAAAAATTTCAGACTTCTAGGTCAAAAGGTTTCGGAGTAAGCGAGCAAACACACATCTCAGAGCATATTTAGATTAATATAGATAGCCTAAATCGTCCTTTTAGGTAACCGTATTCCGACGGTAAACTGAAGTAACAAGTACTGACGCTAGTATTTTTCGTAAGCTAATATTGTCAGTTCAACTTAAAACGTTAACCCATATGAAGTGCACAGGACAAATCGGACGAAATGCAGCAATGTAAAAAATTAACCTCAGTTCTCGTTGAATCATTGGGCTATCTATAATAATAAAAGGAAGTGTTTGTCTTTCTGTCTGTCTGTCTGTGCGCGATGCCCAGCGAAATCTACTGAATGCAGAGATCTGAAATTTTAAACGTAGATGGACTCAAGGGTGGGCTAATGAACCTCGAAGCCGGATTTTTTTATTTTCGCTTTCGTTCGCGAGTTATGAATGAAAAACTGGCAGAAAACGTGATTTTTTTCGCTATCCAAGCATAAGTTTTCAGTAATAGCCTACATTTTTCATTTGTCAAATCAGTTGCAGGTGGCTTTGCCGTTTTTTCTAATCTAAAAGAATCGCTCCATTTTGTAGGCCACCCTTGTCGATTCATTTGTTTATAATGCTAAGGCCCGCAGACATCTGAAATTTGAAAGAGAAAATGATATAGGCCTACATGGACAACCTTTGATCGATTTGGATGATACTCACTATGCAGGGTTTTTTTGGGCCAGGGAACTCGAATCTGAGGTCGTTTTTCCCATGCCACGCTTTCCACTCGTGGAATTCACTTTAAAGCCGGATTTTTTAGCAGTTTCCTTAATTATTAATCGTTTAGTTTATCAATGAATCACGTTAATTAATATATTTTTTTAACTATGTTGCTCTTAGTTTTTAACTTCTGAATTACTCTTTTAAGTAACCAAAGAAACCGGGGAACTGAGTGCGCTTCAAATTTAATATTGTTTTCGCATTGCTTATCATGTGGAAAGCTGATACACTCATCTTGATAAAGCAATCTAATTATTGATCTTTTTATGGTTAACTTTATTTCATTTGTAAATCAATGTAAGACTTTCTCTAAAATGTACTGTTAATTGATTTGTTTTAACTATTCTTTAATAATGTTGTTCTTTATTTGATTGCCTGATTTTTTAGTTTGTAGACTTAAAATGAAATCATTAAAAACAAAGTAAAATGAAAAAAAGTATTATAAACCATAGTTCACACTGTGAAATATTCATAAGAAGATTATTTGAAATTGAAAGACAACAGTTCAAGCCAATAAACCAAATTAATTCCGATAATTAATATTCTAGGATAAGTTATGTAGTTTTAAAATGGAAATTAATAAAACAGCGTTATCATACTTGATCGTTAAGTTATGGGAAATTAGTTCAACTCTACATATGTAATGTACTATGTAATGTACTTAATATCCATTTTTATCAGAAAACTTGAAAAATAAATTTAAAAACGAAACCTGAAGTGAAATGGCATTATAGCGAAGAAGAAAATATCAGAAGCAACAGTTATTGAAATTATTCATTTGCGCACACTTTATAGAGTGACACGCACGCTTGGTTGAGGTTCACTTTACCGCACTGGCAACAATTCGTAAATAGGCCTAGTCCATTAGACAAGGAGCCGGTATGGCATTCTTAGAACACGAGTATGTTGTTTATGTAACGCGCGAAGCGAGTTTTATAATATTCATCGTGAGTTAATTACCCTTATAGGCAAATTGCATACGACAGTTTTTGTTCGATCATAATTAAATGTTTAAGTTTTGAGTTTTTAGATTCATCAAACAATCGAGACGGATCAACTGTTAGTAAGTTCTCTTTGCGATAGATGGCAGGTGATAGCTTGCGGGAACTAGACGCTTCTTTTGGTGTTTTAACCTCAAACCAACGGGCTTTAAACACGAAATTAACTCAATTTAGTAACTAATATTAACACGATCACAGTTGATTTTATTTGGAAGACAGGTTGTTTATTACGCAGACTGACTTGCTGCTCTCAAGGCTTCCGTATTCAATATTAATCGATACCACAACAGTGTTACAACGGAATTCTGCACTTGAATGGATAGCATTATGATACTGCTCTGTCACATGTCATAAGCGAATTATAGTATAAACTAAACTAAACTCCGTGGCGCTACATCCCTGGAGGGATCAGGTCTACCATCCGACCGCTGCGTCATCAACCATAGGCAGATGGCAGAATTGGGGGCATGTGGTCAGCATGCCGACACCCATGCCGTTAATGCTTTCCGTGACCGGAGCCGCTATTTCTCAATCAAGTAGCTCCTAAGTTTGTTTCACGAGGCTGAGTGCACCCCGTTCCAAACCTCCCTGCCTCAGAAAAATCACAGGAGGTACTGGAATCGAACCCGGGCTTGATTACGGGATGGTCTAACAAAAGTATACCTTCATGCCGCCGCCCTAAAAATAATACTGCATGAAATCCTTTTAGACTTAGGCCTATTTTTCACAATATTCTAGTCAGCTACAGGAACCAAACGAGATGCAATTACTGTACACTCTCATGTCGTAACCCTAGTTTTACCATCAAACAATAACCCTATTTACCAACGATATTTGGGTCCTTATGAATATCTTAAATTTAATTTCTAACGTCTTATTTATCCCCTTATAGAAGCAATACACAGCGTCTGAATTCATATTACTACACAAGATATTTATCTCCAAAACTTTCTAATAATTTCATACATAGAATCCTGGATCTGTGTTCTATGGAAAAAATCAGACAAAAGAGTAATGCCTCCTGGCAATGATACGTCTTTGGATGATAGGATTTCCTTTCCCTTTTGCAATGTGAAGGTAGCCATTAGTGACAGCTGAAGTTGTGAATGGGCGTTCTGCCAATACTTTGATAGAACTCCCACGCAAATGAGTGGTGTTTGTGCCAGTTTTAGATAGGAAAAAGATATCCAAGTTTTATGTAGCTTTTCACGTCAATTCAAAATACTCCCTATGGGCATGGAGCCAGTAAATGTCAGTACTCCAAGAACATAAAGAAGCAATTTAACAATACGGTAAATAACAATGGCAACCCACACCAGCAGGAATAAGTCTAACGAGGTAATTCACTTCTCCCATATCCAAATGATCGCATTGTATTTTGTCTCATTATATATAAAAGTTTACATATAGGTATATGGTTCACGTGAATTTATATACATGCGTCAAAATTCAAGTTAAAATGCCATAAAATTCAGAATGTTTTAAAATTTATGTTTAAACCAAGTGGAATAATCGTCCACAGCTGTGAAGTAGCATGCAGCGAGCTTGGGTTCGATTCCTGGTCGGAACTAGTATTTTTAGGTGTTTTTTTTTTCCGAATGTTTTCCTTACCTTTGAGACGAATGTCGGGAAACTTTAGGCCCTCGTGATCCCATGGTATTATCTGACCATCATTATCACTTTCATCTCATCCGCGCCTTGTTCGGAATAAGTGTGTGTGACTGGTGTGTTTCGTCGTATGTGTTCGTGTTTCGGAGGTGCCCTCGGCATGGCGCTGATCCCTCATCCGAGGCCCTCGATGTCCTTGTCTGGTCAGTGACGAGTTGCGGTCCTGTAAGGCCCGGGTGGCAAGGGTAGCGTAACCGTTCCTACAGTGGGGGAGGTAAAACTCAAGAAAAGAAAAATAACCAATACTGGAAATTTTCAAGATCTATACTTGGACAATAGGGAACAGTACACCTATAAGACCCATATGAATAGTTAGATCACTATTCTTGTTAATGGTTAATTTAATTATCAGAAACAGTTCATTAAAGCCATGCCCATGTTAAATAAGCTCTGGAGTTTAAAGAAACACTGTGGTATCAACCTCAGTTACCCAGTTATCTCAGGTAGGCTATGCCCTTTTTCTTTTTATTCAGTAGGGAAATTAACTTGCACTTGCCATTTCGCTAGCTGATATCTCCTAGAACCTAGATCGCTAATCTAAATTCTACCTAACAATTTACTATTTCACAAGCAATTAGAATACATTAAGTAAAAAATCTCCGCTCAGTTGTAGAAGCTATCCTTCTTCATTTAATCGACAAAAGGTTCATATCTATGATCAGTAATGCAGAAGGGATGAATACGACGAATGCATGAAAGCTACTCCCTACAAAATAATAATAATAAAAAAAAACTTTATCTCTTGAAGGTGTGTGGCAAATTACAATAGAGCAGGCAATTAAATTGTAACTCTGCAAGAATATTATAACAAGTAAATTTATGACGCATTATGATGCGTGCTAAAAAGGAGAACTGCCAACGGAATAAAACAACATACTTTCGTGATGGCGTAAGTATTTCCAGTGCCTATAAATATATGGCAAATTAAAAATACCCCTATCATTTAATATTATTAGTCAAAATGTATATATTGTATGTGGTACCTCGAATTGATTTTAAAGCTACGTTAAATCAATTTCCTTTGGCAGCTTGAAAAATATGAGTGATAATTTTTCTTAAGAAGCTAAAATCTCCTTTCGAAAGCCTTATACACCATTTGCTGTAGGAAGAAACACTGTATCGATACAAGATAAGACGTGGAAAGACTCCCTGGTAAGGGACGCACGTCCTCTCAACACAAAAACAACGAATTGGACAGTGGGCAGAAACAGATGGGAAGATGGGAATTAAATTCCAGTCCGGAATTGGCCTTTGCGAGGAAAAGCGTAACGCAAAATAAAGGGAAATAATACAGGCTACCGGTATTCAAGAATAAAGTCATCTGCCACGTAACATACACAGTTTGGTTAAAATGAGTAGGTGTTCTTCACTTTGTCGTTCAGAGGGAGGAATGTAGCCTAAGTTATAGCCTACAAAAGGAAATCACTGGTAACGCACTTTTTGGCCCTCGTTTAATGAGATTTAAAAAATCAGAAAAAAAGAAGAAAGACGTAATAATAAATAAACGAAGCAATCTGGTTACTAAACTGGAAAAAATTGTTTTCGACCCTCAAAATAGAAGTTGAGTTTTTAACATAAGTACACGTGTCTGTGTGAACACATAAGTCTGTGTGGATGTCTGAACAGGCTGGCTCAAAAACGGAAAATCGTATGAAAACAAAATTTCATATTTGGGTTAGGTACCTTCTGAGGCTGTGACACGAAGATTGGCGACAACCTTCTCTTATATTTAAGGGGACTTTGAAGGGTGGTTGTAAGCTACCCACTGTTTGTAGAAACTTGCCTGGTGAACAACTCAATACCCGGACAGTCACGGACTCTTATTCTATATTATAAGCATGTGAAGTGAGAAAGATGTATTGTTGGCCATGCTTACAGTAAAGAAATATCTGAGGGGAATATTCTATAAATTTCGGAAATTATTCTTAACGGCGGAAAGTTCAAAAAACGTTTGCAGTCACTTGTTTTTTTCTTTTATGTTTGTCCATAGCCTGCGTTTTTAGTCGCAACATTCAAAGAAGGAACTATAAGGTATTTATAGCATAATTAGCATAAAATTTTGTCTTGCGATTCTGTACAAAGATATGTGAATAGTGCTAACTTTTATTTGGGCAGAGGAAGTTATGTGACTTTCACATCAGACTTTCTACACTAATAACCTCAATAAAAATATTAAAATTTTACAAACCAGAGGTAATCTATGTTTGCATGAAACAATAGCACTATCATCATGTTACGCTACACAAATCATATATATTACATTATATTCAACTTTGCTAGAACTGTCTGAATTCTTTTTGACAGATCTTTCTTGGCACTTCTTTATAGAGTCCATGGAATGAATAATTTCTGTGAACATATTTCAGTATTGTAGCCTACTCTAATTCAATTGATTTTAATACGGGGCCCTAACTAGATGCATTATTATAGTAAACCAAGGCGAATATGCAACCTCTACCAAGGTTCTCATGGACTCCTATGCTTGCTCGTCATACTACAAAAAAGATTTTCTAAGCTCATTACATAGACGAAAAAACAAGAGGGTGAATGCTACAAAAGCAATTTTTTTTTATCATGCCTCAATTTAAACTTCCTGTTTGACACAGTCCAAATATAAGATACAAAATAATTTACCGGAGGGCGCATTTACCATGGTCTTACTTTCAGAATCTTCTCGTTCAGCTATTCCCTAATATTGATGAGCAAGGGAGGACCATTTCATTGAAGTTGATGACATTGCTGAAATACTGAGTAGGCCTATTAAAAATAACAATTCCAGTGTATAGGAGCAAATTCAGCTATGTCATAAATTCAGAGTGGACTTGGGGAAGAAAAGAAGGCATAGGATCTCTCATGCAATATGCAATCACTAGCCAATTTCTGGGCTATTATGCTTTGTGACGAAAACAGTGCGGATTTTACATTCCTTTTTGCATGTTTCTTCCCTTAATTAGAAGAACATTAACTAACTCCTTCTAAAAATAAAAATGTATAAGACAATTATCCTGCCGGTTGTATTACATGGATGAGACATGGTCGCTTATTCTTCGGAAAGAACATAATCCGAGAGTGTTCGAAAACAGGGCGATTAGGAAAATATTTGGCCCTAAAAGAGATGAAAATGGGGACTGGAGAAAACTGCAAAACGACGAGCTTCATAACCTGTACTCGTCACCAGATATATATAGTAAGGGTAATTAAATCATGGATGAAATGAACTGGACATGTTGCGCGCATGGGGGAGGAAAAGGCATATCTCAAAAATACTGACTGGGAGACCCGAAGGGAAAAGACCACTTGGAAGACCTCGACGTAGATGGAAGGACAATATTATGATAGATTTAAGGGAAGTAGGATTTGCGAGGGACGATTGGACATAGTTAGCACAGAATAGGGTTGAATGGCGGGCACAGGTAGTAGTAGTAGTAGTAGTAGTAAATGATTTATTTTGCCTGGCAGAGTTAAGGCCATAAGGCCTTCTCTTCCACTCAACCAGGTTTCAGAAAATATATACAATGTAGGTTTACATAAATAGCAAATTAGTGAATAAGAGACTTATGACTAATACTAAGCCTAAGGTTAAGGCTAATCATAATAATAAATTAAATAAGTAAAAAGCATAAGTTTCATAAAAAGCATGGCAATGAACCTTCGGGTTCCATAAAATAGATAATATTCCTTTAGCTTGTTTAGAAATAATTGTCTATTGCCATTGGGTAAGTAAGGTAACTAATTTCTTATTGTTTGAAATCACTGTGCAAGAATTTTACTGAGCAAATTTGTAACGATAGCATATTTATACCTTAAAGGCATGTATTTGCATACTTAAAGCATCTCAGTACAAAAATAGAGATTATAACAAGTATGTATGGTTTTCTTCGGGGAGACAATTTACTCTTAGTTATAAAGTGCGAAGTTTATTTATTTATTTATTTATTTATTACTTTTTGCTCATTACCAGTGTCTCGTTACAAAAATATTTATATTATTAACTATTCTTTTTTATTCAATTTGCTTTTTATAGTATTTAATGACTTGGGAGGCCCGTATATTTGCGAATACGACAAAGAAAAGAGAATGTGTAAAGATAAAAGCTCACATAGTCAGCATAATTAGTTTTGAAAATATGGGTTGACATTAATATCACGTGGAATAGGTAGGGTATATTTCTGCCAAGTTTGTTAGAAACTGTAAGCTTTGGTTTTCTTCATTAAAATATATTCTAAATGTAGGCCTATCCATGGATAATTTTTTTCAACGATAAGAAGGTTTACTCATTTTAAGAGCTCATTCATGTGAAGTAAGAAGAAAACTTTATTGTTTATAAGAATATTCCTGCTGAGAATTGAATACAATATGATTTGTAGTAATAAGAAATAAAAGGAATGTGCATCCTCCAACATAGGGAAAAGATTACTGGCACAGAATAAGGGATAATTTTAGTTTGTGTACATTTTGTATGTTCAGTGCATGTTTTCGTAATTTTCTAAGCATTTTTGCATGCATATTTTCATGATTTTAGTGTGCTCTAGTGATAGTGACAAATGGATTATCACGAAGCATATCATCATTCATCACACTGGGGCACGAACACAGATTTAAACACATTAGTCAGAGAACGAATCATATTCGAGGGAGAAAAAAAAGCATTGTTAATAAATAATAACGCTTCACATCTCTAGCATAGTGCACTATTACGGCCTCACTAGAAGCTGTAGATACACTGTGTAGCCTACATGGATTTTGAAAACTAATGACTATACAGTGCGTCTCAGACAGATTGCACCCGCTTGCCGCGTTCCTTTGCCGCATACCGGGGATAGGAGCGTCATCTGGGGGGAACTCAACGCGCGGCGGGGGCAATCTGTCTGAGACGCACATATTTGGTATCACGTAAAAAGAAAAAATACCAATGAAACAAAATGTATAGAAAATCGTAGGCCACTTACTTGGTAACATAGTAATCCCACCATGCTACATGACGCAGTGAATGAATGCATTGTACTCACCTGTAAAAATGGAAGGAAGGAATTAGTTAAGTGATTTGTATAACTAACTAAAATAATGAAAAATATATACCAACATAACATATTACTAAACAGCACATTACAAAATTCTACATAGATGTATTAAAATCTGCTTCACTTACAGTGATAATTCAAGTATTTGAAACAAGTATTTTTTCAGAGGCAACTTTATGAATTTCCATGCTGGTAAGACATTGAAGAATCTGCTTGCAAGTTCTGGAAGTGTTTTGTCATATGCCGTATTTACTCAAGTATTTAGAAAGATTGTTCTCATGCGTGGGAGAAACGGTTGCAAGACTTGTGAAGGAGAGTGGGGAGAGAGAGAGACAAAGAGACAGAGAGAGAGAAATGGAGGCAGAGAGAAAATGGAGAGAGGAGAGAGAGGATGAAAGGAGAGATATGAAGACAGAGAAACGTAGAGAGACTATGTATAGTCCTCAGTCTAAATCATAATATTGTAGCTACCCTTTCAGGTCTTTTCCAAACAAGAAAAACAAACGAAAATATTCTACGCAACATGGAATTTCAGTATAGTATTCAGTATGCTTACTGAATGTTAAGAAAATACATGCCATCTCTGCTTGTGTATTTATTCATTCTAGCGCACTTCAACGATCTGAGTCATTTTTTTCAATCACTTTCACATGCGTCTCCTACTAAGCTTCTACATCTCCACCCCTTCTACATACAGATATTTTAATGAGAAATGAATCTTCAAAGCACAAAGAAAACATAAAATATTCACTTTCGTCTTGCAACAAAACACAGTGGCGATTTAAATGCAATGCGAAACTTCGTATTTGTAATTTCAAATAAGACCCTTCAACCTTTTCGGATGTTATACAAATAGGCCTACACTTACACTATATGTATAATAGGCTATATGAGTATTATACATTATTTGTAACATCATCTTTCAGGAAAGAACTAGAAAAGAACCTGCGCGGAACGAAACTGTTTGTTGCAGCTATCTTCAATAGAATATTTAAGTGAAAATTTGTTCAGGATTATCAATAATTGAAATCACCTGGCTTCTGCGTAGGTGTTCTTCTACTGAACTACTACTTTATTAATTTATTATTATTATTATTATTATTATTATTATTATTATTATTATTATTATTATTATTATTACTACCACTACAACTACAGTATAACTCCATTCATCCGAACTCCAACTATCCGGATCGCTTTGAGTCCGTGTTCAAATAGCTCTGCAGCAGCGAGCACTTGGGAAACCCTTTCAGGGCTGATTATTTGCAAA
This sequence comes from Ectobius pallidus, assembly GCA_964059195.1. Classification (NCBI taxonomy): domain Eukaryota; kingdom Metazoa; phylum Arthropoda; class Insecta; order Blattodea; family Ectobiidae; genus Ectobius; species Ectobius pallidus. Next base: position 117,265,993 of record CAXKWD010000004.1, on the reverse strand, counting down.
AAAGGAAAACTTTTAGCCGGAAAAATCGGTAGTTTGAGCAAAATAACAACTCTCACCGACATGTGACACATTATGTAAGTACAGTAGTAGTACTGTACAAGATTTTTTAAAATAAATTACCTGTTTCATTAATTATCCAATAATAAGGATATTTGATTTTCCGGATTGGATCCAGTCCCAATTAATCCGGATAGTTGGAGTTAGCCTATACCTTATTATTATTATTATTATTATTATTATTATTATTATTATTATTATTATTATTATTATTATTAGTCTAGTACGTTGTAAGTAAAGTGATCCCTATACAGGCCAGGGAGGCCCAGAGGGTTCCAGAAGGTTGAGGCTCCCAGATTTTGGACATTCGGCACATGAAGGTAGTAAGGTTGTCAGCCGTACGCACCGGCCGCCTTTACCCCCAGGATTGCTCCTGGTACTCATTTCTGTTAGAGGCTGAGTCGACCCCAGGGCCGACAATCCTGAACAAATTTTCACTTAAATATTGTATTGAAGATAGCTGCAGCAAACAGTTTCGTTCCGCGCAGGTTCTTTTCTAGCTTCTAACAATGCATCATGAAAGATGATGTTACAAAAATAATGTATAATACTTATATACCGTGCCACCAGAAGGATTAGGCCAATTGAAAAATCTCAACAACCTCATCGGGAATCGAACCCGCGACCTTCCGGTTTGTAGCGCAGCGCCTCAACCACTACGCTACGGCGTACCCCAGTACGTTGTAAGTACCGTTAGTAAATATAAAGTCATTATTCCACTGCTATGGCACAGGGGATGCGTTCGGTTCTCCCCACGTAGCGGGCCCGGTTCGATTCCTGGTCGAGATAAGTTATCTGGGTGGGGTTTCCCCTCATGTGTGAGACTAATATCGGGTAACTTTAAAGACCTTGTGGTCACCGGAAATAAACTGGCCATCATTATCACCTTCATCCCATCCGCGCCTTGTTCGGTAAAACTGTGTTCGTGACTGGTGTAGCTCCTCGTATGTGTTCGTGTTGTCTCAATAGTTGGGCGGCATTGGGCTGATCACCCATACGGGGAGGCCCTCCGTGTCTTTGTCTGGTGAAAAAGGTATATATATGAACATGAGGTCGATCCTTCCGACAAGTCGCGGTCCCGGGCAGGCGGCGTGGGCCGCATAAACATCCCTACTAAGAGAGAGATTAAACTGAGAGGCGTAAATACAACTATTCTTCCGTTCGATGTGTACTAATGTCAGTCTGGTCAACGAATTCGATATCAATGCTAGTTTATAAGCCATTTTTGCGAGATTGTCAAAAGAAGTTGCTTTCAGATTCCGTGAAGGTTATCAGCTAGGTAAATGGAAGTTCAAGGAACTATTCGACCTGATTACTATTACGAAGAATTCAATTTAACACCAATAAAGATTATTTTTGTAAGAGATTGTCTTTTATGTTATACTGATTTAGATCTAAGTTACGATCAGGGATGGGTCCTCGATACTTTCGATACCTCGATACTCTCGATACTTACATGGTATCGGCATCGAGCGATACTTCAGAAAACTCGCTCGGTACTTTTTCGATACTTTGGTAATTCTGCAATTAAGTGAGAATGCTAGTATTTTTTAACAAAAACTTGTAAGTGGACTGTTTCAAAAACTAATTTTAGTTTTAATGTAGAGTTTAAAAATAATTATAGGGTACTGATGATATTAAAGTTTGTCTAATTAAATCTGAACACTTAATTTAGTTGGTATTACACAGTTCCCTCAACTTGTAATTTTTAATGTACCTATTTATTGAAACTAGAAATGTTGACGGTATCTATTACACAGTTCCCTCAACTTTTAATTTCAATGTACCTATTTATTGAAACTGGAAATGTTGATGGTATCTAGTATCGAAGTATCGAGAATCGAGGGAAAAAACCATGTATCGGTATCGAATATCGAGTATCGAGAAAATCTGGTATCGACACATCCCTAGTTAAGATATTTATTTTTTTCAAAATTCAAGCGCGTAAAGGATTATAAGTTATAACCCAGAGCTAACAGTGTTTAAATATTTGATCCGTAAGGATTTGCCACAGCAAAACTATTTTAGCGTACTTTCGAAATACTCTGTACACAGTGGAGTTGTCTCTGAATGGGGTATCTTAGTCTAATCTCTGTTGCCTAATTACAATTTCATAGAGGCTGTGTGGTTAATCCATGATGCATTAAACATAAGATCGCGAAGCAAATGAACTGGAGGCAGTTATGTCACCGACATAGGTGGATAAGGCTGGGTTAGTTTGCCGCTATAATCACTACGCGCGTCTAACCTTGTTATCAAGCAGAGTCCGCTATTCTGCAGGTTTTCTGCTCCGCTCATGGCCAAGGCTGAACGAGTTGATTGCACTAGCTGTAGTGATGTGTTGATGATGACGCCGTTTCCATGTCATGCCTGGCTCGAATAATACTTAACTCCATACGTCCTTCTTGTTGTTATGTCTGCTACATTCGGATTCTACTAGCAACAGCTTTTATCTGTTTCCCTTCACTGTTTATTACTACTATTTAGTTACGTGCTACCGTATTCGATGTCTGGATCCTCTAGTTTCATCCTACTGCACGATATCAGTTCCACACATTTCTTCCGCGCGTATTCTGCACATTTTAGGCCAAGTTGAAGCTTAAATACTAAGAAGTTGTCTCTAAAAATTGATACGGTCTGAGAATATGTAATTACAGCATTTTTATAAAAAACAGTTGTTCCCCTTCCAGTATATAATTAGATGTCATTTTTTAAAGGCATAATTGATTTTTTTAAAGCGAAGTTCTATACATTTAGTGTTCGGCCAGTCTAGCTTTCTGTCTTTAGAATTTTCCTTTGCATAAAAAGTTTATCCCCGAATGGATTTTGCTGAGAAGTGAGTCATTTTTTAAAGGCATAATTGATTTTTTTAAAGCGAAGTTCTATACATTTAGTGTTCGGCCAGTCTAGCTTTCTGTCTTTAGAATCTTCCTTTGCATAAAAAGTTTATCCCCGAATGGATTTTGCTGAGAAGTGAGTAGGCCTACGTTATAACAGGTATATATGATTAATTTGTTCAAATTCTTTTTTTTTTCTTTTCTAAATGACTGGATCTATAATGGATGGCTATACGATTTTTCACCATGTGATTAGATTATTAACTAGAATTAGCAATAATAAAAAAATACATATTACAAATTCAACACACACAAACTTGTTGCAATTTTCATTGCAAAAAGTTGATGTATATTTACATGAACACCACGCTTCTATGTTAGGGACATTTCGTTGGCGAACATTAACAATTCAATAATATAGCTTAATTTCTAATATTTCCGCAATTAAGTGACAACATGTTTACTATTTACTATGTACATCATCAACATTAGCAACAGTACTTTGAAAAAACAATCAAGAAGATTCAGAAAATCTTCACCTTCCTGTTATCCTTTTATTGCGTAAGATTATTTCTAATTGCCTTAATCTTCTTCTTCTATCTAGATAGAAATCGTGCCATTTATACTCATTATATAACGAATTTCCTTCAGTAGGCCTACAGTATAATATGATCTCCAAATAGTTATAACTAGGGACCGGATTCTTAGGTTTTTACCTATTTTTTTCCTTACTTCCAAAATAAAAAGCGCTCATACACTTATTGGAATCATGTCCATAGGATTCACCCACATTAATTCTGTGGTACCTAAAAATACCTAAATGGGGTATAAAAACCCAAAATATACCTAAACGGGATACAAAACCTTAAATATCTAATTTAGGCTACTTTTTTGTATTTTATGTTTGTCAGTTGAGAAATCGATATTTTGCGGAGAGACAAAATTTTGTCGGGTTGAAATTAATACCACCAGCGTTTCGTTCAACCCATTGTCGTCTAGGGTGGACAGTGACAAGAGACGAAGTGTAAGAGTACCGGCGTATTCCTTTTAAAATATTCGTACGAACAACTATTGTTGCCTTGTGTGAACAAGGATATAGATTTCTGTTTTAAAGCGGTTGTTTGTCTTTAATACTGCCCTGTTATTCATACTGAGTGGTCACACTGTGAGTTCTAAGAAGACGTGTTAATTATGACGAAACAAATGAAATCGAATTTAATCCGGCAGTCGATTGGCGACGACCTGAATTCTTCTTCTTCTTCTTCTTCTTCTTCTTCTTCTTCTTCTTCTTCTTCTTCTTCTTAGGTTATTTTATGACGTTGCACACCGCGGGTTTCTACGTCTGCTCTATCGTTTTCCAAGTTGCTCCTGCTGTATATGACAGACGTTGTCATTCAATACAACTCACAGTTGAGAATCTTTAAAGATACACTGTGATATACTGAATCCTATGTAGCACATTCAAATTCATTAAACCAATTATTCTACCCGAAAACTATATTTTGGACAAAAAACCTAAAAAAAAAAAACTATTTCACCTAATGGAAAACCTAAAAATCCGGTCCCTAGTTATAACATATATTCAGAATACGTGAAAATAATTTGAAAATTGTCACAACCTCAATTAAAAGTATTTTCAATGTTATGTTTTGTGAATAAATCGCTATTGAAAATGAAATAAGTAGGAGCATCACAACAAATTAACTATAAAGTCTCCAGTGCAAGAAGAAATATATAGAACTATAGTACACGTATAATAGAACTCAGCGTACAGGCTATCGAACTCTATAGTCATTTCTCCCAAAACCTTTATTATCTAAAAGAGGTTACAGTACGAAACATTACATTCTCTAAAACATCGTAAAACGCGCCAATTTCAACCACTTGAGGAACAAGAAGCTTGGTTTGAAGATGCGCGGTGGCAATATAAGGTCGTGGAGTGGCTTCGAAGCGGCATTCTCACGTAGGTCATGATTCATGTCTCACTGGATCAGTTATAAAGTCCTTTCCACACCAGTTCCGGTTTTGCCGAGCGGCCTTCCGGGACTGGTGAGGAGGCGACCAACAGCACATGCCGCTGGAATCGCTCAAGTGTCGGTCTCCTTCAAAGAAAACCGATAAGAAAAATTAATGTGGACGTGCCGTGGTGGGGGAACGCTATGACGCTCGACTTAAGCAAAGTATAAGTTAAGTAAATATGACCCCCTAAGAGTTAGTTTTCTCCAGGGTAACACAGCCTCGTCTAAATCCATTCAAAGCGTGTTGTGAACTGACTGAAGAAGAAGAAATTAGTAGTAAATTTTACTAAATCTAAAATGCGGAAATCTCCTATAATTTTTTGGACACTTCTGTGAGGGGTATTGGATACACCACGCGTGTACTGAGATACATAAAGAAGTGCTTCGTCTATTTAAAGCTTTTGTTTTCATGATTTATGTTTTGATTTCCTAACACAAATCCACACTTTCCGAAAGAGGGTTGCGTAAATTGAATTTTTATGGATATAGCATTTTTTTTATTCACTAGTACCCATTTATGAAAAGTATAAACAAACTTCCCGACCACCTGGCACCTGAACTTACGTTTGTAATACCGATAATTACGAGTTTAAAGCTTTATGGTTACCCTAGTAATAACTCACGAATGTGTATTTTTACGTTAATCATTATTACTAATAAAGTAATAAGTAAAGACGTATCGCCGAGATTGTTCAGATCTTGATCTGATCGTATTGTTGCTATTGGCGTAATTGTTCATATTACTGTCGAATTTCGTTATTATTTATTACCACCATTGCTATTATTAGTAGGCCTATATGACTGTTTTTTAGCAATATCATGATTACCATTATATTTAGAGGAAATATGTCCTACAGTTTAAAACGTAATTACTCTTTATATAGAGCAATACATACGTGGTTTATAAGTAAACTAGTAACCCACGTTTGAAGTGGACCGGAACGGCACGCGGAATGAAGATTACATCAGCCTCCCTCCCACCTGCTTGCCTACCGCAGAAATAACACGCAGTACAGTGTTATCCCTATTCCTAAAATATTATTAGTAGGGACCGTATTTTTTTGTAAAATAAAATGGCTGGTTTCGGTGTTTACTTCCTTCTATTTCTATTCTATGAAATAAAACACTTTATACAAATATCCTTATGGCACTATCATATTTCTTTAAAACCTCTAGAATTCATAATATTTGAACTCAGTTTGTTGCTAAACATATGCGAAATGAAAGAAAAATCGCGAAGTGGGCATTTATATTGACCTAACCTAAAAAGCTGTAATTTATACGCATAAAACTGCGTACTACAGTGGATAAAATACGAAATCTGTTGATCTACTCGTTTCCGCAATCAAACATAGGTATCCCAAACTCGGCACATAGACAGCAGAAAAGGAGTGTAAATTTTTTAGTCTTTGCTGTAATCGACCACAGGTATCGATAACTTCTCGGCAGCCATAGAAATAGCAGAAAAAGAAGCATGCTTTGTAAGAAATGAAGGGAAAAATAACACTAAAAATATTATGATCTTGCATCGCATTTTTGTACAAATTACTCAATTATGTATGGAAGTTGTGTCGCATTTATTTTAGAAATTTCGCACATTTCGCGATATTTCGTGGATTCTATTTGCTTCATATTGGTATTTTACGCATGTATAAAGCTAAATATCGCTAAGGAAAGTTTGTTTTGTAAAATTTCTTTCTTATCGCTGTTAACAAAAAATACGGTCCCTACACAGTAAGTTAAATCTTAAAATGTAGGCTAGACAGTCCAACTATGAGTGGATATCTGCAGTACGAGACGGTTCCCAATAATCGAATCGAACTGGTTCTACAGGGGTTACCTATTTTAGTCCCTATAGCCTGATTCAGAATTATGAGAATTGTTATTTCAATAGTTCAAAATACACAGTAATGTTAGAACTGTTCATAAATCGAGCGAAGCAAGGTCCTGTTTTTACTCGATTGTTCGACATTTCGACTGTTAGTAAATTTGTGTGCTACGCAGTTACGATCAAACGCGTTGTTCGATTTTCTTCCAATTTTGAATAAATATTCCTTCAAATCATAAAAAAAGACGTATGTGTATTTTTATTTCGTTTCAAGATGGTGGCCGTTTTAATGGTTCCGTTTCATGTGATGTTCGGCTTCTTTCAACGGTTCCAGTCAAGTTAAATATGTATTAAATATTACTTCTGTAGGTTGAAAACCGTAATATTGTAATTCTAAGAATACAATAAAAAAGGAATGGAGTAACTACAAAAATCTTGTTAAATGTAGCAACGCTCCCCGTATACATTGCTCGTCGCAGCTCATGTAGCGCGGTAAATTTAACTCCAATACAACTTTCGTTGTGTCACGATCATGACGTTTTGCACCAAATTGGTCATTATGCCGACTGTCATGTCGCTACCGTTGTGTCGTGGGTGTCGACCCAAAGCATAAACGTTAGTACATTATGAATAATATGGTACGGCTACAGCTTCTCTTGCTAGTATTGCTACTAACTGCTTCCGCTGCAGACACTATCACTACAAACGCCTCCACCTCTAATACGGTATTCGTACTTCTTTCGCTGATGAAATTTCTGTCAAGATGTTCTAAGGTTGTTCTTGGTTAATTTCGGGCTGGACTTACAATATTTTCTTAACTATTAATTATACTTTTATGTGAAGTGCGATCAAAGTTTTCTGCCAAGACCTCAGTACCTCAGTTGGTCACAAACAAATCTACATATTCGGTATTTTAGTTTTATATTTACATAAATTTAGTTGTAAATACAATGCTGAGAACTAACCACTATGAATTAGTGCCTACCCAATAAAAAGACAATTTAGACAACCCTCTATCAGACATAATAAAAATAAAGTTGCTACAGTAGGTTTCTTTACATGGAAGAGATTAATGAAATCTGAAAATAAATTTTAACACACTTAATTGTACAATAAGAATAAATTATATGCTTATGCTTAGAGAACTACTACAGAAAAAGCATGTGTCTGTAGAAGGAGAATTTTACATATAGTGCCAAGCTACCACTTTATCCTTTACTTAAGATGAGAAAATTTCGTTCATAAAAGAAGAGAGGGAAAATTGCACGCATGTCCCCGGAGATTAGAACCCGACAAGTAGATAATGTAAGCCTTTGCTGCTATTTAACCAACTTACCCCCCCCCCCCCGACTCGTGTCAACAATGCTCAACGATATGATGTAAACCCCAGGGGAGAAGTAGATGAAAGTACTCCCTCGACACGTTCACTGCAGACTTTTGTGAACGACGTTCACACTCTCATCTTCTCCAGGTCATGGGGTTAATCAATATTAATTAACCACAAGTCTGTTGGGCTAAATTTACAAATGCCTGTACAAAGCCTATCCATTAGAATGGTAAAACAAAAATCTTCCGAATACCATTTGCGACTACAGTTCGTTTGAGAATATTATAGGAGAAAAAATTCCCAATAATTATACAATAACATTGGAGGCCCGGTCCCATATATCACTAATAGTCCAGTCATTTGGTAGTTTTACCTGGAAAGTTTTCCGGGAGTTTTGAAAATTTGTGATTTAATAGATTTCGACGTGCTCTTTTCGAATTTTCACTTTGCTACCTCGTATCTTTGCCGCTCGCGCCGCCATATTGGAAAAATGGCGCCCAAAAACAGTTTTTTCACAATATCTCCTTTCAGACTCATTTTACGATGAAAATAGTTATGTAATAAATGAAACTAGAGAACATTTCCTATAATTTATGTAGTAACGATTTTTTTGTAAAATGAATAGTTTCAGCGTACGAGCGTCGCAAAGTCTACTCCGACACGCGTTTTGGCCAAAGCCACGGAAGATGCGGATACGCCACTACCTGCATCATTTTGCTGTAAATCATTTAATGAGCGATTTTAACTTAATAAGGTCTCCTGATATCAAAAGTGTCATTATTTTTGTTGTTTCACATCTAGTTTTCGTGTTTGCTGTTATGGCGGACGCAATTTTAAGGTCTGCGTAGACTTTTTTGGGGGCTTATAGTAGCTAAACGGTAAGTCGTATAAAAAAAACCTGTTGCAGAAGCAGTAACGGATTTTGAGAGATCTACAAGTTTGGTCTTTTTGACGTACCTTCATCGGTTATCCCTTAGATTGAGTTGGATTTTTTTATTTTAAATAAATTCTGTATATTTTTCTCACATTATGTAATATTGTCATTACATACCATTATGTAATGGTATGAAAGATAGAATCATACAATTTGGTAGGAATTTGGGCACATACAACAGTCCTAAGCGTGCTAAATTTGGTGTTTCTAGCTGCCCCAAAAGTATAGAAAAACTTGCTGGATAGCCGTGACATCATTTACATCTACGACAGTCTAATCTTCCACTTATTAACATTGATGTTTATTCACTTCCAGATGAGCTAGAAACTTGAAATTTGGCAAACTTATAGATTTTAGATTTATTAAAATACATGTTCAAAATCGTTCAGCTCGATCAATCTAATAAGATAATTAAGATACCATTTGCTTAACTAAAATATATTTTATAGATATTACCTTATAACCAATGTAAAAATTCCCAAAAGTTCAAATCTTCAATATTTCCCCCTCCAAACAAACTTCGATTTTTTCGTCACTGATCATTTGTACGGCATCAGATGATTTGGCAAAAATAAATTTATTTGGCCTGCACTCACAAAAAATACTGGAATACATACGTATTGGACTGTTTGAAAATACTATTTGATTTTTCCCCGAAAAATATTATCAAAATTATCCTTATTTTTAAGTATTTTTTATCCTGTAAGCTAGTCTAAGCAATAACTTAATCTCTCGTTGTGAAGTACCTATTGCAAGAAAACATAACGTGTTACGTAGAAACGGTCAACGGATTCATGTTCAGTGACCCAAAATTGGTTAAGATCACCTATCACACCACTTACCGCAAAGGAAAAAGTTTCCAAATTCAGCATCAAAGCTGCATACAGTTATTTTATTATACAAAATGTCAAAATAATATTTTTAACAAATGTCAATTAACCAGATGTGATAGAGAAAAACGAAATGCATTTTCGAATTTAGCACAGCGAATTTAATCAAACACACCTATTTTCGTTTTTACCGCAGAAATTTTCGTCTTTTTTCTAGGCTGATATAATCAATATGGCAATCAGCATTTCATCTACATTTGATTCCGTAATAGTTGTCAGCGAAGATGTAGATCTTATTCTTTTGATGGCTCTATCTACGCGTTCAAACATAGCCTATATGATCTCAAACCAAGAATAGGAAAAATTTCGCAACGAATATATTCAACTCCATACCACTGCTAAACCTGGTGATAGGTTTGGAACGAATGTTGTCGTGCTACTGCTTCCGTCGGTGGCAGCGATGCAATATTAAATTTATTTTCATATGCTGATTTTGTGAAGCATGCATATCTATAGTTGTTTAACGTCACACTTTTCACTGCACTGTAACCATACAATGCAAGGAGGAAGCTTCAGCAATGATCTTTGGATCTGCATTTTGGTTTTTGAATACCTGGACAAGCTCGTTTAATTCTGTTTTTTTTAAAATACATTAGCACATTTTATTTTTCTTTGTTTAAAGAGTGCTGATGTTGTATCACAGCCACTGAAGGCGTGCAGAAATAATATTATGTTATCTGCGGCTGTTTTATTTTTGTTGAATATATTCGTTGGGAAATTTTTCCTTTTCCTGGTTTGAGAAAAAAAAAATATATGCCTATATAATTATAATATGTGTGTGTGTGTCTCTGAACGCGTAGATAGAGCCGTCAAAAGAATAAGATCTAAATCTTTACGGAATCAAATGTAGATGAAGTGTTGATTGTTATTAGCGTATCCGCATCTTCCGTGGCTTTGTCCAAAACGCGTGTCGGAGTAGATTTTACGGCGCTCGTACGCTGAAACTATCCATTTTACAAAAAAAATCGTTACGACATAAATTATAGGAAATTTTCTCTAGTTTAATTTATTACATAACTATTTTCATCGTAAAATGAGTCGTAAAGGAGATATTGTGAAAAAACTGTTTTTGCGCGCCATTTTTCCAATATGGCGGCGCGAGCGGCAAAGATACGAGGTAGCAAAGTAAAAATTCGAAAAGAGCACGTCGAAATCTATAAAATCACCAATTTTCAAAACTCCCGGAAAACTTTCCAGGTAACCCCCTTTTTGAGCACCAAATGACTGGACTATAATTAGTACTACTTAGTACTGCCTCACAGAACTGAATATGACATAACTTGTCTATCAGTGAGCTAGACCATTAAGGGCAGTCAGTCATAGGAGAGAGGTTCCATCTGGCGCTGTGAAGTGAACTCTGGCTTAGCTCAGTTGGTAGAGCAGTGGCACGGATAGCCAAAGGTCCTGGGTTCAAATCGCAGTAGCAGTGGAATTTTTCTCCTGTAATGTTCTCATGTAATGTCCAACAGAGACAATAATCTGTGGTTCATGAATGTGTGTGTGTGTGTATATACATACATACATACATACATACATACATACATACATACATACATACATAAGTTACATACATACATACATAAGTTACATACATACATACATACATACATACATACATACATACATACATACATACACACATTTAGTTTGTTTACAAGAACTTATTTTCAATTACTTACTATCAGTTTAAAAATAGCATTTCAGATATTAAAAATCTCCTATGTGCGCACTGAATTTAATCCAAAATGGAGGCCGTATCCGTGTGTTCTTTAAACACACACCTTTCACTTTAATGATAGGCCTATGTCATTTTGCATTTAAATTACCAATAAGGACTGGGGTACTTGGTGACCTCCAAGAAATATTTTCAGTGAACGGCTTTTATTGATAAATTATCCGGATCACAAGTCATATTTACTATTAAGGGAAGAAAATGGCACTTCTATTCTTACTGAATATTGTGTATATTCTTCTCCATTCGATTTCCTGTTGTTTATAGCCCAATCTTTCAGAATCGTGGTAATCGCTTCAGTTGGAAAATTCCGTGAGTTCGTGTCGTTCTTCACAAAATTGTTCCAATTGGTTCCACACGCTGTCTCTATTTCTTTTAGTGTTTCAGATGTAGAACTTTGAGTTAAGAATCTATTTCGGCTGTTAATGTCTTTCCAAAATACTTCAAATTGCCTATCATAATAGTGTGTTGATTTCCGGAACACATGTATCTTTTTAAATTCAAATTGTTGGTTCTGTTAAAAAAAAGTAGAGAACTTCCACAAGAGAGTTGTATTCTTTTGTTTTGCTTTAAAAGATTTGCAATTTTTTAATATAGTGTTATTAATGTTGCAGGCTACTTCTTATATGATAAAATGAAAATGATAGAAAGTATAACCTTAGAAATCTATGAATCATTTTAACTTCCACTCCTACGTAATTGACAAGTAGCTAGCCACCCCTTCAATATAGTTTCGTCCAACTAAAACTTGCATAAAGTGTCCGTCTACTGTTATTAAAAATAACAACTGGAAGCCAATGACAAAAAGGACTACCGGTAGGGTAAACTTGCCTATTTTCGCAGTATTCCTAATTTCGCAGCAATCTGTTTGGAGGAAGACTGCGAAAATAGGGTCAACAATTCTGAAGAAATGAAGAGTTGATTGTGGATGTCAGCACTTCGTTCGTCTCTGTGCGTTGGTTTTTCGTACTTAGTTTCCATATGTTGGCAGTAACCAAGGCTTGTAAACTACAGAGGTAGCGTATTCCGGCGAGTTTATAGGACAGGGGGTTGCGGCGAGCAGGCGAGTGTGTGACGTCACCAGATTCCAAATCTCGCAATTCCCAGTTTTTACTCCGTCTAGAAAATCTTACACCGCGTGATTAAACTCGTAATCTTTAATTAACCCTTTGTCAGATTCCTGTGAAATTTGTACAGAAATAATCTACACACATCAGCCTTAAGGGTATATGTACGTGAATTATTTTGAAATTTATGTTTTTTTGTTTATAGCACTAAAAAATTGTGCTGAATTTTCTGCATCCATTGGTATATAGTTTATATAGGTTTAGAAATTATTGGTGCCATTTAAATGGACATTTAAATATGTTTACGTGCTCTGAGCTACTATTCACTATGAACTTAAAATTGAATTTCCCGGTAACTCTTATTTTTCACACATATTGTTAGATAGCTCCACAACCATTAGAGATAGAAGGCTGAAATTTTTTACACTAATTTTACATGCATATATGCATAAAGTAGACTACAATGATGCCCATAGGTATAAAATTGAAGAAAATGTGTCATGAAGTATTGATCAAATTTCAATATACTTTATATGCGATATATAAAAATTAATTGCATTAAAAATACTAACTTTAGCCGTATAAAAGTAGTCTACTTTGTAGAAAAATATGTTCATTATATGCATTAAAAAAATAAAAGTTGTCAGAGAAACCAGAAAAATGCTATCTCTACAGGAAGTGATAAGTGCATCTGAATTAATTTTTTTCATGCTCCGATAAAACATGTAATCTTAAAATAACTTGGTAAATTTTTTATACTTTTATCAGCTAGTTATGTTCTAGTGAGCCTTCTTATAGGATCCTGTAATTTTTGTCCACTTTTGAGTTCATTTTCTTGTAAAATTTTAATATTTTAGAACCTGCATTTTTTTTATATTTTTGTGGTAGTTCACGTACATATACCCTTAAAAAGCGGACACAAATGTTTTTATTTCATTTTATAAACATCACCCGTTACACAAAATTCATGGAGGGAGAAGCAAATTTCACTATGCGACAATTTTTTGTATTTTTGTGACCAGAAAAAAATTCAAGCGAGAAAGTTTTAGTGAAATAATTTAATTTTAATACACATGAAGTTCCAGCCCCATATCTCGAATTGTTTACGAGTAATTGAGTGGTAATTATTCCGGGCGTTTCAGCTGTCTCAATGATTTGGCGCTTCGAGCAGGACAGTAGAGAGCATGGTGCCGCTGACAAGGCTTTTATACCTACTGATCTCGGCCACTTGACCGTAGTCTTTTAGGATAGAGATTACCAATACATATTGTTTTTAATAGTACAATTAGAAAGTGCTTTAGAATGTGCAAATAACTGAATCATTATGCCGGGCCAGAGATGTGCTGTGGCAGTTTCGAATTTGGCATGGACTGATTTAACTTAGTTCCAGCTTTCTCTGTTAGATGGCACATGCCATATACTATTTTACAGCTGAAAAGATTACCTTACATAAAAATAAAATTAAGAATACTGCAGTACTGTATACAATTTTCAATGTTGGTAAGGTATAATACTTCCTATTTCCTATAAATAAATACAGCATATAACATTTATTTTTAGGTCACATATTTAGCAATTATTTAGTAATTTATAGGACATTTTTGAAGGATTTTTAGATTTATAAATTCATGTTAGGACAGTTTGTAACTTCCAGGTCATCAAAATCCTAAACGTAGACATTTTATGCCTACACATGGACACTGTTTGGTCTTAGCTCGTCCAGGAATTCCTAGTAATTAATTAATTACATATTTTACAATTTAAATATTACGGGAAAAGTACTTAATATCGGATATTACAAGGAAAAGATTAAGTAAGTAAGATACCTGATAGTGTAATTGAATTTACATCACGCGGTACCACGAGACAAAGGAGTTAAGTTTCTTTCATTTAAAAAAAAACATAGCTCGGTCTACTTATTATTAATTAGTAACTCGTTTGTGATATTGTGGTCTTAGAACATTTTACTTGTAAACTAACTATATGCTTAATTAATGGTTATCGATTTTTCCCCTACTCAAGGTTTTAAACTCTTTGAAAGTCGTAACTCTATGTAACTTGTTTTATTTAATACAGTCTGAGCAACTTAATATAGCCTACTTCTATCTACAATACAGGAGTGTATTTATAAGTTCACAATACCTACTACGCTTTGAATGAGTTTAGACGTGGCTACGTTACGCTGGAGAAAACTTATTCGTAGGGGTCATATTCATAAGATTTCTTGTATTTTAATTTACTTATCATTATACTTTGCTTAAGTCGAAAATAAAGTCGACCTTAACCTCAATGACGAATTCATAATTAGAAAGAATATTCTATTCTTAAATCTGATCTAATGTAGAACTGAGCCAAGGAATTTACAGATAAATTCAATATCATAAAATAGTTTTCTTTTTTCAATTAACTTCTGTGGATTTACAATCTGCTCTCATAAAATAGCAACGCATAATTTGATTGTATGCACATTCATGCTTCATTTATTAAGTGAATTTTTGCTTTTAGAGCTTCTTTTATGTTTTTAAATTGGTAGAATGACAGATATTTAAAGTTATTTTCACTGCTCAACAAGTTATTCATTAAAATTCAAGAACTTATAATGGAACATAAAAACTAAAGATAGATGACATCAAAGTAAATTGAACGAGAAAGTAATCTGCCATAGTTCTGTCAATACCATTGGCATTAAAACACTTTTAGATATCCTTTCCCCTCCTTATAAACTAAATCTTAAGTTCATGAATTGGTTAGTCACATATTCTCATGTATCTGTATTAGTTCAGATGAGGTAGCAAAAGTTGCTCATTATTAGAAAAATAAGTGTGTATTTTTTCTACGCGATTACTAGAAGGAAAATTGTAGGAATTAATTGTATATGTTTCGGAAAAAGGTTTGTGGTATTGTGGTGAAAAAATGCAAAAAGTTGTGAAAAAGTGTTATTTATTTTATTTTTAAGGTATCTCGGGCTGTGGCGGCAGCCTCGCCTTCGCTGGCTCCTCGACTGCCCAAGACGCAGAATAGCCCGTTTTTCTTAGTGTTTTTAAGCGTTTATTCGATTTTTACATACTTTTCTTTGGGTTGTAGAGCAACACTTCGCGAACAAAAAGCGTTTTGAACGTTTACTGTAGTGTCATTTTTATCCAATTGCCATCCCTTTCAGCAAATCACCTGTTTTCACAATTCAGCGATTTTCTCAAAAAGCTAAAAAGATTTCTGGATACAATTTTTACCACAGGCAGGTGTTACAGATATCTACAATTTCAGCCTAAGTAGACATCTTTAAGTTACATGAAGGCCGAGTAGTAAAATGTTTTTAAAAACGCAACTTTTAGCAATCTTCGATTTTTCTTTCATAACTTGACGAACCGATTTTTATCGTTTGGGGCATTTTCTTCGTCCTTTTAAGCTCTATATCGCGCTTTTTCTCGTTTCCCCCATTTTTTATACCTGAAAATCGAAAAAAACTTTTTCCTCACCTCTATGCATTTTTTCACCATATGTCTTACAACCGATTTTCTCCAAAACATATACAATGAGTTCCTACTATCTTTCTCTTAATTATCGCGTAGAGAAAATGGCCCCTGTAATTTTTAAAGAAATAATCTACCTCGCCTGGACTGTATAGAATAATAGAATTAACAACAGCCTTCAAGGGTCATGGCTAAGAATGATCAGATTCCATGTTCGATATGCAGTGAGTTCTAGTACCATTTTGTAGCTTAATACAGACAGAATGCAAGTTTGAATTTGTCTCGCTGAGAAAGATGATGATCTCCTAGCTAATTATTATGTTCCTCCCAATATTTTAACGTTAGATTAACGACTTGAAAGACTGTACATTCAGAAAAATTATCAAAATGTGACTAGGATCGTGTTTAGCCTTCAGCATTCACAATAATTACATTTAATGGAGTTCATAAAAATCCTCAAATCCGTTTCATCGTGATGTTAAATAAAAATTAAGACCCAGTAGGTCTTCAGGTACATTCATTTAGCTTACTTTTATTTCAGATCGACTTCGAATTAAGAATTTTCACTATGATCACACAAATATCAATCTATGCCATAGTTAGTGAAAGGTGAGTAAGTACAGTATGTGGATTTCTATGAACACGGCTCCAAAACACGGTTACTTTCGACATCTGCCTTATGCTGGGCCTCCCTTGATTAACATTGTCATAGTTCAAATAATACATTAAATATTTATTATTCTAATGTTGAAATAAACAATGTCTCCATTCCGATTTTAATTACACAATTGTTAGCAGTTCAATATGAATACAGATGGAGTAGCAAAAGATCTTAATTTTAAGATTACTTTGAGAAGGAAATAAAGAATAAATTGACCGCAGCAGTGCGTTATTGGAAAAAGGCATTCTAAATGAGTTGCAAGTTGAAAAAAGGCCTGAATTTGAAAACTTTTTGCATAAATGAACACGATTTTAATGTAAAGTGCAAAAAGTGCTACCAACTGCATAAAGGCTCAAAACTGAATTAAGCTGACTATTCCACTCATACGCCGTGTGTTTAACATTGACGTTTAGCAATTCCTCGGATCGCAAGGATGCAATTTTATCTGATAAAACGTCAGTTCGTTACTCGACACGTGAGGTAATTAAAACGTCACATGCTGCCATTAAGCAACATGAAAACATTATTTTATGCAACATAACTAGTTGGAAATTGAAATATATAAACGTCCATTGATTAAAAAAAAAAAAACAATTTCGATTCGGTGCAAGCCAGTTCGTGTGCTTTTATAGATTATCGATGTAAGCAACTACCATGACGTCCTCCATCTCTTATCATTGGGAACTCGTTCATTCAGACTGTTCATTCATCTAATATGCCGTGATCTTACGGCTGACAGAATATTGAGAACAAAATAAGAAATTAATTATTATTTACAAAATCCGTTACATTTCATTCATGGAATAGTCTTAATAAACCCTACATGAGATTACGAGTTTCATCAGATAAATTTGCTCGAACTTCGTTTTCGAAAATATATCGATAAACTCGTAATCTCTCGTGGGATTACCTATGATAAAATCGTTTATAATTGCGTTAATTAAACAAGATGATTTATTTTGACCATCACCTAACTAAATCCAAACAAAACAAAGAAATGACAACATCAAGTCACACTCAACACTATGTATTTGAAAAAGTTGCTGGTTGTGAAACAAGAAAAAAATACATCCTCAGTTCCTTTTATTATAATTAAAAGCATGGAGATATATACGCTTGCCTTCCTCTAAGTTAAAACCGTAAATTCACGAACCAAAGTCGATACCTCACGATCCAGTCAATGGTCTAGGCATATTATTTCCCATTTCAAGCGGAAAACAATTCAACGTATTAAAATGTCAAATTCAACACATTCAATTTTCATATCAAGTCAGTTAATTAGAGAAAAATATTTCTAATAGCTGGTATTAAATGCTAATCAATGGACACCTAACTAATAATCTAGTGGTTAAGTTTAATCTGCGTGTAGATTATAGCAACACTAATAATGCCTTGAAATGGAAGTGAGGTGGTACTTAAATGTTAATCAATGGACACCCAACTTAACTAATAATCTGACAGTCAAGTTTAATCGGCGCGTAGATTATAGCAACACAAATAATTCCTTGAAAGAGAAGTGAAGTATTCGAACGGAAGGCCCGTTCCTTCATAGGATGTGGATTCGAAGGATTTAGTTTGAGGTTCCTAACTGTGAGGTCCACGGACCAATGGGAAAGACAAAAGGGAACGGCGATGAATCTTGATTTTCCACTAATTTTTAATTCCATTGCAAGTTGCTGAATTGTTACGAATAACTTGTTCGGCAGTGAAAATAACATTATTTTTAATACCTGACGTACTACCAGTTTAAAAACTTAAACAAGAGAAGCTCTAAAGGCAAAGAATCACTTAACAAATAAAGCATGTGCATACAATTAAAACAATTTTCATGACTTTAATTTCATAACTTTGATGAAAAACGTATGATCTCCCTTACGAAAAATGGACATTCTTTCTTTTGAACCCGGTCTAACGACCATTTCTCCTTTAGCAATAAAACAGCAGGAACTGGGGTGTCACTTTTTATATTCCTTACGTCGTAGACCCAAAAAACAAAGTAAGTAATTCTAAGGGAGTGGCAAAGATACCATTCGAGTGTTCCCTAGTCAATTAGGTCAACCGGTAGAGCTGAGATTATCCGAATAAAAGTTAATTGGTTAACTGAACAAATCATTTCTCAAATAACCATTAACGTTTATCCAATTAACAAAATGACGGTTAACCGAATAACTGGATGACGTCATTAAAAACTTATTTCTAGTTAAACAATTAATTGTTAAAAGTTTATGGCATTTACAGCCTGAATCATCGGTTCCAGTGCAAGAAGGTTGTTGAAAATACTTCGCCATGTTTTATAGTGGGTGCTGCTTCAGCGACTGTTATGTGGTATTGGCGGCATGACAAACACAGAGAAGCGTACAGTACATAAACCCAGAGAATAAGGATTAACTATAAACATTAATGTTATTGCCTATCCAGTTAATTGGACATAAAAATCCCGATAATTGCAAATAATATCCAATTAACTATGTATTCAAATAATAGTTACAGTTTTCTCTTCTATGGAATTAATTGTCTCTTCCGATTGTCTGAAATCCTGGGCCCCTTACCCTCCAGCCTAAAAGCCTACTAAGCATGCAGCCTGGAGGTAGAATTTGAGTCAGATATTCGAAAACAAAGAAAGACCACATCTGAAAACCCTGAGCTCGTAGGCACGACATAAGAGTATTCTATTAAAATTCCAGGCATAAAGTGAATAAAACTGAAGACTGACACGGAATATTTTAAAAGTAATGAGAGAGGCACATACGCAACAAAAATAACTCTGCTACCCTCATCCTGTAACACTGTATCCGTCTCTTTCCACAAAATTCACTTACATTTCCGCTACAGACAACCAATTCTAAACAAAGGCTACGAAATAATAGCGAGACATGAGCCATACGTTCCGCTTCCGGTTAAAGCTTTAATTCCTACAAAAATGTTTTTTATAAACAGTTTTATAGAGTCCTATCCGGTTTAATGCACTACATTAATAATTTTATACATTAATGTAGAATTGACATAATCCTTAAATGAAAGGATTTTCTATTACTAACCTACCCATATTAGATACCTTCAAAAGTCCACCATGCAGGGTTCCTTATACAAAGACTTGCTGGAGTTTAGAGAATATATCTAGTGGCCTAAATCTGAGCCGCTAGTAACGAAAACCTCGATAACGCGCATAAGAAAGACATCAACGCTTTATAAAAATAGTTTTGAACATTAATTAACTGATATCATTAGTTAAGTTTTGTTCTCGACTACCGGTATCCAGCTCATTATAAATAACTTTCTATGGGTACAAGCCCGGTCATGAAAACCACCATTAACGGCCGTGGGTGTCTGCATGCTGATCATATGCCCCCAATCCTGCCCTGCCTCCGGTAGATGACGAAGCGGTCGGTTGGTAGGCCAAGTCCCTACAGGGATGTAGCGCCACGGAGTATAGTTTAGTTTATGGGTACAAGCATATATTTAAAAACTAGTTTCTGGGGGTCTTAAACTATACATTACTGTCATCTTCCCTTCCTGAGTGACACAAAACTTTTTTTTTGGTCTAACTAATGGCTTTACAAATCTATTATTTTGGAGGGTCCGGACTTCCCTTAAACACGTTTTAGTATCGGTAGGATTTACATTATGCATTAACAAGCGGTCTTAGATGTAAGACTGTAAAAATGACGGGCCGACTCTTGTTCGCTAGAAAATTAAGTTCTGTCGAGGTGTAAAGAAACTTGCAGCCTATGCTATGAACTATGATGATTAGGCCTATTCATTGGTAGAATATCTTCGCCATCTGCACCGAAGATTGTGTTTTTTTCTCTCTCTCCGATCCTCCCGTTTCCCCTATTCATTCCACCAACTTTCTCCACTTCATTTTTCACTTCCCCCCTCATCATCATCCCGTTTCCTTCCCGGTTTGCCCCCGCTGCAGCACCTGCTGTGGCCTCTGCCGTCCTACCCCGTGGTTTGTGGTCATGAAGTTGCTGAATGGTGTGCAGCCAACATGGTGGCTCTAATTTCTCCGGGCCAAGAGGTACCGAGGCAATGTCACAAGTAGAATGGTAAAGGTATCTGTTGGATGTACGGGAGTTCCATGGGAGCTCGCTGTAGGGCTGTTGGGCATGCACATCATTCCATTCCCGGGGGTAGGTACAATGGGCCACAATGGCCGAAGTGCTTAGGGTCGTTCCCAACCCGCCTCCCTCCCTTCAGGGGTCAATACAATCCAAAGTTGAAATAAACATGTTATGTTTCTTAACACAAAAACAAGTAGGCTTGCCAGACGTCCCGGTATGACCGGGACAGTCCCGGTATGACCGGGACAGTCCCGGTTTTCAGACAAAATCCCGGTGTCCCGGCCGGTTTACTTCACGTCCCGGTAAAAAGTAAATTTGATTTTCTAGATGACCAAAAAAGTCTAAAAATAATTAACTGTGAAGGATTATTTAGGATAATTACTTTGCCATTTATTTCTGTACTGTATGAAAAGTGAAAACAGTGGAAGCAAGAAGAGACTACCAGAGATGTGATTATTTCAAGTGAAGAAAAATGGCTCAGGCTGTTCGGCCACTTCAAGGAGAATCGCATAGCAGCCCCCATTCTGATCAAGAATGTTGAGTATGCCTTCTGCTTACCAGTTGGGAGAGTATTTTTTTTATGAACAACGTATGGACTGGTGATAGGGGTTTGATGAAGGAAACTACGGTTAAAGGCTTGATGACATGTAAAATTAATATCGGATTAGCTTGTGAAGATTTTTGCAAGATTAAAACCAAAAAATACTTTCTAAAAAAATTATAGCCAATGAAAAGTACATGTAAATATTGTTCAAATTTGTATTCCTCATTCAAAGTGCTTCTTCTTACTTTTAAATATTAACATGTTAGAAATCAAATGTTTAAATTTATATGCTTATGTCATTTATTATTACCCCTGGTTTAGGTTCCTAATCAGTAACCGTTTATTCATAGCATTGAGAATAAACTACCCTCTAAACCACTCTAAAAACCCGCCAAGGGTGTGTACCCTTGAATACCCGCGACGCTGGGGGGCGGGTTGAGCATTTCAGAAATCTGGCACGCCTAACTATAAGTAACACCAAGAGGGCATGATGTAGGGATTGGTAACTTGTTCGCTTGCTAGCTATAAAAAAACTTGTAATTAAAAATTAAAGATCGTATGAGATTCCAATCTAAACAGACTTGCCAGAATTTAGGCATACACTCCATTCGACCCCTAAACAAAATATAGCCAATTTCATTGGTTTAGTTATTTATTATCATGTGTAGGAAGGAGATGAGACGAACATCTGCAATATTTTTGACCTAGAACTTAAAACTTTCAGGCGGTCCATTATTTTTGTAACCGACTGTACGTTTACATAAAGGACTAAAGTTTCGCAAAATATGGACTAAAATGTTAACTAATACAGGAGTAAAATAAAATCAGGTAAACTGATATAACAAAGTGCCAGTATGCTTTTTTAATCAGTAATAATTGCAGTTATAATATACAGAAAATAAGTTTTTTTTTTTTTTTTTTTTTTTTTTAATAGATCTCCGAGTTAAACTCCAGATCGATTCATTAAGCAGGGCTTACGGAAGAACAAAGGTCTAAAGTTTGATTCTTAACCTTAATTCATATTGGTATACACTGATATACTAATTCTTAAAATATGTAAACATTTTACAAAAAGCATTGACAATGAAATAGTACAGTAAGCCAATAAGAAGAGGATAGTTCCACCTAGCGGTATGCAGTTTTGTTCTGAGTATAGGCTTATGCAATTTTAACGCAACGCAATAACTTTAAAGCTAGTTTCTGTTCGTGAAATAACATTTATAGGCTTATGTTATTCTTTAGGAATGATGTTATAGGTCAATGAAAGACAATGAATTCCCAGTTTTTTTTTAAAGAAAAATGTAATACTTATTTAAGCACATTGACAAAATAGGACACAAGAATGGAATAGGCTCAATTTAACACAATTGATAATAATTTTAAAAAAAAATTGCTTTAGGGTGGATTCGAACGTGATATCTCTTGATCACTAGACAAGCATCTTACCCCAAGACCAAACCACACTGCAACTTTTGAGTGTCCAATACCAAGGAATACTATCTCGTCGTAGCTCACAGAAAAGAAAAATCACCGTATTTCGAAATTAGGCTATATTTCGAGCCTTCTAGTTTTCTTATGTTACAATATTGTATTATTTCATTCATTGGTAACATAATATTCGCGATATTCGAGTCATAAATGCGGATTTGGCCCTCACTAAAGCAGCGTACCAACTTATGCAAATTCTCAGAAGTTAATGTGTTTATTTATTAAGAGGTCAGGGATTATAAATCTGACATAGATTGAAGTAAAATTCAATGCTATAATCTAATTGTAATCAATTTTAGCAAAATAATTAGTCATTATACAACAGCATTTCATCTATAATCGTACATATGGGAACATTTGTTTTTCATGTAGATGTCAACTGTCCATGGCAACTGAAGGAAGCTTTATAAGCTGTCATTAATTGATGACGCTATAAGAAAGAACCGAGAATTTGATTTTGCATTTGAAGAAGGTGCCTTCTTTTTACCCTCCTTTACTAAAGAAGGTTTCGACAGGAATTGAAGGCTTGTTCCAGAATTCCCCGTTATTTACCTTAGTTACGGGACTCGCCCGCTGATTGGTTGGCCGCGAACCAATCAAAATGCTTCGAATTGAACCAAAATATTATAATAAATTTGACTGATAATTACTCTTTATTTCGGTACTGGACAACCGATTAGGTCCAAATTCATAGGCTTATTGCCATGATTGTTATAAATAAGTATACGAAGTTTCATGAAAATCCGATAAAGCGTATTTGAGTTACCGCGCCTTTTCTTATATGATACCATAAAAGGGCACTAAATTGGGTATTATTCCGCTACCGGCCAACCGATTTGGTCCAATATCAACAGACATCTTCCCATGGACATTATAAATAGGTATTCCAAGTTTCATGAAAATCCGATAAAGCGTATGTGAGTTATGGCGCCTTTAAAATATACACTAAATTGGGTTTTACTCCGGTACCGGTGAACCGATTTGGTCCAATTTCAATAGGGTTCTTCCCATGGACATTATAAACGCGTATACCAAGTTTCATTAAAATTCGATAAAGCGTATTTGAGTTAGAGCGCGTACAGACACACGGACGGACGGACGGACAGACATTTTTCGTCCCCCACACAATCTCATAAAGTACCATACTGGCACTTAATAACGCACAACAATGCAAAGAAAACATATTTAAGGTGATTTCCTAATTTACCGTGTGATTTTGAATAAAATATGTAATTAATAATCAACAAAATTCCGTAACAACAGCTGCCAGATGGTAAGCTCCATTTCTTTTTTCTGTACTGCAATCTAGTAATCTATAGAGTGTCGCAATTCCAAATATTGTATTAAGTGTAGCAATAAGGGAAACATGGACAGTAAAAGTGTCTTAAATAACTTTAAAAGTTTTGTATTCGTAACTATAGTACAAAAATGCTGCAGTAATTAAAAATCTAACCCTGATAATTGTTTTACAAATAGAACAGAAGGACTAGAACTATTAGGACTATTAGATAAAACGGTGGAACAGGAGCGCGAATTCAACAGTCAGAAGAGAACAACGAAGGTAAGGATAATGAAGAAAACTTGTCCAATATTTTTATTATAACATAAAAGTGTGTACTAACATATATCTTCAACTTTGAACGCTGCAATTTTTGTAGTATAGTTTAACTGCGGTGAAAATCAAGGACGATGTAATACTGCCCGAAACTTAGTAAGCTTATAAATTAGTTCAATCGATTGCTCATACTGTTATGAATTATGATACTTTCATAACATTTGTCCTGGAATCGTTTTGTTGGATAACATATTCAGATCCTTAGCCAGTAGGCCAGTAGTCAGAAGCAGATCTCCGGCACACGGCGTCAATTACTAATGAAGCTATGCAGGGTCCAATTCTTACCCGCATTACCTCGCATTATCTTGCTAGGGAAATTTAAACTACAGTCATAATGCTACAGTATTTATTTGAAAACCCTTTATAATGTGCAGTTATTTTAAGACGGAAAAGACAATCATCTGCTTAATTTGGAAATATTACTTAATAAACTTCTAAGAGGTGCTTTTAGATTAGTTATGACAAAATGCTTCGCCATTGTCGGCCTATATTGATGGTCTTACGCTCCGTGTGCATAGTCGAAAGGATTCGAACGATAGAATAATATAAATTTAATACCGAAAAATGGAAATATCAACACAGAAAGTAAGCGTAACTGATAAATTCAGACGGAAAATAACGAATATAGATTGCCACGGTTAGGTTTCATGAGAGGAAGAAGAATGTTACAAAGAGATGTCCGTATCAACTTAACATAAATGACAGTCTGCGGAACATAATTAGTGTGTCCCCGTTACGTTCTACTTTCATCTAGAACACTGAATTTTCCAGTCTGATATACATTAGCAGAACCATCTTCGAATTCGCCCTGCAGCTGCGGTATTTTTATACTCACAGTGATCGGGTGGTGTAATCTCTTGTAATTAAGTTATACTTAAATTAAAATAAGTAAGCGCTACTAGTTATTAACAATCACTATTTGATAGTAAGGTAAAGCTAGAAGTAATTTTAAAATTACAAAAATTATTGCATCTGTACGAAAGGCCGCATTAATAACAGTTCAAGGGAAAACGGCAATTTATTTGCTTAGGTCCCATAATTATATAGGTTTGTCTAACGAAAAGAGATTATCTTATTAACCACTGAAAAAAACTATGAAAAGGGATTATCTTATTAACCACTCAAAAAAACTATGAAAAGGATTATTTTATTAATCACACAAAAACCTAAGACATCTTCTCACTCATAGGTTCGTTTCAAGCACTGGTGATTGAACTTGTGCTTTAAAATTATAGTATAATACGAAAATTGGATATAGAATACCGTTAATTGATAAATTTCATGTTTACTGCAGAGGGAGGATTATTTTGTACAGAATTTACCTCCTTATACCCTCTGATATTATAATAAACATACAATACACTGTGACAATGATATTTATGTATAGAAGCATTAAAAAAATCATTAAAAATATGTACAGATTAAAATTAGTCACACATCAGTTCCGACTCTACAACACAAGTAGGAACTGATGACGGCGTAACTATTACGCCGAAATGCATATTCAGTATCTAAACAACAATACAACACACTGGACATCCAATTCTACAAGAAAAATTCACAAAAATAATCAAGAAAGGAACACTCCACAAGCCTGAAGATTTAGACATTACCGTCATAGGCTATATGGTGAAAAGACTCCCGACAATAAGGAAATTTCATCTTATATACACATTTTAGTATTTTTACAACATAGACCTGTGTAACGTGTGACTAATTTTAATCTGTACATATTTCTAATGGTTTTTAATGCTTCTATCCACAAGCCTGAAGATTTGGACATTGCCGTCATATATACTGTAAAGACTCCCGACAATAGGGAAATTTCATTTTATATACACATTTTAGTATTTTTACAACATAGACCTGTGAAATGTGTGACTAATTTTAATCTGTACATATTTTTAATGATTTTTTAATGCTTCTATACATAAATATCATTGTCACAGTGTGTTGTATGTTTATTATAATATCAGAGGGTATAAGGAGGTAAATTCTGTACAAAATATAGAATACCGTGTTGTTCCTAATATTGGAATTGATGGTAAATGTGCTTCTAGTATGCAGAACTTGAGTTTGATAAGAGGACCCTATAGTTATGGATCGGCGATTACAATTTTCCTGTCATAGATTACATAATTCTTATGAAAAGTTTCCTTTCTGTATCCTTTCTGTGATTTCAGTGTAGGTTAGAGTAAAATATTTCTATACCAATTATATCAAGGACTATAGAGTTTCAAAATCTTTTTTTCATATTACAATACCATAAATACCGCGTTGGTATTACTTCTATACTTCAACGCATCTCTGTGAACCACTCACCACTGACACAGAGATAGCTTAAATTATTTTATGAAGATTTCTCTTGTATGTAACTTTTAATTCTTGTAGTAGGTCTATATCGCATGTTATTGTTCATCTGAATACGAGAATGCTGTCCACATATTGGAACTCTCTCTACACATCTACTTATTAGGCATGACTTCAGTCCATTTGCCTAGTCCTTGTTCTCAAGGCACCATTAATGTAGGTCCCAGAAATTTAGTAAGCTATTAAATGGGTTTAAGATGTAGGCCTATAGATTAGTGAGAGTGTGGACTAATATTGTAAATAATAACAAAGCAAAATTAATAAACGAACAAATTAGTAACATATTAATAGTACCTTAGAACATTCTGACAACTTGTTCCAGCTTTGCTTAGCCTAAAAAGCAATAAGTAATCATTTAGATACTAGGCCTAACATTATTCACATAACAACATGATAAGTGGATTGAAAAAATCTGTCATTTAAAGATAGTTAGTGTTATAAATAGCAGATTATGAGGTAATAAAATATAAAATAGAGTAATTTAAATCTAGGAGAGAGTCTGACATTGGTAATATATCAGGCAATATAAAAATATCCTTAGTTACATACACCAGAAAAATTAGTTAATCATTCTGAAGTACTTAGGCTACTTGACTTCCCAAAATAACTTGTATGAGATCCATTTAGATTTGAGCCCTGCCCTTTGCTTCCAAGTCCCATGCAAGTGGAGGTTAACCAGAGACAGTACCTCTAGTGACCACTAGATTCGCTGAATAATTAAATTACCCTTGATATATTTTCTAAAATAATAATTTAGATTTAGAATATAACGTATGTAAGAACTAACGTTTAAGTTGGTACATAATATTATTAGAAGAAACATAAGAGCAAGACCACAATCACAAATAGTCCAGTCGATATAATGGAAAATATTCCGAAGTTAATGAAATTTTTACAGGTTATTTGGGGGTACTCTAGAATATCTATCGTAAGTTTTCGACCTCGAGGACCCTGTGCTAACTTGGGGGAGGGGCAAAAACCTAAAAGTTTTTGGACTTTTTTCAGTTTTTCGCTTATATCTCGTAAACGAAGCATAATTTGTGCACCATAGTACAATACAAAGTTGTAGAGCATTACATTTTCTAAAATTGGGTTGAAAACACGAATTTGTAGGCCCAATATTAACCGAGATACGGCCGATCAAAGTTAGACAAAGTTTCTCGAAATGTAAAAAAATATCCGAAAAACGAAGGTTTTGGCCCTATAACTATGTATTACCATCATTTCTATGTTAATCACTCATTAATATCAACATATTGGAATATGACTCCCACTTCCCACCCCTCCCCTCCCCCATTATTATAGGAATCAGCATTACAGATTCTATATGTGAGGGGGTTAAAGCCAAAGTGGTGTAAATTATGTTTTATGCATTTAGAGAAACAGAAGGTTTTCTTAGATGCATTATAATAATCTCTCCTAATATTTTCCTCCCACCTACGTATATATATATATAATTATACATATACATATATAGTGTATGAACATTATAGGACGTACGACTCTTCCTGCTATCATATCCTGTTCGCAACATTGCATTGCAATACTTAGGTTAAAAATCTTAAACGTGACTTACACCACCTTGGCTTTAACGCCCTCATATATATATGAACTCTGTCTCGGAAGCTGAACTTATGCGCGTGAAAGAAAATTTCCTAAAAAGGTGTCAGTATTGTGTGGATGCAAGAGGAGAACATTTCGAACATCTCTTGTGATGAGGAACGTGGTTATTTTCGTTGTAATTTTAACTGTAAATGTGAGAACCTGAATCATTACTCCGACCGCGGCATTATTAGCGTAGATATTTCACCCGATCGCTCGGGAGTTGGAGCTGTGCCCGCCGCGCCGCAGGAACCCGCGTCATTGGCCAACTCTTGCGTGGGACACACTGTATATATATATATATATATATATATATATATATATATATATATATATATATATAGAGAGAGAGAGAGAGAGAGAGAGAGAGAGATAGATAGAGTTGTGTGTGTTTTTTTACAACCTCTGCAGTTTTATTCGAATCTCGATGAAATGTTGCATACTTAGCCTTCAATACACGTGGAAAAGCACTTCATTTTAACAAAAACATTTGTGCCCTTATTCAAGGCTTTTAATATTACATAATGTAATGTAAGCCCTATGTGGAGAAAGGAAATTTTGAAGACTTGAAGTTAAAGAGGAAGGATAAGATGGTTGCTTTGGCATCTGTGTCCTGTTCTCTGAAAATCGAGGACAAAAAGTTCACAGTAGACCCACTCACTCTATTCCAACGAGTGTGCATAACCAAACAATCAGAGGCTGACCTCAGGAACTTGTTCAAGTATGAACTCGCCTCTTCCCCATGTCTCTCTTCGCAGAAGAAGGAATGCATAAAGGCCGAAAATTAATGCTGTATGATGCATTCCTTCCTATCGTGGGTGAAGACGTAGAATTTGGTGTCAGAAGATGCAATGTCATTGATGGTGGGTTTCTGTTGCCTAGGGTTGTTTGGACCAAGTTAAGTGAAGCCACATTTCAGGTAGTCTGCCAAAACTACATGGATTACGTCCATAGGCACTTCGGTAGCAATGTCATAGTGGTTTTTGATGGTTATCCTGTTGGGATAAGCTACCAAAGCACCAAAGCAGCGTTCTTTGCTGCACTCCTCAACAAACTTTCCAAGACAACTTTGATTAGCACGATTTCGCAGACGAAATTTCTTTCCAATGATACCAACAAGATGAACTTCGTAACCATGTTGAAGAATGAAATGGAAGCCAAGGGGATCCAACTGAAGCAGGCAGTAGAAGACACCGATGTAATGATTGTGGATACTGCTGTCTTAGCTGCTGGCAAATATGATAGTGTCATCATAACAGGTGAAGACATAGATATTCTGGTGCTACTCACTGCTTTGGGTTCTTCCAAAAAGGACGTCTATTTCCAGAAGAGTGAAAAGGGCAACAGCCCAACTGTGCTGTATTCATCTCTCTCGTTCAAGTACGAACCACAGGATATTATTTTCCTGCATGCGATAAGTGACACCACCTCAGCATCCTTTGGAATTGGAAAGAAGAAGGTGCATGAGGAAGACGTGTCCATGGACCTCGACAACGATGACGGCGACGACGACGACGACGAGGAGGAGGAAGGTCCGGCAGCCCCCAGGCGCTCCAAGGTTTTCGTAGCCTGATGCAGTATGTATTAATTATTTGAAATTATTTCTACGTTGGTCATAACACCTGCAATTATCATAATTATGCTCTAACTTATGGTTTTTTTGTAAATAAATTCTATACTTCTATTACTTTAATTCTTGATTACTAATTATTGATTTTAAACTACCTGATCTACGTTTATTGAGGTTCAAGATTATGGATTAACAGGAATTCACAGTAGGGTAATGACCAGGCACGAAAATATGTAAATAGCTGCAAATCACAATAGGCTCTTGGTCAGCGGAACCCCCCCCCCCCCGTGACATCACATTGTTTGTACAGCGAAAGGGTTTTTGGTGTGAGACGGTTTCTTAAAATACATTTCTTACATTAAAATGAGGCATCTTCACGTTTGGGGGAGGGGAGGGGTAGGAAGAGGAGATGAAGGATGGGGTCATAGGTATTCCAAGATGTTAATATTAATGAGTGATTAACATAATTAACATAAAAATGATGGTAATACATAGTTATAGGGCCAAAACCTTCGTTTTTGGGATATTTTTTAACATTTCGAAAAACTTTGTCTAACTTTGATCGGCCGTATCTCGGTTAATATTGGGTCTATAAATTCGTTTTATCAACCAAAATTTAGCAAATTTAATGCTCTACAAATGTGTATCGTGCTATGGTGCACAAAATATGCTTATTTTACGAGATATCAGCGAAAAACTGAAAAAAGTCCAAACATTTTGAGGTTTTTGCCCCTCCCCCAAGTTAGCACAGGGTCCTCGAGGTCGAAAACGTAGGATAGACATCCTAGAGTACCCCCAAATAACCTGTAAAAGTTTCATTAACTTCGGAATATTTTCCAGGTAAAAAGTGGATATCGACTGGACTAAAAGCCTAGTTGTTTAAATAATTTTTCACAGCCGATCATTTTTACAAATGGGCTGTTCTGAAGTCAGTCGCAATTTGAAGCAAGCAATCATCTCTGCAATATAAAAAATATAACCGTATGGCCGACTCTAGGACGATTAAAATTAGTTTAGAAATAATTGATACTTTACAATAGGAAAGAAAGTGTAAATCCGAAACTAAATTTCTAAATTAATGATCAATAGTTTTTTTAGCTCTTCTGTATTTATAAAGCCTACGTAAGTGTAAGCGTGTAATCGGACCGACTCTATAAATTTCATGTGTTCAAACTAAACTGATCTTGGTCTGCTGTGCAAGAGCTTGACTTATCTACCTAGTCTCCTAAATTAACTGGTAGGTTATGGAAATGTAGTGAAAGTGACAAAATACTAAATCACACGTCATTAATCATGGCATTTCGATAACAACTTTATACTTATTTCAGCAAATATCTCATCAATTGCCTTCAAGAATCCGAGTGCTTCTCGCTCTATACCCGAGACGAGCTAAGAAGGAAACCTGAAGTAAACAAACACCAATATGTCTGTCTGTTTTTGTTTACTTCAGGTGTCCTTCTTAGAACGGTCAGACTTTAGACGACCTTACTCCTAAAAAGCCGTGACGATAAGCTACTGGGAACAAACTCATAATTAATAATGCTAATCAATGACGCTGGAAGCGGATTAATTTGCATAATGTATTATTGTTTAAGCTTAATATTTATTAAAATTACAATATCTGAAATAGAATAAGTTTGTTTGTTTTTTCTTCCAAACGCACCCAAAAACTATAATTATTATTAATACACAAGAGTTTCACACAGTGAATTTCAGACATCCGAACTCTTTGTAGAAAATCAATCATTCATCGTGACTGTAGGCTAGTGTGCCTAACAGAATTTGCTATAGGATTTTTCGGAGGACCACTGGATTAAAATCCAGAAAATGCAAATTGGAAAGAATAGGAATGATATAGGAAGCAGGAGAGATTGAATTATTACTTTATTCTTCAGCTCCTAGTAAACTGCTGCTTCTCTTCTTTCTTCTTGCTGTGCTTAATATTTAATTAATATTGATTTTATTTCACTTGGAAACTTTTTAAGGATAATGTCAAAGGTTATGTGCTTAGTTTATGAGATATAATTTTCTTAACAAGAACCTATGATAATTTTATTGTAAACTTATTGGTGTACAATTTGAATTTGTTGAGCTATATCTTGCTCAAAGATTACTACGGCAATTTCTTTAGATTGCTCGTAGGAAAAGAGGAGTTGCATGTATGCCAAAACTCCAAAAAATTATAAATGCTGAATTACTTGTTTAGGCTAGTAATTTGCTAGACCATTCCTTGGTCTTTGTGAGTTATAACTTATTTTGTTCAAAACTACTACGGCAGCATATTTAGCTTGCACGTAGAGGAAAAGAGGAGCTGCAAAGATGCCAAAACTCCTTACGTTTATATGAGCAGATTTACTTTATAGTAATATAAAGATGCTAAGCCCTACTTGGCTTTTGTGTATTAATACATGGTTTGGTTCGATTTACTTAACTTGTATTGCGACTATATCTGATGAGAATGTGAATGCATTAGCCGGACTATGGCTAAAGGAGAATGTACAGTTATTGATGCTGTGGCTGTAGGTTCCTGGTTGAAGTCATCCAGAACGGTGGCCAATAGTGAGTCCTCCAATGGCTGCAACTACGCTCCACGACGTTCCAGGGCTGCTGCAATTCCAGTCTCCAAACTGGCTATATGTTGACTATCTGCGTTGTTTCCATGTTGTAGTCTCGTAGGTGCTGTAGTGTAACTGTACTACTAATATGCAGACTTGTGGTCTGTTTGCTAATTTGGGGCTGTGCCCTTACGAAGCGACGATCGGTGAAGAAGTGAATAAAGTCTAACGGCCACAAAATGCGTTCACATAATCATCTTACAAAAGAGTCATTCATAAATTCGATGGAAGGCTGATCTGGACCTTTCTAGATGCTTCCATCTTAAAACAGGCTTTTATTAAACAAGATAACATGCTGTACTCTTTCTGAAACATACAAGAAAGTATATGTGAAAATTTATTTTATTAAACAATATGCCTTTGTGGAGAAATAAATAAATTTCTTATGGAAAGTAATATAACTTTTAAGTATACTGTCTCTAAAGGCAAGTATAGCTAATCGATAGTCCGCTTGAAGTGCTCTACGCCGTTCTGTCCATAGGGGCAAGTAAGAGTATTATCGATTATCAGGCTGGCAATCGATATCAGATCGATGCCGGCAAAAGAGCGTTCTGCTGTAGTTTAACATTAATTACTGAATTCAATGATAACAGTCAATAATAACTGGAATAAATGTGCAAACTATTCCTTAGCTAATAGCATTATAGCTCATAATAGATATTTTCTTTAACTAAATGTAAATAAAGAGATACAAGTGTGCCAAGAATTCTGTTTGCTAGTAACTGGCGTTAGTGCCATCTAGTGACTTGTATTAATACTTCATTACTAGTATTTGCTATAAAAGTATAATAAATGGGCTCTAAGCTCTACGAGCTTACAGTGACAAAAATCAGAAGTGAAGTTTAAATCTACGGTACGAACGGAAGAGAGAACTCGATCCGCAATCCTTTTAATTACATAGGGTTAAGAAGGTTTTTCCTGTTATTTTTTCAGCGGACGTTTAGGTTTCTTTTTGACGGTCTCTTGAAAGGAAAGAGACCCTGTGCACAGCACGTGTGGTACAGCACATACCAAGCAATTTCTAGCGTTCTTTTCTGTTACAGAAAGAAGAGGAATTAGAGTCAACTGATCGTATAAAAGAACTGAAAACATGTACTCACACACATATAGGGCTATTTTAAATAATGCACCCTTCAAGATGCTAGTGTTAAAATGTGTACAGTAGGGCCTACATGAAAGAAATAACAGAAAATTATTTTTTTTTCATTTTGCATATTGTTGCACATTTTGTGAGTTGCGACAATGCATTATATTTACTTGATATTAAAATATTTGTGCATTTGCAACATTTTTAACGGCATATTTATGACATCTCTGTTAAATCAAACATTTATAGCATAATTGGCTGCCGATGAGTTAATGTTTTGGGAACAGACTGCACAATGATTGATAGTAAATACAATGTAGTTGAATGATTTCAGAAATGTAGTTTAATGTTTTTAGAACTGACGTTTCACTTCATTATCATTAGTTTTCAATTTATCAGAATTTGTCTTCTACTATTTTTTAAAACACTTATGAGATTCAGCTAATAAGAGGACATAAGGTATTAAAATTATTTAAACGATACAGCATAATTCATTGCTTCTAAAGCATATTTTACAAATTTTATATCATATTTGCATGCATATTTTGTCTTCTGAGATAGCATTAACCTCTGAGCCTAAATCATGCAGTGTGTGTGTGTGTGTGTGTGTATGTGTATGTGTATGTGTGTGCACGTATATTGTGTAGACGCGCGCGCACACAGCTATACAAAGAAAACAATGTTTACTACATTATTTCTAAGATCTTGACATTTCTTATTTTCACGGCATACTTGTGAAGTGAATCTATTTCAAGGATTAAAACAACATTGCATTGGTGGCACCATCGTTGTTACGGCTGGATAATTAATCTGACAATAATTCTACTATTTATCCAGCGGTAAACTCATGTTTAGAATCTAATATATAAAATTGAAAGTGTTCCCTATGGAAATCTACATGCTTTGAGCAATTTGCACGAAATTTTGCACACATGCCCAATTCAACTCGGAAAGAAACGCGGGCAACATTAAAATTTAAAGAAACCACCACTTCCCTTTAAGAACTACGTAATTTCTGAAAATTAATATTACACTGAATTCGTCAAATGCAATTCAGTTCTCATGACAACAGTATTGTTTGCGGTGTTCACAGGTGGCTTTGGAAGTAGCTTTGACAAAGAAAGAGGCTGGCGATATAAAATCATTTTCGTAAATCAATAACAGGGACTGAATTCGAGGCAAATAAAATATATAGGATGTAATGCATGACATAACTTTCTCTGCACTGGGCATGGACAATATAATTTTCCCATATAATTTTTGTTTAGAGTAAGAGGTCAATTCTAAGTCCTCTATGAGCCATAAAAAGCTAGCGTTTTCTGCGGAAATAGATTGAGTATGATAAGTTGTTTTTCCTCATATCAAACTCTACATACCTATAAAGATTTACAGTTCGAAAATCGTAAGTTCTCTATAAGTTAATTTCTAATTACAAAATACAAAACCCGGGCGACACCGGGCCTTTTAAGCTAGTCAATTATAGATATATATAAACCTTCTGGCACAAGCAAGCAAAAGTAACTCTTGCCTTTTTCATTACATTAGGCAGTTCTTTACCAATTCAACCCCAAGCGTAAATTAAATAAAAATATAGTGCTGGAAAAACAGGTTTCAATATAATAAAGCAACAAGAGATAGGCCTACCCGATTTTTCAACGTGTGAAGAAGAAATTTCCCCAACCCGTCCTAGGCTAAACTCAGAGTGAATGGACAATGGTGAAAGGTTGTATAGGTCTAAAGCACATGAATGCTCAGTTAAATCTTTATTTGTTATAGCCTCAAATCACAAAATTAAACAAATAAGAGGCTTAATAACACATTAAAACCCGCACTGGCGTCATAGGAAAACAATTTTTCTCAACACGTTAAATACAAACTGAGTTGTATTTTACTGAAAATTATCGCGTAGGCCTAATACAATGCAAATGTGTCAACTGATGTAAAAATATTTTACTAATTTTTTTTTTTTACCGGCGATAGAAATAGCCCTAAAGATAAAAGTTATGAAACATATCTAGGAAAAAATGTATACCGACGATATAATAGGACCCTAAAAGATTCTCAGCTTTCTTATAATTATTCTTATTAATATTATTAATTGTTGCCACTTGCCACTATAGATAGTACGGCTAAAATATGGTGTTTATTACTTATATGGTAAATATTTTTCGGTGAATGTCAGTTGAATCACCTTTTTTTTTGTTCGCTGCCATACTCATTCAATAGAAAGGCTTTACAGTCCTAGTAAATAAGGACTACATAGACTTAGAATGCATAATTTTCTTCAAATATACAGCGAGATATATGCGGGTGAATCACATTGGCAGGCACTAAACTTACATTTTTGTCCAAGAGATAGAAATAAAGGGAAACAAGGAAGATTTATTCTTTCCAGGCGAACATTGGAATTACATGTATTAACTGAACTCAGGGGACATATGTGTCAACTCATCTGCTATGAAAAATAGACGATTTTTGGAAGAAAGTACCGTAGTTATTTTATTTTTAGCATAATTTAAGATCGACCTCTTGTAAATACAAATTTAATTCTTTAACGTGAATAGGCTATTATAATAGCACTATACATACAAAATTATAAGTATTGGAATTCTGCAAAGCCCCAGGTTCGTTTTCCCAAGGGAAAAAATCGTATGTAGAAAGTATGTGTAAAGACCTCGAAGGTATTGGAGGTAATATGTAAGCTGTTAAACTTTATTTTATGACTTTAGTTGTATATGTAATGGTAATGTAATGTAGTTGTATAGGCATGTTATGAAAATTCACATGCACTACTTACCCAATTTCCCCCCCCCCCCAATGAAACTTGTGAATAAAACATTGTTCTGTAACATGGCTGTTTAAATCAATTCAGTTCATATGCACTAACAATCCTACTCACCCGCCATTGGGAAGTGAATCATATTCTCCGATACGAACTTGAAGTAGGACTGTACGTAAATGGGCGTGGTTTATAAAATAAGTTCCAAAAATAAGCTTTCCAATTACACATGAAAGACTTACATAAAATAAGGAATACGAACTTTCAATCCGATTCACAAGCACTTTTTATGACAGTCTTTTGGACATACCGGTATTCGAAATTAAAATAAAAACAAGAGAATTTGAACTGAAATAAATAAATTAAGGGGCATATTAAAAAACTCAATAGGGGCATATTAAAAATCACACTAGAGCAGCGTTTCTCAACCTATGGTCCGCAGACATAATTTAAAAATATCATAAAGCAAGTGGAAAGTAAAGAAGCAACATTTTTTCACATATTTCGTTATAATGACCTATAATTAATACCCCAAATATTAATATTTTAAAAATGGGATGTAAAATTAGGGGACCGTAAATTTTTTTTTTAGACTTTTGAGAGGTCCTCTGGTTCAAAAAGGTTAAGAAACGCTGCACTAGAGCATAAAGGAGAAGACTAGTAGCCTAGTAGACTTTAAAAGAGACAACTTATCTTATTATAGTCAACATATATAAGTAGCATACTACTTATATATGTTGACTATAATAATTATGCTTTTAAAGTAGGTTAGATTTCTAATGTGTTAAATACTGAGCACAAGCGGAAATTGTAATTTAAAAAGCATAAAGGAGAAATTAAAGATGTGGAATTTATATGAGTCTAAACTTAAACTGAAACATTTTTTAGATGTCCTAAATCATAGTAAAAGAAAACCTCTAGAGCAATTTAATGATCTTACTACTTGACATTTAATACTGGTTATTCAAGTTGGTGACGCGAATAGAATCAATAAACCGTTGAGAAGTATCACTCAGAGTATAACTTACTAATAAAGACGGAATAGTGTTGGTCACCCTACATGGAGAAATGTCAGGAATTTGAAGTTCTCACGCAACCGAAGAAACTGAATCACACAGTGATTAAAACTACATGAATTATTATCGTATGCTTCAAAAGTACAAGTTGACTTAAGAATTTATGGAAACATGTTACTTTCCAATTAAGAGTTTTCAGTCCTGACACTCCTAATACATTCCTTGTTATTCCACTAACCATTAAACCTTCTGTGATGAACGTTTCTCGTTAGAAAAAGGTCAACTGCAAAATCATCGACAGCAGCTGTCTCTCACAAGCACCTATGCCAATATTATTTTCACTCCACATATCTATCTTTTTTCATATCTACCTCTCTCTGCCTCTCTCTCTCTCTTATCTTTCACCCCTCTTACTTTACCTCTATCCTTCTGTCTCGAACGCCAGATGCTTTTAAGTGCACCATATAGCGAACACAATGGCAACTATCAGTATCGTATATAAAGCTAGGAAATGAAACGTGCGTTCATCGCCGTGAACTGAATTCTTCACGGTACTTGAATTCATCTTGGGCCACTCTACAGGATACGAAATAATCTATTTTCTCTCTTTTTTCTCATATTTGTTGCGACTAGTTGTGTCTTATTTCAGTCAGAAAGTGAATTTTACACTAATTTTTTTTTCGAGTGTAACATCCCATGAACAACAGGGCTACAGATCGCCTGGTAGTTATTAACACTGTTATGGGGACCAAGAATCGCGAAAAAGGTAAAACGTTTTAAAAGACTTGATGAAAAATATATATTCGACTAGTTTAAACAGATTTTAAAACAATAATCTAGGCGATTTTCTAAAATGTGCGTTAATCCACGATTTTTATTTCCTCCCCCAAACTTACAAGTTTTTCTTTTCTCACGAATTTGAATTGAATGTTTTTATACTTTAAAAAATTATCTTAATGCCCTTGCTTTGTATGCTCAAAACATTATAATAAAGTTGCAATTTTCTTAAGCCAATGTCTCACGGCCCATTTTTTTATAATCAACAAGTCGTATGAAGTAATATTTCTAGACAAAATTAGTCTATTTGCGGCTGTCCACACTAGAGTGCGTTCTGGTCCAATATATTATCAGCTTTTCACTCAAAACGAAAATCGGTCACTATTACAATCGATCGCCGTCAATTTATATACAGTGGTATCATATGCAAATCTTTTCAATTTCCAGAACATCTCTCCGTTTATGCTGGTTGTAATAATAATTTCTGATATTATTTTAGTAAATTTCAAAGTCTGCCTTAGTGTACGTTAACTTTTTTGACTCCAGTTTTGCATTTTATCTGCTTGGTAGAAGTTCGCAACATACTGTAGCAGCGCAGCGAATCAGCTGTTTCTACGACATGCGGGTAAAGTGGGAAGAGAACTGATTCTCAGTAGTATTTTTGAATACATTAGAAACACTGGTTGGTGTCCAATAGAAGTGGATGGAAAATGCAGACTGAAATTGTGCGTAATGGGACACGGTCTAATTGATGGTTTGTAAAAAAGGATCATGGGACATCGGCTTTAGATTCAAGGTTTGATAAAAATATAATTTTGTCAATTAAGGAATCTCAGACTATAAATCTGGAAAAGCTTTCAGCATAATAAAAATGAAAATGAGAATGTATAATTTCATTATATACGTATTATCTTAAACAATTTTCGCTCTACAACAACAAAAGTGAACTTAAACCATGTTAAATTTTGTATTAAAGTCAATAAATGTTCACATTCACTGAAAAACTTTTTTCCTTTAAGATTTTAAGTATGCCTACGTTTACATTTTCCGGGTCCCTCTATCAACAGCTGTCTCTCCTCATCAATAGTAGGCGACAACACTGGAGCGAAGAATGTGGTCACGATGGGCAATAATTAGGTATAGTCATCTTGGCCAGAGCTGCTATTTCTCTGTTCAAGTGCTTTCTCAGTTGACCCCATGAGGCTGAGTGCAACCTAAAACTCGGAAAAACCCGAGATGGTTCCTGGGGGGCGAACCTGGGCTTCCTTCAGGAATTTGAACACTGGAAATGGATGCGGTCCACTTATGATGTATGACATTACGTGTTACTAATAAAATCGAATAAGATAAACAAAGTTTCAACTAAAATGTACAAATATCACCCATATAATAAAAAATACCCTACTTTCCACTAATTCAGTCGTGAAAGTTTGGAAAGTAAGGCTCAAACAACTGAAGTATTCGGCATTAATTGGAGGCGGGATTGAGCTTCTATCCCTTTTATCCCTACCCCCTGCAGTGCACAAGAATTAACTGAAGTTACTTGCAATTAATGAATGATTTCTGAATACAATATATTTTTTCAATCGCGATTTTAAACCTCCCTCAACATGCGCCAAATTTTGTACAAATTCTACTGTGTAATACGATTGAGATAAACATTCAATCAAAATTATTCTGCCAAATTTCAATCTCAGGGAAATAATTGTTAACGTGCACAAATAAGTTCAATGGTTTAAAAATAATATTTATCCAGAGACTTGGAATAGCAACAATAACCTACGGTACGGTGCGCTTTCATATCTTACATAAAACGCTAAAATTCTAACCGTAAGTTATAAATTCTAGAAAATTGTTTCATCAAGTACTTATATCTGTAATGCGTTTGCTGTCTCTTAGTTATATACGCGTACCTATAGCCTATATCTACTGTATTCTTCATTACATCAGTTGCAATCAACGTTGTATCTAACTGTATGAAGCAGAAAATAATTACTAGGATTAAACTCACCCTTATTAAGCTGAAACGCTTTGATCTTCGGTAGTAAACTGAACAAAAAATACATAGCTGCGGTAATATCTGAAAACTAAACCCACGTACCTTCTCTAGAAATGAAACCACTTCTGACGAAAACCGGCGTTGCACAGCATTGAAGGACGAAATTATTAACTTCAACCCACATAATATAACGCATGATGAATATAATACCATAAAAGCTAAGACTCAGAATAATATTTACCAGCGTTCTTTTTTCAGTAAACCTACATTCGAATTTTTTTCGTTAACGACGGTTGTGTACTGCCACTTAGGCCAGCTTCTGCTGGTGTGCAGCAATATTGTTTTGGAGTTATTTTGCATGCTTGTAAATTTTCAGATATGAGAATGTCTGGGCACGATCGAACCAGCGAATTTAGGAACAGAACTATACCTAACTCTTCCACCAGGTCGACGCAGATTATTGTAACCCTTACTTTTTGTTACCAAGAGAAGGTAGGATAAGGAAGCTAAATTCTTCAAACAGTTAAATATCAGTTATTAAACTACTCGTATAAGGTAGGCTGTAGAGCTGGGATTATCCTGATAAAAATTAATTAGTTAACTGAACAAATATGTGCTCAAATAACCATTATCTTTCATTCAATTCACAGGATAACAGTTATCCAGATAACTGGAGAAAGAAGTAAATTTTAACCAATAATCCAATTAGTTGTAGTCACACAACTAACTTTAAAAGAAGAGTTTAGTTGATATCAGGTGCAGAGTTAATCGTAGTTTCCAGTGCAAGAAGGTTGTTGAAAACATGTCTAAGATTAGTTGAGCAATCATGTGGCTGTTTCTGGCGACTGTTATGTGGTATTGTCCGCATGACACACACGTAGATCGGCGAATAGGAATTAACTGACTGTCAATGGTTAATCGGCGTGAAAATTCAGATAACTGCAACTAATAGGCTATCCAATTAACTATATGTTCAAGAAACAGTTGACTGTGTTTATTTTCCATGCTATTAAATGTATGTGCAGTTAACCGCTTTGTCCCAACTACCATTTCATTCCATGAATTTTCTGGAAATGGCACTCAATATATGAGTGAACAACTTAAACAAGTAGGCATACAGTATAGTTATATTTAACAGATCTAGATAGGTAGAAAAGCTTGAAACACAATCGCGAAGCTTTGTTAGTTCCTGAAAACCCTAATGGTCCAGTTCATTTGAAGATGTCATAGGATGGAAGTGGTAAACGCGTGTAGATTTTAACAACTTATTCCTTCGCCAGAAACAAAGAAAAAATTCCATTACCACATTTGTTCCAATTAAGTATTTTTCTAAGAAAAAAGTAACTAAACTTTAACCGTGCTTTACTAGATAAGTATAATCCATGGTGTTCTTATATTTCTTCATATCAGCAGAAGAAAGTATAACGATTTTTTTCCCTTTGCGGGTTTCCAATCAAGTTGGCAGTTTTTGTGCAAATTAAATACAAAGATTGTTAAGTGGACCACATAATATTCCACAGAAAGCAACGTGGAATCAGGAGTGGCAACGTATCATGGTGTCTGCTTTTGAGTGACAGACGTTATCTCCACCCGGAAAAAAAAAACTATCTGGCATTGCGCTGTTCTAATTTCACTGCGGAGCGTTTCAACTTAATACCTCATTAACCATAAGCGTAATCAGAAAACGCAAAATATATTTTACATTTATTTTCATATTAGACCTACCTACTACCTTCTTGAATCTGCAGTTTTACCTCTTACAGCCTGTGTAAAGAATATGCAATTATGCTGGTAAAGTTAAATGAGTTGCTTTCTGTTTGTTTCACATAGTTATTAACTGCTACTTAGACCAATGACCATCGCGAGTGTGCCGACTTTTTTTACATGTCTGTAACGTAAAGAAACAAAACGCACATGTAACTCCCATCGCCCCGGACCAGGGTTCCGCAGACTTGGGAACAGAAAGCCAGTGATTTCCGTCTGCTCTACCAATGCCAATTCGATGTTTGGCACCAACATAACGTCGCTTTACTGTCAAAAGGTAGTATGTCGTGTTTCCACTAAAAATTAGTTTATGTGCTCATTCACTTCAAACGTAAGCAAAATATCTTGTACCAGAAGGTTGTATGTTGATACCCACTCTCACTTATTGCAGATGTGTATTCCTTATGGTTGAATGTTAGAAGTAGGATTACCTCCACAACGTCTCTGGGTTTTTACATATATACCTTAGGAGCGAGTCTCACCGCTCGTAGAGTTCCTGGCTAGGGGAGGTAGCTGCACCCTGATTGGATCAGCTCTCCTATCCCACTCCACGTGTTGTCTGTCTCTCTCGCAGCGGATTATCCCTCCACTCAACTATTA
This sequence comes from Ectobius pallidus, assembly GCA_964059195.1. Lineage (NCBI taxonomy): Eukaryota > Metazoa > Arthropoda > Insecta > Blattodea > Ectobiidae > Ectobius > Ectobius pallidus. The sequence continues at coordinate 117,223,282 of CAXKWD010000004.1, read as the reverse complement.
TAGTATTCTCTACGACTGGCGACACGCTGCAAGATGTTCACTCTCTGCCCAGCGGTAGCTTACTGATCTTACGCGCACCGAATTCGCGCATCTTGGTAACGAGACGTGACGAGAAGCTCGCTGGCTGGGTTTGTCTTCAAGGCCAGAGACTTTGTGGGAATAATCCAACTCTATTTTTTCCTTACTGTACTTACATAATCTTAACGTCGTAGGCTATGTTGCGTATTCAACTTTCTGGCAGAAATGCAATACGGCCTTATGGCAGTAAAGCGACGATAACTTACAGTATTTTTATTAGCAATAACTGAACGTATTAAGAAAATCATACAATAAATATTACAGCAGTGATGTAGTCTTCGTTGTTCCACAATGACAATGAGCGCGTTCAACGGAATAGCCATTTCTCAAAACACGATTTTAAACAAACCTTGGATAAATCGAATGTATAACAAACGGCACAGTACCACAAATTATTTTTCTGGAGTGTGCCTATATTGTCTGCAGATAGTGTCCATCTTACGCTGAACCACTTTTTAAACGAGGAAATCCAAAGCTTACGTAGCAAAGAGATTAAACTGACCCAAAAACAGAATCGTAAATAAATAAATTCAGACGAAAGAAGCCAGTGCATCCATCGTCGATTTAGTTAATGGAGTGACATAAAAAACACCGTGCCAGCTGCAAGACGCCTACAACTACCGATGAAGACCTTGCTGGCTGAAGCACAAAAATCTGTTTCCTTCACGTATCACCCATCGGCCGGAACTCATTTGATATGTATGTGAAAGCAATATTTAGTAGCTACACTGGTTTTATGTAAACCTGAATTCACAGTAAACTGTTCTTCCCAAACTTATATTGTGTATCATTTTGAAAAATGCTTACAATATGTCTTTTACAGCTGTATGTGGTACTTATTCTACCCAAAACAAGGTACTTTAAGTAGAGGGTAATCAATATTTTACTCAGAAATTCAGTGACAAGTTTTCACCAGTAATACAGCGTTTAAGTTCAGCAAGTCTAAAAAGCAACAATTTTCAGTAAAATGTTTGTATATTTAATCTATATACTTTTTAATTTTGTTGTAGGCCTACTACAATTGGGAGAACACCCGATGGCAGTGGCGAATATTTGAATACAATATATTATATAAATATAACGTTTAATATAATAAAATATATAAAATAATGAACTGCAGAATATTATAACTACATAACTACATAAATTAGACTATAACGTCATATTTTAGATTGGCCTTGCACCTTCTAATTGTTACAAAATATCCTTCATTGGCTGCTGCAAGCAGTTTCATAGGCCTATATGGTTTTATTTAAATATGAGTCAGTTACCAAGTTCCGTTAATTTTAAACGTATGGTCTTCTCTGTGTAATATGTGGGTCTGCCAAGTTTACATGCAATATTACCTCATGATTTATAAGTAACCTGTATACTTAAACGAGGTAGAAGTATTTTCTCTTTGCGCCTTGTTGCCAATGTTTCTCATTCCAGATCCCTCTTTTTTCCGAAAACATGGTATGTTTCTCCATTTACGAATTTCACTGCTTTTCTTTGCACCCGATCGAGGGATTCGATTTGATTAAGACTACGGATCCCAGCAATCCCTGAAGGTAGGCTACTCAATTATCGGAAGGAACACGTGAGCAGAATGTCATTTTCTTTGATGAGTGTGTGTCCATAGCTCTAAAATTATATTTAAAGAAAATATGAACAAATTAGATTCCAATATCACAGTTTCTCTTACCTCGACAGTAATTTTTTTTAAAGCTAGCATTATGCTACCTTTTCCACATAGTGTTTCCATATATCTTGTAGAATAAAAACTTGTTTTGAAACCCGCAAATTATTCCAAACGAATGATGTATACAATCGTAAAGCATTTTACAGGGTAGTTAAAAGCTCGCTATCTCGTTTACAATAATATAGCCTAAACCTGAGCCTTGCTCCTTGATTAACTTCGACTCTCAATATAAAATGAGTACTCCTGCCTACGCGGCCGCTTTCTCTATGCTGGAATGTGAAGCGAGCAAGAAGTATACATGTACAGGATAGAGAAAAATCATGACTAGTCTCATATAGATTTTTTCTTTCTGCTTAATTTAAATCAGTGCTACAGTTTATCAATTCCTAATTCCTTATGTTAGTCCATAGCCCGCTATTATTACATACCAATCCTTTTTTCCTCTACATAATCGACAATGTAAAGCAGTGACGTAATAATAAAAACGTAGTTAACTGTGCCTCAGATGACTGTACCGACCATGATGTCCTATATGGAGATTCACGGGATCGAGAAGCATATTTTAGTGTTTTCCAACCAATTTTTGGACCGTTATTACTTTTTTAATGAAATTCAACTTGTCTGTACACAGAAGTGTACAAAATTTAATAAAACATAATAGTCATAACTCATAAGCCATAAGTCCTAGCAACATTGTTTTTATTTTCTCTTCTTTCATTTCTTCAATAAAATAATATTCTTTCTTTAGCCTACTTATTTATCCTTTCAAGTAAACAATCTACTTCTTTTTCTAATTTTCTTCCCATACTTCTTTTTTCCTGAGTAAATATACTGGATTCTAAATGAAACAAATAGGTTGGCGAAACGGGTTTGTTAGGTGTAAATTCTAATTTTTGTTTTTGTAAAGAATATTATTGTATTTTATTATATCTCTCTACACCAATTCTTTCCATATACTTCTCACGTCCGAAATTAATATGCACATATGATATAAAGTTAACCTATGTTGAATAAGTAACATCATGCAGTATGCATGACAAACATTACACGTTACCAACAAAAATTACAATTTAAAACTGATTTACTAGGCCCTATGCCTTACAACCAGTTATCTTATTTAAAGTACTGAAGAAAAATATATTATTCTCCTAATTGCTATATAGGCTACTTTTTAATAGCTAATATTTTGGATAATCGGATCTGCTGTGCTGGTTCAATCATAGATACAGATTCAATGGATGTTTCCGAAATAGATATATCTGGAACGGGGTCACTCAGACGAGGACAACTGAGACGCTACTCGATAAAGAATATGCGGCTCAGGTCAAGAAAGCCTGTGGAAGTCGGCATGCTGACCACATGCTCCATAAATGTTGCCATCAGACAAAAAAAAAAAGTAGAAATGGAGATAGATGACAGCGGTCACAGAGGGATGCAGGGTCACAGATTTCAGTTTACTAGGCATATTAATATTTGAGTAGTTTCTGGATTTATAAAATTTTTATACCGCATTAATACTTCAATACCCTTTTATGAAGAGACGAAAAATGGTACATTTAAACATAATTTACTAACAGTGCATCAAGAAAGTAAGAGAGTGATTGCCCCATCAGGAAGTTTTCACATGCCAGGGAATAAATCTGGCATGAACATGTGTTGCTGATATAGCAGAGAGATGCTCATCTATTAATAATTATGAGCAACGGTGGAATTTGGTTTCAGTCTCGTATATAGCGATACAGATTCATTCAGTCAAGGGGTCGCGTCTTCGACATCTTCCAACATCCTGACCTGGGATTTCCTATTGTTTATTCGCTGCCACTTCTTAAGGTTTTGGATACGTTCCAAATCCTAACTCTTAGCACATGCAAACTCAGTTCATCAATGTTCCAATTCACCAGCAAAGCCTTGAAAAGTCCAGTCACACATCTTTTGCTTTTAATTATTTGAAATATATCAATGCGGAATTTCTGATACATCAGTCATGAAGTCAATAATGTTGCGAATCAACATTGAAGTAAAACAAACTATACGAATGCCTAAAACACATTAGCTATAAGGAATGTTTTCCTGTTGAAAGATTATTTTTTGTTACATGAGCCCACATCTAATATCTTAATGATGAACGATGTTAACCTGGCTGTAGCCTAATTATTGCCTGCGTTAAAAAATCTTAAGATACCCAGCACAAGTTCTTTGAAGTGTCATCTTAAATGAAAATAATTTCAATATTGTCTCAATATTTTAATATTTGTTAGAATTAGAATTGGTTAATTTTACCAGGTGAAATTAGGACTTCTCTTCCATTCAACCAGGATTATTACAAGCAATTTAATATTGTGCACTCTATCGAATTGTATGGCTACCAACATTATATTTTAATGTATTTTTCAGTTTTAACGCTCCTGTGCAAGCTTAAGGCCTAGTGTAGGCCTAATTCCAGACAGATTGATTTCATTCATAACCCATACGGCTGCCTAAAACATGAAACATGTCAGCGAATCATAGGCCTACACTTAGGCCTTACATCATTAATATTATTACGAGTTCATTTTGTGAAATGTCACATTTTAAGAATTTCCTATATCAGTGTATACGCATATGAATTGAAGTTAAGAATCAAACGTTAGACCTTTGTTCATCCGCAAGCCCTGCTTAATGAATCAATCTGGAGCTTAACTCTTGAGTTCTATTAAAAAAATAACTTCTTTTCTGCATGGGTCTATCTCTATCATAATTGCAATCGTCACTGATTAAACAAAAGCATTCTGGCACTTTGTTGTATCGGTTTACCTGATTTTATTATTATTATTATTATTGTTATTATTATTATTGTTGTTGTACCTGTATTTTCTCGGGGGCCTCCTGTTTCTCCTGTCATAACTTATTCCATTCATTACAATATGATCACTTAATTATTCATGCAAAACAAAGGTTTAGATTCATTTCCCATAAACGCGGATATAACATAGAAAATATACTCAACATTCTTTGAAACAATAATCTAGAGCGAAATTTATTGTACTAATACTAAAAAAGGAAATATAAAAACAGATAAGAGAGCAGTGGTGGTCGCGTGAGTTAAGTTGAAGAACCACCATCATAAAGGAACATCACGAAGGATTTGATCTACAGCTTTTATGAGTCAGGAGTAAATATATCTGGACGCGTGTCTTGGCTTTTACCAAATGGAAGCAAAAATGACACACGTGATCCGCATGCAACGCATGAGCTCGCGAGACAAGTGGAGGATATTACACATGCAAAACACTACTATGATGCTAGTCATGGAACATGAACAACTGTTCTTTCAGAATCACTTTTCACAGTCACACAGTTACTTTTACCTGCAGGATAGGAAGTGTAGAACATCAGCTGTCCTAAAATCGGCTGGGACCGGAGGTTATCCGAACTAACGAAAATCCGGATTATAGAAAAAATAAAATCAGGTAAACTGATGTAACAAAGTGCCAGAATGCTTTTGTTTAATCAGTCAAAATTGCAATTATGATATGCAGAAAATAAGTTTTTTTTAAATTGATTTCCGAGTTAAAGGTCTAGTTTTTTTACGGAAGAATAAAGGTCAAGTTTTCTTCCAGATTTAAATCGTGCAGCATTAGCAGAACTATAGACCTACATATACGATGTGATATCTTGACAATCGCACACTCACATAAAAATGCAAAAAAGATATGTCAAATTGGCCGGCTATGGGATTTGAACCAAGAACATCCAGAATGCGAGTCCAATACGTTACCATCTCGGCTACCTCGCTCAGTTTAAAGATTTAGTTTCATAATCGTAGCGGTCCTGAGTTCAAACCTCGGGGCCGGCGGGTGTGTCATTCGTGGTGGACGAAGCCGTGCCTTGGGTTTTTTTCTCGGGGTTCTCCCATTTCCCCCTCTCATTCCACCAACACTCTCCACTTCATCTCACCTTTCCCCCTTTTCATCATCATCCCGTTTCCACTTCCGGTATCGGGCCTGCTTTGGCAGTCAGCGCCCTTTGTGGGCCTCTCCCGTTCTCCCCGCTGCTTGTGGTCAAGAGGTTGTTGGTGGTGTGTGTCGCGGACCTGTCGGGGCTCCGGTTGGAGGGACCGAATGGGGTGGCGCACACGTGGTATGGTAATAAGGCTTGTTGGATGTAGGGGAGCTCCGTGGGGGCCTGCAGGGGGATCTGCGGTTCGGGGCGGCCTGTGGGCTCGCAACTCATCCCATCCCGGAGGTCGGTACAAAAAGCTTGCGGCTTCGGTGCTTAGGGGTCGTTCCCACCCCGCCTCCCGCCTTAAGGGCGCCTATTCAATTCAATTCATAATCGTATGTGAAGGGTTATTTGTCATAAATAACTGTATTGCAATTTCCAAAGCCGTATAAGAATACTGTAAAAGAATAACTTATGTTGTCATGAAAACTAATTTGCATTTCATAAATGCTTTGTAACATATTATCATAAAATAAGCACTAAATTGGGGTTTACTCCGGTACCGGTCAACCGATTTTTTCCAATATCAATAGGGTCCTTCCCATGGACGTTATAAATGCGTGTAGCAAGTTTTATGAAGATCCGATAAAGCGTATTTGAGTTATCGCGCATCGAGACACACGGACGGACTGACGGACATACATTTTGCCTTCCCGCACAAAATCTCATCAAGTACCGGTACCATACTGGCACTTAACAATGGGAAAATTGTCATTGAATAATAGTTTGGAAATACCATATCAAACCGCTTCAAGTTGCCATAGCATACATAATGAACACTGTAAACAGTATACCTATACAAAATAATGCACACAGTACTGTATGGTATTTAAATAACTTACTCATAGCCTAACTTTAACACGAAATTTTAGCATGTTATTTCTTAACACTATTGCTAAATTTTATCAAGACTACCGAGGAATCCGAACTAAAGGGGGCTTAACAAACGAGATTCAACTGTACTATGGAAGGAAGATGGTTTTAATCCTAAAATATTCCAGTATTTCAGCAAATTTTGTGAATTAGTAAATAGTATTTTAAACAGATTTCGGTACAATACCGTTATTAGCAACATGTTAATTAATAATGTCCACCGCTTTGGCATACGGAATGCGTTTGATCTCCATGTATCAGAATGCTGGTTCAAAACGGGAAATGCCAATCTAACAAGAAGTTTCCTTATTAAATTATACTACTGATTTCTGGGTAACATTTAAATCTGTGGAGTTTCGATTATGAAAACTAGTAATTAGTATTAATAATAACATTTAGAACTTAGTAATAAGAACACCTTTTCTTCTCGTAGGCCTACATGGTTCGATTTCTTCACGTTCTTTGTAATGCAGGGTTATCTACTATTTTTTGTTTATGGATGAAATAATTTTCCTTCTCAGCTGACACATCAATCAATCCTTCCTCCTCAGGGTTGCAGTGGGGCCAAATTTCGATATTCGTCAGAAACGTTTCTGTCTCTCATCTGCTGATAAAAGTCTCAATTTCTACAGACAGTTTACTTCTGACGTTACCTAGCTGCGAGATTTATCTGTCTCACGCACCTGTTTCACTCTAGTTCCAGAATCAGATAAATCGACCTACTTATAGGGTGCGTGTGTGTTTGTGTGCCTTGCGTCTTGGCATTTATTTAATTAATGTTTCAGTAATAATAATAATAATAATAATAATAATAATAATAGTAATAAAAGTAATAATAATAATAACCGTTCTTGAGCCGTATTCGTCTGTTTTTATATTAGGGAAATATCTGCTTTCCGTCTAACCACTACAGGCTAATCGTTTTCAAACGATTTCTTAATAATCCAAGCTAACAATTTAGTATGAAAGTTATGCTAGGAAAGTAGTCTAAACAAACAATTCTGTCACGATTGCTTAGATCAACAGCAAGACAGCCTCATGTGATGCGAAAAGCTAGCAATTGTTAATAGCATCATGCAAAGAATACTTGAAACCGAAGTGTTGTACCTATACTTATCAATGGTATCACATTTTTATGTATATTTTATAATTACGAGTGTGTACTCCTACATAAATCTGGAACCGTCGCTGGTGAGCCTAAGTTTCGTCTGTAAAATCACACACATGAGACTGTCGCATTTGCAACCATGGAAATAACATTGACTAAGGCAGGAAAATAATTTCCGAACTTGGTAAGAGAAAGTCAGGACATTACAACTTTACCACCCGATCACTAATAGTAAAGCCTATAACTATAACATCGTTAACCCTTAAACTGGTAAGATTTACTTTATTAGAAATGTCGATCTCTCAGACCTTCATTAAAATAGACCTATAATACCTTATTACATTAGTAACAACATTTAATGAGAATATTATAGGAGAAAAATTCCTCCGGCACTGGGACTTGAACCCAGGACCTTTGGCTATTCGCGCCAATGCTCTACCAACTGAGCTAAGCCGGAGCTCAATTCACAGCGCCAGATGGAACTTCTCTCCTATGACTGATTGCCCTAATGGTCTACCTCACAGACAGACAAGTTATGTCGTGTGCCTCACAGTACTGCATATGACATAACTTGTCTGTCTGTGAGGTAGACCATTAGGGCAATCAGTCATAGGAGAGAAGTTCCATCTGGCGCTGTGAATTGAGCTCCGGCTTAGCTCAGTTGGTAGAGCATTGGCGCGAATAGCCAAAGGTCCTGGGTTCAAGTCCCAGTGCCGGAGGAATTTTTCTCCTATAATATTCTCATGTAGTGTCCAACAGAGACAATAATCTGTGGCTCATGAATGCTTATATATCTAACATTTAATGAGTTAAACTTTCAAAAACTAACAGTTTATTTTAACTAAAATAACACACATAAATTTTGTAATTTTTACTAAACAATTAAGAAATTCTGCCAGTACTACTCCTTATGAATATTTGTAAGAAATTTCAAACATGAAAATAAACGAGAGTGATTGGTCTATACCCGAGGAACTGCTAAACGTTATTGGTCAATATCAAACACGCGGCGTATGAATGGAATGGTCACTCTAAAAAGTGATAAAAAGGTCTTATTGAAATAATTATATGGAGATCAAGCTCACAAGCTATGGTATGACATCATCTATGTAAATATATGTACATATAGTGGTCTCGCGGAACAATATTTCAATGTAAGGGTTAATATAGAAATCTAGGTCATGATCTTATCCTTATGAACTGATCTATTTAGAAAGGAAAAGTAACTTGTCATGAACGAAATGAGTCTTCAGGCCTATAATTTAAAATATTCTAACATCAATAATTCGACATAGCTGGTGCAGAGATACTGTGCCCCCTCTACTAACTAGTAGATCAGAGGTTCGAGGGTACAAGCCCGGCTGAAGTCAGTAGACTTTACAATATGTAAAAATCTTGGACACGAAGCCCTCCGTGGGTTCCGGGTCATAGATTTACGGCATGTTAAAGGCCTCCAAGGCGAGATAGAGTCTCTGAAGAAAATTTCCCGATTCTTCGTCCTAGTAATACCTTAGTTTTCTCCTAGATGGTGTCGTGTTGATGGGTCTATCAACTGGCATTCTGATATTTACAGGAAAATAAGCGTTACTGAATTTGTCTTCGATAATGAAACCTCCCCAAAAGGCCCAGTGCTCCGAGTATGGAGATATTTGACTGAATACCAATAATGCATGAGTTTGTTTATTTACTTGAGTGTTTTTTTGCTGTTGCGACAGTTGTGTACTGGTACATAGAGTCGTGGGTGTGCTAAAATTTTGCCACCCCACTTTTTTGTATGCCTATAAATCTTTAGACTATCGTATTTATGTATATATAATTGCCACCGAACTAGGCTGGGATCGAGCCCGCGAACTTTGGAACAGAAAACTAGTGCTTATTTTATTATTGAGCAGAACAGAGCTTAGTGTAGGCCTAAGCATTCTTATAAAGAACATGGTTGAGTGTTAGATTCTCGATTCACAAGTTAACTCCAATTAGCTTGTGGGAGATGACCATGCATTCACTCCAAGTACGCACTCCTGTGATACTCCCATTAAAGACTTCTAGGAACTGTAAACATGAGGACTTTATACATGGATCGTTCATGCTCTCCAGCGCAGAAGCATGATTCTTAATCCGCAAAGAACTGTTTCCACGAAAATGAAGCTTAATGTTGATTCACAACTCGTTGCTTTAGCTAGAAGGCTTTTGTCTGCGCTGGTATATGTTAAAGTAATATCTTTTTAAAACTCTTGTTTAGATGCACTCTCTTTACATACGAAGCAACTCCATGTTATCGACAACGTCTGGTTATAAATACTTTTACTAGTTCCCTAGCTATTAATGAAAACATCTTGTTGCCCTTCTAGTTAAAACCTCCGGGTAAGAGGTTATTAAAAAATAATAGGCTTACTGTGTAAAGTTTTACTGGTATATTTAAACACTTATACGTCCTCGATGTTTCTGCTTTATTATACATAAACATAAATTATTAATAATCTAAAAGAAAAAAAAAAGAAAAAAAAAATACATGTGTCACTTCAGAAAGTAAAGAATCAATATGTGGTATTGAGCTACGAGTATCAGATCTTCGCTTTGATTTTATAGGCATTACAAGTTAATGCATAACTTATATCAGCCCAACCTAACCATTCTTAGCAGGGAAAGGTTTTTATTTTTTATTTTATACAAAGATTGAAGTGTAAAAATTTAAAGATAAATTGAGGTAATGACACAAAAATATAATCACAAACTCATTTCTTGCCATTCAAATAATGTTATCTTTGCTAATTTTATCCTAACGACGCGACGTGATTTAAGGTTGCATTATGACGATGGCTTGAAATATAAAAGCGTGACAATGATGAACAAATTAATGCTAGCTTCAGCCAGAAAAATGTTGCCATTATTTGCATTGGTAGCTGTGGTGAAAACATAATAAATAATGCCATTAAAATTCCTGAACTGATCAATATTATAACCGATGTCCCACGAAAGGTGGCAGTCAAGAACGCTGACATAACCTATACCATAACAACTAGCTTGGACTTACTAAAAGGAACTTAATTATATATTCTTACACTACAGATGGCAGTGAAGTCAATCCTATTAATTACTCGGGGAAAGAATTGGAGTTATCAAAGTTTATCTAGCCCCCTACTCGTACAAACCTCAGCCTAAACTGTGAGCTTGGAAGCTTTCGTTTGGCCTACTTAAAAAGTGGAAAAACCCCTAAAATGTATTAAATACACCTAAAACATAACGCAATGGTCATTCATATTTTTAATTTTATCTGAGTACCGTATCTCAATTGCTTTATCACCACGTTCAAGGTTCTATAAAATACTCTTTATGTTTGAAAATTTCAGATTAAAGGGGTAGCCTACACCCAAGATCTGTAGGTCTAGTGCAATATTTTTAAAATAACAATGGATAGGAAAATTTATTGCATAAATAAATTGCATGATGCAGAAGTGAGAATAACTTATTTCTAGTTATTATTAAGGTTGAAAGTCGGCCGAGGTGGTCTGGAAGTAGCGTGTCCGCCTCTAAATTCGAAGGTCGCGGGATCAAACCCGGCCGCAGCAGGACGTGAAACTCCTGGGCATGAACTTTAAGCTGGGGGGCCCGTGTCGTAGATTTACGGTACGTAAAATAACTCCAAGCCTAAATTAGAGCCTCTGGATAAAATTTCTCGATCCCTTTCACGTCCAAGTAATACCTTGGTTTCCGGTGGGGTGGGGGGTTGTGAGGCGATGGGCTTACCACCTGTCCCTCTGCCCTCTTTTGGAAAATAATCGTAACAAAATTAATATAGGAAATGAAACTTCCACTTGGAGGCCCTATGCCCCACCATAGCAAATTTAACTTCAAGTAACATACCACTTATTCATAGATTTCCGTCTGTAGTGAAGCACAACTTACAGTACCTGGTACAGTGATACCTCGAGATACGAGTTTAATTCGTTCCGTAACCTTGATCGTATGTCAATTTGCTCGTATCTCAAAGCAATTTTCCCCATTGAAATTAATTGAAATGCCATTAATCCGTTCCAGCCCCAAATATGCTACCCCCAATTGTTTTTGTTACGTGTTTTTGAATAAGAAAAATGTATTCATAAATGACAAATATTGTATAAAAACATAATAAAAGAGAATGTAAAGCAAAAAAAACTGGTTTTATAAAGTGTACATACATATTTGTTACACTTTCTTCGGACCCATGGTTATAAAAAGAAATGTGATAAAGTATGTAAATGCACAAAAAGCGCAAAGCCCTAGAAAAACTTAGCAAAGATGTTTCGACAGCGAGGTAAACAAGCACACTGGGGGAATACGTGGGATAATGCGCGAGACGCACGAGGCGCAGGCGCAGTAAACTTGTGGGCCGTGTGCAGCGTCGCAGCTGGCCGTTCCTCGTATCTCAAATGTTGCTCGTATTTCAAAACAAAACTTCGCTCGCTCGACAGCTCGTATCTCAAATAACTCGTATGTTAGGGCATTCATAACTCAAGGTACCACTGTACCTAAAATAACTAAACCAGTGATCCGCGAGAGCACCGGGAGTGGTCCGCGGGAGGGTGCGGCAGCACATGTAAATAAGCTGCCAATGAAAAGGGATTTTGAAAGTGATGTGCGTTGAACGAGATGATGTGAATATGTCCGTGCCCATGACTATCAATTGCTGAATTAAGAAATCTTTAAATAATAATTATTAGGGTATGATGCAAAATAATGTTTATAACTTATGTTTAAATGTCGCATATGAACTCTACCAACATTAAACAATTTTTGTATGAGCAGGGATTCTCCACTTTATTATTAATTAAAAAACAAAATAAATCGGCTAGGTACAGACAGAGATTTGAGATTAGCTGTAAGCAACAGCCTAACTCCCAGAATTCCTCACCTTTTCAAATTCGTGCACAAAGTCACACTGAGGAAAACACTGAGGTGAACATTTTTTTGAACGTCCTTTTTCAAACAAAACTGTTGTTTCAACATAAATTTGTAATGAGGGTTTTTATATTATGTAGCGGCTACATTATAAAAAAGTATTCATTCATTAAATAATTAAGTTGCACTGTACCCTAATATTAATAGAGTAATAATAAATATACAACTGAAAGGGGGTATGGCGGGGAAGGGGGGGAGTGGTCCGTGCATGATTCAATTTCAGACTGAGTGGCCCGCAGAGTTCTACGGGTTGGGAACCAGTGAACTAAACTATTACATTTTCTTTTGATTGTTGGTACGATCACATTGTATCAAGGCACATTTCACAAAACTGCCACGACGCGATGCCCCATATTATTAACTGTACTAAAGGAAATAAAATGGTCTGCGCACGCCAATGGGCAATGGTAATAAGCAGGGCCCGGATTCTGATGACCTAAAATTGTTTGAAAAATGACCTATAAAATGACCCTGAATTTTAAAGAAAATGACTTAATAATTAGAAAGAATGACCTAAAAACTGATATTTTATTTTTAAAAATTATTGTTGTCCACAAAAATATATAGGCTAGACATGTGTACGTAATTGTAAAATTGTAAATGTAGAAAGGATATTGTAGGTCTAAAAACTTTGTTCTTGATTGGAACATTTGAGAAGAAAAGTAAGAAATTTGTTTTTAAAGTATATTCTACAAAAATGTTGTATTATAGTAACCTAGTCTTTTATTTAAAATAAATGCATGAAAATGACAAAATAAGGAAGCAAATGACTCAAAAATGATAAAATAATGAAGCAAATGACTCGAAAATGACAAAATAATGACGTGAAATTGAAATAAATGCCCTAAAAATTTAAAATTGCATAAAATGACAAAAAATTACCAAATAAAAATTCATTTCTATAAACTAGAAGCCATGATTAGGATTTATCTACAAGTTGGCAATGTCTATGCTGCATCAATAATAAGATGACATGTCATCAGAATCCAGGCCCTGGTAATAAGTAATAACTAACAATAGCCATGTCTTAAGAGTCTACACAATTCCCAGCTTGCAGTTCGTTTTAATCGAGACTGAAAGACGTTACTTACGTATTCGGAAAGAAGAACTTTTGCTTTTCAACTGTACTGTAAAGAAGAAAGTGGCCTATGTAATATAAACACAATGCCCGATTCAGAATCTGGACTGGCGTCACGATGCACAGTTTGCAGGGGAAACAAGGCAAGAAACCACCTACATATATAGCACGAGTTATGGTCCACTGCCCTACAGAAAATCCTGTTTGTGATATCCCTGGAGGTAAAAAAAAGAGTTGTGAGGTTAGAGCCGGCAAGCGAACAAGCCTTGTAAGAACAGAGCCCGGTGTTCTATGCAAGGTCATACGATGCCGGTCATATCAGTCGGCCGACCAGTCGCCCAGATCTCCTCCAGTTCTTTGTTCGCGCTTAACACATGGTGTGCGGGCTGCATCAAATTCAAGACGCCTGCTCCCACGTGTATGATCCTCATTCCTGGTTTTAATGTGTCAGCTTATGGGTATAATGCACTTTCATGAATGTATATTTAATAACTGCATTAAACTTCCCTTGTCTATTAAAACAATGAGTCTGAGGTCCTGTATTCTTGAGAAATTTATACGAGGAAAGTTCTAGAAACCTGATAATGGGATCGAACCATGTTTTGGTGGAACTTCACTGAACATTTTTCTCTAAGATTAGATCAGATTAGAACGGTAGGTGTGAAATATACCAAGAAATAATTAAAACATAATGAAGACATGAAGCAAAATGTTTTCTGGATCAGCATAGATTTTCAGATAAAATTCGATTGAGAACAACATGCTACTAAGTAATCTGCTATATTTCCCCTTTCTTCCATACAGAAAGATGGGAAAAATCCGGAAACAAACCAAGCAAGGAAAACAATAATAGTAATAATAATTTCCTCAGTGGCCGATTAACGTCCTTATCATTAGGTCGAAGGATCGCAGTTTTTATTAATATCTTTCGCCGGTCAAAGCCAATTTTTCATGACACTTTTATCTTGTATTCCTTTTTTTCTTTTTTATATTTTCCCGTTTTCGTGGTTGACTATCTTTAACGAACACAAATACCCATAGCCGAGGAGGGACTCAAAACCTATAGCCTTCTTCACCACGGCTCCAAGGCAGCATGACATTACCTACCGCGGCTCAGGACAGTACAAATCCGACTGAGGACGTAGGAATTGCAGTGGTAAAAGCCAGCAACGTGCCCTAAAGCCGTTGATCCCGTGTCTTAGACTTTCGGCCCTTTACACACACAAGAATTTACCCAGAGTAAAATTGCGGGCCATTTCACGTCCTAGCAGTTTCTCCTTCTCCTTCACTGTACTTCCGTAGGCCATCACCTCACCACTGACGCTTTGGGGAAATGAAAGAATTGTAGTATTACCCTGATTAAAACGTATTTACTAGTTGTAAGAAACGTTTGCAGCTACAGAAGACGTTTAAAATCCCAGCGATCACACAAACAACTAGGTTACAATAATTAATAATAATAATAATAATAATAATAATAATAATAATAATAATAATACAATTACCACATCTAATCCATGCTAGGAAAAGAAGGAAACATTTCAGCAAGCCTGAAACCCACCAGAATGTTCCTATCACGAAACTGTGAGATACCATCTCTGCGCTGTTCTATAATAATTAGATATCGTGAGTAGTATGGTTTCCCCACCTACGTCATTGCAGGATTGGCAGGATTAATGACGTCACCGCAGGAGCCGGAGGGGAGGGAGGGGAGGGAGGAATGATGACGTCACAAGTGGGCGTGGCCTATGACGTCACAAGTGGGCGTGGCTATGACGTCAGTGGCGGATTGTATGACGTCACAAGTGGGCGTGGCAATAACCACGTGATTCAAAATGGCGTCGGTTCCGGTTCCTATTGCAAATGGCGGCGGTTCCGGTTCCGTGGCGTACGAAGCGCGAAATTTAAAATTTGAAAATTAATAATATAAATGGCGGCACTTCCGGTTCCTATTTCAAATGTAGGACGAAGCGCGAAATTCAAAATTTGCGAATTTATAATGTAATTGGTTACGTTTCCGGCGCGAAAATCAAAATTTGGAAATTTATAATGAAAATGGCTACGTTTGCAAATGGCGTAAGGTGGGCGGATGGCGGTTGATTTGAAAATTGCAAAAGGTGGAAATTGAATATTACAATTGCAAATAGCGGATGGTGGGAAATTTGAAATTTGTATATTGGTATTGTTTTACAAGATGGCGGCATTGCTTACGTCATTGCAGGATTATGAATTGATGACGTCATTGCAGGATTACGAATTGATGACGTCATTGCAGGATTGGAAGGATTAGATCACGTGACAGGTGGAATGTTTTATGACGTCATTGCAGGATTACGAATTGATGACGTCATTGCAGGATTGGCAGGATTAGATCATGTGACAGGTGGATTGTTTTATGACGTCACAGCAGATTTTAATCTATATGTCTTTTTTACACGGAAGTATCGTTTCATCACGTACGCCAGAACATCGCATAAATGCATCGTTATCAGTTTTCTGTAAGATGATTATTTTTCTAAAATCTAGTGACTCAACCTAGAGTAAATGTGGTCGATGCGTAAGGCTTACAACCATACCGACAATCTGGACCTCCTAATTTATTATTAGTTGGAAATGTAGAGAAGCGTTATTTTATTCCTTCGTAAATATGGTAGCTTTCGTGTTAAAACTATATTTTATTTATAAGATTTTAATCCTAGCCCAAGGGGTTAACTCAGCTTCTGGCTTAGCGGATAGTCGTAAATTTTCCTATCATGATCGAAGCATAATCTTACGTGTTGAATTATCTTCAAATCCCCCAGTATAATGTCGGAATAATATTATATCATACTTCATTATTCAAAGGCGTCTTGTAAAGTCATTGTATAGAACTGTTGGTAGTGAGCTCGATCCCCGGTCAGTAATGAGCTTCAAACCTCTAGTATAATGATGGAATAATATTATGCTAATAATTACAGGTTTTTATAAGACCGATACACTATGTGTTATACCAACGCAGAACAATGGTTGGATTGCATTGTACGTGCAGAGATTTGCTTGCTTAACAGTTTTATCAGCTTGCCCTCCATACATGTTATCTCTCTTACTATGCAGCGGTAATATAACGCTGTACGCTTATTGCTATCTTACAACGTCATTCATTGAGACTTCCTTTTAAATCCCAACTCTATCATATTATAAAGTCGCAGGCCAGTACTTTTAAATATTAAATCCTATTCATTGCACATGTCTTATGTAGTATTAGTCAACAGTATTTTTATTGCGGAATATTAAAAACTTATATTGTAATATTTCATCGCAGAGTGGTAGTGAACTTATTTTGTAATATTCCATCGCTGAGTGGTTCTGAGTTCGATTCAAAGTCAGTAAAGGCATATTCAGCTTTTTTCACAAGCAGGAAACGCGAAATATCAAATAACTGCTGATAAGCTTTAGCGTATATTTACCAAGTCGTGAGGCTAGTCAGCATTTTTTTAAACTGCAATCTTTCCATTGGTGTAAAATATATTTATCCTGTTGTGAGGCTATTTCATAACGTCATCACTACAGACCTACTTCTCGTATAATGTTTGGCCGCTAGCTTTTAAATACGAGGTTGAAAGTTGCAATACATTCATTTGAAGCGCCACGGAGTTTTAGAGTTTAGATGATTAAATATGCATTACCTATTTTTATGTACGATGCTTTCATTCACCGTTCTACAAACGGACTTGATCAAATTGTTTACTTTATACATCACGTAACAGTCCTATTACAAATAGTAGAAACTCAAAATAGCTAGAGGTTCGAGTTTTCAAAACTTACAATTTTTTCCATATTTAGACTTTCAATTAAATTTATGTTTTTATTTTACAAGATCACCAGTAATTTTTACTATGATCCACAACGGTGGCGCGGCTCCAAACACCCTCAATGTCTACCACTGATGTTTTATAAAGTCGTTATTATATTAAAATTATATTTTAATTTCAAGGTGGTCTGTGTTAGAGCTTTTTCCATGAATATGTCATCCTCAGATCCAACTAAGTTTTAACTTTTGCTTCCATCCGTATATATTTTCATTGAATAATCCACATATTCTTCCACTTTGCTAATTACTCTTAAGTCCACTGGATGAAGTCAGTTGTGAGAATCTCACAAAGCTTTCTCTACCCTCAAAATTGTAACAACTTTAATGTCCTCCAACATACAGATTTTACATCATAGAGCAAAAATATTTTTCCAGGTTATAATATTGAGATTATTTTAGCTTTTTTCCATAGATTTAGGGAATTTTCTATTTGTTAATCATCCACTATCAATCATCGTTATCTTGCTCACTATATCGGCTTCTCCACGAGCTTTTAAATGTTCATTATGTTCTAAAACATTCATAATTTCTGAATGTATACAAATATAATCTCCGGTGTTTATTGGTATCTTTGTTTCTTCTCTTAACCTTCTCCAAAATTAACTATCTTCTTATTATTATCTGGCTCATAGCATCTTCTTTACTAATTGTATTCGTTTCTAAAATATGGTTGTTAACACTATGCTTTTCCTTATTTTTGTCAGATCTAAGTTTGTATATTTCATTCCATGAGTGTTGCTCTTTACACATTTCTTGCACTAATTCATTATTCTTTATAATACGATACCTTCTCATTAGTATACAAATGTCATAGATTTTTACCTAATTTACACCATCATGTTTTGAATTAGTTTCTTAACTTTACACCATTTTTTTAACTTAACCTACACAATATTCCATCAATTTTTTCTTTTTATCATACAACCTACCTAATTATCCTAACAAAATGGGATTATCACCAAGTTAACATACATTTTTTCTATAATACATCACAAGTTTAGCGGTTAAAGATAATATGCTTATTGTTTTTACATGTTCTATAACGTGGTACTACACCAGTTCTAACATTGCCTATGAACTCGACATGTCTGAGACCAATATTTTAAATGTACTTGATACAAATATAATTTTTTACGAGATCTTCATCATAATTTACAGAGCACCTAATAGTTATTTGTAATATTGTTTTAAATCTAAAGTCATTGTATCCGATAGTCTTCACAATATTTCATTTTAATTTTTCGGTTATGTTCGTTCTATATAGGTATTTCATTTATACAATCAAGCTATATAACCTTAAAGGGTCACATCCTACTTCGTATCAACCGCTCATTCTACAATATTTCATGTCGGTACTAGGTGATAATATTAAGGTCTAAGTTGTAACCACAACGGTTTTTCAAATACGAGCTACCATTTCTTTATACAGCTGAATCTTCAGAAGTCCTTACAAAGGTCAGTACATACCGTTTTAAGGTTTTTATTCAGATAAATCCGTTCACGATTGGTATATACCCACTACAAATCCACAGCGTAGATATTAGCTCTAACGACAACATACAGTCTTTTCTCATCCATCCATATGTATTTGTTCTTCCCATTTCCTTTTTGCCACTTGAAATAATTTCGGTGTACACTTATTTATAGTATTTATCTTTATAAATATCAAATATCAGTACTCATTAAGAATTAAATTACGTTTACATCCAAGTGGGGTACTCTTCACATTCTGCTTTTCCTATATTATATCACATGCTTTATTTATTTATTTATTTATTCAAAATCTTAACATCAGTAGAGTAAGAAGTAAAATATGTATTATAAAGAAATCTTTTTCGTTACAACTTCAACAGAATTTTTTCATCTCATAATGTATACAAAAGTTCAGTCACATCCTTAAATTATATTCCAAATTCATCTCCCTCATTACATAACCTTCCTTCAAGATGATTATTTATTTATCAAGTCATCAAATATCAAAAAAGTTAAAAAATCTATTTAATTAATTATAATCATTGAATTTTAGCTAATTTGTGACATCATATGTGAAATATTTTTCTTAGCTTCTGGTAATATGCATATTATATTTTATGTATCAAATGATTATGCAAATATCAGAGTCAAGAAAATAACATACATCTTCTAGCATATAGAGAGTAAGTTTCACAACGCAAAACGTACACGTGAGAAGGTGTTGATTAGTCAGCAAAGTATATCAGGATCCAAGTCTCTATACCATACACCTTCATTAAGGAAAAAAGATATCGCGTATAATTTTCATAATAAGCATTTATATTTTGCATGCTTTTTCCCTAACGTCCTGATTATAATATTCAATTAGATATAAGTTACCATAGCTATGTTATCAATACAATGTTGAGGTTCAGGTTTTACATCTGCTTCATGTATGAAACTTGGAAATAAGACTTAGATATCGCATAAATTTCATAACCTGTTCATGTTTCGCGGCACCTAATAGTTATTGGTAATATTGTTTTAAATTTAAAGTCATTGCCTAAGTTCTCATCATTACTTAAAATACATTTGAACTCAACCAGTCTTAGACCCATATTTTATAAACACTTGACACAAGTAATATTTTTACGAGATCTTTATCATAATTTACAGATCACCTAATCATCTCCATTTTGCTTCAAAGTGATGTTCTTTACGCATTTCTTTTATAATGTGGTACCATCTCCTTAGTATGCAAAATGTCATAGATTTTTACCTAGTTTGCACCATCATGTTTGAATTAGTTTCTCAGCTTTCCACTGATGTTTAACTGAACCTATACAATAGTCCATCAATTTTTTCTTTTTATCATACAACCTACCTAATTATCCTAACAAAATGGGATTATTACCAAGTTAACATACATTTTTTATATAATACATCACAAGTTTAGCTTTTAAAGATAATATGCTTAAGTTCTCATCATTACTTAAAATGCCTTTGAACTCGACATGTCTTAGACCCATATTTTAAATGCACTTGAAACAAATATAATTTTTTGCGAGATCTTTATCATAATTTACAGAGCACCTAATAGTTATTTGTAATATTGTTTCAAATTTAAAGTCATTGTATCCGCTAGTCTTCACAATATTTCATTTTAATTTTTCGGATATGCTTGTTCTATATAGGTATTCCATTTCTACAGTCAAACTATCCCTAAGAAGTACTCTTTTATTACTTCAGGTTTGGTATAGAACATTATGAAAGATATTCTTCCATAACTTTTCTTAGAGTTCTTTGTATGTTTTTCCTTAACGCTATGGTAATAATATTCTAGTAGATAAGGGTTCAGTTTTTGCATTTCATTCATGTATGTGAAATAGAAATAAAAATTATAAATGAGTTTCTACAGGTTCTTGCACATAATATACAACACATTTCAAATATTATATCAAGATATTCATCGGAGTCCATCAATCTCTTACCTTTATCCCACAATCTATACATCTTTTATATATTGTACAGCATAGTGGATATCATTTTGAAATTACTTTTTACATATAAAATTATCAACTATTTTATGTTCACGCTATATGTTTAAGTACGTGCTCTACGTTTTTACATAAATTCATTATAAGTACCAAATTTTCCACATAAATTAACGAAAATAACGAAGTTTGCTCGTAAAATAACTATAAATATCGACTTTTATACATAGAAAGGTGAAAAATTACACATTCACATACACACATAACACAATCACTTCATTTCTAGGAGAGTAGACCTTCATTTCACATACACATATATAGACCAAGACCAAGACCAAGACCGAGAAACAAAACCAAGACCAAGACCAAGACCAAGACCAAGACCAAGACCAAGACCAAGACCAAGACCAAGACCAAGACCAAGACCAAGACCAAGACCAAGACCAAGACCAAGACCAAGACCAAGACCAAGACCAAGACCAAGACCAAGACCAAGACCAAGACCAAGACCAAGACCAAGACCAAGACCAAGACCAAGACCAAGACCAAGACCAAGACCAAGACCAAGACCAAGACCAAGACCAAGACCAAGACCAAGACCAAGACCAAGACCAAGACCAAGACCAAGACCAAGACCAAGACCAAGACCAAGACCAAGACCAAGACCAAGACCAAGACCAAGACCAAGACCAAGACCAAGACCAAGACCAAGACCAAGACCAAGACCAAGACCAAGACCAAGACCAAGACCAAGACCAAGACCAAGACCAAGACCAAGACCAAGACCAAGACCAAGACCAAGACCAAGACCAAGACCAAGACCAAGACCAAGACCAAGACCAAGACCAAGACCAAGACCAAGACCAAGACCAAGACCAAGACCAAGACCAAGACCAAGACCAAGACCAAGACCAAGACCAAGACCAAGACCAAGACCAAGACCAAGACCAAGACCAAGACCAAGACCAAGACCAAGACCAAGACCAAGACCAAGACCAAGACCAAGACCAAGACCAAGACCAAGACCAAGACCAAGACCAAGACCAAGACCAAGACCAAGACCAAGACCAAGACCAAGACCAAGACCAAGACCAAGACCAAGACCAAGACCAAGACCAAGACCAAGACCAAGACCAAGACCAAGACCAAGACCAAGACCAAGACCAAGACCAAGACCAAGACCAAGACCAAGACCAAGACCAAGACCAAGACCAAGACCAAGACCAAGACCAAGACCAAGACCAAGACCAAGACCAAGACCAAGACCAAGACCAAGACCAAGACCAAGACCAAGACCAAGACCAAGACCAAGACCAAGACCAAGACCAAGACCAAGACCAAGACCAAGACCAAGACCAAGACCAAGACCAAGACCAAGACCAAGACCAAGACCAAGACCAAGACCAAGACCAAGACCAAGACCAAGACCAAGACCAAGACCAAGACCAAGACCAAGACCAAGACCAAGACCAAGACCAAGACCAAGACCAAGACCAAGACCAAGACCAAGACCAAGACCAAGACCAAGACCAAGACCAAGACCAAGACCAAGACCAAGACCAAGACCAAGACCAAGACCAAGACCAAGACCAAGACCAAGACCAAGACCAAGACCAAGACCAAGACCAAGACCAAGACCAAGACCAAGACCAAGACCAAGACCAAGACCAAGACCAAGACCAAGACCAAGACCAAGACCAAGACCAAGACCAAGACCAAGACCAAGACCAAGACCAAGACCAAGACCAAGACCAAGACCAAGACCAAGACCAAGACCAAGACCAAGACCAAGACCAAGACCAAGACCAAGACCAAGACCAAGACCGAGACCGAGAAACAAGACCAAGACCAAGACCAAGACCACAGGCTCCAAATTTAAGATTCCATTTCGAAACTTCATATTTCTGAACGTTTAGTCACACTATAAAACATCATTTTCTACATAAAGTCACTATAATTATCGAAGTTTTTACATAAACTAACTATAAATACAGAAATTCGTCGGAGTCCATCAAACTCTTACGTTTTCCCACAATCTATTATTCTTTTATATGTTTAAGTACATGCTCTACGTTTTTGTACTTTGATCAGAAATGATCCCATCACTCATTTCATAACCTCACCCTCACAGCTTCAAGGATGAATTACATCTAACTCTATTTGTCATGTAGAAACTATTTATTAAGTCTCGTTTCGTTCTCGTTTAGTTCTCGTTTAGTTCTCGTTTAGTTCTCGTTTTAGGTCTATTTTTCTGTATATTTCGTTCTCGTTTAGTTCTCGTCTCGTCTCGTCTAGTTCTCGTTTAGTTCTCGTTTTAGGTCTATTTCTCTGTATATTTCGTTCTCGGTTTATTTCTCTGTAAAATTCTCGTTTTTGGTCCAATTCTCGGTATAAATCTTAAAGAACTGATCTTATGTATTTACCACAAGAACCAGATCAAGAACAACAACAACATCACCATTATAGTCATATCTGCTTAAGGATTTGGAATGATGTGATACATATTATAACGAGAAACTATATAAAACAGATGGTCAAGGTTTGCATACTCTAAAATTTAATAAGTCATCACTAAGAATATTCTATCTGATTAAGACACGTACGTATGGAAAATAAAAAACATGTACATTTGTTTGTATCTTTTCTTTTTATTGTATCCATCACCCATTATTCACATCTCAACTTATAGTGTGAGACATTATATCACAGTTTTGGTTAGGATAGGTTATGTTATGTTAGGTTAGGTTAGCAGGTAGGTTAGCAGGATGATATTTTAAAATTATTTCTACATTAATGAAAATTCTAAGTTAGGTTAGGTAGGTTATGTTGGGTTAGGTTATGTTAGGTTAGGTTAGGTTATGTTATGTTAGGTTAGGTTAGCAGGATGATATTTTAAAACCATTTCTAGAAACATTGATAAAATGTGCCAAGGAGCTTAGCCTTTCTATCAATGTAGAAATGATTTTAAAATATCCTGCTAACCTAACCTAACATAACATAACCTAACCTAACCTAACATAACCTAACCCAACATAACCTACCTAACCTAACTTAGAATTTTCATTAATGTAGAAATAATTTTAAAATATCATCCTGCTAACCTAACCTAACATAACATAACCTATCCTAACCAAAACTGTGATATAATGTCTCACACTATAAGTTGAGATGTGAATAATGGGTGATGGATACAATAAAAAGAAAAGATACAAACAAATGTACATGTTTTTTATTTTCCATACGTACGTGTCTTAATCAGATAGAATATTCTTAGTGATGACTTATTAAATTTTAGAGTATGCAAACCTTGACCATCTGTTTTATATAGTTTCTCGTTATAATATGTATCACATCATTCCAAATCCTTAAGCAGATATGACTATAATGGTGATGTTGTTGTTGTTCTTGATCTGGTTCTTGTGGTAAATACATAAGATCAGTTCTTTAAGATTTATACCGAGAATTGGACCAAAAACGAGAATTTTACAGAGAAATAAACCGAGAACGAAATATACAGAGAAATAGACCTAAAACGAGAACTAAACGAGAACTAGACGAGACGAGACGAGAACTAAACGAGAACGAAATATACAGAAAAATAGACCTAAAACGAGAACTAAACGAGAACTAAACGAGAACTAAACGAGAACGAAACGAGACTTAATAAATAGTTTCTACATGACAAATAGAGTTAGATGTAATTCATCCTTGAAGCTGTGAGGGTGAGGTTATGAAATGAGTGATGGGATCATTTCTGATCAAAGTACAAAAACGTAGAGCATGTACTTAAACATATAAAAGAATAATAGATTGTGGGAAAACGTAAGAGTTTGATGGACTCCGACGAATTTCTGTATTTATAGTTAGTTTATGTAAAAACTTCGATAATTATAGTGACTTTATGTAGAAAATGATGTTTTATAGTGTGACTAAACGTTCAGAAATATGAAGTTTCGAAATGGAATCTTAAATTTGGAGCCTGTGGTCTTGGTCTTGGTCTTGGTCTTGTTTCTCGGTCTTGGTCTTGTTTCTCGGTCTCGGTCTTGTTTCTCGGTCTCGGTCTCGGTCTCGGTCTCGGTCTCGGTCTCGGTCTCGGTCTCGGTCTCGGTCTCGGTCTCGGTCTCGGTCTCGGTCTCGGTCTCGGTCTCGGTCTCGGTCTCGGTCTCGGTCTCGGTCTCGGTCTCGGTCTCGGTCTCGGTCTCGGTCTCGGTCTCGGTCTCGGTCTCGGTCTCGGTCTCGGTCTCGGTCTCGGTCTCGGTCTCGGTCTCGGTCTCGGTCTCGGTCTCGGTCTCGGTCTCGGTCTCGGTCTCGGTCTCGGTCTCGGTCTCGGTCTCGGTCTCGGTCTCGGTCTCGGTCTCGGTCTCGGTCTCGGTCTCGGTCTCGGTCTCGGTCTCGGTCTCGGTCTCGGTCTCGGTCTCGGTCTCGGTCTCGGTCTCGGTCTCGGTCTCGGTCTCGGTCTCGGTCTCGGTCTCGGTCTCGGTCTCGGTCTCGGTCTCGGTCTCGGTCTCGGTCTCGGTCTCGGTCTCGGTCTCGGTCTCGGTCTCGGTCTCGGTCTCGGTCTCGGTCTCGGTCTCGGTCTCGGTCTCGGTCTCGGTCTCGGTCTCGGTCTCGGTCTCGGTCTCGGTCTCGGTCTCGGTCTCGGTCTCGGTCTCGGTCTCGGTCTCGGTCTCGGTCTCGGTCTCGGTCTCGGTCTCGGTCTCGGTCTCGGTCTCGGTCTCGGTCTCGGTCTCGGTCTCGGTCTCGGTCTCGGTCTCGGTCTCGGTCTCGGTCTCGGTCTCGGTCTCGGTCTCGGTCTCGGTCTCGGTCTCGGTCTCGGTCTCGGTCTCGGTCTCGGTCTCGGTCTCGGTCTCGGTCTCGGTCTCGGTCTCGGTCTCGGTCTCGGTCTCGGTCTCGGTCTCGGTCTCGGTCTCGGTCTCGGTCTCGGTCTCGGTCTCGGTCTCGGTCTCGGTCTCGGTCTCGGTCTCGGTCTCGGTCTCGGTCTCGGTCTCGGTCTCGGTCTCGGTCTCGGTCTCGGTCTCGGTCTCGGTCTCGGTCTCGGTCTCGGTCTCGGTCTCGGTCTCGGTCTCGGTCTCGGTCTCGGTCTCGGTCTCGGTCTCGGTCTCGGTCTCGGTCTCGGTCTCGGTCTCGGTCTCGGTCTCGGTCTCGGTCTCGGTCTCGGTCTCGGTCTCGGTCTCGGTCTCGGTCTCGGTCTCGGTCTCGGTCTCGGTCTCGGTCTCGGTCTCGGTCTCGGTCTCGGTCTCGGTCTCGGTCTCGGTCTCGGTCTCGGTCTCGGTCTCGGTCTCGGTCTCGGTCTCGGTCTCGGTCTCGGTCTCGGTCTCGGTCTCGGTCTCGGTCTCGGTCTCGGTCTCGGTCTCGGTCTCGGTCTCGGTCTCGGTCTCGGTCTCGGTCTCGGTCTCGGTCTCGGTCTCGGTCTCGGTCTCGGTCTCGGTCTCGGTCTCGGTCTCGGTCTCGGTCTCGGTCTCGGTCTCGGTCTCGGTCTCGGTCTCGGTCTCGGTCTCGGTCTCGGTCTCGGTCTCGGTCTCGGTCTCGGTCTCGGTCTCGGTCTCGGTCTCGGTCTCGGTCTCGGTCTCGGTCTCGGTCTCGGTCTCGGTCTCGGTCTCGGTCTCGGTCTCGGTCTCGGTCTCGGTCTCGGTCTCGGTCTTGGTCTTGGTCTTGGTCTTGGTCTTGGTCTTGGTCTTGGTCTTGGTCTTGGTCTTGGTCTTGGTCTTGGTCTTGGTCTTGGTCTTGGTCTTGGTCTTGGTCTTGGTCTTGGTCTTGGTCTTGGTCTTGGTCTTGGTCTTGGTCTTGGTCTTGGTCTTGGTCTTGGTCTTGGTCTTGGTCTTGGTCTTGGTCTTGGTCTTGGTCTTGGTCTTGGTCTTGGTCTTGGTCTTGGTCTTGGTCTTGGTCTTGGTCTTGGTCTTGGTCTTGGTCTTGGTCTTGGTCTTGGTCTTGGTCTTGGTCTTGGTCTTGGTCTTGGTCTTGGTCTTGGTCTTGGTCTTGGTCTTGGTCTTGGTCTTGGTCTTGGTCTTGGTCTTGGTCTTGGTCTTGGTCTTGGTCTTGGTCTTGGTTTTGTTTCTCGGTCTTGGTCTTGGTCTTGGTCTATATATGTGTATGTGAAATGAAGGTCTACTCTCCTAGAAATGAAGTGATTGTGTTATGTGTGTATGTGAATGTGTAATTTTTCACCTTTCTATGTATAAAAGTCGATATTTATAGTTATTTTACGAGCAAACTTCGTTATTTTCGCTAATTTATGTGGAAAATTTGGTACTTATAATGAATTTATGTAAAAACGTAGAGCACGTACTTAAACATATAGCGTGAACATAAAATAGTTGATAATTTTATATGTAAAAAGTAATTTCAAAATGATATCCACTATGCTGTACAATATATAAAAGATGTATAGATTGTGGGATAAAGGTAAGAGATTGATGGACTCCGATGAATATCTTGATATAATATTTGAAATGTGTTGTATATTATGTGCAAGAACCTGTAGAAACTCATTTATAATTTTTATTTCTATTTCACATACATGAATGAAATGCAAAAACTGAACCCTTATCTACTAGAATATTATTACCATAGCGTTAAGGAAAAACATACAAAGAACTCTAAGAAAAGTTATGGAAGAATATCTTTCATAATGTTCTATACCAAACCTGAAGTAATAAAAGAGTACTTCTTAGGGATAGTTTGACTGTAGAAATGGAATACCTATATAGAACAAGCATATCCGAAAAATTAAAATGAAATATTGTGAAGACTAGCGGATACAATGACTTTAAATTTGAAACAATATTACAAATAACTATTAGGTGCTCTGTAAATTATGATAAAGATCTCGCAAAAAATTATATTTGTTTCAAGTGCATTTAAAATATGGGTCTAAGACATGTCGAGTTCAAAGGCATTTTAAGTAATGATGAGAACTTAAGCATATTATCTTTAAAAGCTAAACTTGTGATGTATTATATAAAAAATGTATGTTAACTTGGTAATAATCCCATTTTGTTAGGATAATTAGGTAGGTTGTATGATAAAAAGAAAAAATTGATGGACTATTGTATAGGTTCAGTTAAACATCAGTGGAAAGCTGAGAAACTAATTCAAACATGATGGTGCAAACTAGGTAAAAATCTATGACATTTTGCATACTAAGGAGATGGTACCACATTATAAAAGAAATGCGTAAAGAACATCACTTTGAAGCAAAATGGAGATGATTAGGTGATCTGTAAATTATGATAAAGATCTCGTAAAAATATTACTTGTGTCAAGTGTTTATAAAATATGGGTCTAAGACTGGTTGAGTTCAAATGTATTTTAAGTAATGATGAGAACTTAGGCAATGACTTTAAATTTAAAACAATATTACCAATAACTATTAGGTGCCGCGAAACATGAACAGGTTATGAAATTTATGCGATATCTAAGTCTTATTTCCAAGTTTCATACATGAAGCAGATGTAAAACCTGAACCTCAACATTGTATTGATAACATAGCTATGGTAACTTATATCTAATTGAATATTATAATCAGGACGTTAGGGAAAAAGCATGCAAAATATAAATGCTTATTATGAAAATTATACGCGATATCTTTTTTCCTTAATGAAGGTGTATGGTATAGAGACTTGGATCCTGATATACTTTGCTGACTAATCAACACCTTCTCACGTGTACGTTTTGCGTTGTGAAACTTACTCTCTATATGCTAGAAGATGTATGTTATTTTCTTGACTCTGATATTTGCATAATCATTTGATACATAAAATATAATATGCATATTACCAGAAGCTAAGAAAAATATTTCACATATGATGTCACAAATTAGCTAAAATTCAATGATTATAATTAATTAAATAGATTTTTTAACTTTTTTGATATTTGATGACTTGATAAATAAATAATCATCTTGAAGGAAGGTTATGTAATGAGGGAGATGAATTTGGAATATAATTTAAGGATGTGACTGAACTTTTGTATACATTATGAGATGAAAAAATTCTGTTGAAGTTGTAACGAAAAAGATTTCTTTATAATACATATTTTACTTCTTACTCTACTGATGTTAAGATTTTGAATAAATAAATAAATAAATAAAGCATGTGATATAATATAGGAAAAGCAGAATGTGAAGAGTACCCCACTTGGATGTAAACGTAATTTAATTCTTAATGAGTACTGATATTTGATATTTATAAAGATAAATACTATAAATAAGTGTACACCGAAATTATTTCAAGTGGCAAAAAGGAAATGGGAAGAACAAATACATATGGATGGATGAGAAAAGACTGTATGTTGTCGTTAGAGCTAATATCTACGCTGTGGATTTGTAGTGGGTATATACCAATCGTGAACGGATTTATCTGAATAAAAACCTTAAAACGGTATGTACTGACCTTTGTAAGGACTTCTGAAGATTCAGCTGTATAAAGAAATGGTAGCTCGTATTTGAAAAACCGTTGTGGTTACAACTTAGACCTTAATATTATCACCTAGTACCGACATGAAATATTGTAGAATGAGCGGTTGATACGAAGTAGGATGTGACCCTTTAAGGTTATATAGCTTGATTGTATAAATGAAATACCTATATAGAACGAACATAACCGAAAAATTAAAATGAAATATTGTGAAGACTATCGGATACAATGACTTTAGATTTAAAACAATATTACAAATAACTATTAGGTGCTCTGTAAATTATGATGAAGATCTCGTAAAAAATTATATTTGTATCAAGTACATTTAAAATATTGGTCTCAGACATGTCGAGTTCATAGGCAATGTTAGAACTGGTGTAGTACCACGTTATAGAACATGTAAAAACAATAAGCATATTATCTTTAACCGCTAAACTTGTGATGTATTATAGAAAAAATGTATGTTAACTTGGTGATAATCCCATTTTGTTAGGATAATTAGGTAGGTTGTATGATAAAAAGAAAAAATTGATGGAATATTGTGTAGGTTAAGTTAAAAAAATGGTGTAAAGTTAAGAAACTAATTCAAAACATGATGGTGTAAATTAGGTAAAAATCTATGACATTTGTATACTAATGAGAAGGTATCGTATTATAAAGAATAATGAATTAGTGCAAGAAATGTGTAAAGAGCAACACTCATGGAATGAAATATACAAACTTAGATCTGACAAAAATAAGGAAAAGCATAGTGTTAACAACCATATTTTAGAAACGAATACAATTAGTAAAGAAGATGCTATGAGCCATACAATTAGTAAAGAAGATGCTATGAGCCAGATAATAATAAGAAGATAGTTAATTTTGGAGAAGGTTAAGAGAAGAAACAAAGATACCAATAAACACCGGAGATTATATTTGTATACATTCAGAAATTATGAATGTTTTAGAACATAATGAACATTTAAAAGCTCGTGGAGAAGCCGATATAGTGAGCAAGATAACGATGATTGATAGTGGATGATTAACAAATAGAAAATTCCCTAAATCTATGGAAAAAAGCTAAAATAATCTCAATATTATAACCTGGAAAAATATTTTTGCTCTATGATGTAAAATCTGTATGTTGGAGGACATTAAAGTTGTTACAATTTTGAGGGTAGAGAAAGCTTTGTGAGATTCTCACAACTGACTTCATCCAGTGGACTTAAGAGTAATTAGCAAAGTGGAAGAATATGTGGATTATTCAATGAAAATATATACGGATGGAAGCAAAAGTTAAAACTTAGTTGGATCTGAGGATGACATATTCATGGAAAAAGCTCTAACACAGACCACCTTGAAATTAAAATATAATTTTAATATAATAACGACTTTATAAAACATCAGTGGTAGACATTGAGGGTGTTTGGAGCCGCGCCACCGTTGTGGATCATAGTAAAAATTACTGGTGATCTTGTAAAATAAAAACATAAATTTAATTGAAAGTCTAAATATGGAAAAAATTGTAAGTTTTGAAAACTCGAACCTCTAGCTATTTTGAGTTTCTACTATTTGTAATAGGACTGTTACGTGATGTATAAAGTAAACAATTTGATCAAGTCCGTTTGTAGAACGGTGAATGAAAGCATCGTACATAAAAATAGGTAATGCATATTTAATCATCTAAACTCTAAAACTCCGTGGCGCTTCAAATGAATGTATTGCAACTTTCAACCTCGTATTTAAAAGCTAGCGGCCAAACATTATACGAGAAGTAGGTCTGTAGTGATGACGTTATGAAATAGCCTCACAACAGGATAAATATATTTTACACCAATGGAAAGATTGCAGTTTAAAAAAATGCTGACTAGCCTCACGACTTGGTAAATATACGCTAAAGCTTATCAGCAGTTATTTGATATTTCGCGTTTCCTGCTTGTGAAAAAAGCTGAATATGCCTTTACTGACTTTGAATCGAACTCAGAACCACTCAGCGATGGAATATTACAAAATAAGTTCACTACCACTCTGCGATGAAATATTACAATATAAGTTTTTAATATTCCGCAATAAAAATACTGTTGACTAATACTACATAAGACATGTGCAATGAATAGGATTTAATATTTAAAAGTACTGGCCTGCGACTTTATAATATGATAGAGTTGGGATTTAAAAGGAAGTCTCAATGAATGACGTTGTAAGATAGCAATAAGCGTACAGCGTTATATTACCGCTGCATAGTAAGAGAGATAACATGTATGGAGGGCAAGCTGATAAAACTGTTAAGCAAGCAAATCTCTGCACGTACAATGCAATCCAACCATTGTTCTGCGTTGGTATAACACATAGTGTATCGGTCTTATAAAAACCTGTAATTATTAGCATAATATTATTCCATCATTATACTAGAGGTTTGAAGCTCATTACTGACCGGGGATCGAGCTCACTACCAACAGTTCTATACAATGACTTTACAAGACGCCTTTGAATAATGAAGTATGATATAATATTATTCCGACATTATACTGGGGGATTTGAAGATAATTCAACACGTAAGATTATGCTTCGATCATGATAGGAAAATTTACGACTATCCGCTAAGCCAGAAGCTGAGTTAACCCCTTGGGCTAGGATTAAAATCTTATAAATAAAATATAGTTTTAACACGAAAGCTACCATATTTACGAAGGAATAAAATAACGCTTCTCTACATTTCCAACTAATAATAAATTAGGAGGTCCAGATTGTCGGTATGGTTGTAAGCCTTACGCATCGACCACATTTACTCTAGGTTGAGTCACTAGATTTTAGAAAAATAATCATCTTACAGAAAACTGATAACGATGCATTTATGCGATGTTCTGGCGTACGTGATGAAACGATACTTCCGTGTAAAAAAGACATATAGATTAAAATCTGCTGTGACGTCATAAAACAATCCACCTGTCACATGATCTAATCCTGCCAATCCTGCAATGACGTCATCAATTCGTAATCCTGCAATGACGTCATAAAACATTCCACCTGTCACGTGATCTAATCCTTCCAATCCTGCAATGACGTCATCAATTCGTAATCCTGCAATGACGTCATCAATTCATAATCCTGCAATGACGTAAGCAATGCCGCCATCTTGTAAAACAATACCAATATACAAATTTCAAATTTCCCACCATCCGCTATTTGCAATTGTAATATTCAATTTCCACCTTTTGCAATTTTCAAATCAACCGCCATCCGCCCACCTTACGCCATTTGCAAACGTAGCCATTTTCATTATAAATTTCCAAATTTTGATTTTCGCGCCGGAAACGTAACCAATTACATTATAAATTCGCAAATTTTGAATTTCGCGCTTCGTCCTACATTTGAAATAGGAACCGGAAGTGCCGCCATTTATATTATTAATTTTCAAATTTTAAATTTCGCGCTTCGTACGCCACGGAACCGGAACCGCCGCCATTTGCAATAGGAACCGGAACCGACGCCATTTTGAATCACGTGGTTATTGCCACGCCCACTTGTGACGTCATACAATCCGCCACTGACGTCATAGCCACGCCCACTTGTGACGTCATAGGCCACGCCCACTTGTGACGTCATCATTCCTCCCTCCCCTCCCTCCCCTCCGGCTCCTGCGGTGACGTCATTAATCCTGCCAATCCTGCAATGACGTAGGTGGGGAAACCATACTACTATCGTGCAGTACATTCTTCGTGCACTTGCAACTTTGAATTTACAAGGATAATATGGTGATTTCTGTGTATTTATTAGCGTGCTGATCTACCTTATTATGCAGACATGGAGGCCGAAAGTCAATTTTCTCAGCTAGAACGGCATCCGAAACTAATTGTCAAGACAATAGAACCCACTTAGAAATTAAATCACAAGATCTGTAACAAGTCATGCACTGTGCTGTACTCCTAATGCGACACTGCTCTAAATCGCAAAAAGTGTAATAACAATTACTACTGTTTCATAATACCATATTGTACAACAGGAAATTACAGTAAGCTACCAGTGCGCATATTGAAAGTGTGATGTGTAACACCCATATAACCTCCTACATCCTTCATATCAACACAGAGCAAGTGGCCGCAATGCAGGAGCGCACAATTAGTTTTGTTCAAGACCCCTTCAGAGCCGTTGTATTCTTCTAGGTCAGATTTAAGAGTACGTTGACTAGATGGGCAAGCTTATAACCACTCTTCAGATAACTTACACAAAGAAAAGTTTAGAAGAGAAATGCTAGCTTTTAATAGTTTAACTTTGTATTCAAATTTTAAGCATTTTAGCTCGTAATAAATTAAGTTATTTAAGCAGTTTTCGAGAAAATCGTGAAAAAATTAAATTTTCTTTATATATATTGTAAGTTATTTATTTATTGAATATACAGTTTAATGAACCCTATTTTACCCGAAGGTACATTAGGGTTATAGTTTTAACAAATTTAATTTGTAATTCCCCCCCCCCCCAGGGAACGCCACCTTGTCGTGGTGGGGGGGGGGCTTAGTACCTATGACCCATACTACCAGATCCAGAAAGTTTAGCATATGCTAGCTTGTGGGCTGGTAAGAGGAGAGGAAACTAAGAGTGATCCACAACGTGGGAACGGCGTCTGTATCCAGATTGGGCCGTGAACAAGCAAGCCCGTGAGGGCCCTTATCTAGGGTTACAGATACTGCTGCCTTGCAGGTTGGCGTTGGATCGTAAGAGGCTAGAGGAAGAAAACCTCGATCACAAATTACCTGGTCCTCCTGGTAGGGGGTTGTAGCGAAGGGCCAGCTCCCCATTTTACATAAAAATATACAATGCTAAACGTCCCAAAACGAATGAAGCCGGACAGATTTCCTTACGACGACTTGGCAAGACTAATAGGATATTGAATACTAGCATGTGCCCGCGGCTTCGCCCGCGATAATTATTTCAAAAATTAAAAATTAAGAGCATAATAGTAAAATCATTATATTTAATAACACCTAAATCATGTGGACTACATACCACGATTAGATAGCATCGTCTGGTAAAAGCGACCTCAGATTCGAGTTTCTTGGCCCAGAAAACCTCTCTATAGTGAGATTCGTCCAAATAAAACAACGTTTGACCATATTTAGGGCTTACAACATTCAAGCGATCGCGAAAGTTTTATTTTCAAGATATGACAAAAATAGCCAAAGCCAACTGTAATTGATTTGACATTGAAATGTATAACTGAAAACTTATGTTTTGAAAACGCAAAAAATGCACTTTTTTGCCCGTTTTTCTCTCATAACTCACGAACGAAAACTAAAATTAAAATTCCGGCTTCGAGGTGCATTTTCCGACCCTTCAGCCCACCTATGTTTAAAATTTCAGATCTCTGCGTTCACTAGATTTCGCTGGACATCGAGGACAATTCCTTTTATTAATATAGATAATATGAATTATAATGATACCTTCTCTAATTTGTCAAACATCCATTTAATTTAATCCAAACCCACCTATACCATTGGCAACAATATTATGTTCTGTGAATTTGTTTCGATAATTCTATGCAAAAAGGGATTAAGTCTTTTCAAAAACATTTAATTTTTGGCATTTAGAATCAGAATTTTTCAAAATCCTTTCTTAGTGAGCACCTACATTAAGAAACGAAGGTACTGTCAAAATTCCAAGTCTCTACCTGTTATAGTTTAGGCTCTACGTTGATTCCTGTCAGTCAGGACAAAGCCTTTTATATATATAAGAGATAGGATGTTGGAATATACAGGGAATAGCAACAAAAGTTCACTCCATACCGATGGAAGCAGAGAAATACAATTTGGATATACTAGTGTTATCAGAAACAAAAAGAATAGGGACAGGAGACGAAGATGTGGGAAAATATGTACACATATGGAGTGGAGTGGATAAGGGGGTTAGAGCTCGGGGAGGAGTATCTATTATGATAAAAAGGGATTGAAAAATAAAATAAGAAATTGGAAATGTATAGACTAGAGATTATTAATGGTAGAGATGGACTTATTTGGAAGGGAAATTATTATCATAGGTGTATATGCACCTACAGATGATACAAACTATATGGGAAAAGATAAGTTCTGGGATAAAATGCAAGACCTTTTGGAAGACATAACAAGGAGGAAAGAAATAGTAATTATGGGAGATTTGAATTCCAGAGTAGGATGTGCAAAGAATAGCGCAGTAATTGGACAATATGGAGAAGATCTCATGAATGACAACGGGAATAGATTAATTAGCCTATGTGAACAATTTGAACTTAAAATATTGAATGGTTTTTTTCAACACAGGAATATGCATAAATATACGTGGATCAACAGGTCAAGAAATACAAAATCTATAATTTATTATATAATTACAAAACAAAATTGCTCAGTTCAAGTCTTAGATGTCAGAACTTATCGAGGAGCTGAAAGTGGATCTGATCACTTCATGGTAAAAGCACGAATATACTGCCCATGGATAAGATGATAAGTAGAGCCCGGATTTCCATGCAAATGCATGTTTGTATATACTTTGGTTAGACTTCTCAAACTTTGTAGTTACTCATTACATAACTTATGGATTCCAAATAACCATATTTTTTCCGTGCATGTTTGCATATTTCGGCCTTTTTAGGGCAAAATCCATGCATAATGCATGTTTTGTATTTTTTTGGTTTAATATAGCATATTCAGACGTTTTTAATGCATCTAAACCCTCATTTTCTGGTTTTAGTGCATAATATCAAGTTACCATGCATAACTGTGCATATTATGAATGTGCCTCCCTAAAATCTTGGCTTTTCAGTGAAACGTAAAAATGTTGTATTGTACTATCATTGTTATTTGATTGACTTGGCAACAGAGTCTGCCACCTGCATTAATTTGAGAGTGCGAACTACTGTTTACTCAAAAAAACAGTAATATAATACACCAGGCTATTATCGCCTCACTCATAACGTTGACGGGCGGCTCGCTTTGTTCTCATATTACAATGCTTGTTGTTACTGTAAAAGGTTTTCTCAAAAGAAACCGCTGACCGAATTCGTGTTGCCAATTCTCTCATTGCTCAATGTCATTGCCACGTAAGTGTTTTGCTGCATCTACATCTTCCCGCTCTGTTTACTAACACTGTGCAGTGTGGCAACTACTCCAAGCGGCGGCGACTTCTTTGATGTTAACTGTCAACGAATTGAGCGAGGCGATAATTTAATACAAAAGAAAATGCCGACTCGCCGACCTTCCATTGAAAGAAAACTGCTAAACAGAATGTTCACTGCTTGAATTTGTCAGTCACTTGCCATTGTTGAAGACGTTTAATTGTCTTTAGAATCGTGTTGTGGAGAAATGGGTGTGACAGGGAAAAACTTAAGAAGGTACTTAGTTCAAATCCTGATCTTAAA
Organism: Ectobius pallidus; assembly: GCA_964059195.1. Taxonomy (NCBI): domain Eukaryota; kingdom Metazoa; phylum Arthropoda; class Insecta; order Blattodea; family Ectobiidae; genus Ectobius; species Ectobius pallidus. The sequence goes on along the minus strand of CAXKWD010000004.1, from coordinate 117,186,472 downwards.
CATCTGAAAATAGTGAAAGACGCATTATGTGGGAAAAAAAATGTAAAAGACATGGAATTCGATCGCACCCTCAGTCAAATTTCTTCCCTTAAGTATGCACCTGTTACTTCTTGTGAAGTAGAAATATCATTTTCTGCGTTCAAGAATGTCCTAACTGATAAACGCACGAGTTTCAATGAGAAGAATTTCGAAAAACTCGTTGTTGTATGTTGTTTTAAGTGAAATTGAAATATATTGCAGAACAGTGCGGATTTTTGATAGTGCATGTTTCGCCCTTCATTGTGCATATTTGGAGATACGATAGTACATGAATGCATGCATGTTTTTAAGTTTGATAGTGCATGAAAATCCGGGCTTTAATGATAAGACACAAAGCTTAATACAGGGAAGGAAATAAATCATGATCAGTTCAAAATTCACATACTACAGGATGATAGTATAACAACAACACTGTATACACATAGATTACATAAAGAACTATAAATGATTTGCAGATGACAAGCCGTTTTGTCCGTCTGCTGCTTAGATACGCGGTCCAATCAGAGACGGCGAGGCGGAGGGAAGACTCTTACTGCTAGCGGCGCTTCGTTAGCTCGTACACGTGATTGGCGGTGAAGAAAATGGCTTCTCATTTGAAAAGTACTTTTAGATGAGAATTACAGTGGGAACACAGAAGAAATGTATAAATATATTACAGATATAGTGAAAAACATTGCTTATGAGTAGGGTTAGGATTTTTAGGTGCAAATTTTATATGAAAAAAGGAAGGGAAAAGGTGCTAAAATAAGGTAAAAAAGGGGAAAAAAAGGTGCTATTTTACTCAAGTAATTCAAAAAAATCTATCTTCTATTAACAGTTATTGAGTTGCGAAAAAACACATCAAATCATCACTCACCAGAAACAGTAAAATAAGCCTGTTTCTATTAGGACATAGAATGTCTTTGTACATGCTAAAGCTTCTTTCGACATCCACAGAAACCAGTGGGGCAAACTTTGTATTCACTCGGAATGGCAACTCTACACATGTGGAAAATTCCTCAACATCCGGACTTTTCTGAAGACTAGACTCAAGTTTGTCTTTAGCAAAGCCCTCTAACTGGTCCCTCACTGAAGTGAAAATATCCCATTGTTTTTCCTTTTCGAGACCTTGTTCTTCCAATTGTATGATAGCTGCAGTCAAGTACTTGTAACAATGGACACAAAATAGTTCTGTCTCCAAATTCTGTATTTTTTCCGGTAGCAGAAGTTGTTGGGCCTTGGAAATCGCACCTGCGTCTGCTGGATCCAATGAAAGCACAAAATCCTTAATCTTGTCAAAATTCTCACACAACATAACAGCACACTGAATCCATGATCCCCAGCGAGCAATGACCGGGAATTTTGGAAGGGGGAGGCCAGTGATTTCCTTGTAGGCAACAACATGACTCGGAGCTTTCTGTAGAATCTTCTTCAGGGCAGAGATGTATTCATTTGCAAACCAGAAGAAGTTTTTCAAATGCGATACCACTTGGCCACAGGTTTTGACAGAAGTCCATGATTGATTGCATTACTGTACTGGCGTTGGCTTTCTCCAGTTCGTACATTTTAAACAACATGGGCTTAACGTTCTCCCCTGATAGGGGAAAAACTAAAATGTTCAAAACATATCGTTCCATTGAGTCTGTAGTTTCATCCAATATGATTCCCACATCACAATCAGTCACTTTCTCCTTCATGGTTTTTATGGTTTCTTGGTAAACAGGCTCCATGTAGTTTCTTCTTATAGTACTCTCATCAGGCACTGACGTCTTTGTGTAATTTTCAAGGAATCCTTTGAAAGTCGGATGGTTTACCTTATTGAGTGGAATTCCCGCTTGTGTAAGAGCAGCACATAAATCAATGTTGAATTTCTTCAAATTTTGAGTTTTCGATGAACACTGTTCAATCCCATTCCGTAATAAAGGTTGTCGCGATTTATTTGCTTGAAGTGTCTTGTTCTTTTGATGCTTAGAAGTGGAAATGGGTTGTTTGATGCGGTCTCGCTGGTGTTTTTCATCTAACAAAATGCTTGAATCGCAAATGCTACACCGTATTACAGTTCCATCTGTTTCTACGGAATCTTGTTTGAATTCCTGAGACAGAAAATAACCGGGCTCTAGACACCTTAGGCATGGCAAAAATACACTCATTTAATCACAGATTTGCACTCACGATCAACAGACTACTGACTGGTGAAGTCAAGAAGATGGAAGTGAGAGAAAGAGGATTTGCGTATACACAATATTTTTTTTATAATAAATTATAATTTGGTGGAATGAAATACGCATTTCCATTGTAGCAAGCTATTTGTTTCGGCAAAGTGAAAGAGGATTTGCGCGCACACACAATATTATTGTTGATGGAATGAAATATGCATTTCCATTGTAGGGAGCTATTTGTTTCGGTAAAGTGAGAGAAAGAGGGTTTGCACGCACACACGTATCATTTTCTGTTGTTGCAGGTGTGCTTTCAGTCCCGCTTTTACTGGAAGTAAAATGGAATGAAACTCATAAGTCATTCATAAACGCTTTATAATGATAAAATGCACTCTAGAAGAATATTGATAAGCTACAGAATATGAAAAAGGGGAAGAAAGGGGATTATGGGCACTGTTGAGAAAAAAGGGGTAAAAGGTGCCAAAAAAGGGAAAAAAGGTGCTACAAAAATATCTCCATTCTCGACTATAGATAAAATCTCACACTGTGGTATCTTTCCAAAGAGCTTTAATTTACCCTACGAGAAAAGGTGCGCACCTAAAACTCCTAACCCTACTTATGAGGTAGCCTATTGGGTACGGAAAAACAAAAAGGGAAAATAAATGAATGGATGACAAACGATGTTTTAGCAAAAGTAGAGGATAAAAGGAAAGCATACCAGAATTGGTAAAGTTAAAAAAAAGAGGACAGGAAATTATATGAACAAAAACATAATGTACTGAAAGAAGTAAGAAAGGCAAAAAAATGAGTATTGGGAAAGAAGATGTGCAGACATAAATAGCCAGTTGGGATTTAAACAATCCATAGCAGCATGTTCAATGTTGAGGAGCCTTAAAACAAACATAAATCATAAGGCACATTTACAAATGATATCTATGAGAAAATGGGAACAATACTATAAATCCCTCCTTAACGAGGAAAGAGGAGAATTTAAAGAAGAAATTTAGGCATGGAAATTTGGAATGGGAATTATCAGAGGATGAAGTGGAAAAATGTTTAAAGGAAGGAAAAAACGGGAAAACGACTGGTCCTGGAGGAATTAATTTGGAACTGTTAAAATACAGGGGAAGGAAACTGACTAAGATAATCACAGCTTTCTACAGGAAAATATTAGAAGGGGGTCAATACCAGAAGAGATGAACCTTGGATTTATAAGTTCTATATATAAGAAAGGGGATAAGAGGGAATGCACTAATTATAGAGGAATATGTGTAACAAATCCATTTATGAAAACATTTACAAGAATTATTAAACATCAGCTGGAGAAAGAATACAGAGGACAAGAAGAACAGAGTGGTTTCACTCCAGGACGATCATGTGTAGACAATATATTTATTCTCAGACTCATGATGGAAAAATATCGTGAGAAGTCAAAACCCTTGGGAATGATATTCATTGATTTGCTAAAAGCTTATGATAGTGTGCCAAGGTTATTATGGGACGTTCTGAAGAAAACAGGTATAAGTGACAAAATTATCAACATTATAAAATCAATATACTCACAAAACAAATGCCGAATAAAGATGGGTTTCCAATTATCAGAAGAATTTTATACGTCAAAAGGACTTTTACAAGGATGTTGCTTTTCTTCGACATTGTTCAAAATATATATTGATATGGCTCTTCAAAACTGGACTAGGAACTGTCGATATATGGGAATTCAAATTCATCCAGATTACTACCTGCATAATCTACTTTTCGCGGATGATCAAGTAATAATTACTGAGGATACAGATGATGCGTCATACATGATCAGAAAGTTGGTAGAAGAGCACAGGAGTTGGGGATTAGAAATAAATTTCAATAAAACTGAATATTTGACAATGGATTTGGAAGAAAAGTTAATATGTAACACTGAAGAAATTGCACATGTTGAATATTTTAAATATCTAGGATCTATTATACAAAAGGATGCAACAACAAATTTAGAGATTCAAAGAAGAATAACGGATGGGAAGAGAATTATAGGAATGCTAAATTCAATCTTATGGAGTAAAAATATTTTACATAGAACTAAAAGATGAATATATCAGGCATTATTCCAAAGTACAACATTATATGGCGCTGAAACTTGGACCATAAGTAGACAACAAGCAAACAAATTAATGGTATTAGAAATGGATTTTTGGAGGCGTTCAGCAAGAAAATCCAGGAAAGAACAAATTCGGAATAATAGAATAAGGAAATTAATGCAAGTTGAAAAGAATATTTTGGAAATTGTAGAAGAAAGACGCTTGAAATGGTATGGACATGTAATCAGAATGACAGAGGATAGAATACCCAAGAAAATTTTGGATTGGAAAGTAGAAGGAAAAAGAAGAAGAGGGAAGCCCAAAGAGTGCTGGATGGATGGAGTGAAAAGGAGTATGGCGAGAAAAGGATTAAGTGAAGAAGATGCTGCGGACAGGGACTTATGGAGACAAAAGATTATTGTGGGATGAAGGAAAACCATTGTATTGTGAAATATTCCTTAATAAAAAAAATTGTAATTTACATATTTATCCATCTCTACTTGGCTATGACACACCATTCCGTTCTACAATTAGCAGTGCTGAGCATTACACCCAATCACCCTGGTAATTTTAAACTATAATCGATTATGCACATAGGAAAGAAAATAATAAAATAATATATTGTAAGTTAGAGTAGAAGCAAGAGAAAGTCGCCGCCATGATTCATGTCACATCACCAGGAGATACTTAACTCATATTACGATTTTGTTTTTATGCAACTTCTTTTGTTTTTTAACTCTGCTATTCACAGTCACACAAACACACATTTCCGAAAACGATATTATTGGATTCAGAGGATCTCAGAAACGTCTATCCAATTAATGCCGTAAACTCTAACCGAATTTCACGATTGAACACAATACGTCATCTACCTGTAGTACCTAGGCCTACAGGTACATAAACAAATAACTGAATAAATAAATAAATAAATGTCTACTTCCAAATAAACCCTATAAATACGATCACTATTATGAAAATTTAAACGTTTAAACCTTGAACTAAATTACATAGGTCCTAATGTTACATTACATTACATAATCAATTACTTCATTTTAAAGTAGCTTTAAATACAGTAATTCAAAATATTTTATAATTGGTCTCGCTTTACTTTACTTTTTTCTTCCTTTTTCTTCTTCTCCTAATAGTAATGATTTTGGATATTATTTTGCTTTTAAGCCCTAGGACCCAATATGAACTCCACCGCTGCATGATGGTTTCCGTAACCTGAGCCGCTGCTTCTCAATCAAGTAGCTCCTCAGTTTGAATCAAGAGGCTGAGTGTACCCCGTTCCAGACCGCCCTTTCTAATAAAATCCGTGCAGGTATCGGTGATCGAACATGGACATGCGGATCCGTAGCCAGCGACGCTAACCATAAGACCACATGGGCGGTCCTTCAATATATGAGACAATTACAAATGCAAACCACTCCGTTGCTACAGAAGGGGGACTAATAGGCCTACAGGTAATTAATTATTAGAAATCTATGATGGTATGGCAGAAGTTTTTATGTCCAATTTCGCGATTTTTGTTATTACCTAGATATTATGTTATGGCTAAACATTTATCTTTATTTTACGGTAAAACATGGCCTGTCTATTCCTGTTATTTGTAGAGTTATTGTTACAGTCAATGATATGCCACTTTCTACAGATATCTAAACGCTACGGCAGAATCTGGTATGTAACAAAACATGGACATATCTTATAAATATTGTACACAAGTTTTGCCAAAATACTATACAAATATATGTCAGGAAAGTTTTCGTCCTTTTAGAATAAATCATGTTTAAGATAAATAAACAAATAAAGACTCAAATAAAGGCAGACAAATATTTTAGAATTGAGGGAAACTAGAAATCAGTCAGATGTTTGGATAAATAAATAAAGAGAAATAGGCTTGAAGAAAAGAAGATAAAAAGTATAGATACATGTAGGAAACATAAACGAAAAAATAGCGGAGGAAAATATGCCAGAATGGGAAAAGATAAAGTAAGTCAAATAAATAGGCAGGAAAGAGGACAATTTTTAACTGGGAAGCAGCTGAAAAGACACTGGAAAACATGTGCATTGCATGTTATGGTGAACTTACGCATGCTCATTCCCCCGAGGATATAGGCTACATTTTGTGCAACAACAATTTTTCCGCTCTTACAACCACTAAAAGGGATCACTTTCATTCGTCTATCCTGTTCAAATAATGAAAGAATAATACTCAAATGAAAGCACCAGTGAAATAAAGTGTCCCAGTGCTCAGTCCATTATTCCATTCAAATTGTAATACTTCCTACAATAAAGTAAGCAAAGACAAAATTCCCTAAATGAACACAGGAAGGAAATTCTTAATTTTTAAATATTTTTCAAAATTTTCATTTATTCATTTATTTGCATTCTTTGGTTGGTTGATGGAAGGTACATGAATATGACTACTTACTTTTCCTGAAACTAGACTGTAGGCTACAACCTTGCTTACCTAAGCTTGTCGTTAGCCTATAGACTAATAATATACTACATTTATACTTAAACTACAGGTAAATGGGAAGAGTACAAAGGCGAAAGATGATTTCTTACACAGAAAATAGGCGGACAGGCTGTATCATGGAAGCAGCGCGAAACGTCTTTTGTGTGCTGCCTAAATCTAGCTCGCTCCGTGTGTAAATGTTTGTTTTCATATTTTCAGGGAATAAAAAAGTTTTCTCGTATGTGGAAAACTGATAATTGATAACCATGACCCGAATTTTGATGACATGTCATCTTTAACTAGTACATCATGGATGTTGCCCACTAAGTGCATATATTCTGAACATGACTCCTAAATTATAAAAATGGTTGTTATAGGGTCATTTCATGGTAATTTTCCCAACTTTTTATTTTTAGGTTTTTTTAAAGTTAATGTCATTATTTGGTAAATTTTTTGGCTGTTTTTAAATTATTTCTCCATTTCATACTTTTGGGTAATCTTTTAAATTTAAAGATATAATTTTTTGTGTGTTTTTCTTGCATTATGTAGAGTTTTTGTGCATTTACTTAACTGAATATTATTGGGACTCTAAATAAGTATAAATAAATAAATCATGTTATAATTTTAAGTTGGATCAGAAAGACAGTATTTGCTGATTGCATTTAACATGTAATTAACTAATTACACACCTATAACTGGGTCAACAACATAAAATGTCGAATAGACACAAATCTGACGAATAACTAGAATTTTCATACGAATTTTTTAATTTTTTTTCCGGGTAATTATTTTGTATTTTTGAAGTCATTTTATGGCTCGTTTTTAGGTAGATTTCGAAGAAAAATCTACCTATTGCAATGGATACCATGTCATGATTTTCGAAAAATTCTTTCATATCTTTACGTTTCATGCTCCCCTAAGTACGAAACCACCGCCCGTTCAAAAAAAAAAATTGTGATATTTATATATATATATATATATATATATATATCTTTACACGCTAGCGGCCGTAATTTTGAAGATATTTGAACCAAATTTTAATATGTTATTTCTAGGCCCAATAGTTCGGACAAGTTCGTTAATGAGCAAAATTGGCCCAAGGGGGTGGTCGGGGGAGGGGGTTGAAATTTTTAAAAATGTATATCTCGGCCCCTATGAAGTATAGAGGGAAAGTTTGTTTGGATAAATTAGAGTACTCCCCATGGAGTTCACAGTGACACCAACGATTCGGGGGTTCGAGTGAGGGTGGGGGTGGGGGTTCGAGTGAGGGTGGGGGTGGGGGTTCGAGTGAGGGTGGGGGTGGGGGATGAAAATTCGAAACTTTTGAAACCACGTCTTGTGGGGTATCGTTGAAAAGCTCTTGACGAGTACTCTACAAATCAATAAATAGTTTCTTGATAGCTCTCATATGACGCGAGATTTTAATGTTTGAAAATAATAACACTTAAAAGAATTATTATAATATCATAATTTTGTCTTGTTTAGCGGCTTTGCTAATTTTATTCATTGCTTATCTTGCGCACGGCCTCCCAGAATATTATATCCTATTCTTGTTGTCAAAACAAATGATTGTAGGCTCTTCCTCTTTACTGCAGGTTTGCCATGCCAAGGCTAAAAAAGATGAGTGCTGCGCAGCGATAATAAATTAAACCAAAAGCACTTTGAAATCTACCTCAGCCTGTAGGCCTGCCTAAAGGGATTTTTTATTTGTAGAGGCAACATGTAAGCATTCTCGTTTCTAGTATGCTATATTGATAAAGGCCTAGGTGGTCATGCTATGCTGCGTAGGTAACTTTTGTAACAAAAAGAACAATGATAAAATAACCGAACTTTTATTCTAGATGTGAATTTTTTTATTATTATTAAAATTTATGCAGATGCAGACAGGGGTTATTCCCGAACGTCAGGTAGGTTACTTCCTCGTGATTATTTTGTTGATTAAGACTAAAAACTGCGAAAAATACTTTTTTTACAAGTGCGAAGGACGGGTAACAGCTAATATAAAATGTAGTTTTCCCTTGTATATCCTACTATTCATTTTACTTTTTACCTTAACTATTAAGTTATCCTTCCATATGTTTAATGATTGTCTCTGGTCCATTTACGTTGCGTTTATATTCACATTATCTTAGGCCAAACACGTTTTTAGAATTAATTTCTGGGGGATCCTAAACTGATTGACCATAAAATACTGACATATTCCCTTCCTGAGTGACACAAAACATAGTTTTTTTTCTAACTAGTGCTTTAAAAAATATATCATTTGGGGGGTCCGGACCTCCGACCCCCTTAAGTTAACTACGACTTTGCCTTTGGCCTATTTGATAAGTCTCTGAAAATCTTATGCAACTTTCCGATGTACATATTTGTTTATGGAACTAATCCCAAGCATGAGCATATGCGTATTCTGGTACACATTTCACTGTGAGTTTGTGTGTTTGAAATTCGTCCATGCTACACGGCGGCGGCTGACGTAAAATTTAATTCCTCTGTGCGTATAAAACTGCCGTCAAATAACATGTCCCGGATGTGACAAGTTGTGAACAGCGTTCTTACGTAAGAGTAGCTTTTTCTTAAGAGCGAAAATGCCGCAGAATACCACAGGGACCTGATGAAAGCTTTGTGATTTAGGACCTTCCGTACCTTAGTTCGAAGGTTTTATACCTTGGGCTATGCGTGCTTTCATGTTTCCAACCATCGTAATATAGTCCAACGGCACAATGCCGTCGTGTATGCATGTTTATGGATGTCTGCTCCCCACTCTATTCTACATCTTGTACCCATAATCTCAGTTATACATACATTCCATACCCTGCCCTTTTACTTGTATATTTCAAAATTTCAACATGAACCCACATTAAAAAAAAAAGTTTCCTTGGCTTATGTCCCATTCCTTGAAAACCTGTAACCACTTACTCCTGTCTTCTTTTTCAGATGTAGCATCACGATTACTTATTTTTCTGTATAAATTTTCTGTTCTTATCCTTCACAACTCCAAGACATTTAACGCGTCACTCTTTAGAGTTTATATGGTACCAGATACGTAAATATGATCGCTATGAACACAGTGCCAAACTGCAGACTTATTTATATATCTGAGCAGAATCTGGATCAGAAGTTGAAATCAATTGTTCGTCCAAGAAGCTTGACGTCATTTTCACTTCCTTCGTTCCTAGCTTCATCAATTCATCAAAGCCTTTTCTCCTTTTCTTGTCGGTTCCCAGTTTCTTAATTATTTATATACCGTCCTGGTTGGCAAAGTCTTCCCGTCTATATATTGAATGTTTCTTTCCTTCATTATCTTTTGTTAGAACAATCCAAAGTCTTCGACTTAATAATCCACTTCAAATGACTCTCGTCTCATTTCTCTTCCATTGTTCTTGTCTCGAAGAGCAAATATTTGTAGGCCTAAGCTGGAAGTCGGCTAGCTTTCAATACATCAACTGGGGGAAGGAGGATTTATATGAAAAATTAAGGAATAAAAGATAGAAAAAAAAAATAAAAGTTAATATTATTGGACTGATATTATTATTATTAGACTGTTGCTATTTATTATTATTATTATTATTATTATTATTATTATTATTGTCATTATCATCATCACCATTATTATTACTTCAGAGCCTTAGGTCGTTTGAGTCTAACTTCAGATTGTAAAAGAAAATAATACCGAACACTTTTCCTAAAGACTCAAATCGGTGACGTCAACGTCTAAAAAACGTACTAAAATCGGCCTTCGATACTTTTCGCATAAGCTATAAATAATAGCCCATTTTACAGTCACTTTATAGAAAATAAATCATCTAGGTATCCGTGAGAAACAATGGAGTGAATGATCCAGAGGACATTTTCATAACAAGATTCTATTTTATCCGCGACCCTATAAAATGAGAGTGGATACTGTAATTAGTACCCCATATGCATAACATGTCCTCTCTTATATTAGGTAATTTATTGTTTTGATAACCATGTTTCTATTACAATCATTATAAAAAGTACACTATTAATTCCTATTTCATTCAATTATTTTTCATAACGTTTTATACTCATATTACATGAAAGCAATTCTTTCTGGAGGTAGGTCTATAACTTGTTGCTTTAAGTCTTTATTAGAAAATCACTTAACATGGATACAACATTTTCAGAATTGCACTTATAAGTTACGAATCACGACGATGTTAAATGTTAATCTATTGGTATCGGCTAAGTGTCTGTCCTTTAATGATACAGGTACCGTACTTCATTTTTTGGTCCTTTTGAAATATAGAATTTTCTGAAAGTTCCACGTATTAATCTGTTCCTTCTCCAAAAATATTCTCCATTAGCTGCTCAAAATTTTCCGGGTCCTGTGTTACGGCATCTTAAAACCTCGAGGAACCAAGTTTTCCGGCACTTCCAAGTTCAATTAATTTCTTAGTTTCCTCTAGCCGGTTGTTGGGGCGATGGATTTATTACCTGTCCTCTTCTATAGGAAAATAACTAAATTAAGTCTCTAGAATAATTCTGCCACTTTTAAGTTTATGATGACATTATTATTGTTATTCGTACGTTTTATTGCGGATTCTATTAATTTGACAAATTTTACAATGTTCACCAAGCAAACCACATGCCAGATACCTTGGCCAGTAATGTACAATAAGAATTAACGTGTGATTTGTTTTCAATGTACATTGTTTTCATAGTTAGAAACTACCTTTTTATGGCCCTAGTCCCCTAAGACTCACAAGCTTTCTTTACGTATTCTCTTTGTAAGAGTATGAATTAATAAAAATGTTTCTTTCGAAATTTGTTGCTTTTGAAGAGCTCTATCTAACGATACTTTCTTTAATCCCGACCCCCACTCGTGAAAGTTCACTTGTGCTCTGGTTACAAATTTTATATATCGAAAATTTTAATGTCGTAGTTATGTCATAGTCGCGGCCCTGTAAGGCCCGGGCGGCTTGCATCGCTTAAATCCTAAAAAGGGAGAGGTAAAACTCAGATAAAGAAAGAAGAAAGCGAAAGTAATGTCATAGACTAATAATGAATTACTTTTACTGGTGGTCTGGTTCACTCGGTATAACCTATATGTGTGAGTGCTTTTTATTAATACAACCGAAGTTATTTCGTAAAAAATACATCAATCTACAGTTTCATACGACAGAACCACAGGCCTATACATTGCATAGATTAAACAAGGATAATTCTGTGTTTCACACCGAGGTAGATAAGAAACATCAAAGTGACGAAAATAATAAATGCTAAGAAATTTCATTACGTACAATAGCTTTTGTCAGCGGTTCTTCATGAACACGAGAGCTGAGCATGTGAATTCGCACAATTATTGGATATAATGGGATTAGGTGTTGTGTTGCCTTTCGATAAAGGTCCCTAACCCGATTTTACACTAATTTGGAGAATGATGGACATCAAAAGACGCCAGAATTTAGCTACAATTCACCAAAACTGTTTTCATCACAAGAATTGTAAGTTAGATTTCAATTTCTGTTATTTTACACTAAAGTGAGGGTTTAGGGGATGACTGATTCGAAAGCCTCCCTGGTAACAGAGTTCGAACGACACTCCTCTGTACCTGCGGCCATCTAATAAGTATTTATTACTCCAATATTCCAGGTACAATCTGAGACATAGGCGTAACCAGGCCGACCATATGGGGGGGTTATAACATCTGGGGGGTATGGAATACCCCCAGGAGGAGGGGGGTCCGGGGGTCCTCCCCCGGAAAATTAAAAAAATTAAGATGCAAAATAACGAGTTTTAAGCTCCCCCCGGAAAATTTTAAAAATCAAGACGCAAAATAACGAGTTTTAAGCTTCCGGGAGTCCTCCCCCGGAAAATTTTAAAAATTAAGACGCAAAATAACGAGTTTTAAGCTTCCCACGCTTTATACTTGTATTAAGTAATTTATGGGCAGACTTAAAAAAATCATACAATTTTCCTTTTTTTTAGTCAATGGGGGGGGGGGGGTTCAAACCCCCAAACCCCCCCCCCCCCTCGGTACGCCTATGATCTGAGATAAAAATTATGAAAATCTTTAAGAGAAAGTAGTTATGTTAAATCAGCATTCTTCGCGGACCCCTGTCTACCCTCGGACCCCCGAAGGTCCGCGGACCACATGTTGGGAACCACTGTTCATTTCCATAGAAATAATAATAATAGCAATATAAGAGTAACGCAGCAATTAAATACCGGTACTCAAATAATAATAATAATAATAATAATAATAATAATAATAATAGGCTAATAACTTATTAGTAGTAGTAGTAGTAGTAGTAGTAGTAGTAGTAGTAGTAGTAGTAGTAATAATAATCATAATAATAATAATAATAATAATAATAATAATAATACAGCAACGGTAATCACAAAGTATAATAAGATCTAGAACAAGTTACAGTATTTGTTTTGCTTACTTACTCAGAACACGGCCCGACCGGAGACAGAATAGGTGGTTCAAGTGGTGTGAATCTCTGAACTTACCTGGAAAAGATGTAAAAAAGTGAAATTAGACAATCTGAGATATAGGCTTACCTATGTTGAATATCCCTATTATTGCAGCCACGCTGATTTAATACAGGTGGCTAATGTTTTTGTTTTGCATAGGTCCATTTTGCACAGACAACACAATAGAATGCAATGTCGTCACGTCTTATTCAATGTACAATAAATCACACGTTACACAGCCTGCCGAATAAGATATGCAGCGATTCAGTACGTAATTTACACCAGTATAAGAAAGTTCTAACCTATAGCTACCTGTACATGAAAAACCACATACTTCGCTCTCTCTCAGGTCTACAATAAAGCGGATCACTCATTGTGTCATAATGAGTGTATTGTATTTTGATTTTTTGGTGCGATCCACTTATACGGACCGAGATGAGTAGGCCTACCAATGTTCTGAATTGAATTTAGCACGCCAGCAGTAGGACTTTGCATTAGCACATATTAATTCAATTGGGTTTAAAATACTTTGTTAAGGGAGCAGTTGCCGCAGTTCACATCCTAAATTTATCGCTGATCGTTTTAATACTCCGGATAAAATTAAATATTGTTGCACTGAAAACAGCTGTTACTTTCAGAGTAATTCACCTCAGGATATTGCATCGCTGTTTAAATACACATCTGGACCTCTATTCTGTTTGCGGCATCTATGCCAGTATCCTAGCTCAGCAGATGGAGTATTTTAGCTTGGTTAATGCAAACTGATTGGTTGAATTGAAGGGGTCGGCGAAAGATACTGCTAACCCTCTTTTTGTAAAAGTTGAGATTGTTGCACTGTTTATATGTTTTCTTGGTCACTATTTATTCCAATGTTTCTGAGCAAAGACTAATTCTGTCTGTATGTCTCGTTAGCAACATAACATGTATCAAAATAAAAATAAGTTTGCACATTTGAGCAAACCTGAAAAATGGAATATCTAAAATGAGGTTTGTGAGGGTTAGCAGTATCTTCCGCCGACCCCTTCATTTCTTCTTCTAATGAAGAACTATTAAAAGATAAGGTCACAATGAGGCGACTGTTTTTTTTTTTTGCATTAGGAGATCACAAGTACCTTCCACTTTATACTATGTTCCGTTTGCTTTCAAAGAAGGACAGAAATACGTTTGTTTAGCTATTAAGGACGAGGGAAGAGAGAAATCGCTGGAGTCACACATTATAAATTAAGTTATTTCACACTATCTTCGAATTCACGCGGTGATACTCACAGCATAGGTAATGCATTTTAGTTAAAAGCAATATTATTTTCAATTCTTCTCTTCGGTTTTAACAAAGCAATAGGAGCGTATTGCTTATAAATGGATCCTACTGGTGCTCTGTGGTGGTAAGTGCCTCGCTCCGGTCGCTTTGAAACTCCCTGAAGTCCCTAAAGTCCCTGGAAGAATTTCCATTGGGATTAACCGAAGCGATTGCCGTGAATCACTGTAGGGATTCAATACTTAAAAAGCGAAATCCATTTTAAAGTAAAAGTGTTACTGAGAAATTTCAACATTATCCTGTACTGTATTAGATAATGTAAACTTTAAAGGAGACGCAGCATGTAGCATGTACATGGCAGCATGTAGGCTATTCTTTCAACGAACTGAAATACAAAATATTTACATTTTTATAAATTGTTTAAAAGGCTTACAAAATTTTATCGAGTTTTCGAATCCATTTCAGAGGTTTCAAATGATGAAAATTTGCCAATTTACACCAAATTAAATAAGCAGAAGGGGAATTGCGTAACATAATCTGACAGATTGGAGAAGTGATTTCATTATTCTTAGTCTCTCAATTCAAGAAATAACAAAAAGCATAGTATTTTTGGTCGCCGTTGGCCAAAGGGTTCCTGTAGGTTGAAGATCCGATTACTATAAGCTCATTCTGGACATCACTAGCTAACAAATCCAAATAAATAATCATTCTGGAGATATAGTTTATGTGGTCAGGATAGAAAGAGCTTATCTGATTTTTTTTATTTATAATAGAAAAACATTAGAGATTCGAATGAATAAATCCTACAGCCTGATATAAACTAAACCAAACAGAAATGTTTAACATTAATCAGAGGACACAAAAAGAAGACGGATATCGTTAAAGGTAAAGTGTTCCCTATTACAGGCCATGGAGGCCCAGAGGGTTCCAGGAGGTTGAGGCTCCCGGATGTTTAGACAGTCTGCCCATGAAGGTGGTAAGGTTGTCAGCCTTACGCACCGGCCGCCTTTACCCCCAGGATTGCTCCTGGTACTCATTTCTGTTAGAGGCTGAGTCGACCCCAGGGCCATAGTGCCACCAGAAGGATTAGGCCAATTGAGACGGATATCGTTACTCTCCTAAAATTTGAGATTGTAACAGAGACAGTATATAGCAAGATATAAGGAATATGTTCTTATTAGTTAATGCCGATTTATTTCTTAACAACGTATTCGTACAATTCTTTGAAAGTGGTGAGAAACTACTTTAATAGTGATTAATATCAACCATGGCCTTCTACAGTAAGCGCGTATTCTTTATTAAACATATTAGGACACTTTCCAGAAACGAAGGACTTGGCTATGAAATTATGCCATCCACAATACTGCACTGGTTTGAAACATAAATCTGAAAATTTCATCCGGCTGGAAAGAATTGAATCGCTGCGGCACGAACTATTTTAATAAACAGACCGCTCTGCTTTGCACAAATGACATATGTTAGGATTAAGAGGGGAAACTAGGCTTCTAGGAATTATCAGTAAAAAAGTTATCAGTAAAACAGTATTAAATGTCGGACAGTTTATTTTCTAAAATATTAATTTTTACCGAAAACATTTCTGTAAAAGGAGATTTTTGTCGCTGAGTCCTCATGTTAAAATTAAGATTATTATTACTATTATTACTATTAACATAAGCCAATGACGTTAATTCCAATCTTGGATTAGCAGGATCACCAAGGGTACACATCTGAGAAAGCGTGTGTTCATATCACGGGGACCACAAAAAAGTGTGTGCTGTTTCCCGGAGTTAAAGGCGAATGTTGTTTTACAATGCACTCACTGTCTACTCCGAAAGTTCCTTATGAATTACCTTGAACGTCTGTAGTTTGCATAGTGTTGATCATACGCAAGGGGGAGTCTACAGATTTGGGTACTAGCTTGTCTCAGAAAAGGGAAGTTAGCTTAGTGGACTTAATGCCCTGCAGAAGAAGAGGGCAAACCAAGCAATTTGCAAATATTTCGAAATCCTTATTCTGTCGAGTAGACCCAAAAATCCATTGATAAGCGTCAATTTAATGCGAGAAGCCCGAAACAGAGGGGAATCACCGCGTAAACCAAAAACCAGTCACCAACCCATTATATCCTGATAAGAGCATTTTTTGCCTGTGCTTTCGTATTATCTTGCCAAAATACGAAAATATTGTTTCTCCAAGTTTGTGACACTGCTAACGTTGTTTCTAATTTTAATAACCATACATTTATGGATTATTCATAATGAGAACGTGGAATACATCATTAGTGTTTTCCAGGAAAATATAGATTATTCAGTACGGAATATGACCGTGTATAATCAATATTACTGTATATGTACATAAATGCTAATTGTAGATGTTTAAACCCTTAAAACGATAATAATTAAGGGAACAGTTTAATGTTACAAGTCTATAATCACTAACCTGTACCTAATAAGATTATACGAAGATTACATCGCTATTTAGTACATTAATCGGTATTTGATTGTAATATCAAATGTATTAACAGCTACACGGTCAATTACTTACGTGAGCAGTAAAATACTTCTATTAACATAGGCGATAACAACCCTCGTTTGCTACATAGATTTGTTATTTTATTGCGTCTTCCGCCCATTGTAATAGCAATGCATTAAAACTGAACCAATGTCAATTATACAATAAAAGCCCAACAAAAGAATAATCTGTGCGTAAGTTTAATGTGCAGCACAGTTCAGTAATGTATACATAAACATTTAAAACAGTAATATATGTTATTCTATAATACTACAGAACTAAATTTTCACTGGATGGCTCGCATGAAAACTTTAATAAAAGAATAAATTAAATAAACTGAAAACATAAATGAAAAAATAAATTAAAATTGCTCTTGCTTTATTTAAGATTTTCTTCTGTGAACAACATGTTCTTTCATCCTCAACACAGTTAGTGAGAAAAGGATATAGCAATTAATTAAGCATTGTAACATTATAATTTTTCAATTTCAGGAAAGTGAATACTTTGAGCCAGTCTTATAATTATTGTTTTCCTTCTGTAATTAACTATTTAAAAGTTACTTAAATTTATTATTTAATATGTTATTTATTGTTATAAAGTGAGTGATCCCTATACAGGTCATGGAGGCCAGAGGGTTCCAGGAGGTTGAGGCTACCAGATTTTGGACATTCGGCACATGAAGGTGGTAAGGTTGTCAGCCTTACGCACCGGCCGCCTTTACTCCCAGGATTGCTCCTGGTACTCATTTCTCAGCGGAGCAGGATTGGTATGTCCTCAATGGGAACAACCAAGTACCAACCTTCCAATCCTGTCATGGCACTTCACTCATAGACATCTCCATAATCTCCAACGATATGATTGGACACGACATTGACTGGAGAGTAAAACCTGATATAGGTACCAGCTCACACAATGTCCTCGAAACAATCATCAGCGCGGCAGCAAATAACCCAATCCGAACAACCCGAAAATATAATTTCAAACATGCAGACTGGCCCAAATTTCAAACAAAATTAGCAGAGCGCCTTGAACCACTACCAACTCCTCTGACCACAACACCGCAGCTAATATCGCGGGTTGAACAGGTCACCTCCGCCCTTGCCTATGCGGCAAGGAAGAGCATACCTGCAACACTCCCAAGAACGAAACCAGTCGCCTGGTGGAATGACGAACTAGACAACCTAAGACGCGCCACGAATGCCAAGAGGCGGAAATTTCAGAAGTCTACTACCCGTAACCCTCAGAATAGAGGCAGACTCTACGCAGAGTATTCACAATCCAGGCGAGAGTACAAACAAGCTATTTACCTAGCCAAAGTAGAGTCCTGGCAGAACTTCGTCTCGGAACAAAGCGCCCTCAACTCGTGGGGGCTAGCTTACAAACTCCAAACAAATAAACTTCACTCGCGCCCCGTCATTAGCAGTCTCCGAGCCCCGGATGGCACAATTGCCGACACGTGGTATGCTGTGGCCACCACAATGACCGAAACACTAATCCCCGACGATTCGATTGTTGACGACACTCTCCATCACGAAATTCTCCGACGCGCTGCTAGGCGCCCATTTGAAAACGGCCATCTAACTGACCCTTTTGACATCGTCGATCTTCACATCGCTCTCGACCGATGTAAAAATCGCAAAGCTCCGGGCATCGATGAAATACACCCAGAATTTGTCAAGAAAGGAGGGCCCGTCCTCCACGAGCATCTCCTTCTCATCTACAATGCGTGCCTCAGCCTAGGTAAATTTCCCAACTCTTGGAAACGAGGGCTTCTGATCACCATCCTTAAAAATCCCAATAAAGATCCAACACTGGCCAAATCGTACCGCCCAATTTGTCTTCTCCCAGTCATGGGAAAAGTTTTCGAACAACTTCTCCTCTTCAAAATTAACCAACTTCTAGAAGACTCGTACTCTCCTAGGCAGTTCGGCTTCAGACCAGGAAAATGCACAGAAGACGCAGCTTCACTGCTCCGACAAAGAGTAGAAACATCCAACTCAAAGTACGTGTTAGCAATTTTTATAGACATTGAAGGAGCTTTTGACAATGTCTGGTGGCCACACGCCTTGGAAAGACTGCGTCGGATAAACTGCCCACAAGACGCTTACGCCGTAATACGTGACTACTTCCGAGCCAGACAAATCACGCTACGCGACAGACTGCATACGCACACAAAGGCCGTAACCAAAGGGTGCCCCCAGGGCTCAGTACTGGGACCCAAGTTATGGAACCTGGTGTTTGATGAAGCCTTAAGACGAATAGACCAGACTGATGATGCCGAAGTAATAGCCTATGCCGACGACGCTGCACTGATAGTTGAAGGAGAGTCCAGAGCAGAACTCGAGGCTAAATCAAACAGGGCGCTAAACATTCTCGACCTATGGTCGAAAGATGCAAAACTCAAAATTTCTGGAACTAAAACACAGACCATGCTTCTCAAAGGCAAATTAACTACACACCCCCCTAGGGTACGCATGGGGCATTCCCGGCTCCCTTACACCAGAGAAGTACGATATTTAGGCATAACCCTCCAGGAAGGATACAAAGTCACCGCACACGTACAAAAAATAGCCGCAACAGCAAACAACCTAACTCAAGCTCTAGCCAGACTGTCTGGCCATGAATGGGGCTACCGCTTCACCAACTATAGAATTCTATATAATGCCGTTTTTGTCCCGATAGTAACCTACGCTGCCAATGCCTGGGCACCTAAGATCAACGCGCACCACATTCGGAAACTCCGATCAGCCCAAAGATCATCACTCCTCCGAGCCACGAAGGCCTACGCTACCACGTCTCACAATGCTCTGCATGTAATAGCCGGTGTCCTTCCGGTCGAACTCCTCCTACAGGAACGATCACTGAGGTATAAGATTCGACGACAAATCCCCATCCATTTGGACAACCTACAATTAGAACAAAATGAGTTCGAAACATTTGATAAACACCAGCTCTATAAACAACTTTTCAACGCGCTCACTTGCATCTGGCAACAAAACTGGACGGAATCCCCTCAAGGGAAAATCACAAGGGACTTCTTCCCAAACGTCCAAAGCAGACTCAAAATGATCTGGATCAAACCCGACCACTATGTTACGCAAATCCTAACAGGTCACGGGAACTTTGCTGCCAATCTCATACGCTTCAATCTTGCCGAAGATGATCTTTGTGCATGTGAAGACAGCGAGCAGGATACCATGTACCACATGCTCTACACCTGCCCCCGGTACATAGACGCCAGACTACTTTTACACGAAGCTGCTAGAAATGCAAACGAAGTCTGGGCACCTGATCTCAAGTTCTGGACTCTAAAAAATTCCTTCCCAGCGCTAAAAGCCTTCGCCAAGCAAGCGCTCCTCGAGAAACAAGACGAAGACGGAAATTAAACACCATGTGAAGGGCAAGCCCCATTGGGCAAACCCTCCACCCAGCCCGAGCAGGGTTTTAGAGAGGTTTCCCCTGCTCACAGGCAAATGCCGGGCTGGACCAAAATCCCCTCACACAATAACACAGCACAACAACTTAGATCCTAACATAAACACACGCAGCACACTACCCAACACAGCACTAAAAGCCGATCAGCGCAAGGCAAACACTAACTCAAAATAAAGACACTTGTACAAGCACACAGCCCAAAACGACATAACCTCAATCATCCCACATGGATGCACACAAGGGCACTATAGGAACACACAGCACAAATGGTCACCAAAATTTGGTTTGACCGGAGTTTTTGGCTTCATTGCTAGGCACTCCGGGGGAAAGGGTGGGCACACAAAAAAAAAAAAAAAAGGTACTCATTTCTGTTAGAGGCTGAGTCGACCCCAGGGCCTTAGTGCCACCAGAAGGATCAGGCCAATTGAAAAATCTCAACGACCTCATCAGGAATGGAACACGCGACCTTCCGGTTTGTAGCGCAACGTCCCAACCACTACGCTACGACGTACCCCCTATTTATGGTTATAGAGTCTGTAAAATGTAGCCTACCCCGGTGAGAATCAGAAAATGAATAAGTTTTATAAACTTTCTTTGCTGGTCCTCTTGTAAAATAATCGATAACATAGTTTCATTATTATTTGTTATCTTCTTTAATTTGCAGCTGATAGAGATATTATATATGTAATCAAAAGATGCCCCACATAACTACATATTAATATAATTCGTCCAAATTTCAAATGCGCTAGTCTAGCGAATGCATTATCCGTTTTCTACTATGAAGACTATTTTTATTAATACAGTGCGTCTTTCGAGCGGCCGGACCGTTCCGCGGCGACCTTGGAATCGGTGATGAGTGGGGCGCTGGCGGCCAGACAGTAGCTATAGCTACCGCTGGCTTCACGCATCAGTCAGCTTGGATCTGTCGAGTGTTTAGTGTAAAATTGCGTTATCTCTGTTTATGTGTTTGCAGTAAAATTGTCTCGTCTCTGATCGCGTGTTTAGTGAAATATTGTGTTGTCTCTTGGTGATAATTTGTCCATTAATAATGGCTGAGTACACTTTAGAGCAACGTATTTTTCTTTATGATACGTATGTGAAATACTCTTCTGCAAGAAGGTGTCGTAGAGAATTTCAGCAACGATTTGCAGGTGTTCGAATTCCTAGCCGGTCAACTATTCATGACCTTGTTAATAAAATCAGGCGTACAGGATCTTTTTTGAACAAGAAACATGTTCGACAACGCCGTGTACTGACAGAAGAGAAGCTCGATGAAGTAGGGGCCCGGTTAGAGCACACACCCCAAAAATCACTCAGACGTTTAGCACAAGAGGTTAACATTTCCAAGTCGGCAGCTTTTGTGGCAACAAAACTTCTGAAACTTAAGCCGTACAAGTTAACTGTAGTTCATGCTTTACAACCACAAGATCCTGTAAGTAGGGTTAATTATTGCAATTGGTTGTTGCAGTCCGTTCATAATGGAGAAGTGGACGCACTTTTAACATTCTTCACTGATGAAGGGTGGTTTTATCTTCAAGGTCACGTTTCTACTCAGAACAATAGATATTGGGCTACCGAAAATCCCCATATGATTCATGAAGTTCCTCACCACGCTGCAAAAGTTGGGGTTTGGTGCGCAGTGAGTGGGCTTAGAATTATCGGACCCATATTTTACGACACAACAGTTGATTCACATGTTTATGTAAATTCTATTTTAAATAATTTTTTCCGCTACTAACAAGAAATGAAAGATTGTGTGGCTGGTTTCAGCAGGATTCAGCTACAGCGCACACTGCTGAAAATTCAATGCATCAATTGCGAAGTGTGTATGGTGACACAATAATTAGTCGAGGATTGTGGCCACCTCGTTCCCCTGACCTGTCGCCATGCGATTTTTATTTATGGGGAACGTTAAAGAATAAAGTGTATGCATCAAATCTGCACACGTTACAAGAATTGAAGGACAGCGTCACGAGAGAAATACAGGCAATCAGTCAACATGAACTTTTGCGAGTAAACCAGAATTGTTTTCGGAGACATAGAGAATGTGTTCGCGTTCAAGGTCATCAATTTCAACATCTGTTGTGATGCAGGTAAGCCTGATGTAAGTTAGTACAGTAGTTAGTGTTCCGTACCCATGACTTGCCGGTCGTTTACGTGTAACATTGGCGGAAGATGCGCCAAGCTTCACCTAGTCCGGTGCCGACGCGCGACGGTCCGGCCGCTTGAAAGACGCACTGTATTTAGTGATATATTTATGAGTGTGCTGTTTTCGTTCAAGTTTGTTTTATTTATTGAAAAGGCAGGTAAACCAAGTCAGGGAAGCCCTATGTTTTCATTTCATCAAGGGGAACGAAATAATACTAAAATGAATAATAACAGGCCTAATAATAATAATATGAATAATAATAAATATTGTCGGATGTATAAAAAGATCTAAATAATAGTGCATAAGTTCCATAATTCGTGATAAATGAACACATACACTGTAATGCGGTAAAATTTGATAAAACATTGCTATAAATTATAATGAAGTAGGTTATATATATTTGTCTATTCACACCTGTGGCTACATTAGTGCATCTAAAAACATGTATTTTCATCTGCTCCTTCCCGTCAGAATTTATTCACCTCCGTCTTTTAGTCTGTTCCAATTCTTCTCGTTTATAAACATAAAAGTTGTGTCGGCATGCCCCAAGTTTCTAGGCATCTAGAATACTATAATAGAAACAAGTTGGAATAAATTAACATAGCACTGAATCCTATACTGATAATTAAACAAAAGTTAAAATATTTGCTTAGAGAAACAATGGCGAATAAGACATTATTATTTGTCCAAAGCACCTAAAGGAGCTTATTTTATATGCATGTTAATCAGCATACATGTGAATGTCTCCTTCAATTGTAATGATCTGAGCTGGGACCAAACGGGATCAAACCAGCAATCTTGAAAACAGTAAGCCGGTTGTTTACTGTCTTCTCCATCCAGGGCGACTTTAGGATTTGTTTATATTTTCTATAAGTTATTGTTAGTTGCTGCTCATAAAAAATAAAATTATTTTGCATAAAAAGTGTTAAGTTAACAATTCGTATATTTCGCTTCTACACAGTTTATCCAAATTTTTAAAGTACCGTAATAAACGCATCAACGAGCCAACTTATGATTCCATGGCCTGACTAGCAAGGTTACATTCTCCTCATTTGAGGCAGTGCTCCGAACAGACAGACAGTACTGTTTCAAAGTTAGAAGGCCAAAGAAATAATTCGTTAATGTATGGTAGTTAATGCAGGTAGGAAGTTGCGTCATCCAAACGGATATATATATATAGCCTGGGTCTGCAATTATTTCATTACGACTATAAAACCATGAAATTCTGGCCCTAGATTAGTTTATTACTGCTTAGCAATTGAAAGATTATTGTGGTGATTAAACGATAAGATGCAGCGGGTTGCATTTGGTAAGGGTTTTCTTCTTAATGGGGCAAATCACTTCCTCGACACCCTCCCTAAGATTAACGTTAGCCCTTAACCACTGAGAAATCTTTTAATTAATTGGACATCTTAATAAAGTGGCAAGTAAGAAAACCAAATAATTATAGTAATAGAATGATTTCATTAATATAGACTGGATTTCCTTAATCCAAGATAAATTCATTATGACAACTGTAATATTCTTTTTTGTTAAAACTTTATTAGATAGATAGATTAAAATAATTTCCTATACAGAAAGTATCACTGCTGTTTGGAAAACTACCTTACCACATGAAATGGCACAGTAGGCCTACTATACAATTACTCAATGATACTACTGAGTAATATTTGCCTGGATCATTTGAATAAAAACTGAATTCCTCTCCGCTTTTTTGCGTAAAAATCGACCACTTCCTCAATTAAGGAATCTTCCTTTTATTTTTTCGATGGTCTGATATTAGACATAAACAGGTAAGACGTTTGCCTGACATGGTGGCATAATAATGCTGCAGTAAATTATTGTGTAATGAGCAGGTAATAAAATTGACTCATAATATTAGTAAATTATTCTTAAGTCCATTATTCATACTTCGTGACCGTAAAACTAAAAAAATGAATCATCCTAATAGAATGATTGACATAAGATTTAGAATTTTAGGTTAGATAATATATATTGAACAAGTGCTTGATAGAATTATTGACTTCTCAGAGCTAGTTTAGTTTCAATCCACAAAAGGAGCGGCATCAGAAAGCAAATAGAAAAGGACTACACATGTGAAGGTAATAGATGAAAATTCGATGCCATCAAAAGGGAAGAATGAGATTTATTGTACATTTTCAATGTATATATGTACTACGTAGGCCAAGCTGTTTTAAAGTAGTACAGAAAGAAAAACAAAATACAAACAACGGCTCAGACTTAATCCCCCAAATCAATCATCTGACTAACGAACTAGTAATATTAGTGAACAGATTATAATGAGTAGTGAACATGTCTCTAGGAAACATGATTTTGTAAACTAATAAATAATATTGTGTTTATGATTTCTAATGAATGACTAGTAAATTTGAAACTTGGCCTTGCCCCTACTGGCCTTCGCCCTTACTCCAGAATTCTCGCACTTTCAATTACTTACGGTGTAATTCAACAGTTTCGTATGAGTAAAATTTCTGCGTTTAACACAAATTTCAAGGAAACGCGAAAAAAAAAAATTCAAGGGATTTACAGTGTAACAATTTTGAAAAGTTAAATTCTTCAACTACCTAACGAATACTATATAAATCACTCATAAAAAAAACTTAAACTTTACCCAAGAAATTTGATATAATTCGAATACTTTGTAACATTTGTTACTGGTTATTTATAGACAAATTAAGTCCCATAACCTCAAATCTTTCTTTCTTTATCTTAGTTTTACCTCTCCCTATTAGGATTCAAGCGACCTGTCGGGAGAGGGAATATCTTTGGATCACATACATATTTTTTTGACCAGACATGGACATGGAGGGCCTCCCCGGATGAGTAATCAGCCCAATGCCGGGGCCACCTCCGAGACAACACGAACACATAAGACGAGACACACCTTTCACACACACACTCACTCCAAACAAGGTGAGGATGGGATGAAGATGATAATGATGGCCAGATGATATCTGGGGACAACAAGGGCCTAAATTGTCCGACGTTTGTCTCACAGGTGAGGAAAAACCCGACCAGGAATCAAACCCGGGCCCGCTGCGTGAGAGGCGCGAACGCATCCCCTACGCCACAGCGGTGAACCAACCTCAAATCAACAAATATATATATAATCAATCAACTTACCAATCCCCATTGTCGACACATAAAACATCTATGAGTGACGTGCCTGAATCAGCCGCGGTGGTTGAGGAAGTGTTCTCGCCTTTGTATCTGCGAGCTGGGTGTTCAAACCCGGCCGCGGTCGATGAATTTTTTAGGATTCAAAAATCCTGAGCACGGAGTCCTTAGGGGAGAGATCTCGTGTCGTCGATTTACACACACAAAGAATTCCGAGCATAAAATAATGGCTCTGGACCAAAATCTCCGGCCTTTTCACGTTCAAGTAATTCTTTAGGTTTCCTATGGCTGATCGTCGAGACGATGGCCGTAATACTTGTCCCTCTATTGTCTTCAGCTAAATAAGCGTAACAAAATTAGTTTTCGGTAATGAAACGTCGGAGGTCCGAGGAGTCCCTTATCTACCAGGCGACATGTCAACGGAATTTCATCTCAATTTAAGTGAGTAGTTCATTTTGTGGGCCAACATATTAAGGGTGGCGTGCACCAAACTCATGCCGTTTACTCTTTTAGTAAACCTTACTTCTTTAGTTCTAACTACTTTAGTAAGCTACTCTTTTAGTAACCGTACTCTTTTAGTAAGGACGGCGTGCACCAACCAGGAGTAAACTAAACTCGGCGACCTTCAACCTAGAGCAATGTACTAAAGAAGTAAAAATTTTATTTACTCCCAGAGTAAATGAACTTACTCCACAAGTGGTGGAGAGCACCAACACGGAGTACGTTACTAATGTAGTAAGTTGTGGAGTAAATAAGGCCAATATTTACTCCTACTCAGGGGGTGGAGTAAAGTTGTGTAGTAAGTGTGTTCTGTGGCATTTGCGTGAGTTATGAGTTACATATCACATTAAATGGATTACATAGTTCAAACTGAGGATAAGTTATTGAGATGAAGAAGGTGGTATACCAAAAATGAGAGTTGTGGCAGGTGATTTAATAAATATTAAGCGAACCACACCTAGTAGGGCATTTAATAACGTAAATAATTAAGCTCATAAATCCTTACATGAAATTTTGGCGTTTGGAAGAAACGATGTCAGATTTTCACTACATCCATGTGATTTCAGCCAGTCAAATGTGGAAATATCATTGCGGAGAGCGATCCAACTAGGAAGACGTCCACCAAAGATGAGGGGGAGAGTGAGTGGAAGGGACGTTTGCATTGCACGCATGCGCATGTGCTCTCAAATATCTTCCTAGCTGGATCGGCCTTTAGATGCTGCAGTTCTCCCTAACTTTGGGTTAGAAAACGACGATGTATTTCAAGCTAATCCTATGGATACAGATATCGGTGAGGTATAGTATATTCCAATAAATGAAAGCCTCCGTTCTTGGAGCTACCCAGAAAACACTTCCCCCTACTACTTAACCATAGAGATTACTGAACAATAGGTGATTCTCATTGTTAAACGATTTAATGTAATTATTGTAAATTAATTTTATTACATTACACTTCTAGAGCTTAACTTAAAGCACAACATTGCGAATGCCAGGATTATAATAAAAATTATAAGAGCTAAACGTTCAATAGTTGCACCCGCAGTGTTAATGAATAATATGTCCTTTTTTCTGACCCAGGTGTAAAAATGTCCAAACAGGCCACATCGGAAAAAAATTTGACTGACTCTGGGATTAGCGTACGTTGAGAAGGGGACACATTGTAAAACCATTCCTTAAAAACTCCCCAAGTCTCGAATGGTGGAGTGAGACGAGACTTTCATGTTTGGGAATAAACTATAGCAGATGCTGCAGGTCTATAGTATGCTGCTAACTATTTTAATTAACCCTGTGGACAGGAAAGTGAGAAGCATTATAAACTATATAGAAAAAAAATGCCAACATGAGTGCCGAAAGAAAATTTTAAGGAGGGGCACTGGAGGTTCACAGGATCTAGAGAAGTAGTCACTGAAATTATTTTTAAACACACAACCATCTACATAATTATTATTGGAGTTCATAGCTTCCGAAATATTGTACCGCCATTTTTTGTTTAAATATTACATTTCTCAGTTGTAATATTATTATTTTTATAAGGTAATATTTTTTAAGTAAATGTTCTGTGCATTTGAAAAAGGACAGAAACATAATGCCCCTTATTAGTTTTGTTATCCTTTTTATCCCCCTCTTTTTCATGATTTTGTGTAATACTTCTTATTAATATTGTTAAACAGTCAATAAGTATTAATAATTCATTATAGTGAGATTTATGATAAACAACTGTAGAATAATTGATTTATCGTTTTTGGGGAAGAATATGTAACTTTAGGAAGTATAAATATTTTAATATATTTTAAAACTTTATTATTATTATGAGAGAAATAATTATAATATTGACAGTGAATCAATTATGAAAATCAACTGGAAATTCCAATTGTTTGCATTATAATACAGAAATAGTTTGCACAAAAATTGTAATCACAGTACCCTAACGTAGGCTACTAAACTGAAAATATTCAATTGAAGGAATTAAAATTAGTAATGGATAAAACATTACTATTAGACCTATTTTAAAACATGAAGATTGTCATTAGTAATATTTGGAACAACCCAAATTCATATTCATTGTTTCAGCGAACCTTTCCTTTTCATTATCTGGCACTTGAATAATGCTGGCAATTGAAATGCACGTGATCTGCTGCGCTGCACTAACGTTTCTGCTCTGTTCTGCGCAGAATTCGACTACTTCTTTAGTAAAAATCGTTTACTACTCTAGTTACAACTAAAGAAGTAACTATCAATTGAGCTCTCCAACACCAACTAAAAGAGTAAGTTACTAAAAGAGAAGCACTAAAGTAGTAAATCTAAGACGGGAACATGACGCAACAAAAACCGGTTTGTCTGTCTCACTCTAACACATTACTCGTATGACTTAAAGAGTGAGACAGATGTACTGGTTCTTGTATACTTGAGGTCTCCGTCTTAAATTTACTACTTTAGTTTGGTTTACTCCTGGATGGTGCACTTGAAACGGTTCGCTGTGTGGTTTTTAGCCCTTACTTTTTAACTATCCAGGATGTGTCTGGGAACCACAAAACGACCGACCACGGTAGCTCAGTGGATGCAACAGAGTGTCTCTATCTTATCTGCAGGGGATCTAGGGTTATTTGTCCAATATATATACTAGTAATAATGTCAAAAAGATTACTGGTATGATTAGGTTTTATTTCTGTTCAATAAATGTTTTCAGCAATTAATCACTTGAAAATTGGGTGAAGAGTTCGGAATGTCTGGACGATAGAACGCTCGTAATATTGAAGTTACTATCGAGGATTTTATGTAGTAATGACGTACAATTGTTACGTGTTAATACTGTCTGTAATTTGCTTCGTCGAACACAAGTACTTACGTGTCACTGAATTTACTTTGGTAGTAACTGTAATTTAGTTCTACCGCAATTCCTAGTACAAACTGTTCTTATTAATGATTATTTATTGGTACCGTATCAGGATCCTCCTGATATGATACTATGACTTTATAAAATATAATATGCTTCACTTGGCACTTTGAAGCCAAGAAGCGAGGAAAAATGTCCTGCACCGACTAGCTCGGTGACGGACTCTCGTGGAAGTGATGCCTCTCGCGTGCGTTCCAGCGTCCTTCGTTCCTTCAGTCATCTTTTTCCCCACTTATTTCTACAACCAATAATAACTACTATTAGAGCATTTTACCCTGTTTTGCAATGAGAGATGTACTCTCATTGGTTACCTTCATTTGAGCGTCTCAATGCTACTCCGAGTAGGAAGTATTGCTTCCCAGCTCAGTCAGTTCCCGTTATCGCTCAAGGATTCTTGGAACATCTATACAAAATATTATTCCCACTCAAAATTCTTAGTACCTTCTTTTGACTGTTCCTGAGTTCTATTCTGTAAGTTTTTGCCACAATACAAGTGCACTTTTCTACAATGAGTGTCTCTTGTATCATGCTGTGGTTGAATAGCAGAATGTATTTCCCTCACTGTTTTTCCTTGAATTCCGTCTGAGTTATAATGTGAAGTTTTGCTAACTTGAAATTTAACTTACTGCAATGTTACTACAATATTATTTATTTATTTAATTACTGGAATTATTATCATTTAATATCTATTTCTTATAACCTTTAATTGTAATACTATCAATGCTTTGATGTATCTAATCTTATTTAATATGCTCAATAATGTATGTTATCTGTTCTGATTATAATCATGTTTAATCCATGGTTATGATCCTATCATACTGCCCAAAATTATTATTGTAAAAAGTGTATTTTGTAGCAAAATTCATTTTTGACAGGAATACTTTTTTGCTCCTGAATTATTGTTACTCTTCTTACATAACAATGCTCATGTTTACCTTTCCAGTACAGTGACCTATCTATTGCCTAGCAGAGCTTCAGGGTACTGTCATTCATTTCAACCTTCTATTTGGTTCACTGACCAGTTATGAAGTATTGGCATTCCTTGTACCTGGCACGGGTTTCTCAGGCTGCATACCATACTACAATCTTATCTCGCATCCATACACCACCCTTCGCACATTTGTAAGCTTTGTTCCGCTATGACGTCATATACTTACATCACATTACTGGCAAGATTAATTTTTATGAATTTTACACAAAACATCACAAATTTAAACAACACATATGAAAAATAAAATAATAGCAAAAATTATTAATTAATATACTTAAACTAGATATATATTCGCCAGTAGATTTATTCCTGCTCGTCTTTAAGATATATATTCGCCAGTAGATTTATTCCTGCTCGTCTTTAAGATATATATTCGCCAGTAGATTTATTACTGCTCGTCTTTAATATTATATACACATTTGATTCCACTGTAAGCCTACATCACACGGAGTATTCGCGATCATGTACTCTTACAATGTAAAATCACACTTGACCCTTGTACCTGTTTATTACGAAATGACGCAAGCCTGTTGTCATACTGTTATACCCTTATTTCTTATTCTTTATAAGGCCTAACAAAAGACAAATTGTATCGTCCAATAATTTTCCCAGTTTTGATGTCAGCTACTTCAAAACACACCCCATTAAATACATTAGTGACGATATACGGTCCCCTATAAAGGAGCTCTAAACGTGACATTCTTTTGTTTAGTGCCTGTGATAGGTTTTTCCTTCTAACCAAAAGTTTGTCTCCTATTACTGGGTTCCAGACCCGCTTGTGCCTTTTGGCCTTTTCTTTTCTCTTCGCCACATTCTTCCGAATATTTTCTATCGCTATCCGGCAATAGTCAGTCAATTTCTTATTTACTCCGTCATGTGGGATGGCTATTGGTAGGCCTCTTATTAGGGTTTTTGGTTCGTCGCCAACCATAAGTCGCACGGGTTCGACTCCTACAATGGGATTTATTGTGTGATTCAAAATGTCCTCTATTGGTTGGATATATCTCACCCAGGCATTGTGACGTTTGTGACAGAGTGCTCGCAAGTATAGCGATAAGTCACGCAGTCCCCGTTCCGATGTGTTGACTTGAGGATGGTATTTAGACACATGATAACACTTTATTCCTAGTTCCGACATCTTGTCTTTAAACTTCTTACTAGTGAACGGCGTTCCATTGTCCGACAGAACTGCAGTGATGGGCTGGTATTTAGGAATGTAGTCTGAGACAAGTTTTCTTAATACTGCAGTGGTAGTTGCTGTGCGCGTAGTGTACAGTTTAACAAAATGTGAGAAAACGTCGTAACAGATCAAAATATATCTCATGCCATACGCCCCTGCAACTAATGGTCCGTGAAAGTCTAAGGCTACCAATTCCCCTTTTCTCTCTCTAGATACGGTCATTGGTACTCTATCGTATTTGATATTCATCGGTTTCGCTTTTTGGCATAAGTCACAGCAGCTGACATATTTTCTGATTTTTCTCCCCAAATTCTTAATATACATTTTGTCCTGAATGTACAGCAACATTCTATTCGTTCCTGAATGACCTAGCTTTTCATGGACGATAGAAATTATTTTAGTTTCTAATTCCTCCGGAATGTACACTTTCCATTCTTTCTTGTCCTTCCCACATAGCTTATATATTACGTTGTTTACCATTTGGTACTTTATCTCACTACTGTTATCATTTTGATCCTGATTAAGTTCCTCCAGCCCTAATCTTATTAGTTCGATCTCGGGGTCATTGCGTTGAAATCTTTCTATGTTCCGGAAATCGCGCTGCAAGGTCAGCTCACTGAACATCTTTATTTGCATAATCTGAATTTGATTCCCGTCGCTTCCTGTTGCTTCCGGTAATTCAGCTTTATTGCGAGAAAGATAGTCACATAGGACGTTATCCTTTCCAGCCACGTGCCTAATTTCCAGGTCAAATTGACTCAGTTCGTGAACATAGCGTGACAATTTACTATTGCCTAGCTTCATTTTATTTAGAAAGGTCAAACTAATGTGGTCAGTGTACACTACGATTTTCTTATTGAATACGTACTGTCGGAACTTCGTCAAAGCATGATACATCCCAATTATCTCCAAGCAAGTCACTGAACCTTTGCTTTCAATCGGGGTTAGCCCGCGTGACGTAGTTGCTATAAGGTGTTTACTACCATCCTCATGCTCTTGCATTAAAATTCCCCCTACAGCTAGGCAAGATGCGTCCACGTAAATAATATATCCCAAGTCATTCCTAGGCCTTTCTAATAGTACTGCCTTTTTGAAAGATTCTTTGATTTTCTGAAAAGCTTCCTCTTCTACATGAGTCCACTTAAACTTGTTTTGCTTTCGTAATAACTTTCTAAGCGGTACGGCATATTCAGCGTATCCGGGAATGAATCTATCCTGATAATTAAAAATCCCTAGGACTTTTCTGACTTGCCTGACTGTCTTGGGTCTGCTAATGTTCATTATGGCTTTTATTCTTTCAGGGTCAGCTGACACTCCATCCTTTGAAATAATATACCCTACGAATTTCACTTCATTACAAAATAAACTGAGTTTCTGGGGATTTATAGTCATTCCGCTTTCCAAGAACGTATTTAGTACAAGGTCAAGTTTCTCTATATGGGTATCAAAATCAGTCGTATGAATTAAATAGTCATCCACGTATGCTGTTATATTTGGTCCAGTACCTTCCGGGAACATAACCTGGAGTGCACGTAAAAGCGCGCTCCCGGAGGTCCTCATTCCAAACGGGGTTCTACAAAACGAAAATACGGATCCTTGGTGCACAAACGAACAGTACTTCCTGTCTTCTTTTCTCAGAGGAATCTGCCAAAAACTGGACGTAAGGTCGATACTTGTAAAATATTTAGCATCGCCCATCTTAGCTAAGAGGTGATCGATTGGTTCTGTTTTTACTCGATCAGGTTTCATATACAAGTTTGCGGTCCTCAGATCCAATGTCATTCGTAATGTCTTATTAGCCTTATAAACCCAACATATAGGACTGACGTATGGGGAATCGGATCTCTCTATAATTCCGTCCTGTAACATATTTGTAATTACTTTATTGGCCTCCTCTCTAATAGACAGCGGTAGTGGTCTGCTTTTATGATTAAATATAGGCGGATTATCCATGCTAATAGAATGTTCATAAACTAAACAGCATCCAGGGGAATTACTGTACACGCCCATATTATTGGTTAGCGCCTTAAATAGCTTATCTTTTTGAGGTTCCGTTATTGATGTGATATTATCTACTTTATTTCTCAGGATTTCAAGGATTTCAGATTCAGTCAACCTATCGTTATATTCCCTTCCATTTTCAGTATTGCAATGCTCCTGCTTATTTCTGCTTGTTCCGCACATATTTATTTCGCAATTAAGTCCGACCTCATAAATCTCCTCTAAATAAGCGTTATTAAATTCGTCGATTTCAACATTCAGATTGCATCGAGTTAATGACCCTGTATTCGGTGCCTCGATAATATTCCCTGTGTTGCCTCGACCTTCATTTTGACTACTTGCTTGGTTCTCACGACCTTTAGTGTCAAATAAAATTTCGCTTATTATTTCCCCCTCTTCATTTTGATCGTGCCATTCAGATAGGCTTTCAATAATGAAGCATTCGTCCTGAATTGCGAGTTCATTTTTGGAACAATTAGAGCTGTCATAAACATTACTTTTAAGAAATGGAACTTCAATAACGTCATTTTCGTCTTTTATTTTCAAACAATTTTCCTCAAAGCTCAAAATCCCTTGATATTCCTGTAAAGTATCACAACCTAAAATATACTGATGCGCTAAATTTCTGACCACAAGCATATATATTTCAGTGTGCCAAGATCCTATGCTCAAAGGTACCATTATTTGCTTGTCTATTTTATATTTAGTTTTATTAATGGCCGTCGTACAATAAAGTCCTGGGACGTCTAATTCCTGCAGTTTAATTTTATTTTCTTTTAACTCTAGATAAGCCTTTTCATTTATCACAGACATTGAGCTACCAGAATCCAATAAAATCTGAATTTTTAAGTTCCCAATATTAGCCTCTATTTGTGGTGGATTTAATATTTGCTGGTTAGTTTTATTTACATTGTAGGACATTTCTAAGTTATGTACAGTATTGTTGAGTCTATCCTCGGAAGGCCTGGTACCATCAACAGACGTAATATGACTCGCTATCACATCTCTGTTCCGTTTAAATCTCCGTTCTGTGGGCAATCATTCTGAGAATCAGTTACGTGATTTTGCGTGCGGTGAAATTCATTTGCATTAGGGTTCAGAGACTGTTGTGTTTCTGGCACACGTCCACAATTACTACCTTCATTATCTCTAAATCGCACATATCTTCCGTCTCTTAACTCCCCATATCTGGCATTCCTATCAACATTCCCTTCCTCAGTTTCTTGGAACGCAATATGATTGACAGATACATTTTGCGGTCTTGCCCCAGTTCTGTCACCGTGATTATTATTGCGCTGACCCTGTTGACTGTAACTTCCTCTGTTATTATTAGTTCCATTGCCTCGGTCATTTCTCTCCCGTGAATAATTATTGTTTTGATTATTCCTCCCATTATTTCCGGGTCGATTCTCCCGATTATCATTAAAATCTTGCCTAGGCCTTGCTGCGTTATCAAAGTGGCTAGCATTATTTCTGTTATTTGCATAAGAATATGCCCCATTGTCACCCTGATTTAGACCTTTATTTCCTTGGTCATATCGCGCATAATTTTCCTGTCTTCCTCCTCTACGATTTCCTTCTTCAAATTCAGCTAATAGGCTCAACATTTCTGCGTAGGAATTTGGTTTGGCTACCGCTAATAATTTATGAATTTCAGGCCCAAAGTGCTTCATAGAAAGTTGAAGTACGTCCTGTTCAGAAAACATAGTTTGCAATGACTTCGCAATCCTGATTAGTCTTAAGAAATACTCGGTTAGTGTCAAATGACCTTTATCATTGTAGCTTCCCGCATATAATTCAGTACGTGCCTTCATTTGCCTACTTGGACTCCAATATTTTTCCATAAACAATTTTCGGAATTCTTGGTAACTTACTCCCTCAGCTAATACAAATTGACACCAATCCTTGCATTTACCTATCAAACCCTTTTGAACTAATATCATTTTGTATTCCTCTGGAATCCCCTTCAACTTAAAGTATGTTTCCATTTCCGATATAAATTGATGTGGATTAGACAAATTTTCATCATTATACCGCGGTAACGCCCATTCAATTCCAAGAATATTAGTTAAGTGTACATGACTTTGACTAGCATTGGGGTGAACAACATGATTACTAAGGCTTACGTCACTTCGCGTAATGTCGGAATCTTGGCTAATGCTCGGAGCTAATGGTTCTCCATTATTACGTTCATTATCTTGCAAAATATTTGCACTTGCAAAATTTATAGGTGGAGTACAAACTCCTCCGCCATTTGCCTCGATTCTCGTACAAGAAATGCCATTACTCATTTTGTCAACCTTATCAGAAAAATTATTTATTTCTTTGGTAATGCTATTTTGTACCCCTACTACTTTCTGAATTTCTTTCGTCAATTTCACTTCTATCTCCTTAACTTGTCCCTGGAATCTATCATTTAATTCTCCGATATCAGCTGAGAATGATTTTACCAAATTATTTTCCAAGCTTTTATTCTGGTCCCTAATCTCATTTCGCAAAATACTATTATTTGTTTCTATCTTCTTATCAACAGTATCAATAGTATTGGCAAGTTTCTGCTCTACTTCCCTATCTTTGTTTACAAACTTAGCCGTTATTTCTTTCTTATTCTGATCAATTTCATTTTGTACTTTATCAATTCTACCATCTAACCTAGCATTGTTTACAGTACATTCCTCCCTTAATTTGTCAATCTTTTCATCATTTTTCTTTAGATCCCCAGAAAGTTTATCAACTGACCTTTTAAGTTCATTTTTCAATTCTTCAGCTAATGTCCTATTCTGTTCTTTAGTCTCACTAGCTAACTTCCTATTCTGCTCTGCATTTTCCTTGGAATTTTTATCTATTTTATTAGCTAATTCCCTGTTTTGTTCTTTCGTCTCACTAGCTAACTTCCTATTCTGCTCTGCTAATTTCTCGTTTTGTTCAGTCATTAGTCTCCTATTTTGTTCCATCAATGCCCCTAACCAAGACGGCATACCTACGTCTATATTTACCTGGCTTGTCATTGTAGTCTCTATATTTTCCTCATCTCTTTGAGCTGATGGCTCGTCTCTGTTTGCCCGCTCCTGATTACTTTCGTTTATCTCTATTTCCTCATGGCTACTTATAACTTCCCCTTGTTCGTTATTTTGCATTACTTCAATTTCACTACTAGTGAGCAAATCCTGACTGTCCTGATCTACTGAGTTTTCCATTTTAGGCTTTATTATTTTCCCGTTACGTAGTGTTAACATAACCCTGACCTAACCTTATTCACTGCACTGGAATCACTGAGTAAAAAATCATGCTCTCTTACCTTTGTACATACATATATCAGCAACATAACACTGCATGCAAATACATATAAACACTCTTATTTCTAATGACATAAACAATACCCTCTTATTAACTAAAATTACAAAGATTTTCTTGTATTCCCGCGGTCTTCTCTCTTGTTCTGCCCGCTCCTAAGTTTCTTTGTTCCGGCTGAATTCTCCTCTTGATTTCATCCCTCACAAAGTTAAGCTGACTTTATTTGAATACTGTTCCGTTGCAGCACTAGTATGAATCACTTACTGAATATTTGTTGTACTTTAAGTCTATCTTTTTGAACCCTTAAGATCGCGTTAAGTATGAAGCACTTGCTGAATATCTTGGCGTAATTAATTGGTATTTTAATCTTTGTTTTATACCCTATATCTGTCTCTCTTTTTTAGCCCCTTACGATGGCGCGCCAAGTATGAAACGGTTCGCTGTGTGGTTTTTAGCCCTTACTTTTTAACTATCCAGGATGTGTCTGGGAACCACAAAACGACCGACCACGGTAGCTCAGTGGATGCAACAGAGTGTCTCTATCTTATCTGCAGGGGATCTAGGGTTATTTGTCCAATATATATACTAGTAATAATGTCAAAAAGATTACTGGTATGATTAGGTTTTATTTCTGTTCAATAAATGTTTTCAGCAATTAATCACTTGAAAATTGGGTGAAGAGTTCGGAATGTCTGGACGATAGAACGCTCGTAATATTGAAGTTACTATCGAGGATTTTATGTAGTAATGACGTACAATTGTTACGTGTTAATACTGTCTGTAATTTGCTTCGTCGAACACAAGTACTTACGTGTCACTGAATTTACTTTGGTAGTAACTGTAATTTAGTTCTACCGCAATTCCTAGTACAAACTGTTCTTATTAATGATTATTTATTGGTACCGTATCAGGATCCTCCTGATATGATACTATGACTTTATAAAATATAATATGCTTCACTTGGCACTTTGAAGCCAAGAAGCGAGGAAAAATGTCCTGCACCGACTAGCTCGGTGACGGACTCTCGTGGAAGTGATGCCTCTCGCGTGCGTTCCAGCGTCCTTCGTTCCTTCAGTCATCTTTTTCCCCACTTATTTCTACAACCAATAATAACTACTATTAGAGCATTTTACCCTGTTTTGCAATGAGAGATGTACTCTCATTGGTTACCTTCATTTGAGCGTCTCAATGCTACTCCGAGTAGGAAGTATTGCTTCCCAGCTCAGTCAGTTCCCGTTATCGCTCAAGGATTCTTGGAACATCTATACAAAATATTATTCCCACTCAAAATTCTTAGTACCTTCTTTTGACTGTTCCTGAGTTCTATTCTGTAAGTTTTTGCCACAATACAAGTGCACTTTTCTACAATGAGTGTCTCTTGTATCATGCTGTGGTTGAATAGCAGAATGTATTTCCCTCACTGTTTTTCCTTGAATTCCGTCTGAGTTATAATGTGAAGTTTTGCTAACTTGAAATTTAACTTACTGCAATGTTACTACAATATTATTTATTTATTTAATTACTGGAATTATTATCATTTAATATCTATTTCTTATAACCTTTAATTGTAATACTATCAATGCTTTGATGTATCTAATCTTATTTAATATGCTCAATAATGTATGTTATCTGTTCTGATTATAATCATGTTTAATCCATGGTTATGATCCTATCACACTCCACCCTAAGAGTTACACAGGAAACACCGCACAGAGATTGACTGGACAGACCTCCAAAAGCCACAAACTTCTCTTAAATAACTTTTTATCCTGCAAAACAAACATTTCAATGAAACAGTAATCACGAAATAACACCTTTACATGTCCAGGTTCGTCAGTAGTCATCTGTTCTTTAGAGAACGTCACTTTCTTTTAATTCTTTATTAGATTAGCTTTATAGCTTTATTTAGGTTCTTTAAGTGTACCTATATAATGTGAGGCGATTACTTTACCTTCAGCGATGGAGTAGTTTTTCTTCTGTTTAATGTTCCACAAGTCATTACTCTTACAATTCATTGTAGTTCCGGTAGTTAACATCACTTGTTATTTGTTATTGTACAGTTGCTACGAAAAGTAATATTTTTTAGAAAATAATACATGTGGTGTGAGTTTTAATAAATTATGCAATTATAGCTTCGGGTTACTGATGATAGCCCAATGATAAAGATAGATTTATTAACTGCTATTCAGATTATACTGTCAGAATATGGACATGTGAATAGTGAGCAAATCAGCAAAGGACTGTGGGAAGTAAATCGAAGAAGTCACCCTATGGAAGTCTGTTTCTCTTATACCAAATATACAAACGGCTAACCCTCTTCCTCCACTATACTCTGTAAGGTTGGAAAAGAAAAGAAAAGTGAGGTGAGGTGAGGTGAGGTAAGTTAAGGTGAGGTGAGGTGAGGTAAGTTAAGGTGAGGTGA
This sequence comes from Ectobius pallidus, assembly GCA_964059195.1. Lineage (NCBI taxonomy): Eukaryota > Metazoa > Arthropoda > Insecta > Blattodea > Ectobiidae > Ectobius > Ectobius pallidus. The sequence continues at coordinate 117,147,560 of CAXKWD010000004.1, read as the reverse complement.
GGTGAGGTGAGGTGAGGTAAGTTAAGGTGAGGTGAGTTAAGATGAGGTGAGGTAAGGTAAGTTAAGGTGAGGTGAGGTGAGGTGAGGTAAGGTGAGGTAAGGTAAGTTAAGGTGAGGTGAGTTGAGATACGTTATAAGGTGAGGTAAGTTAAGATAGGGTGAGTTAAGGTAGGTGAGGTGAGGTAGATAACGTAAGATAAGGGTAGTGTAATGTAAGGTAAGGTAAGATAAGGTAAGGTAAGATACTGCAAGGAAGGTAAGACATTCCTGGTAGTAACGTAGCAGCAATGAAAGAGAAAGCCAGTGCACCAATGCAAGGTCTTTTGAGAATAAAATTACCGGAGAAACAAATTTAGAATTTGCCTCAGCTGTTTTTGTAGGATAGCCGACTGTAGCAAAAGTGGCAGGGAAGTATTTGTGGAAGTCAACAATCCTGAAGATTTATCCTAAAAATTTAGAATTTGCCTCAGCTGTTTTTGTAGCATAGCCGACTGTAGCAAAAATGGCAGGGAAATATTTGTGGAAGTCAACATTCCTGAAGAGTTATCCTAAAAAATTTTCTTAATTAACTTTCAGTAACATGTTTTGAGAAATATCTGGTAATAAAACGTAATTATTCAGAAAATTCTTTATTTACAATTTACCTTATGAGTTTGAATGGGTTTCAGTCAACTTCTATTATGTATTATGAGATCTACGATGACCGGTTCTTGTACAGGTAATCTTACTTTTACCTAAAAAGTTGATTGTTTAGACTTTCAGAAGACTAGTGCATAATGAAGCAAAACTAGAGTGAAATAAATACATTTTTCGTAATTAATTTTCGGTAACAAGTTTTGAGAACTATCTTGTTTAGAATATACTTTATTTACAATTTACCTTAGTAGTTTTAATGTATTTCAGTCAACTTCTATTATGTATTAAGAGATCTAGGATGACCCGATTCTTTTACAGCTAATGTTACTTTTACTTCATAAAGTTGATTTAGACTTTCAGAAAAAATAGTGCACAAGAAGAAAAACAAGAGTGAAGTAAATATCAATCGTACTGAATTAACTGCATACTTTTTATATTAAAATCAGGTTTGTGGAAAGGCTGATTGTCTAGAAACTAGAGTTACTTTTCCATTTATATGAATTATAATCAGTCTACCTTCTATTCATTTATGTTTATGAAGATAGCTCGAAAAAAAAAACCAAAGTACTAAATCCTAAAAGAAATATCTCTCAATTAATGCAAATAATTAGCTGAATATTGCAAGGAGTTAAGAATTCGTGGACAGAGAAGTACTAATGAAGTATTTGGCAAAGCACTGAAGATGCATTGTTAATGAGCTCTCTACAAGCCTTGTGCTCACAAACATACGAGGTAACAGCTATTTGTGTTAGCATTTGCTATTTAATGCGAAAGCAAGGTTAAAGAGGGGAATAAACTACGGATTGTTTAAAGACTCGTATGTATTCGATAGTTGGAGTTGATCTGACACGATCGTGCAAGACGACAACACTGCTTTGGCCAGGTGCCTGATCCCACAGCCATCAGTATACAGTAATTCACTCTGAATTAGTTACATCACTAGCAATTCACCATTCACTCACATAACCGCAGTATTATGCCTTGCTTTCTACTTCCATGCACAAAATCAAAAGAAATATGCTCTACGGTAATATTATTACTGAAGTGATACTGCTCTTTAGCTGTTACTTTTAAGAAATACCATGGACAGTTTTCGTTCGTAAGTCATCTATTTAAGCAATGCCGGATTCTAACTGTATTTCACTATTACATTTTAGAATTCATACTTTATTGTATTACTTTATTCATACTTTATTTGACGAATGGTGCTCATAGCTGCGAAATTAGGAGCATCAATACTTTCCAACTACCCTTAGTACGACCGGAAAAGGTTAAAACCAGTCTCTGTATATTAAGTTTAGAATTCTATAATAAGTTTCCTATTCAGATCAAGAGGTTAAATTATTACTCCTTCAAATCTCACGTAAAGATCTGACCGTGCAATAATTCCTCCTACAACGGGAGAATATGGAGTAGGCCTATAATATGTGATTTACACCAATTTTTATTGTAAACTTTTTTGACCATGCTTATTGTACTATATATTTAGGGGATAAATTATTATTATTATTATAATTATTAATATTAATATATTTAAAATCTATTTACGATGATGGACCATAGAAAATTTATCAGTGCGGCAGTTACCTGTGAACAAACACGATCGTAACCATATTGTTTACTTTATTATGAAAGATGTAAGCGTAATTTACTTTATTTATAGGCTAGCCTAAATCTTGTCAGAACCACTTGTAAAAGAAGGAAGTGAGAAAGGTCACGCAGTAGATAGGCCTACAGGTATCCATTTTCAGGCTTTTTAAGACGTGCGTGGTCGCTTTTTTTTATAATACGTAATGTCAATACAACGCATCCATAAAATATCAGTTAATGTATGTTTCAAATGTTATAGTGCAAGGGAAAATTAGTTTTGAGAATCGCGCAATAGGCTTTTTAGGCATCTTATAGGCCTATGTAAATATTCAAAAATAGGTGCATTACCTTTGCTGCGGGCAATCCTAACACAAATACAGTAATACCCGTAAAAAAAAAAGACCATTCCCTTTTAGCGATCATCCCTCTTAAAAATTAACTTTTTCTAGAAACCAACATTAAAGCCCATAACATCAATGCAATATGGTATCTCTAAAAGACTACCCCTCTCGCGACCAAAAACCAGGGGTTGCTTTTAACCCCTTTTTACCTACTAAAATCACAAAGCAAGTACTTCCACAGGAGGCTTAATAGCAGAGACTGAAAAAAAATGGCTACGTACGTCAACACTGCAATTCATTTATGGAATTTTTACTACTCGTAGGCCTACTACGAAACGAATGATTAACAGATTAACAAAGGGAGAGGATGGTTTCAGCTGATGTTCACATAATGAGGATAGCCTCCGTTGGCCTATTCTTATAACTGGAAGGCGGGGATATTTCGTGGGGAATAATGGCAAACATTCTAAATCCACTCCCATGATAGAACTTTTTCTATTTTTACTGTAAATAGATGCTGAATATGCTTTGTGCTTGTGTTTTTGTTTGTAGCATTGCATTGCACTTTTCATATGCCAATTAGGTTTGAAAAGTGAAATAATAAAAAAGGAATGTTTAAACATAAATAAAGAGCAGAGAACCATTGATGAACACATAAAAGGGAGCAACCAGAATTAGTGATAGAACCGTATATCATTTGAAATCGGAATGGTACTTAAAACATGTTACACATTCTGTTGTATTTTGAGTTTCCGTCATTACATAAAAATATATTCCCCCTGTTAAGATATTACTCATCTGGAAGACTAGTTTAGTTGAACCATTGATGGTCCTTATATGGAGGTTTTACTGTAGAGCAACGGTTCCCAAACTTTTTTGTCCTGGGACCCACCTTCACCTAGGATATTTTCGCGACCCACTACTACATTACGATAACCAATATAGGTTATATAAACATCTTTTTCGCGACCCACTACTACATAACGATAACCAATGTAGGCTATATAAAATACTGCACATATTTTTCATATGCCTTTCAATAGTTTTATTGTGTTCAAATGCCTAATATTCGTTATACTGAAAACAAGTTTAATTTTTCCCGCCCTTTTCGCGACCCACCCAAATTACTCCCGACCCATAGTTTGGGAACCACTGCTGTAGAGCAAACAGTAATTCTCCAGTATGCATTATTTCGCAGTGTTATTATTTTACTTATTGCGAAATTGGGACCAGTAATGGAAAAAGTAAAAATCTGAAATTTAGAAGAGCAGCTGCCCTCTAAGAGCAAACCAGCGGGCTATGGTGAGACAAATTATTTCCATTACTGTTCCAAACTCCGCAGTAAAAACAAAATAAAATATACTGCAAAATTAGGAACTAGCCTATACATGAACTTATATGAAGTAATTTTAGTGCATCCAGACAAATTAAAAAAAGGCATTTTGTCTAACATCCGGTGCAAATGTCCGCTTGGAGCAGGCTCTAAGTTACTTAATAAAATCATTTTATATCCCTAGGCAGTGTGCGGACCACTTAAGTTCACATGAGGACCAATATCAACAATCCCTTCTCTCTTCTCTCTCTCTCTCTCTCTCTCTCTCTCTCTCTCTCTCTCTCTCTCTCTCTCTCTCTCTCTCAACAATCCCTTTTTTCCCCCTCTCTCTCTCAGAGTCTACACCTGATACACATATTACCCCCAACACTCTATACATATTTTCCTCCATTATTCACTGTTTGGTTCTAAAGATTCCAAAAGATATTAATTTTTAAATTATGTTACATCCTTTTACTTCCCCCAAAATTCGAAGTTGAGTTTTAGGCCTAATATAAATACAAGTTTTGAGATCCCCTGAACCCAAACATATATTTTAAGAAACATGATGGGGTGAATAATCTAGTTCCAGAACGAAAAAAAAAGTACGAAAACAAAATTTTGCATTTGGATTAGGTACCTTATGTCACACGTAGATTGATGACGATTTTCTCTTACTTTTAATGCCATTTTACACAAAGAATTATTTCGCGATTTTCTCGAAAACGTCTCTAACGAATCTGTTTAAATGTTGTAAATGAGCTGCTTATACTAAGAGCTAGATCTTTTATTTGATTTTTTTAATTATCTGAAGGGTAGTAGTTAAAAGTCAGCTACCATTTGTAGAAACTCAGACTTGCCTGGTAACAATAAACCTTTGTTTCAGGCTGAAACTGGCTGAAACTAGCTAAAACGGCCTCTTATCAGAATGCAAAATGAGAAAGGTGTATTGTTCAAGCTTAGGGTGAAGAAAGTTACGTAATTGCAGTAATCAGATTTTATTTGTTTTGTATATCCTTCGGGGATGCAATGAGATGTGGTAATGACATTCTCTTCATTTTTACAACCAATTTACGTGAAAAGTATGTCATACATAATATATTTTACTAAGAGGCAAAACTTTTATTTGGGCAGAGGACGTTATGTGTTTCACGTAAGTTTTCTTTTTATTTATCCAGTACAAGGGAGACACAATCTAGAACGAGTGGTAGCTAATTCGGAAGATAACGTATCTGTTATTTTATTTTTATATAATATGTTGAAAGTTTTCTCTGCGCGTGTGTGTGTGTGTGTGTACTTAGATGTCTATTTAATTCTTACTAATATTGAGAGTGTTGCTTCTAAAAAATGTTGTGTAATTTACAAATTGCCTGCTAACATAGCCTATGTAGCCTACATGCTGTATAGAAACAGTTGTATAGTAATGTAATGTATACTGTTCCTTGTGTGTATATTTTAATAAATGAAATGTATAATTTATAACCAGAAGGCACATTTATCTTCTACAATATGTATGCTGTAACAGGCTTCATAAAACCTTTACCAGCTTACTGTTTACCTTAATTTATGCCAAGCTATCATTTAAAAATCGTTCAATCTATAATGATGTTCATCATAGGGAAGATGCTTACTGTCTGCTGATATAGGCTAAACAGAATAAGCTTAAGATCTAAACCTATTTTTATATTCAACGTCACGAAGCAAGAGACAATGCTCCAGCGTATACGTTTCAAAGACAATAGAAAATACAGAAGCTAATTTAACTTAGTTAGCTACTTCTCCATCTATTCAATCAGACATCGGATTCGTTGAATTCAACAGTAAAACCGTCGATTAAATCAATCTTGTAGATGTACCGCATACAGACGAATTCCACATTTAGGGACTTCAGATAGATGAAAAAACAAATGTTTCTTGTCGTAAACCACGGTAGGGGACAATTAGGCCTGTGTTTTGCTCAAAATGGCAAAATAAATACAATCTTACACAATTTTTGTCAATGTTTAGTTTCTCCAGCCATTTCTAAAGGATTGCTGGTGAGCAAAACCTGCTTGTGGGTGTCCAACGGTAAAGCTCCCGGCGGGAAAGCCTAGAAAAGTTCATTATTAGTAACTTGCGTTTTCTCAAAACGGCATTCTTTTATAACCGAAAATTACCTTTGCGCTTTCCATTTGCTGTGATTTTCATGAAACTTCCGACAATATAAAGTAGGCCTAATTTAATATTCCAATACACATTTCAATTCTCAAAGTAGGGCAACATTTGGTTCTTTGATGAAAAAAATTTCATGATATGACTTTTTAACTATTAAAAATTATGACCTAAATAAATGTTCATTCTCCATAATTGACACCCACATTTAAATAAACATGCACCGTTTCTTAATGTCTTATACAGAAAATCTTATAACGCAATAAGACAATGTAAAAAATGACAATGTTTTGAGTGTACGCCTATTTTATCATATATTCTTAATAAGACAAAAATGAATTACAAAAGGAACCAATGTCGATACCGATATTTGATACATTGTTTGAATCTACACACACAGTACAGTAATTTTTTTTCCTGACATTGACTAAGCGCGAATGAGGGGGAAGGCTATTCAAAGGTGGGACTTGAATTCAGAGAGACAAGCCATCTACCCCTCTCACCAATTATGACAGCCGTAGCAGTATACTTTAGTCTGCGCGATGTGACTCCCTTGAAGACTGGCGTACGAATGAAATATCACTCCTTCAAATGACAATATTTCGATATAGATTCGTCCATGCTACTGCACATTATTCTGAGCAGGGCGAGGCAGAAAAACAATTCACTGTACACTCACCGAATTTCAAATCAATTGATCGAAGACATCATTGTTATCAAGGGAAAGATGAATTAATTAAATAGAGCTAATCATTTATTTATTTGTTATGTCTAGTTTATTATTTTTATGTTGCGTTCTTCCTAGAATTTTTCTTTCTAAAATTGTGTTCTCTTAGTTTATTTACATGAAAACTTATCTTCAAAGATGTGGCGAGAATTTTTTTTATTGCTAGGAATATGAATACCGGGAGGTGAAAGAGAGTCTGAATGTAAAGCGGCATTAAATCATACCGTACAATGTATGTCACAGGTGCCTACGCCTTCCCTTGCACATCACGTTTCAGACTGGCAGGCTTGATAAGTACATTTCACCTAACTCAAGAAACATGTCTCTCACATTCGGGAAAGGACAGAGAGGAAAGTCAATTTCTATATATACGACACTAGTATCCCACTACCTCAGATGTAGCTTTTACAACTCTTATCGGTCTTGTCAACGGGAGTCACAAGGAATACTCATAGAAGAAAGATAAGACGTCAAGAAGTCAACAAATATACTGGAAAAATCTACTCTGCTTCTCGATTCTGGAAATGTGGTGGAAAAGTATTGCTACAACGTCCAAGGACCACATCTTCATGTAACGAGAAAATGATATGCCGATGACAGGATAATGGTTGCAGGAAAATTAACTTCTTGACATCTCTCAGAAGCTGAGATGTCACACTCAGGACAAGTTTGAAATTTGTGTACGAAGATGGCGAACATAACCTTGATGCGTAGCATATGACTTACCAAAATTCAAAGGATTTTCCAACTGTAAATAAATGGGAAGATTTATACATACGGGCTGAGCGATAACACAGGTGCCTAACCCACATTATTAGATATTTAGGTGCTAAAAGTTGAAAAGCATCCGAAAAGTAAGTCCTGAATCTGCGTTATTGATTAATTATGCAGTATATATGACTACCTTATACCCTCAATATAAATACAGATAACCAAGAAATGTTGCCATTAATCTACAATCAATTTATTGTGTTTCAGTGAAACGACCAAATATATGTCTAAGCTGTACCGGTACGTCTGTTTAGGTTATATTGTGTATAAAATTTCAATATGCCCAAAACATAAATATTGAAATGCTACATTTTAAAACTTTTTTAAGGATTATTAAAATTATAAAGGCTACACAATACGACCTAAATAAACATTCAGGTGAAACATTTATTATACTTAATTGTTTCAGTGAAACATTATAAACTGATTGTAAATTAATGACAAAATTTCTTGATATCGTTATTTATATTGATGGTATAAGGTGGTCATATCTTCACTCGTATGTATTACACAATACGTGATCCCTAGTTGGACAAATAATGAAGTTTATATGGGTTATTGACTTTATTGTGTTGCAAAGTACTTACTTCACAAAAAGCAAGACATCATAATGGAAAAAATCGCGGACATACAACTGAAAATTAACAGAGTTCATAACGCACAGAAAGTTAATAACTATCATTATTGAATGCACACTGTGCGCTCTTCCGTTTACATTTAAATAATTAAAAAAAAAAAACTGAATAATTGACATATTAGAGCAACTCTTCGAAGTTGTTGGTTAGGCATCTATAGTAATGAGTAAGGCTGTTTATTATTTGATTCATAATAGCCTACCTGCAGAACTGATATATTGATACACGTATGAACTCAATGGAGTACCGGTATATACGAGGGTCATTTCAAAAGTTCTGCACACTGTAAGATAGAGTGGAAGAAAATAATTTATTTTGCAAAATACCTTTACAGGCCTTCAATATAATCTTCATTCTTGCCTATGACTGCTTCCCAACGTTTTAGCAAATTTTGTATTCTGGATATGGCACCTTCATTGTTGAGCTGTCTGATTACTCAGGTCACCTCACTGGAAGTTTAATCAATTATAACAAAACGTTTTCCAAGTCTATGGATGGGAAAGACTTCCCCACCCATCATACAGTCCTGATTTGAGCCCATCAGACTTTGATTTGTTTCCCAAATTAAAGGAACCACTCCGTGGAAAACGTTTTGTTACAATTGATGAAGCTTCCAGTGAGGTGACCTGAGTAATCAGACAGCTCAACAATGAAGGTGCCCTATCCAGAATACAAAATTTGCCAAAACGTTGGGAAGGTGTCATAAGCAAGAATTAAGATTATATTGAAAGATTATAAAGGTGTTTCGTAAAATAAATTATTTTCTTTAATTTTATCTTACAGTGTGCAGAACTTTTGAAATGACCCTCGTAATAATAGGAAGAGCGCGTACGGCGTATTTCCTATAGGTAAGAAGAAAGTTGACTGTCAGACTTCACATTTTAATCTCACAATTCTTTTGGTGTCTGCGGCTATCTAAACTCCAGCAAGTGGATTAATTATAATGAATAATTATAATTAATCAGTAATCAGTAAACAGATTATGAATTCAGAAAATCTTACAGATTGCTAAAAGTCATTACTAAGTTATTTCATAAACATTATTCTCATTCTTTTTTTATTATAGGCGAAATTAATCTCTTACATTACCAAGCTCAACATAGGTCTATTTACGACGGTCTATTTAGCGGTCCAACATCGTGTTATGTTATTTATAATCGTAAAATTTAAAATGAAAATTCGCTTGTGTTTAGTACAGCAATTGAAAACTTATTTAGTAATTTCGTACAGAAGCGGAATTCAGATTTTTTTCTTGAAACAAATCACACAAGAAAACAATTAACATATCGGAAGCCCAAAACTTAAACATTTGACTACGGTCGAACAAAAACAGTGGTAAGCAACTTGCCTATAATGATTAATTATGACACCCGTATGAAAACTATGAAACGAGAGACATACTCGTGTCTTAATAAATGCTATTATAGGTTCGTTTCATAATGAACTAATACGGAATCAGAGCAATATAGTAATAGGTATCATTATATTAGCCATCCCCAGTTTGAAGGGTGTAGTACGATAATGTGGAATAACATTAGAGACAGCTGGTTTCTCAGCTAAATACCATGTCGCAAAAGAAAAGTGTACGAACTCTGTCTGCGTTTTATGTAGACAAAAGAACCAGGTTTCTTACAGCTTCGAGAACCTTAATGGAGACGCCGATTACTTCTGCACTCACATCAATAGAAATTTTCTATTTTCGACACGATCAAACAAACAAAAAATCCTTTCAACTACAGCAAGCAGTACGTACCACCAGTAATTACAACCTTGAGATCCTGTGGATTAAAAGGAATGATACAGAGCAACATTAACTCCTTTCCAAAAACTGTTGAGAACTGCCTGTCGCAAGGTTTTCTGCAGTAAGTTTTAAAAAGACTGTCGGAAGTTCCAACCATACGACTGCTCCGTTCAGGCGCATTAATCAAAGTAGCAGAAAAATGTTCGGAGAGCCTTGTACAGAAGCGAATAAATTTCGTCTGTGTCTGGCATACGAGTATACTGTGTACACGAGCTGTTACAAGAACTGGCGTATCATCCTAAAGCTTTCTTAGTAAGTCTACAAAAACTTAAAGTTTTACCTGTCAAACTTATAGGCTATCCAAGAATAAATAATTCCAAGTTCTTATAGCCTATATACTAAATCCATTGTGCGTTAATGTTTAAAATCTTCGGCTGCTCATTCAATCTGAAAGCTTATACTTAAATGAACGAGACTCACTTTCTCACCCTTGCCAGTCTACAAAGAAACAATTAACACATTGATTAGGCATGAAGTTTATTTCTTGTACCTTATTCTGTAATTTTACATGAAATTTAAAAGTTTCTTCCAATACAGGTCTGCTATGTTTTTCCTTGAGCAACCTACTATATTTCGCATACAATTATTAATAATTATAAGCATTAATGTAAGTTACTTCTCAATTTAATGTACTAGTCATGACATTTAAACTTTTTGTCTAGGTTATGAGCCTACTATTAAAAGTGAAAAAAAAGTATTCGGGGACTTTCCATTGTTTTACTCAAAAAGTATTTTTCCTGAAATCATGCCACCATTACATAGATGTTTTCCACATAATACATTAAAATAACATAGGCTATTATCGTTGCAAAATATACAATACGTGTATCTCATATTTAAATCTCAAAAGGGTTATTTCGCTACTCGTTCGCATATTTTAAGAAAGAAAAATATTTTATGACTTTCACAAGCACTTATTAACAGTTTGACACAGCTTATAACGTTGGGGAAGAAACTTGTTTTTTAGTAAACAAGGAACATTATTTATTACAAATAAAAGCAAGAGTATTAATTTAAATTATCAGTGGAAACAGAAGTGCAACTATAGTACACCACCTTTCTTCCTCCACCCCTTCTCTCTCTGCCTAAGATAAACTTTTAAGTTCTACGCTTACAATCCTTAAAACACATTCCAAATTCCTAGACATCGCACCACTAAATTTAATAAATCATTTACATGCTCGGCCTCTCGATTATATAATAAACTCAATCTGCATCATTATTATCAAAGTTATTCTCTTGCTACGACAAACTCTTATCACCTCTTAACCGCTTATGAATCCTAATTTCCCATTATCTTCTACAAAAGTTTTCTCTTATATATATTGGCTACTACTTCATGACAATACGTTAAGGTTTATGTTTTATTTTCAGTATTTGTATTAACAATGAGTCCGCAACTATTATTATACTTGTAATTTATCAATTGTAACTTGTTTCTGTCACTGTGAGCGGATGGTATTCCTAAAAGGAACTTTTTAAGTTCTACGCTTACAATCCTCAAAATAAAATCTATCAATTAATTGTTCTCTCTCTCTCTCTCTGTCATATATTCACATAAACATAAAACTGCTACAAACATATCACACATACACAATTATTTATCAGTTGAAAAGTAAGGATTTCATATGAATCGCAATTAACATAATAACTCCCGATTTTTCCGGAATCCTGACTCTCCACCTTATGACTCCTATATACCTGGTATGGTAAGTAGGTAGCTCATTTAAAACAGTGGTTCTCATAAAAAGTGAACTCGATAAAGGTATAAATGTCTTTATACCAAGTCTATATTGTATTGCACACTGTAGGCTCGATCACTATTCAATTAAAACTGCTGGAAAAATTATCTAGTGACAGGATTATATTTTCGTAAAGATTAAGGCAACACTGTTTGGCTTAATACGTAGGGTTGATTTAAGCTTCCGAAGGTTTTATTAAGAGCCAAATACTATGGTGTTCTGTCATGTAAAATAAGCAAACTGGTCGCTTTTTTCCTATCTGCAATATAACCTTCAATAAATAAGTTAATCAAAGTAAAAATTAAGAACATAACTTTGATGCACTGTTCATACACTTACGAAAGCAGGCATACGAAATCTTGAGTTGACAAAGTATTCTGCCACTAAATTAAGTCCAGGAGACTAGAAAGTCCTGAACCCAGCGTAAACCTCAAGCATCTACGAGGGTAAGTCAAAAATTACTTACACTTTTCGTTCTACAACTTTATTATACAAAGATAGGCGGCGGCCGAATGTGCATGCGTGGAATTGGTGCACCTGTGCACGTGTGCAAAAGTTAATAATGATCGCGTCAGTTGTCTTCTAGCTACAACAGCGTAAGCATGGGAGCTCCGCTGTCAGATTGCACCAAAGAGGAGCGATGAGGAGTGATCAGATTTTTGTGGTCAGAAGGTGTGAAAGGTGCCGAAATTCACCGGAGACTTTTGTCACAATACGGGGAAAGTGCTTTATCTCGTAAAACCGTTTTCTTGTGGATCGAAATGTTTAAAAGTGGCCGAACGAGCGTAACAAAAAAAGGAGCTGGGCTACCGTCAACCTCGACCAATACAGAAAACAGTTTTACGAGATAAAGCACTTTCCCCGTATTGTGACAAAAGTCTCCGGTGAATTTCGGCACCTTTCACACCTTCTGACCACAAAAATCTGATCACTCCTCATCGCTCCTCTTTGGTGCAATCTGACAGCGGAGCTCCCATGCTTATGCTGTTGTAGCTAGAAGACAACTGACGCGATTATGATTAACTTTTGCACACGTGTACACAGATGCACCAACTCAACGCATGCACATGCGGTCGCCGCCTATCTTTGTTTAATAAAGTTGTAGAACGAAAAGTGTAAGTAATTTTTGACTTACCCTCGTAATACATCAAAGGACGGAGTGGTTCATTTAAAGTCCGGGGTAGACTATCGTCTCTATTTCTTCCTCCGAATTCAACCACATGTTATGTAAATATACACTTTTAGGTAGATTTTCGAAGAAAAATCTACCTATTGCAATGGATACCACTTTATGATTTTCGAAAAATTCTTTCATATCTTTACGTTTCATGCTCCCCTAAGTACGAAACCACCGCCCGTTCAAAAAAAAAATTTGTGATATTTATATATATATATATATATATATATATATATATATATATATATATATATATATATATCTTTACACGATAGCGGCCGTAATTTTGAAGATATTTGAACCAAATTTTAATATGTTATTTCTAGGCCCAATAGTTCGGACAAGTTCGTTAATGAGCAAAATTGGCCCAAGGGGGTGGTCGGGGGAGGGGGTTGAAATTTTTAAAAATGTATATCTCGGCCCCTATGGAGTATAGAGGGAAACTTTGTTTGAATAAATTAGAGTACTCCCTATGGAGTTCACAGTGACACCAACGATTCGGGGGTTCGAGTGAGGGTGGGGGTGGGGGTGGGGGATGAAAATTCGAAACTTTTGAAACCACGTCTTGTGGGGTATCGTTGAAAAGCTCTTGATGAGTACTCTACAAATCAATAAATAGTTTCTTGATAGCTCTCATATGACGCGAGATTTTAATGTTTGAAAATAATAACACTTGAAAGAATTATTATAATATCATAATTTTGTCTTGTTTAGCGGCTTTGCTAATTTTATTCATTGCTGATCTTGCGCACGGCCTCCCAGAATATTATATCCTATTCTTGCTGTCAAAACAAATGATTGTAGGCTCTTCCTCTTTACCGAATTCAGTTCTTATTACTGCAGGTTTGCCATGCCAAGGCTAAAGAAGAAGAGTGCTATGCAGCGACAATAAATTAAACCAAAAGCACTTCGAAATCTACCTCCGCCTGTAGGCCTGCCTAAAGGGATTTTTTTAAACCCGTGTGGTTTAGGTAAATAAACATTTTCTAACTCAAACTCAAAAACGTAAGGAAGTCAAAATTGTTAATTGAGCAGGTACTAGAAATTCTACAGTATAAAATACATAATTTGCAATAATTAATTAATTTGTTATTTATAAAGAATTTGGGAAGCCCGTATTTTAAGACGCACTTGCACATACCTCATTATCAATCAATAAATTACAAATAAGCTTCAATGGACTGCTAACACAGCTACTCTATTTGCGATATCATCTTTATATAGTTTGGATTGTTCAAATGTTGAACGATGTAGGCCTACAGCATTTATTTTGAAAGAGATTTGCGTACAGAAATCCCACCACTAGCCTTGTTCATTGTGAGTCTCTCAGATTATAACATTATAATTAATAATTTATTTATTAATTTATTACTAACCATACTCAGAGAAATTAAAAGCATGAGGTTTAACCTACATAAAATGTTCTAAACAAAAACATAAACAATGGTAATAATAATAATAATAATAATAATAATAATAATAATAACAATAATGTTATACTGTAAGGACTTCAAGTTACATTGGAGGAATATTGCTTGAAGATTTTATTGTCACTAAAATAACACTGTGACTCGCGCAAGGTGGAGGTTTTTCGTTTACCAAAGCTGAATTTAGTTAAGATTAATTATTTTCCTACACAGGTCAGAGTGGCATGTGGTGAGCCCATCACATCGACACCCATCTGCAATTATTACATAGACGTGAAAGAGTTGGGAAATTTGAGAGGTTCTAATGTACGGTAAGAGTGTTTTTCATGTGCCGGAGATCTGTTATACGGGACCGACGGATTGAATTTGTGATCAGGAATTTTACGTCCTGAAAATCAACCGACCTCGGCAGGGTTTGAACCCCCGATTTTAAGATTCAGGACATCCTCTCTCTATGCCATCGAGGCCAAATTCAACAACACGGAAAATTAAATCTGAAGTAAAAATATCTTAGCCTAACTGTATAACACAATACACCAATAAATACTATTAATGTGTTGCTAGCAACCTAGGAAGGATGAATTTATTTATTTATTGAATTGTACTAGTAAAGTTTTGTTAGCTGAGATAGTAACCTCCTGAGTTCAAATCCTTGGTCTGAGGTAAGGGTGTCTGCATTTGGAAAGAATAGCCTAATGCCGTATTGATATTACAAACTATTCTGAAAATCGCCCTAATAATTTCCAGTGTTATATGAAAGACATTTTACGAGAGGCCCTGTTTTCGTGTCGATCTCTCACCTCCGTGCTGAAAATTGACGAGAAAACCTTTAGGTATTTTCATTGTCTGATTTTAGCAATTGGCATCCTGGGTAAGGAAACAAAGTTCCAGAAATTGAAAAATAAACATAAGATTAAAAGTGCAGATGACTAATACTGAATTTATAACATTAACAATAATAATTTGGAAGAACATTTTTGCAAATAAAACCAGGCCCATGGGATAAATGCTAATACAATAATAACCTACTGAAATATAAATATATACATACATAAGGGACCAAGATGAGAGAAAATATTATCAGTTTTTATAACAAACCTCAAAGGTTTAGTCGAATGTAGCAATTCTACCGAAAGGAATTCAATTAATTGTAATCTAATAAAAAAACACACACAAGCTGGAGGATAATTAATGGAACACCATAATCCGTACGACCAACAGCTAACGAAGATCTGTGTCTGCCTCAGTGAGTGTCATTGGAGTCCAATTTGAGTCCGACTGTAGGCCAGCGAGGCAGTGATCCAAGTCCGTTGGTTTAGCCTGAATAGCGGAGGAAATAAGATCAATGCAGTGCAGTAATCAATTAGGGGAATAAAACAACGTAAGTATCTGAATTTCGTAACGTACATGATCCATATTACTATTATTACTAACCTATCATTATTATTGGTATTATTATTACTATTAGACTACTATTATTTTCGTCGTTGCTTCGTTGATGCTGTTATAACTTTTTCATCTTACTATTCTGATTTAATCCAATATCGGAAACGTATGAAAATTATTTAAAATCAGATAACTGTAGATCAATTGCAAGTAATATCGCTATAATCACTTAGTGTTTTCCTTTTTCACGGATCAGGTGCATTATTTCCCGTTGCAGGCGTATTATTCAATTTACTTTTGAAAAATGCTGAGCCGAAACACCTTATAAAGGTTCATTATCAATGAAATAATGTTTGATTTTGCAACATATACATATTTTGTACTCTGATTTTCAATAATAAGATTGTCTTCAATTAAACGTTTGACAGAGTTATCAACAATATAATGTTACTGAAGATGTACAAAAACCAAGGAGTAATTATTTCAGTAGGAAATCACTGCGACTGGAATACTACCAAAGAGAATAAGTCTGGCTATAATATTACCTTTTCTCATTGTACAAATCACGTCCTTATCGTTTGTCGAACATACTGACTGCACAGTAAATCGAACAAATTACTCGTCAATTAGGAATACCATTCATCTCGTAACAGAAAGAGAAGTCAGGACAATCGACTGTATCGATTGGTACTATGAATAGAACACAAAGTTGTCTCGTCAGTAATAAAAAATAGAAAAGGAAAATGACAGTAAAAACAAAGGAATTACAGCTGGAGTTCAACTTTGTCTCCAATATACAACGCAATCGCGTGTTTTACCGGTGACTTGTTCCAATAATGAGATTGCCTATCTATGACAGGCCTGCTACATTCTGCATTTTCCTAAAATTAATCCGAAACCTATACCGGTAATCTTAAATGCAATGCAATAAAGTTGCAGCACCGTTAAATCGAAATGTAACATAACTCGTTCCAACAGTAAGACATTAGACATCCCTATGTCAAGAAGTCAAGGGAAGACATTGTAATTATTTTATTAAGTAGGCTATTTTTTTTCTTTTTAAAAAGGGCTTTACTGGTCTTTCTTGTGAAACATCATCTAGATATCTGTAATACTTTTAGATTTAGGATCTTTAACTAGGACGCCTGTTCCTTGTGTGCTGGCCTCTTAATAAAAGTTCACAGCAATTCACTCAGTAATCAAATCCTCTTCCAATCGCTGTCTTTAAAATGTTTCAGAAAATCTAATTGAATTCTGAACTTTTACACTGATGAATAACACAAACTACAGTATATCTTTACTCTACCATGTGTAGATATTTAAATTAAAAATACAAGATAAGGTATTCATAACAAAAATTGCAAAAGAAAAGTTCTCCTATAGCCTATCGAAATTATTGCAGATCATATTCTTAATAACTTACAGGTGTTAAGAAGAGGACAAGAAATATTGATAACTGGGTTTATTATCATGCAAACTCTTTCATCTACACTTTTGCACTGCTGTAATGAGTAATTACCGATTATGTTTATGACTGTTACGTACATTTGAATAGTGTGACTTTATAATGTACAATTTTAATAAAGTATATTATATAAAAATCTTAACTGAATAGCAACTCATGCCAGGAAACATTACTACTACGACAATCTGCATGCAGTTTGCTCGACGTTACTATGCGGTTTATGCGACGCGTACTCTGTCTCCGCCCGTGCCTCTATGAGCCTCGCAAAAGAAAAAAAGGAACGATTTCATCGCAGCGATGAAATTTCCCTGCGCATGAAGAGATTCAATATGTCACATAATGAAACGCGCACTACTCATTATGTTGCTCCTAAATTAATATAATTATGCCAAACTAACCTATTACTACTTTTCCTTTTTTCTTTTTACTATTCTGTTCTTTCTTTTTTATTATTATTTTTTAGGTATTGATTTAATATTATATTTTCTTTATGTATTTGTAATTTGTATTTTGTAATGTAAATGGCTGAACTGTGCCCGAGCACGAGCGCATGCCCATTCGGGTGGTCTTGTTTTGTTTTGAATAAATATAAATAAATAAATAAATAAATAAACTAACATTACTACATGTATTTACCATCGCAATGCTATTCATCATTCTGTATTTAAACACACCGGCAAAGCGTTATTTCCGTAACAGTGATTTAATTCGTCATTTTATATTTAACGCAATTCTTTTCTGTATGAACTCATATTAAGTTATAATAAAATCCTCGTGAAATTTAAAATACATATACATGTCGTAATGCACACAATAAACCCAACCAAAGCTATGTAGACGAGGCGGACTTGCAATCAAGAGGTCCCGACCTTAAACCATCACGGGTCAATTTGACTTGAGGTTTTTCAAATATTTTATTTAAATGAATAATTTTGGGTATTTCCTTGTAGAGCTAAATTATGTATTATACTGACTTTGTTGTATCTGCACAGTTTTGTTTGTGTTTTATTGACTATGGATATACTGTAATCAGTTAGTGTAGGCCAGGTATGGGCAACCTTTGGAAAGTCGCGGGCCGTAGATAATAGGTATTTGTGAAAAAATAATCATGATACGGTTTTTTATATTTATAAAGTACATTTTCCTAAATGTGTTACACGGTTTTGAAAATGGGAAACGATAAATGCCACACCCTGTATAATGTTAAAGATACACGAATGAGAACAATATCGAACTGATTAGGCACTTACTTACAATCAGCAGAAATTAATGAGAAGCTTGAGCTTGAACTTTAGAATCAAGATAATCAATGTTGGCATAAATCCCACTAATACACAAGCACAGAGTGTTTAACCAAATTTTCATCTGTATAGTCTGGTTCGATACTTTGATCTAGGCCTATTGTAGCATTTTCCTAGCGCTGACCGGAAGGAACACCCTCGTAGTTCAGGTTTTTGTTTCTCCCCTCGCTCTTGTTGGCGAGAACCGAAAATATTTACTTTTTCGAGCGCAATTTTAAAATGTTCCGCGGGCCGGATCAAAAGTCGGGGCGGGCCACATGCGGCCCGGGCGTTGCCCATATATGGTGTAGGCCTATGTGATGCTGTAAGGAGAATTAATGAAATTTGTTAAGATTCCTAGATCTATTTAAATCTAAAGATAATGTACTTTTTAGAATAACACGTCACACGTGAGGAAGCACGTGAAGCATATTTTCCATTACAGCCATTTCATAAAATATGTCAATTTTTCCCTCAAAGAGAGAAGTTATAAAATTATTGTAATTGGGTGGTCAAAATTAAGTTTAAAACCTCAAATTATCTGAATTTTAAGGACTTGGGTGTATTTCAAGTGGTTTCGTGCGTAAAATCTGTCGATTTACTTATTTATTGCGTTGAGGTACTTTTTTGCCATTTTAGCATGATTTTAACACTCTTTAATACCAAGTAGTCAAGAGTAATCAGCTATGTCCATTTTCATTTGAGAAAATATACATCTTAAGGTACAATTTGGTATAAGATTAACTTCAAAAAATATGTGTGGTTAATTACTATGTAAAATAACAAACAAGGGAATTTTTGTCCCACCCGTAACAGTGATAGTTTTGTTATAGTATATTGCGATACAGGCACGTTTACGGGTCGAGGAAACAGATTGAAAACCCGAGGCGCAGCCGAGGGTTTTTAAGTTTTCGAGACCCGTAAATGCCTTTACGGCCCGTGTGTTGCATGGTATTTTTTGCACGATGATTATTTATATCAATTTAATTATATTAATTGTGATATTACCTGAAAATATTATGTAAATACATTCTTGAAAATAGATGTTTATTTCAGAAAGTGATTCGCATGTGTTTGTTGTTATGGGAACCGAATATTTGTCCTGGGGGCCGTGCCCATAAAGGCTTGTATTATGAAGTGTATCGTAATGAATTATGACGTAGCGCTTGGACCGTAAGTAATTTAACCTCATCGCAACCGTCCTTAGCAACAAGACTGTGTGGGAATGTCAACTTACGATCCATGTAAACAACGTTCGTAAGTACCACTTACTAGCTAAGGAGTGCAAAAAATTATTATTGATGAGTTAAATAAATGTTCTGACAACCTGGAAACAGTTTATAATTTGTATTGAATCCCTCATACCTTCATTAATAACAACAATAAGACCCTAACAGTAATAGCAGAACAGAAAATGAGCTTTTGTTTTGCATCATTAAAATCAGTGTCCAAATTATGTCCCATCCGTAACAGAGTTTGAAAAACAAATTTAAAATATTTAAAATAAATGTTAAATAATACTTTGCATGCAGTGTGGAGGAGAAGGCATTGTAAATTTTACAGTATGTGAAGAACCAATTCTAGTTTATTATTTATGATATGTAATAAACAAAAATAGTTTTTATAATTTGCTAGAATGTCCCACCCGTAATTATGAAATGGCTGATTAGTTATGTTAAGATTATCCACTGAAGTCGTAGGATTTTAAAAAGACGTTTCTTAATGAAGGTAAAAATAGACTTTCGATTTAACCAATTCCGGAGGGAAAAATCCGAACAGGTTGCATGATTTCGGGTTACTGCATTTATCACGCATGTGTCAGGGCAGATCCATACGACAGGCATCACTCGTGTACAAGAAGATAGCAAATGTAACAGGAAGATTGAGGTTAAACACTCACATAACTTTCTGAATCCAAACCACGAGTTTTACTATTTTTCGCTTCTCATAATAAGTAGTTTCATGCATTTTATGCCATAATCTTAAGCAAAGGGGTTTTTACGAGGAAGGAGTCCTAATTTTCTGGAAGAGGTTGCTAGCTTGTATCTATTCTTCAGGCAAACTTTAAATACATTTGAAAAATTAAAGTTAAGGTCCTGACATAAGCAGACAGTGTGCAAACTTTACAAGTAGGCCTAATGGTAGAGGCAATCGGAGAAACCCCCGCTAGCCTATTTTCTTTATGTGAAGTGGGAGTAAAAGTGAGATCATGATTTGTGTCCGATTCCCGGAGAGAATCTAATTAGTTTATACACACGCTGGCATTTTTCAGAAACTAGTCTTTTTAATTAAAGGAACGCTGAAAATTCATTAGGGCTAATGCTGAAAACCCAAAATCGAATTTCACAGTGAGACTCATCCTCTCCTTACAGCAGAGCCACGATTTAGAATAAATAAGAGAAACCACTACTCAATAAAATTTTCTTTCGGTATAGGCCTATTAAGTCAGTGCAATAAACAGAAAACATATTTTTCTTCTACTAGTAGGCCTATACGTATTTGTCATCCTAATTCGTAAAATAATATTATTTTCATTACTTTCATTCCCCCATAGCTCGGAAACACAAAGGAACCTCAAAACATGCGTTAATGCTGAAAACTCAAAACTCAATGTCAGGGTCGGACCTATCTTCTAAAGTAAAGAACAAATTATATTTTAAAGTACACAGATCACATCAGATTTTTACGCTTGTGGCGGCTTTTATTTTTATCATTAACAAAAGCAGACTAATATTTTGTTTATAATGAATAAATTAAAACCGTACAAATGACGGTATCAGGTTCAATGGCGGCACCAGAATTTCTTCTGCAGATGGGTTATAAGTGTATGCATTTGTAATTAGATTTAGGCCTCCTAATTAAATACAGTACATAATCGAGTTAAATTTGCGTGAACTAACGTATATGAAATATTTTGCATTGTAATATGGTCGGATAAGCAACTTTAAAAAAATTAAAACTCTAGTCTCTGGGGTTGTTTGGATTCAATTATTAAGTGCCAGAATGGTACTTACTGAGATTGTGTGGTGGACGGGAGAAAATGTATATCCGTCCGTCCGTCTGAGTGTGCGATAACCAAATACGCTTTATCGGAAGGTAAACGCATTTAGCCTATAACGACCATGGAAAGAAGCCTGTTGATTTTGGAACAGATCAGTTGACCAGTACCGGAGTAAAGCCCAATTTAGTGCCTATTTTAAGGTAATAAATTAGAAAGAGTTTATCAAATGCAGATCAGTTCTCATGACAACATATTGTTTTACAGCGTTCATATACGGCTTTGGAAGTGCAGTTCAGTCAGCTTTGACAAATAACACTACCCACACATTCCTTCACATATGCTTATCAAACTTTGGACCTTTGCTTTTCCGTAAGCCGTGCTTAATGAATCGATCTGAAGCTTAACACGGAAATCGATTACAAAAATAACTTATTTTCTGCAATTATCACAGATTAAACAAAATAATTCTGGCAATTTGTTACATCAGTTTACCTGATTTTATTTCTTTTTAGCAAGTATCCCACCTTGATGGATGAGAACACAATTTTTTTTTAAATGTGAAGCATTACTGGAACTGGACGCCAGCGCAAACCTCTACTCGTTCCGAAACATCAGATAGTTCAGTTGAAGCAATTTTCCATTAGTAAGCCCACACAGATCACAAATGTTTTCTAACAAGAAATGATTTCAATCAACTTCATTTTAAGTCTCCTTTAAATTGTATTCTCTAATCTTTGATCATCATTCATCATTTTTGTATAAAGAGAGAGTGTGCCAGGTGACAGCTCTTTTTTGGGTAAGCCAGGGCCCACCCAGGCTTCTCCTGATCAGGTTAGTAGAAACTTTATTTAATGTAGCTTACCGGTAGTTCGTTAAGTAAAACTAAATATTCCTACTTTTTGAAGTACAGTAGTTGATACGAGTGCAGGTAAATGCAACATTTACAGTCACAGAACCATTTTAGCATATCCGAAAATTTGTATTCTTTTGTCGTTCTGTCTGTCACCCAAATCAACATTCAGTAGACTCTCACTAACCCGGCAGATATCAGAAAGGGGTAGTGTCGGATTAGTGAAAACGCCGGATTACTGAAAGGTCCTTAATTAAACCACTTGAAATGCATAAGAATTCGGGTATATTACAAATAATATATAAAAAAGAACAAAAGATTCGATCTAATAATACTGCGTTGAAATCAAATAATTTTCAATTGTCTTTTAAAATTAAGGTTTCATATGAATATACCAGTACAGCAAAAAGAAATACGCATCAACAACACCGGACTACTGGAGGGTCGGATTAGCTTAGTGCCGGACTACAGTCTACTATAATGCATTTTTATGTTATAAAATCTGATACGACAAATTAGTTATTTGGATTGTTATACTTCACGAGGTTCAATACTTAAAAAATCCCTTTAGGCAGGCCTACAGGCTGAGGTAGATTTCAAAGTGCTTTTGGTTTAATTTATTATCGCTGCGCAGCACTCTTCCTTTTTAGCCTTGGCATGGCAAACCCGCAGTAATAAGAACTGAATTCGGTAAAGAGGAAGAGCCTACAATCATTTGTTTTGACAACAAGAATAGGATATAATATTCTGGGAGGCCGTGCGCAAGATCAGCAATGGATAAAATTAGCAAAGCCGCTAAACAAGACAAAATTATGATATTATAATAATTCTTTTTTGCACTCCTTAGCTAGTAAGTGGTACTTACGAACGTTTTTTACATGGATCGTAAGTTGACATTCCCACACAGTCTTGTTGCTAAGGGCGGTTGCGATGAAGTTAAATTACTTACGGTCCAAGCGCTACGTCATAATTCATTACGATACACTTCATAATACAAGCCTTTATGGGCACGGCCCCCAGGACAAATATTCGGTTCCCATAACAAACACATGCGAATCACTTTCTGAAATAAACATCTATTTTCAAGAATGTATTTACATAATATTTTCAGGTAATATCACAATTAATATAATTAAATTGATATAAGTAACCGTCGTGCAAAAAATAGCATGCAACACACGGGCCGTAAACGTGCCTTACGGCACTTGTATCGCAATATACTATTAAGTGTTATTATTTTCAAACATTAAAATCTCGTGTCATATGAGAGCTATCAAGAAACTAGTTATTGATTTGTAGAGTACTCATCAAGAGCTTTTCAACGATACCCCACAAGACGTGGTTTCCAAAGTTTCGAATTTTCATCCCCCCACCCCCACCCTCACTCGAACCCCCGAATCGTTGGTGTCACTGTGAACTCCATAGGGAGTACTCTAATTTATTCAAACAAAGTTTCCCTCTATACTTCAAAGGGCCTAGATATACATTTTTAAAAATTTCAACCCCCTCCCCCGACCACCCCCTTGGGCCAATTTTGCTCATTAACGAACTTGTCCGAACTATTGGGCCTAGAAATAACATATTAAAATTTGGTTCAAATATCTTCAAATTACGGCCGCTATCGTGTAAAGATATATATATATGGGTGATTCTTCAAATACGGGAAAATTTGGAGTGTGTAAAATCCAAATTTTTTACTTTGTTTAAAAAATCTAAAAAAAAAATCACAAAAATACTTCAGGGGTTACTTGATTATAATATGACACCAGCAGAGCTTAAATGTTTATATTTTTATTTATTTTAATTTCTTTATTTTTTAAAGCCATGTGGATGATTATCCATGTACATGTGGATGGCAGAAGGCCACATTAATGACTAACTTTGGCAACAATCTGCTTTTCTTTATGTGGATTCATATTTTTCTCAGCATACTTCAGTTGATTTTGCATCAAATTTGTAAATTTGTGTGCATACTCCGGAATTAATGTAATTTTAACGAGACTGTGTTTTTATGGTTTTGGGGGAGGGGGGGAATCAAGCAGAAATTCATTTAATCAGTTTTAAGATCTTAAGTACAGGTCACAGACACCGCAAACACAATAGTATCCTACATTTATCATCTACATGACTTGAGAGTCATCCACATACCCCTTCATGAGACATGTGGATGACACAAAAATCAGGCATGTGGATGACAAAAAAGGAGTTTAAGTGGTCTCAGCAAATCATTTCTAAACCTCTGTAGGCTCAACTTCAGTCAGGTACTTTGAATTGGAAGGTTTATCATAGTGCATAATCAAAATTAATTAATATTCACTTTCTGCCTACTTTCTAGAAGCCATGTTAATGACGGGGAATAAAAACGTTTTCCTTGAAAATGATACAAAGTCCTTTGTTAATCCCAAACTGTTTGTAAGCAAGCAAAATTCAACCTTACAATTCAACCACAAGCTGCCTCGTTGGCTTTCTAACACTGTTGCCAGTTTTACAAATTTCTCATTTCTGCAGAAAAAATTCCATTCTTTTCAGCCATGTGGATGACCAAAAACCCTTGGGACATTCTTTATGTTCATTAGGTGGGGTGACAATTTTATTTCATTTTATTTTTTAGGGGTTAATATTCTTCACCCATTCATACTCATTGACAGGAAAAAAGGTGAAAAGGAAATAACATTTTGTTTTGTGGAAAAATGCATTAGCATATACAAAACCGAGGTTTGGGACAGGGCATGTGGATGACATTTCATTGAATTAAATTCGATTTTGGAATATCAGAATTTAAAGTTAGTGACATTTCAAACTGATAGTTGTAGTACGGAAGTAGTAGAAACAAACTTTTATTTTAATTTTTTTAAAAGTTGAATTTGAAGGGTAATATCACTCCGGAACGCAAATTTTCCCCTTTTTTTATGAACGGGCGGTGGTTTCGTACTTAGGGGAGCATGAAACGTAAAGATATGAAAGAATTTTTCGGAAATCATGACATGGTATCCATTGCAATAGGTAGATTTTTCTTCGAAATCTACCTAAAAACGGACCAGATTAAACAAACCGTCATCAGTGGTCAAGTTGTAAGGGGAGGATACTTGTCAAAAGTTGGGGAGGGGGCGACATATAACTTATAGTCATAATTTATTTACAATGAAATGTAACTTTTGTAATAACCAAATAAAAAATTATTCGTGCTTTAAGTAATATAAATACTAGCCAGGAAGAAGATGCAATAAACTGGGCCATGTGTTATGCCGGTAAAGGCATCCATAATGCCAACGTCCAGTACAAAGAATAACATTCAATGGCAGGAGAAAACTTATACTTCATACAATAACAAATTTCATTCATGCGAAAGAATGTATTGCACCTACGGCAATAAGCTTGGAAATAGAATTCCAATTCTCAATGTCAATGCCTATAACATCTGACAGTATTTCTTGTCTAATTAATCGCTTATGTCACTTCTCTACACGGGAATGAGAGAATCGCACCATTCTAATCATCACACACGTTTACATTATCTACAGATTAAATCACGAAGGACCGCATACGGCAGCAAAGTCACAACTGCCATCACAAAGAGAAACATTCGAAACTATAATTGTTTGTTATGGTTTTAACGTCGGTTGCGTATTGCTAAATTTAGGCCAGTATACGTCATCGGTGTACCGAATCCCTTCTCCAGGAATTCTTTTACAAGCCTTATAAATCTACAGCTCGGGACTATCCGATTAACGCGCACATAAAATACCGTCGACCTGGGTCAGGATTGAACACAGGGACTTGGGACCAGAAAGCTAGTGGGAATTGTAAATAAGCTTGATAGCCGTCCCAATACAGTATTTCCCATAAAATGACATGTATATATTAATGAATACAAACACGAAGGCTACATTTAGTACAGTCCCTTTAGAGAGAAAACAATAATAATCCTACAAACACTCTCTGTACATACAAATACAGACTTTGGTGACTTTCGAATACTCTAGTGTTAAGTGTAAAAGGACTCATGAAAATAAAGTAGGGACCGCCTAAACCCAGAGATTAAAAATCCGTTCATTTCGTTCTCTGGGAAAAACGGATAATCCCAACAGCTTCTAACAGAAAAAAATTAGAAATCAACATACTAAATATAGGCTATATTATGGTATGGTAAATTACCAATTGAGCTAATAAAACGCAGCACTTATTATGCATGGTACTGTGCAACTAAATTTGCATTATAAGATCAGATTTTGTATCCGTGTGACTTATCCATTATTATTAACATAATATGATTGGAAATCCATTAAAGTAATATAATAACACTGGGTAATGGGAAAAAAATAACGTTGAATGCATCCTCTCGATATCTGCAATTGAGTGGCAAGAATTACCGGCATTCACACATGACTATAGCGGTTGTGATATTATCCTAGTGAGTGTGGGGGAGGGGGGTAAGGGGGATTAAGAAGATTCTCCCCACACTGCCCCCTTTTGTATTCTGCGGCTCTAGCCATTTTGCCAGCACAATGAGTTGGAATCTCGAGATTGTGAATGAATGAGAGTTAAATCACGTGGAATTAATCAAGCCTTTTTCCTCACACCCCCTCCCTAACATTTCATCCAGGAACAAGAAGCGAGGTAACAAAGGACATGCTTTAGGAGGAAACTCGCAATAATTTATGTAGGGATGAAATATGATTCTCTAGCAATTTCATTTTAATAAAAAATTCAACAATCCAGGTGAATCGCGCTTATCTCCTGTTAAGAAGCACCTGCACCTTTGAACGTCACACCTTCCGGTAAATAAAGTGATCCTTTGTTTAAAGACAAAGGAAATTTACTGCATACCCACTTAGGTACCAAGAAGTGAAAAATACGTAGGAATAAAATAGCCTATTATTGCGAACATAAAGACAGTTAATAACGCAGCGTACACAAGCTGATAATTGAATTACATAAAAATGTTCACAAGAACATACGATCGAAACTCGCGAGAGAGAAATGCCGGTTGCTCAAGTGACAGCTCTAGGCTTGTGATAAAGCCGGCATTGGACAAAACAATAAACTACTCTGCAGGTTCTACACAATTCCCAGCTCTGCGGCAGACACATGAGTGACGAATATAAACCAACACAACATACAAGATACCATATAAAACAAAAAAGAACGAACAGTCACAGTCGTACACCATGTTACTACTAAAAATAAATGCTAGGAGCATGCACACGAGGCAAGAGTAACGATGGTTAGACTTTACATTTAACTTACAGACGGAATTCAGCTTCCTACTAAAACACAGACTCGTCTCTATTGCTAAACATAATTAAATGCATCGATCCTGGTATTACATAGCCGTAACTTGTAATATAACGTTTCATTAAATTAACGGACATGACATCAACATGCGCAATGTATAATCCTATTATGATGTTACATCAACATTTCATTAAACGTTACGTATTCAGATATGAACTTTTAAAGTGTGGCAATGCACTTACCGATTATTAATGCTGACACACGACGTATTGCTCTAGAAAGAAGCGTGCTGTTATCTCGGAGATGCAGATGAGGTGAACAGTGACAAGATGCTAACGGATCTACAATCCCTCTGTCTGCAGTAAGTTCACGATCTGCAGAAGATCAATTACAATGTCCCAATGGAGTCGATTTAATTATCGGACATTAGTCTCAACTGCACAAAATCACTTATATTTCACAGTTTAATAAAACAATTATCCGAAAGAAAGGAACCACGCACTCACAATCACAAAAACTATTATGCTCAGGTCAATAAACAGATGTGTAACAAATGTTGTCAGTGATATCAATTCATTCGACTAGAACAGTGACACACATGGTGTAGTAATCGTTGTCAAATAGATCCAACAACAGCTTGAAGTAAACTCACAACCACGTGAGAAGCAACCCAGGGTCTGTCTGGTCTGTATGAGCGAATCGAGTGAGCGACTTGGAATGGTCCTGTTGTACCCCTCCGCTTCCTTCCTTTCCTTCGCACCGCTTGCTCGTTCCCTCTCTGCCGGCCTGCCTGCTAGGTTGGTTCCAAACCGTACCGTGCCGAGCGCAGCTGTGCCGCACACAAACGCAACCAAACCCCGAGAACCAACCGAACCGGGACGAATGCATGGTCACCATGGCAACGCGGGCAAAACCTGCTGAATTATGGCGAAGGGGCCGCGTAACAACAATGATGCGCGATATCTCCATTTTCAGATTCTCCAATATAGAACTTTAAAAAGAAATAACAATTACTCTAGAAATATCAAGGGAAGGGGCGGGGAATCATGCATATTTAAATTTAATTCTTGTTTATTTATCATTTAAATACTAGGAATAGATACTTGAAGTAGGAAAGAAAGTAAATAGGATATTCCGGAACACGGAGACAGCTGTAAGATATTTGCAGTAAAATAATTTTAAAAATAATAAATTTGTTTTTGGCTAGATCGAACACTTTCCGGTTGCATGTTTATTCTATTGTCCATTGTTGAGAATTTCTTCAAACAGTTTCATTTTATCAACAGTGAAATTGCCAGCTGTCACGTGATTTTTCTTATAGTTCATGTTAAAACATTTTTATGTTCACCAAAAAAACATTTTAGAACAATAAATCCCCCACGTCCTTACTTGTGATAAACAATTGATTGAATTGTAACAAATACAGTCTTTTCAACAAATAAAAATATTCCAAAGAGGTCACTGCATTAAAAATCTGTTTAAATACGGTAATGTGTTAACAATTCTTCAGTAAAAAATTTAATTTATTGATGAAGTTATACTATAAATTTCGTGGCGCGTGATCCCAAGGCAAGACAAGGTCTACCATCCGACCACAGCGAAGGTATTGGCAGAGGACAGATGACCAGACTGGGGTGGGGCATATGGTGAGCATGCCAACATCTACGACCGTTGGTTGTCTTCGAGACCGAAGTTGTTAATATCTGTCAAACAGAATTAGTAATGCTTGTACCAACTCTCACACTGCACAAAAGAAAAAATAAATCTTTAAATTATTGTCAAAGCTACAAAACTAACATCTGACAATTATATTTCTCGAGAAGTCAAAACAAATTCGCTTCAACATAAAATACTGAATTCAAATCACAAAATTTGATAGTACAAATGTTGAAAGTGCACGAATGCACACAAGAAATCACTAGTTCCAACAAGTTAAATAAACACGGAAACAACAGTTTTTATTATTATTTATTTATTTTTATTTTTCGTGGGTCTTGCAGTTCCAGCTCTCTTATTCGGTGCAGTGACGAGACGGAGAAAAGTTGGGTTCCCCTGCAAGGATCATTCGGGGCTCCTAACAAAATCCATTACTTTACCAACTACCAACTACTCAGTTCATATGACTTTTATTATTATTATATTATTATTATTATTATTACTATTAATGCCCGAAATTATATTTGACTATATCTGTCTTAGAAATAGAATTAATAACTTTCATACTGCACAGAAAAAAATCTTTAAAAAAATCTGATGTGAAAGTCACATAACTTCCTCTGCCCAAATAAAAGTTAGCAGTATTCACATATCCTTGTACAGAATCGCAAGACACAATTTTACGCTAATTATCCTATAAATACCTCTTCTTTCAATGATGCGACTAAAAGGGCAGGCTATATAACAAACTTAAAAAAAAAGAACAAGTGACTGCAGACGTTTATTGAACTTTCCGCCGTAAAATATAATTTCCGAAATTTATCGAATATTTCCCTCAGATACTTCTTTACTCTATGCATGGCCAACAATACATCTTTCTCACTTCACATTCTTATATAGAATAAGAGGCCGTGAAAGAGCGCGTATTCAGTTGTTCATCACGCAAGACAAACTTTCTACAAACAGTGGGTGAACAGTGGGTGGCTTGTAACTACCCTCAGAGAATTTTTTCGAAAAAAAGTTTCAAATAAAAATTTTAGCTCTCAGTAAAAGGAACACATGTGCAAATTTTAAAGAAAATCGTTAGAGCCGTTTTCGAGAAAATCGCGAAAAACTAAAATTTCTTCATGTAAAGTCCCCTTAAAAATAAGAGAAAATAGTCGCCAATCTTATTCTCACATCTTCAGAAGGTACCTGACCCAAATACGAAATTTCGTTTTCATACGATTTTCCGTTTTGGAGCTAGAGTGTTCACAGACAGACAGACAGACACACAGACATGTTTCCAAAAATAGTATTTTTGGATTCAGGGGGCCTTGAAACGTGTATATATGCTAAAAACTCAACTTCGAATTTTGGGGTCGAAAACAATACTTCCTCTACCTATAGTACCTATGGTACGGGCAGAGGAAGTAATAAAAATATACATAATTTCAATTACATACAGATATTATACAAAATTGAACTTTCAATCTATTTTTTTCCGTTTTGCTTACTGTTCATAATGGGACATAATTTCGAAAAGAAAGTAAGACAATAATCATAAAAAAATCACGTGTTACATCCCTATAGTGTATTTACTGAAAGTTGTCTTATACTGCATTTACTGAATGTTGATTCCTGCGAACACATTTTTCTTTTACCCCTATTTCCAATTCTTTTCCACTATTTACTTTTTCTCGGCCCCCCTAGGACACCGGGTACGACTGCAATATGGAGTTAGTTACGCAACCGTCACCCGCCCGCATCTAGGCTTATATGAAAATTAATTTTTATCGTGAAATAGTTTTTTTTTTTTTTTTTTTTTTTTTTTTAAATATCACGCTTGATTAAATATTTTTTCACTCGTAGATAGAGCGCTATTTCTTTACGAGAATAAGAATAATGCGTCAAATCTGTAAATCTAGAATTAGTCCAGTAAGATTAACAGGGAGAGCAGAATGAATATTAAGCCGTTATTATTCCTTTTGTGTGTGAATTTTCAATGTATCTTTCTGGCAGTATAACGGTAATAATGATTGCTGACGGTAGATATTTGATGTATTCTTGATGACTATAAAATTCCATCTATAGGCCTATATAAAATAACATGTCCTACTGGCTGACTGATTCATTATCCCCGAACCTAATCCGCTGAAATTACAAAACATGAAATTTGGCCAGTAGTTTTGTGTTACTTGTAATCTTTTATATCGCATGCCTTTGTATGATGTTACAAAAGTTGAAATAACTGTTATCAACTAAGCTTAAAGCTTCATTCAGCTTCTGATTGTGTTTTTTAACAGGGGAAAGAAATCCAAATTTGTAGTGAAAGATAAGTGCAATTCGTCCATGCGAGTCAAAATTACCCAGCTAAAGAAGTAGCAGCTTTCAAGTATTATCCAGTGTTCCTATTTCGACATTGATTTTATCCTCTAAACAGTTACCTCAATGGTCGAGTAAGTAAAAAGGGACATTCCTCCTCTTTTAACAATTTTGATATTGTTCTATGCTACCTATGTCAAACATATGGATTTGAATTATCCTATTTCATGTTCTATGTGCTGAGAATCTGCAATTTATAGGCTTAATACGAATTATCTTCAAATTTACAGCTTTTTCATACCATCTAAAATCATATTATTATCCGAATAATAGACTAATTTAAAATAATTACGTATAAATCTTAAACAAATTGTCAGAATGTTCTAAGTTAGGCCTACTGTTAGTATTTTACTAATTTACTAGTTTCTTTATTAATTTTGTTTTGTTAATTTGTATATAAATCTGTTATCAACCAACTGTACCAATATTCTACTAATTTACTAGTTTTGTTAAGTTATAATATTTTGTTAATGTCTTCTTTTATCATTTTGCAAAACACTGTTCTGTGTTTTCTTTCTCTTCTTCTGCCGGTGCTGCTACTGCTATTACTACTACTTCTTCTTCTTCTACTACTACTACTACTACCAAAATAGAAAAAAATTATGTATTTTTTTTAATTTGAAATTAACTTATGAAGGACTTTATGTATGTAGAACTTGAAATGAAGAAAAAGATTTATCACACTCAAACTATTCCATCAGAAAACGCTGGATATAGCTTTTTATGGCTCATAGAGGATGTGGAATGCTGCATTCCGTTGCTTCTACACATCATGCTTGGGAGGGGTTGAAATAAGAAGAAACACAAATTACATAAGATTGTACTGACTTGACGGAAAATTTTATTTCTCATTCTCATGTTACTATACAATCGTTTCGGAGCTGAAATAAAAGAGAAATGCAGTATCACTTTCATACTTTCCTCCCCTAGAACCCGGGACATAATATACTGCGAGCATAGGACTCAAAATGTTCCATCCCATGCTTAGGGCCTATGATAAACATCCCTATTTCTCAACTAATACAAAGCCTACAGGTATGGATAACTTATCAGCGGAAAGGATTATTTACATACTTTTGATATAGCATACTCACACACTTAAGTTGTCCCTCTTATTCTACATTAAAATGTGAAGTGAGTAAATATTTCTTATGTCGAGGGTAGAGAAAGTTACGTGACTACATCACACTGTGCTTTATTTTCGTGGATTTCATTTTCAGTAATTATTTTCGCCAATATACTCGTATTACATCGATGGAATCATAATTCGTGAAAGTCCAGCATTGCCAAGGCCCTATGTAATCATAGTAAACAATTCATTGTTGCCATGTGAACTAAACAGCATTTCTTTTTTTTTCAGTATAAAATTCTCAGAAATTATATAATTTTCAAGGGAAGGACTGATTTATTTCAATTTTAATGTTGACCGCTATACTTTCCGGGCTTAACTGGGTATGTGTGCAAAATTCCGTGTAAATTGGTAAAGAAATGTAGATTTGTATAAGGAACAAACATACATACATACATACATACCCACAAACACACATTCGACTTTATATAATAGATATACTGTAATTTGTCACAATATGAATTGAAAGCAGCTACATATTTCAAAATACGAAACAAATATTAATGGTAGTCCATATAGGCTAATAAAGGGCTATCTTCAGTTCATGCATATTTTTTTTTTTACTTTCTGTACAGGTTTTTCTAATTTTTGAGCATATATGCGTCTATATTTCCATTATTTTTGGTGCTTATAAATCCACACCATTAATCGACCGTTTGAGTTTGTCGATATATTATAATCCTACACGAAAATGTATTGCCTGTTTCATTAATACATCCTGTAATATTTTTGCATTTTAATGTTCGAAATAATTTATGAGATTTGCTAAGTGAAAAATCATAGTTTGATTGTACTTACTCTCGGTTTGGTCAAATCTTTTCCCAAATATTTTGACGAATAAGTTTCTCTTCAATCCCTTCAATTTATTAGGATTTTGGATGGACAACAAGCTGGATTGACATCATACTGACCATGATTGTAATAAGTTGTCTTAGGTAATTATCTTCTGAGAAGACTTAAACAGCTTCTTCTACCTAGTACCTTGTTGCATGCTTATTTTGATTTTTTAACTCCCGTTTAAATTATGGGGTTCATATGGTTTTGGTGCCAAAAGCGTATTTCTTCTTTAGAAAAAGGAAATCAGTACGGAAAATTATTAAGGGATGTGGTCCAAAGGATCAATATAGGCCTAAGCCAATATTTAAGGATATTAAGGTTATAATTAGAGACAGGCAAAATATGAAATTTCATATTCTAAAATATGGCTACTAGCGCTCTGAAAACTCGGATCTTTACGAATCACGAAGTTTAGATGGCAATGCAAGCAAGAAAAAAGTTCATATTTCATAATATTTTGGTAAAATCTTCATATTTCGTGAAAATCTTCATAAAGCTTCATATTTTGTATGATTTGCAAATTTTTCCTTCATTAATACTTATTTGACAAATGAATCGAGTTTTCCACATTATTAAAATGTTTTGAAAAATTTTCCTGGAATCGCATCTCAAATCCCTAAACCGCTAACTCCAGAAAGCTAAGACATTTGGCAACACTTCTAACTGTTAAGTACCCTACACCATTCCGCTCTAATAATAGCCTACTTCCATTATGATCGGGAATGGAATTTCCTCTTATTGAGTGGAGGTAGTCACTTTTTTTTTGCATTCCGAAAGCTAACTTGACAGCAAGGGTGGGGGTAGGGGATGTTTACAGTTAGAAGAACCAGCTCACTAGCAGGGAGGAGCGAAGCTCACTAAACACTGCATCAGTTTTGGACTTTCATTTGTCATTCGTGGTCATTTGGACGGTGTGAAGTTGACGACATGCCTAAATCTGGAATGCGCGATTGGGTGACAGAGTTCAACTGTTTTAAAACAGATGGAACGATTGTTATGTGCACATTTTGTAACAAAAGTGTAAGTATGGAATATAGTGTTTTGTATTATCTGTGTAATATTATCTAAAGACAAATTTGTACTAACATTCAAATTATGTTTACGCTACATTTGATATCTTGGGAAAGAACAAATATAAGATGCATCTTCGCATGAGACATATCCCGGCCAGCCCTCCCCCAGTGAAGCAATTCATTTTATGCCGTGATCTAGCGAATTCTTTGAGGATGAATAGGCTGACAAACCGTTGGGTACAAGGCACATATTCTCGCATTTAATATTTGGTACAAGGGGCGCTCTGGAATTTTTAATATTTGGTACAAGGGGTGCTCTAGAATTTTTAATATCCGGTACAAGGGGCACTCTAGCAGTTTTAATATTTGTTACAAGGGGCACTCTCGCATTCTTAATATTTGGTACTGTCGGGAGTGTCGGCGACAATATACAAGGATAGTTTGTCACCTGCTTCCCTGAGAAACAAAATGTGAATATTGAGTGATCGAGTGGGCGGAGCTTAAAGTGCACTTAATATTTGGCTTTCGCCGTT
This sequence comes from Ectobius pallidus, assembly GCA_964059195.1. Taxonomy (NCBI): domain Eukaryota; kingdom Metazoa; phylum Arthropoda; class Insecta; order Blattodea; family Ectobiidae; genus Ectobius; species Ectobius pallidus. Next base: position 117,112,501 of record CAXKWD010000004.1, on the reverse strand, counting down.
ATCTTTATTCTGAACAAATGGGTGACTGAATTACATAATAATTTTGTTATTAATTTATTTTTTAATACTGGTATCTGCAAACACAAAGTTTCAGCTGAAACAACACACAAGTACATAAAAAAAAATGAAAATTAAAAAGACACACACACAGTTCAGACGTTTCTTACCGACAGAAGATGTACTTTTTGCCAGAAAACATTGAAAAGCTGCTTTTATCTTATTGTAATAAATATTAGTTGATGTGATGTGAAAAATGTAGGTGAATAGAATATTGTGAATATTTAACGTATTAATTACCAGTTAACTAGTGTTTTTATTTTACCCTCTCATTGTGAATATGGTAGATATTCCTTTGTGTGTTGTCTTAAATCAAATAACAAATATTCAGATGATAAAATTGGTGATTTATTGCATTTCATAATATTTTTAATTTTTTTCTTCATAATTTCATATTTAGCATAAATAAATTTCATATTTTGGCAAAATTTTCTTCATATTGTGCCTGTCTCTAGTTATAATCATAGGTAATCCCACGAGAGCTAAGACTATTCCATGAATAAAACGTAACGGATTATATAAATAATAATATTATATTCTAATATAAATAGTTATTTTTGGTTTGTTTAAAATAAAATCTTTAATAGTGTCAGCTGTCAGATCAAGGCATTCTAAATTAATGAACAGTCTGCATTATGGAATACTAAGCAATGCTATCAACGAAGTAGAACAAAAGAGTTAACCTCAAAATTAAGAGAAGGTAAAATCGGAACAAAATAAAAACACTTTTTTTTCAAGAACGTAATTTATTTGTACATTGCCACGCTATTTGAATGTGCATTGATTAAAAACACAATTTTCTTCTCCGTTGGATTTTCTCATATTGAAACCCAATCTGCTGCGTATGAGATTCCCTAGTCAATTCAATACATTTGTACTCACGATCTTTACAGAACTTTTGTAACTGAATCCATACGCATTTTATATTTCTTTCAATATTATGCGGTTTAGCTTCCCTTATGGTAATATCAATTTCGTCAACAGGCGCATTACCAAGCCTTGAGCTTGGCATTTTTGTTTTCAATTAAATGGCGATAATCACTGCATGGCGATACTGTTACGGTTCAGTAATGAACTGACGTTTTATCGGGTAAAACGGCTTGCTCGCGATTCCTACAAGAATATTGTTAAGATAAATGGCCATGATTGGTCTATATCCGAGGAATTGCTAAACGTTATTGGTCAATATGAAATACGCAGCGTATGAGTGGAATAGTCACTTTAATCTATTTATGTATATTCTTGAATTCTATGGGTATACAATGCTACAGATGCACAAACTACTATGCCACCAAGTTAAATCTGCACGGCGATAGGGGAAGTGTTTTAGCGCTAGTGTCGCTCAGCTACCACTATACGGAAGGGATGTAGGGGAAGCAGTGGGTGGCGAATACCTAAACACGTGCGAAAGATCATAACGTGGTTGCCAGATTATTCATTTGGACAATGACTGTCGAAGGTGCCAGGTCATTTAAAAACACAGCAATTCTCAGCGCCCCTCTTCCAGCCAAATAACCCAACGCAAGTAGACAGGAAGTGGCAGCGTGGCGGCAGGGGGTGTTCCTTCAACAGATCATTTCTACGCATTTTCCCCAGTAGGGACATGGTTGCCAGATTATTCATTTCGAGAACGACTGCCGAAGGTGTCAGGTCACTTAAAAACACAGTCATTCTCAGCACCCCTCTTGTAGCCAAATGACTTAACTCAGTGAATAGGAAGTGGCAACGTCAAAGGAGGGAGATCAAGACGGAAGGCACATTCCTAACATATTTTCTGCATGCAGAGATAACTTGGTGGCGTAGTACTAGGAACGATATTCATTCTCGTTATAAAAGAAGCAATAATAATATCTTGGAAGTTTCTCGCTATTCACTGAAAAAGACTACATATAGTCATATTCTTCTAAGTACAAATTTGTTTTTACAAGTTATCAGACGAAATAGAAAGAATGAGTAATATTGATACATTTGGAACAATTGAAAATTTTACTGTTGAATAAGAATTGGTACACTGTGCAAGAAAGAATATTCAGATGACATAAATGGTTCGAATGAGAGTTTTATTTGATTTTTTACACTACCTTTGATTGTGTATTTTAACAATTATTTTATTGGTATTATAGGCCTATTGCATTACTTTTTACTTAAAGATTAAACATTACAAAAGCACTTTCTTTTTTTGCAGAGTAATCGCACATGCATGTCCCGCTGTTTTATGGTACATATTACTGTAAAATTTATACTGAATTTATACCCTTATTTTACTCTTATAACATTTAAAAATAAAAAACGAATAAATAAACTGAAACAGACATAAATAAGAGTAAATAAATAAGTAAAATATACACCTAATTAAAGAGAAGAAAAGGAATTACACATATTTTGCCTACTTAGGTTTATAGCTCATCTGGAAGTGTGTAAACTTTAACGACTGTGAGTGTTAGATATTCTTTAGAAGTAAAATTTTAAAAATTGAATTTACAGGAATTTTCCCATCGATTACAGACTAAAAGCTCTAAGTATGCACAAATTTAAGGTTCCTAGCTCATCTAGAAGTGGATTAAAATCAAATGTCAGTGAGTGATTGAAAACCTTTCAATGTTTTATTTTTTATTTTTCGTAGGTAAAAATTTTAAAGTTTGAATTCTTTGTAAATTTCCCTTCGGTTACAGGCTGACAGCTGTAAATCTGCCAAATTTCAAGTTTCCAGGTCATCTGGAAGTGGGTATACATTAATGTCATTGAGTGAGTGAATGAGTTGGCCATATTGGCTTTATATTTTAGTGATTTTTAAATTAAAGTTTAATCTAGTAAATTTAAATGTTTAGTAATTATACGTAATATTCTCTATTATTTATTATGAAAAGCACTGTGCTGTGTAATGAAAATAAAACTAACTATAGTCTACTTAGACAATTCGCTAATGGTTTGTTTCCTTATGTGGTGTTGTAAGTGTCATGTGCGTGTTTAAATTGCAGTCAATGAAACTGCCAATAATAGTGATATGAAGCATGTACTAAGCACCGATTCTACTAATGAGGGAACTTCTTCGTCTGAACATGCGTACTAATCATCGGCTACAGTAGAAATTGGAAATCTATGTGGTAAACCTGAGTTCGTCTGGCAAGAAAGTTTTCTCTTTCCACGTCATGTTACAACTGAACAATCATTAATTCATGCGTAATGTATAATCAATGAATTCTGGGAAGGAGCAGTGAGCATTCGGATGGAGCATTTGTCATTACCAAAATTGAATCCAATAATGTCTCGTTAAAATAGGATAACCGGAACATTAGTGATATGAGGAAGAGTTTCAAGTAATTTATGTTACTACAGTCCTATTCCTGTAGGCGGTAAACAGCAATGTCAGGTTTTAATACCCACAATAGATTGATTTAAAAAGTTTTAATTTTTTAATTTATTAATTTTGTTACACTTATGAAGGTTTTCTCGAATATACTTGACCAGAGAACGGGGAACAGCTCGACAATGCCCAAGTGAACAGTGAGGTTTGCTCCGCGACCACCGACAGCACTGACACGAGCCAAAGATAACAAAAGAGGAACGATGATCGCAGTAATGAAATTCCCATGCACAGGAAGAGATTCAGTATGGCACATAACGAAATGCGCGCAATCATTATGCCGCTAAACTAATATCACTATTCCTAACCTAGCTTACCAGTAGTACTAGTCTACATGTCACTGATATAAGCTAGCTGGTGCTACTTTCCAAAATGCAGCAGCTTTGTTTCCCTTGCATACCATTCGCCAAACTTCGTTACATTAAGAAGTTCGATGCCTTTGTTTCTAATAAGTTCCTATGGTAACTCCTACTAACACTGATTTCATTCGTCACCCCTGTATGGGGCGGTTCCTCTGTACGTCCTAACGTGCTGTAACATGCCAAACTTATTTCATTATTCATTTTTACTACCTTAATATTGAAATTTAATTGCGTTTCTTGACTTTGAGCCGATAGAATTTTTTTAAATTTTTTTATTTTATTATTTTTTAAGGGACTTATTTGCGCGGTCAGTACACCGGCACTGGTAAGTCTCCCCTTCCATCTCCATTCCCCTTCTCAACGTGCGGCATTTTTTGCAGATCATTCGCTTGAGAATAAGGGTTAGCAGACCCTGTCCTTTCCCTCTGAACCTTCCGCACCTTCCGCACTAGCTGTATTCCACGTGCTTCAAAGCAAGTTGCGCGTTGAAGCCGGAAGCCGGTGTGTACTTGTTTCATTGACTTACAGTGTAATTTTTAAAGTGAATCTACGTGTTTTACTAGTAGTGAATTGTAATTTAATGCAACATTATTACAGGAGATATTATCAAAATCAATTCTGTGGATCTTTATTAAAGCAGCTGTTTCCTGCATTATTTTTCAAAGAGAAACTTCAAATGAAAATTTTAGGAAGAGGAACACCTGAATTACAGTGAAATTACTTCTTCCTGGCCTTGCTCAGAGAAATTCGAAATAACATGGGTTAGTAGGCCTACAGTATATATCACAATATTGTCATTTGAAGGAGTCACGGTAGTATTCAAGGGAGTCACATCACGCTAACTAAGGTATACGACTACGGCTGTCATGACTTGTGGTAGGGGAAGATGGCTTGTCTCTTGAATTCAACTCCTATCTCTGAATGCCCTTCCCCTGAATCACGTTTCTCCAGTACCAGAAAGAAAGAAAAAAACACTGTAACGATTGTTCAAGCAGCCAAGGAATGATTCCTTTTCTCAACTCCTTGTTTCCTTTCCATTTCCTGTTTCTTAGGCCATTTAAATGAATGACAATATATAATAAACCCACTTTTATCATGCAGCGCGCTAGCTCAAAATTTCACGGGCCACCACTGCTGTATTGGATAAAAAAATCCGTTGCATTTTCCATTGCATTATCCCATTCTAAATAACGCACCAGAATTTCATCTACAATCCGTAGACTAGTTGTGACATCTGCTTAGTTAAACCTGCACAATGTTGTTGACGCTGGCGATATTGTACGATTACTACCAATCGGTACCCTGCTGACACGGTCAAGGCATTTTCTAGTTTAGCAAAGAACGGATTTTAAACGAAATTTTTAAATCTAAATGGGGAAAAACGGGGAGATTTACAAGGAAAGGGTACATATTCAACATTTTTATGTATTAAAGATTAGGCTAAGTTTCCCTCTCTCTTGGAACGTAAAATGCCATTGTAGGTCTACATAAGAAATGACACCTCCAGATTGATTACTTTAAAATAGTTCCACACTGTCTAATTTAACATGTTGATTGACTATAGCCTACTGTTCTCTGCCAGTGATGCCAAGTTCGGTGTTTGAATGTGGCTGACGTCTAATCTAAAAGTACATACGCAACAAAAAATAAGTAGCTCTTTAGCTAAATGCTTCGAAACATTGCTAAAAGACATACCAATAATTTAAATTTTTAATCCTTTTGTAGCTAAATGAAATCTCAAAATAGCTAGGTTTAGCTACACAATGGATAAACTGGCGACATCGACTGCTTTATCTTTTTAAAAGATTGGCAAGATAAAAGAAGTCACTGGGGTGGATAAGGTAGCCTATTCTTTGTGGTTTCTTCTCTCAATAGTACGTAAGTGCAACTAATTATTGTTGAATTTATTACAAAAAATGCAACAAATGTAAGTAAATTTGCGTACAAATTTCCATTGAGAAAAGATTCCCTTTAAAATTTAATGAGTAATCTGACACAGTGCTACAAATTGATAAAATTAATCCGATATTTTGGTGCTATTTTCCAAAGGGGAGAAAATGATATATGGTATAATTATGACAGTTTCTTGATAAGAAAATAAAGATCTGATTATTGCATCTGTCTTCAGAAGTTCCTTGCTGTATAACTGAATACGATGTCCCACGATCCAATTTGTTCGTTGAAAAAGTTGTTTCAAGCAGCATTTCTATACTCATTTTTGGCTGTTCACACGAGAGTGCGTTTTGGTCCAATACATAGCGCCAGTTGTTCTCTTGAAATGAAAATAGATTTCTACTACAATCAACATGGCGGTCGATATGCACGCACTTCACACTAGTAACATTTTGTACGGAATCTTTCTCGTAATTTCTAGAGCACCTCAGAGTTTATGCCTGTTGTAATAATGGTTAGTTGTAGGCCTACATTCAAAGTCTTAGCATGTGCTAAACTTCTTGATTCTAATATATCATTTTATGTTTTTGGTTATGTTCACCGATCAAGCGAGCGGTGGCAGCGGAGAGAATCAGCTGTACCAGAAGCCATGCTTCTACGTCATGCAGGTCATGCGAGGATAGAATGACGCCCATTTGTTGATTTAATACGGTATTTTTTAATTGAAAATTAGAAACGATTGTTAAATGCGCCACTACAGAATAGAGAAGACTACACTATTGTGGGCTGACGATTACAGAGATTGCCGAAACTTGGTGCATAATGCTAGTGAGCCCCGTAAGCTTCATTTAATATGAACTGTGACAGATGGAGGCAGTGGTCACCCATTCAACTTCACAATGACCCTAATTAATCCGGTGATCATCTGGAAAATGTTATGACCAGCTTATGTACTCCACAAGAGAGCCTAATGTTAAGACTTGGTATTATTAATCTTTCGTTTCTCAGCCGCGAATCGGTAAAATTCTATGGACTTCTAACAAACACTCATTAGGATCTGTTAAGTTCTTTCCACAAGTGAAAACGATTCAAGACAATGTGAACTGATATTACTTATTTTTCCAGCATAGTTGCTCAACAAGCCTGGGGAGAAAATATATTTCAGAACATTTGACTGTTTATATTTGAAAGTTATGGGTGCCTATCAAGTCCCAGCTAAGGTTATCTCCCCTTGCAATTATCGTGTTACTGGCAAAGAGCATATTTAATTAAGAGGATTAATCACCTCTCTAACAAGTGGATTTCAAACTTTGCATACAACTAACAATTTCAAGTGCTGGGAATACATTATTACTTTTTTTACCACCCTGTGGTTCGCGGACCCTGGGTGGTCATGGCCAGTGTGAAATAGATTGCGAAGAATGCTGATTTAACTTACCATGTTCCCTGTTTCTAAGGCAGTATTAGGACTATACGAGTAGCTATTTTGAACTGGCGGTGGGCAATGAACCTACTTAGCGAAGAGCAGAAATTGGCTTGTAATCTTTATATTCCTTGTATCAGATTTTGTGGTCCTAGTCTTGTTTTTTTTCCGGTGCGGCGTTCGTAATCTTCCAAGTTAGTGTAAACATGGATCGATGTTTAAAATTCGGTTGGAGATACTTCCTCAACACCTAATGTCATTTGCGTCCACATAAGTCTTCTTGTGATTTTCATACTGTAAAATAATATTGTTATCAAAGTTATGTTATAGATTCAAAACGCTAAGTTGCTCTCGTTCTGCGTCAGAAAAAATCAATGACCCAAATTATCTAAACTTTGTAAATATTTTGTGTGAAATCTGACGTCACTGCCTTTTAGAATTTTAGTATTTGTTTAACAAGAACACCTCGATATTTGAAAACTTTAGACAAGGATATTTAAGATCATAAAGAAGCTCTTTTTTTTAAATTTATGACATAATTTCTCTACAGTGAGCATAAAGTAATATTACAGGATTACCATTAATAACAATATTAGTGAGCACGAAATAAAATTAAAGATTACATTAATAAAAGTATTAATAACTTCTCTAGAACAGTAATTGTGTATCTCTACCAGTATAATACTATATGGTCCTAGATTTATATAAAACTCTTCGTAAGATTTAAAATACATGGGGTGGGTCCAAATTTTGGTTTATTATTCATAAAAAATAATATTTTTAATTTGACCATACTTTTTTATATATACAGAAAAAGTTAAACAGAATACAAATTAACCTTTCATGAAGTAATCAGATAACATATAATTCCTTTATAGTAAACTTTCTGTTTGAAATACTTATATCTACTAAAGTTAGTTGCTAACATTACTATATCAAATAACGATATTATTACATCAGTATATTTTTCTGTATTACTCAACGCTCTTTTAACTACTCATTACGTAATTGTAGAATGTAAACACACTGACTTCATTAATATAAAAATAATGAAATATGTAATGCTAAAATTTTCTGTAATAATAATTAAGTGGGATGACATTTTTCCTGTATTATACATTTTCAATTGTAGTACGATATGGACCTAGTGCATACAGCAGAACAAATATTTATACATGACCATGTCTACTGCATAATTGCGAGGGGTTTAACAGTATTATCATTAATTTATCAATTGTTCAATTCATTCCCGCTATAATTATAGCATACAATGTACTGCAAATGCAATTGCTATGTAATTACAAGGGACTGTGGGCAAATATGAATCGATAGAACTGGATGTCTATGTTTTATAAAACTCAAATAGGCCCATAGAGGCATTGCTATTTACATAATAATAATTAGCTAAGATACCCGAGTAGATATGACCAGAAAGAAAGACTTTGAATCATTTATAGATCTTGTTAAATAATAATATTACTTTATTTTTCCAAAGAACAAGACTTCTCGGTAATATTGCTTGAAACACTTTTTTACATGTTTCTTTTTCAGTGAAATCAAAATTATCATCTATATAACCACAATTTTTGGCCTAAAACGTGCCTAAAAATATATCAATTTGTAATCAAAATTTCGTCATCTTAGGCCTACATGTAGCTTATTTCGTTTGGTTGAAATCGAGGTAGATACAGACACGAAACTTGAAAATCCTATAAATTCCCTCCAATAAGTAGAATTATTTTTAAAAAGGCAAAATGTAAGACACGTGAACCATAAGACAATATTCATATACCAGTAGAATGATTCTACATCGTAGGCTAGTTCCAAACTAATAGCGCGAGCGATCGCGGATTAAAACTATAAGCAAGATTATCACATACTTGAAACTGTAACGCATATTCACATTCACACACACATACACATCTATACAAGCTTCAGCAGTTCATCACGCTATGGCAGTCTACCAAGCCGGTGCTATTTAACGAGGAAATGAAAATGCTTTGTTTGAAAATTTATTATCTTTGCTTCCTTGAAATTGATCTACGGAATAGAAAGAATAATGCTGTACGGTGAAGTCAGAGGTTGCGCAACTCTTCAGTCTCGCATGATTGGTGGGTTGCCTGCACTGCACAATAGGACGGTCATTGCTTTTTCACTTAATCTAAACAGAACATGCACAGCTAAGAAAGTCAACTCTCGAAACGTTATTTATAATCTACAGTACCAGGACTCGGACTGAAGGAAATGGAAAATATCCAACACCACTTAAAAATAAATGACCCTATTCTTTAGATAAATTATACATGGGTTCTTTCTTCATTGTGAAGTAAGTGGACATAGACATTGTCTTGTGTTTTGAGGACTGGGAACTCTGGCATAGCAGAAAGAGAGAAATATAGAACTCAGGCCAAGAATGTCTGATTCTGACTCACGTAATGAGAATGACGTCACCACGTATTACGTTTTATTTAATGAGGCTAAGAATGAACACGTGTTTGTGAAACAGCTTTTTTGTTTTCAACTAATTGAAGAATATTTAAGAAACTTAAACGTCCATCCATAACAATTATAAGGGAATTATGTGCATATCAGATCTGAACTTAAGGCTATTGTAGCTCGTTACCAATCTTTTAAGTGTTACGGTCCCCTTGAAATACTTTTATTTTTGGAGACTCTCATAAATTAGTTGCATAATTTAGGGTATTTTGGCTATTAAATAATATCGAATAGGAATATTACAATAATGTTTTATATTTTCAATATACAGCAGAAAAGCAATATGACATAATCACTCTATTACATACAAATAAAATAAGACCAAAAGAGACAAGACTAATTTTAGCACACGACGAAAGTTCCCAAATCCAATTCTTTTATTGCAAAAAAAGGTTTACAGGGTTTGAAAAAAGGCGAGGGTTGAAACGAAATCATGTCATCATTGGAAAGGGATTTAAAGATACCTGTTAAAGTTAATTGTAATTATTCGTACAGTCCTGGTAAGAGTTACTAAATGAAGACTGCGAAAACTTTCTGCGAAACAGTGAGTTTTGTGTGTTGAATCAGAATTCTTCATGGACTCTTTTATCGGTCCCACAGGACCACAGGCTGGGACCCGCTGGGTGATAATTTTTTCCCTAGCTCATTTATATATATATAAAAAAAGCTACACCTTAATTCTGTGCAACAATGTAATTTTATTGTGGCTCATTTGCAAAAGTAAATATATTTAAACCGGCGATGGTGAGGCTTTATTGAAAAATTATTACATAAGAGTTCATTTATGCGAGTATGATCAACATTTGTATGATTTTATTTGTTTGTCTTTGTGTCACAGTCAGTCACAGTCAGTCATTCCGAGACGGCTGCGTGTAAATTAATGAGAGTTGCCTAGAGAAAGCTCCGATATTATGCCTGGCAATTGACATAAAGCGGTACAGTACCTTTGCGTTAAACTTTACTAGCACCTGTAGGAAGGATTATACTCTTTATTCTATTATACTCTGTAACTGTTTTAACTACAAATAGGCCCGAATGGCCTACAGGTTGTTGAGAGGTCTTAATACATAATTTTTCTACGAAAGTGTTTTTTCATCCGTTTCCCGTTCAAGCTATCACGTAACTTACAGTACCCTGTACCAGCAACCTAACTTACTACACTAATTATCACATAGGTGCATCACCATATCAAACACAATGTCAGTGTCCAAGAACGAAGTACCATGCTACGGCATTAACAACTCGTGAAAACAGCCAGGAAAAGTAATCGATCGCTACCAAGCACCATCTATGTAATCATGCACGATATCAAGAAGGTAGTGCACCAAGATGAAATAGTAAGGTTCTAAGGTTAGCACACTGGGAAACTAACTTATCGAACAGATATTTGGAATTATTTTTTATTTCACATCTGTTTTTCAGGTTTTTCTCCTGGCGTAGAAAAAATTCTATGCAACACATGTATATGAAGTGTATAACAGAAAAACAATATAAAGAAATGACTTCGTCTAGTTGTTTTCTGACTTCTCGATTTTGTTAAAACACACTTCCCACACGAGTATCGCAATTTACTGTAAGCAAGTACTTGCCTCTGGGACCTTGGATAAATTCTAGGCCAGTTCGTGAAGAATTTCTGGCAAATGGAATCAGAGTAAATTTTCTCTGGTAGACCTACTGGTTTAGACATTTGTCTGCGCTTCCTAATGAACTAATATTAATTTTCTTTCCCGTTAGAGGCTTGTTTCATTAACCTAACGACCTTCAAAGTGCAGTGAAATTCCTTTAAACTGAAAGTAACCGGATGTATGGGAGTTCGAATAAATGCTTAAAAGTTGCAAAAAAACTTTTGTCAGTCAAAGCAGATTTTATCTCCGTTTGAGGTTTTAACACACATAGGGCCTATTGTATGTCTATTGCATATTAGATACAAATTAGATGTAAAAATTAGGCATATTAGATGTAAATAAATAATATAAAATAGTCATGGACCATGATGAATCATGGTCGGAATACTTACAGGCAAAATAGTTTGGGAAGTAGTCTGCCTTCTCGTGGGCTACTTGTAAAAGTCAGTTCTCATTTACTCTTGTATCTAAAAAGGCTTGATTATGATGTAATGGAATTATTTATGTTCTAACTAATTATATTGGCTTCCACGATTGAAACTTCCTCGTTTCTTAAGATTATTCAGTTTCAACTAGTTTTGATGTTCTACAAGATGTATCTCAGAAGAGTTTGCCAATTAAATATTAAGCAAATATAGTTCAGATTAATTGAGGTAAGTAGATATCCCCCTTCTTGTATCGGTTTTAGACTCAGCCAAAATAGCAGCCACTGACGTATATCCTGAACTTCCTGTTTAACCGATGCTGACGAAACCACATGCGGGGAGCGCTACAGATGGCATATTGCTTATATCTCTGGGTGACATGGGCATGTTGATGGATATACAGAGCTAACTCAACCGCAGCAATTATCCAACATTTCATAAATCTTTCTATATTTCCAATATGAAAACGGATTCTAAAATATCGTCAAATTCCTAGTATTAATTGTATCAATGGTAAAATTCACTGCAACATGTAGAGTTGCCATATTTTGCAATCAGTATAAACAAGAGCCGAATTTACTATGATTTTTACTATGCTGGTTTCTGAACAGGAAGGACCATATAGTTATTAGTAGGTAGATCCGGATGTTTCAATTCCATCATCATAGTCTATAGCCTATAATTTCTGTTGACAGTATGTATTCCATTATTCTTTTCTGTTTCAATAAAAAGCAAAACTCATTACATGATGCATTTTTTGTATAATGCATATAATTATTACCGTACATTATGTCATAACTTAATTTCTTTTCTAACAAAACTACAGCACTGGATCTATTCCTATGTAAGAGCTTGGCTCATTCAGGAGTGTCACTTGTGAAAAAGAATTTAAATTTTTAGAAATCGAAAGAAATCTGTGATGCATACACCAAAGCTTCCCTACTCTAACCATGCGCTATACAACTTTCTCACTTCATATTCTGATATAGAATATAACAGGCTGCATATGGAGGGTGTGTATGCAGTTGTATCAGCCTCACACATAAGTTAGTTGTACTGCTCACCATGCAAGACTTAGAGCTTGAATTTGTACAAACGATGATTGGTTAATAACTACCTACAAAATATTTCACATCGAAGTATTAGCACCTCTTAATGTAAGCACCTCGTGCATAAGTTGGACAAAATAATTAGAGCCGTTTTAGAAAAAAATCCATAAAAACAAATTTTTTTTTATGTAACAGAGGTAGTAAAAGTTTGAGAAAATTTTCGGAAATAATTTTTTTTATCCAATGTTATCATTACCCTCGTAGGGTTTATTGTATTCTCCCTGGCTTGCCGGAAATGTAACCCCTTTTCTAAAGTTGAGACACCTTTTAGGCGAAGCTACATTATCCCCATGAGATGATATGATAGAAAGATTATGTGAATGCCAGAGGGTCCTTAAACCTAATTCTTACCAACTAACCAGTTCATGTCGGCCAGGGGAACCCATTTATTAAAAAATCCCCTAAGACGGACCTGGAGTCGAAACCAGAACCTCATCGTTAGTCGTCAAGAGCTGTGTCCACTAGGCCATGATGCTAATTCTCATCCAATATTTAACTCAAACATAATTTCGTTTGGTGCGATTTTCCGTTTTCGAGCTTCCCTGTTCACAGGCAAGGACAGATACATTTTTATCTAATCAATATTTTTCGATTGAGAGAACTTCAAAACATGTAATAAAATATAATATAATACCACCCTCATTGGAGAAAAAATGAAGTTCATTAATATTCAAAACACGTATTAATGCTGAATTTCAGGATAGTACGTAACACTCCCTTTATTTTTAGTAGTTAGAGAAATTATTTTTAGTACCTGTGGTAAGGAGACAGAAAGAGAAAACATATGCATATGCCGCTATGTCACTCAATATCACAATCGTTATACTGAATACTATTTTCGGAAACATGTCTGTGTGGATGTCTGTGAACAGTCCAGCTCCAGAACGGAAAATCGTACGAAAACAACATCTTGTATTTGGTCCAGGTACCTTCTGAAGATGTGACATGAAGATTGGCGACAAGTTTCTCTTATTTTTAAGGGACATTACATGAAGACATTTTCATTTTTCACGATTTTCTCGAAAAAATATCTAACGATTTTCTTTACATTTTGCATATGGATTGCTTATACTATGAGCTAAAACTTTTATTTGAAACATTTTTTCGAAAAAAATTATCTGAAGGGTAGTTATAAGCCATCCACTCTGAATATGCGCTCTTTGCAATACGGCCTCTTGTAACGGAAAATCGCACGAAAACATAATTTTGTATTTGGGTTAGGTATCTTTGGGAGATGTGACACGAAGATTCGCGACGAGTTTCTCTTATATTTAAGGGGATTTTAAATGGAGAAAATTTCGTCTGTCGCGATTTTCTCGAAAACAGCTCTAACGATTTTGTTTAAATTTTAAACATGGGGTGCTGACACTGATTTGATTTTTTTTTAATTATCTGAAGTGTAATATTTATTTTATCTGAAGGGTAGTTATAAGCCACCCACTCTGAATACGTGCTCTTTGCAATATGGGCTCTTGTTCTATAAAGTAAAGAAAGCTACGAGAGTACATTGCATAAATGCATCCTTCGGGGATGCGATGTGATGTGGTAACGACATTCTCTTCATTTTACAACCAATTTTAATGAAGAGAATGTCATACATAGTAATTATTTTATACTAAGATGCTAAATTTTATTTGAGCAGAGGAAGATATGTGAATTTCACATCAGATTTCACATCACATTGGTTTTACAAACGTTTGGTGGTTATCCCTCCGGAACAGCATATAGTCTGTATTAATCAGAAAGAAAGAAAGAGAGAAGAAAGAAAAGAGAAAAAGAAAAAAGAAAGGAAAAGAAAGAGAAATAGAAATACCTTCAATATAGGCAGAATTTTCAGAATACGAATAGCTTTCGACAACAGCCTGGATATCATAAAATAATTTGAAATACCTTTATTCTCAACAGATTTTATTTGCCTAGGCCTTTTGGTTACAAGGAACCATCAGTCGCATTTAAGAAGAACAAAACTGTTTCACTATTTGCGTCATTCTTAGCAAAAATCAATAAAACTTAAATAATGTTAACACCAGTAAAATCCACTACTTTGTTCTTTTTCTATTCTGTTCTATGTCTTCGTCTTTTTCGTTTTCTTCTTCTTTTCTTCTTAAGGTTGTATATTATATATTCTTATTTTAAAATGAAATTAGTTGAGACTAAAGGTACGGTATTACAATATTATTTTAATGATGGAGCTCAACAAAACATTATTTTCAAAACTCCGAAATTTTTGAAATTTCTGCTGAGAAAATCACATCCGTACAACTGAGAAACTACAGAATGCACATCCCTGAGCGAGACATTGAGCAGATGTTCTCTTGATGGACAGCATAACGTAATGCAACGTAACCCGGGTTCCGAGCTCATCGGTCTCGCCATGTGGTAACGAAACTAACTACAGCTTCACGCATCTTGGCTCCGTGCCCTTCGCGCACACGTCCACAGTTCCTCCACCTCCTTGACTTTCAGGGACGCCCAAATCTAACACCTAAGTGCTGCTGGACAAAAAGTGTAGTGTTACTAGAGGTGTACAAATCTCGATTTTAGCTTGCCCATACCCGCTTGAAGGCCAGGCAGGCAAGTTGCCAGCGTCATAGCTAGGAAGCAGGCAGGTTTCTTTAAGCCTGATGGGTCAGGTCAAATCCTGCCTAGGCAAGCCAGAATAAGCTTGCGACATTCCTATCAGCTATACAACTGTAGTTGCTAATTGTAGGTAATACTTTCTTGCTTTTCTACATGCTGGTAGAAGAAATTCACCATGCAGATAAATAAAAGGTGGATAAAGTATTAAAAATCGTGTTAGCGTCTTAACATAATTATTATTTTTATTATTAGGTAGATTTCGAAGAAAAGTCTACCTAATGACTTTCAAAAAATTCGTTCATATCTTTACGTTTCATGCCTCCCTAAGTACGAAACCACCGCCTGTTAAAAAATTGTGATATTTATATTTATATACAGTATATGTATATATATATGTAAATATATATATTTATATATATACATATATATATCTTTACACGCTAGCGGCCGTAATTTTCAAGATATTTGAATCAAATTTTAATATGTTATTTCTAGGCCCAATAATTCAGACAAGTTCGTTAATGAGCGAAATTGGCGCAAGAGGGTGGTCGGGGGAGGGGGTTGAAAGTTTAAAACATTTATATCTCGGCCCCTATGAAGTATAGAGGGAAACTTTGATTGAATAAATTAGAGTACTCCTTCTGGAGTTCACAGTGACACCAACGATTCGGGGGTTTTGGGAGTACGAGTGGGGGTGGGGTATGGGGATGGAAATTCGAAATTTTCGAAACTACGTCTTGTGGGGTATCGTTGAAAAGTTCATGATGAGTACTCTACAAATCAATAACTAGTTTCTTGATAGTTCTCATATAAGGCGAGATTTGAATGTTTTAAAAAGTTCTCTTTCCTCTTTTTTGCAGTTATTGTTGCGGGTTTGTCATGCCAAGGCTAAAGAAGAAGAGTGCTACGCAGCGACAGTATATTAAAACAAAAGCACTTCGAAATCTACCTCAGCTTGTAGGCTTGCCTAAAGGGATTTTTGTTATTGTTATTAATGATTTTATGATGTTTTCTCGAAAATGTTTGAAAATTTTTCCCATGCCGGATTAGTACCTTTGTTCATTGATAATTCAAACTGTCCACATTTTAGTTTCTCCTCGGCTTCCTTCAGGGTAAAATTCTCTAAACACATCTGAAGTTCCTCAACTACGTAACTGCACGACTTACGAGTGCACTGCTATACCCAGTTTCATATTCTTTCCGCCAGGCCTTGCAGTTTCCTTAGGTCCTGTGCAACCCACCAAGTTATGAAGAGCTTGTGACTCATAGCGGCAGTATTTCTTACCATCGTTGTAATCTGGCTTGCTTTCAAGTGAAGCAAGTTAAAAGCTGTGACTGGTTGCAGAATTTCAAAGGGGCAGGCAAGCTAAAATCAGAATATGTACACCTCTGAGTGTTACACGAAAGATCGACACGGTTGCGCGCATATAGGGACAGTATTTTTAAAATTTGCACGCAAGGCAGGCTTAATTACATTATCAGAGGTAGTCGCAGCCTACAGATTTTTAGATTAAAGTTACTCAAACATTTCGCCACTAATTAGAAGCAATGTCTTTTCATCCAGCCAGGTTACTTTATATTGTACTATAATATTGTATGCCACTTAGCCTATATTACTTAAGGGAGTTATGTGGTTCTGTAGTTTTAGATGTGAACCTAGTGGTAGTTGTAGTATTTGTAAGCAACTGAATATCAGTGGTAATAGTATTATTTTGAATATTTAACTGTAGAATTAAATACTGTTTAATAAGTAGTAAGTAAAATTGAAATAACTGTGTAGAAGAGAATATAATAATAATTCTTAAATTATTAATCTGTCATTAACGTTTGTATTTTGAAAAAATAAAATAAACTTAGCAAATTAAATCATAGCTTATTACATCCTGGTCTAGACACCAGGGCATAATAAGCAGATTTTATTTTACTTTAGTTTTGTTTTATTTTTTATTTTAAGGGATGACAGAAGTAATGATTTAGCCATTTTGGTAAAAAAAAATTCGTTTTTATGAGTTTAGTGACAATAAATTAAGTATACCCTAAACTATAACAGTGCAAAATTTTATGCCGTTTCGGCGATCGGAATAGGTGCTATTGACACAATTTTTAAACCTCAGTGCGCTTCCAATGGCAGTGCATGCAAACTTTAATCGCTTGCTTTCTCGCTTTCAATTTGAATGTTATTTTTCCACATTCAAATTCTATCTTCTCCCACAAAAATAGAGATACAGCTGTGAAATTGCAACAAAATGTACTTTACAATGTGCCTAATAAAATTCCTAATCTAATTTTCTGTATAGGTTTTAGTTCTTAAAAAAATATTTAGTAAACTTATAACCATGTGTCAGTTATTTTTAAAATTTTAAATTTCCTTCAAAATGTACTTTACAATGTGCGTAATAAAATTCCTAATCTAATTTTCTGTATAGGTTTTAGTTCTTAAAAAAATATTTAGTAAACTTATAACCATATGTCAGTTATTTTTAAAATTTTAAATTTCCTGGGTAAAATATTTTTAAAGAAACAATACAAACGATATAAAAATATCCATCAGTAAATTTTCAAAGCGAGTATTAAGGGGAGATGGTAGTTACCGCTAGCAAAATGATAGAAAATATAGCGTATGTTCAAGAAGCCATATCTCAGGTGTTTACAGTCAGATTTAGTTGAATTTTTCTATGCCTTGCAAGTGCACTCTGTACTTTAAAAGAAGCAGAGAATGGTTGTTCTAGAACTCACTGTTTGATAGGAATGAATTTTTTAACACATAGGTGATAATTTATTTTTACAGTTACTTCCCTTGACATAGGTACTCTTTATTCAATTTCTGTACCTTAGATTTTTGTGAAACTTTGGGAACTTACTAACAATAGGTACTAGTATTCACCCTAGCACAATCAGTCTAATATGTACAATATTACTGCATGAAAACTTCATGACTAAAAAAAAAATACTTTTTTTTCAATAAAAATAGTTGAAACTTCTGTATAGTGAAGATTTTTCCCATAATTCTGCTAAGGGAGATTTGTCATCCATCTATAATGAATTCCTGCAAGTTTTATTATTTTAGCATGAATAGCTTTTCAGAAAATGATACCTGAAGTACAAAAAATGTAATTTTACAGGAGAGCGGAAAAAAAATGACGTGCCGTATGGTATTTATCCATTTTAGAAAGCTCCAGGTCGCTCTCCTTGGCTTAATAATAACGCAACATATAAGACCTATATATCAAAATGTTCACAAAACAATGCTCTATTACATGAGCCTAAGAAAAAAAAATTGATTTTTTTTTGACACTGATAACTACCATCTCCCCTTAAAGAATTGCACATAAAATATTCAGGTTCATATTTTAAAATCTATCGGTTTTACGTAGCAATTGCAGTGCATATTATAATATCTATTTATAGTATGCACGGACTTCATCTTATTTCCTAACATATTAAATCGACCATCATAAACATCTAGCATGTTTATTTGTAATAGTATCTTTCACTTAATTGTAGCCTAATTATATATCCAATGCACAAAATGGTCTTTCTTCACACGCGCACACAAACACATACAATTATATGAAATGTTGAAACAACTTTGTTTACGTTTTTACATTATTTTATCCTAATTTTAATTTATTAAGTGCCAGTATGGTACTTTATGAGATTGTGTGTGGGGACGAAAAATGTCTGTCCGTCTGTCTGTCTGTCTGTCCGTCCGTCCGTGTGTCTGTACGCGCGATAACTCAAATACGCTTTGTCGAATTTTAATGAAATTTGGTATACACGTTTATAATGTCCATGGGAAGAACCCTATTGATATTGAACCAAATCGGTTCACCGGTACCGGTGTAATGCCCAATTTAGTGCCTATTTTAATAGATTATGGCGCCTTTCTAATAGAAAGGCTCCATAACTCAAATACGCTGTATCGGATTTCCATGAAACTTGGTATACTCATTTATGACGTTCATGAGAAGTGCCCTATTGAATTTGAACCTAATCTGTTGACCGGTACCGGAGTAAACCCCAATTTAATGTCTACTTTAAAGGCGCAATAACTCAAATACGCTTTATCGTATATTTATGAAACTTCGTATACGCATTTATAATGTCCATGGGAAGACGTCTATTTATAATGGATAAAATCGGTTGACCTGTTTCGGAGTAATGCTCAATTTAGTGCCTATTTTATGGTAATATACGTATTCGAAAGAATTTATAAAAAAAAATGAAAATCAATTATTTTGACAACACTGCCTATTGTTTTACTGTTATCTTATAAGGCCTTGGAAATTAAAATACAGGTAGCTATGACAAAAAACACTATCGATTTACAAGCGCTTATCCAACTAGACCGTTAAAATGACCCCGGTGGCCGAGATGGCAACGCTTTGGCCTCACATTCTGGAGTCCATGGTTCAAAACCCGAAACCGGCCAATTTGAATTTTTTTTTTA
The DNA here is from genome assembly GCA_964059195.1 of Ectobius pallidus. Taxonomy (NCBI): domain Eukaryota; kingdom Metazoa; phylum Arthropoda; class Insecta; order Blattodea; family Ectobiidae; genus Ectobius; species Ectobius pallidus. The sequence continues at coordinate 117,092,717 of CAXKWD010000004.1, read as the reverse complement.
CATTTTTATGTGAGTGTGCGATTGTCATGATATCACATATCTGTACAGTTCAGGTGATGCTGGAAGATTTTAATCTCATTAAAAAAAACTAGACCTTTGTTCTTCCGTAAGCCCTGCTTAATGAATAAATCTGGAGCTTAACTTGGAAATCAATTAAAAAAAAACATATTCTGCATATCATAATTGCAGTCATAACTGATTAAACAAAAAGATACTGGCACTTTGTTACATCAGTTTACCTGATTTTATTATGACTGGATACAGCTTTTTGTGTTATATTTTAGTGTAGGCATTACAAACTGCATTATAATTTTGTTGCTACTATTTGTATTATTATTATTATTATTATTATTTAATTTGTTGTATTTTTCAAGTTGTATTAACTTACGATATATTTTGTAATCAAGCTTGTTGAATGAAAGAAGAGGTACTGCCAAGCAAAATAAAACATTATTATTATTATTATTATAAAAAACTGTATCGGCGATATTTTCAGTTTAAATTAGAGTGGAGAGTCTAGCAATTTTATTATGAAAGAGGACAGTATTCGGAAATACTCCATTATGTCATTACCAGTTCCTACAGTAAAAATAAGTAACGCACGCACTTATCAGTCTGTATTATACTATTAGTTCTAAGTAAACAGGGATATCGATCAAATACAATGCACATCGTAATCATTTACCGGCCAACAACTAAAACGATTTACAAGAATATACGGATTTTATGAATCTTCAGGTCGTTTGGATTAGGTACTGATATTTCGACAATGCAGAATTTCAATATAAGACATAGAAAATTAACGATATCATCAAGCGAATAGATGATAAGATCATAAAGTATACTTACTTCGTAGTAGCATACCTGATATAAGATAAAAATAAAATAAACATTGCTGAATAAAATGTTATTATCATATTTCTTGTTTACTCTATGCTACATTTCTGGTGATGCAACAATGAAATTACTTATATGAAGCATTGTTGCCATGACCAAGGCTTGTACGAGAGTTTACTGATCTTGGCCATGATAACATTAAGAAATTCATTGTTAATTTTATGCTTTTATTCTGTGATCTTACACCGAGCTACTGCAGCTATAGGTTGGCCTATGTCTAAGATTCCTATGGCTTGTTATGTTATTTTTCTATGGTTATTTAACGACGGGACTGTGCTGCAATTTAGCTTGTGACCGTCGCCGGTTTGTCGGAATTTTGTCCCACAGGCGTACTTTTACATCCCTGTAAACCAATACACATGGGACAGTCATATTTGTGCACATATAAATACCATCGACCTGGGCCGAGATCGAATCCACGGTCATGAGCACAAGCTCGCGCCATACTGACTGCGCTACCCAGGCAGACTTATAACTTGCCCTACAAAATACGAAATCCTGGCAGGCACTCAGACAAGCGATTATGCACGTAGTAATGTTTCTTTTATAGTGTTCCGTTTATTATAGTAGTTTTTCATCATTGAACGACGTTAACTGCTTGAATAAATGCCATTCTGAAAGTGATGTTATGTAACATAAAAATTTCCAGCGGTAAGAGCATTCTATTCAGGAATCACGGTAAGAGAAAGGAGAGTATAATTTTTACATGTTAAATCTAGTATAAGATTATGTGAAATTACAACCAGTCGCTACTGCCTATCGTCATAATTTTATAGTTTGATGTTTATCACTTTATTTTAATTGCACCTACGTGCACTTGTTCTTTATGTAAATTCCCAAGGCCTGAACACTGAAACATTTTCATACCTGTGTTTTTAAAAAAAGCTATTAATAATAGACCTACCTGTGGTTCTTTTATAAAAGCTATTAATAATAGAACACAAAGATTTTTATGTGCGGTGAAGCATTTTAAGTCTCATGTAATATTTATTAATAATTAATAGCTCTTCCTTTCTTTACCTTAGTTTTACCTCCCCCTTTTTAGGGACCTTTAAGCGACTCACGCCACCCGGGCCTTACAGGGATTATTTTGGCCAGACAAAGACATGGAGGGGCTCCCCGGATGAGTGATCAGTTCAATGCCGGAGCCATCTCCGAGGCAACACGAACGCAGAGGACGAGACACATTATTCACACACACACACACACACACACACACACACACACACACATTCACTTTGAACAAGGCGAGGATGGGATGGAGATGATAATGACAGCCATATGACATATGGGGACCACTAGGACCTAATTTTACCCGGCATGTCTCACGGGTGAGGAAAAAACCCGCAAAAAACCCAACCTTGTCCCGACAAGGATTCGAACCCGGGCCCGCTGCGTGAGAAGAGGGAAAGCGGTGGATTAATTATTATAATAACTATTGTATGAATAACACGATACAGTTGAACTTGATTATTTGGAACTTTTTAAATTCCAAATCGCGAAAACTTCGAATTTCTAGCAGGCACATGGTCCCTTGACATCCCTATACAAAAATTAAAACTCTTCTAATTCGAAATCGTGATTAATTCGAATTTTTTGCTGGTCCCTTCAGCTTCGAATTATCCAAGTTCGACTGCATTATTAGTTGAATTTACACATTTTCCTCAAATAAGGGCCTTATGTGCTGTAATTTTTTCAATACGACAATGCATGCCACCGACTTACATAAATTGTGCAAAAATCATGCGCATGAGATTTCTACGAGTTTAAGAGCTATTAAATTTTCTCTGAATACGTACAGAAGGTTAGAAAACAGGGCAAGAACGATAGGATTAAAAAAAAAAAAAAAAAAAAAAAAACTCATTTCTGAGATTAAATCAGTGCAGACTGCTTCTACATGAAACCGTACAAAAACAAATCATAAAAACTCTGTATTTCAATGTAAACCTGATTTCCAATATTAAGATGCACTCAAAACAATGAAATACTTCATATAAACTTTCAGTGATACTACCTAGGTATAATTATTGTAGTTAGCGAAAGTACATGTACAGGATTCCAATGTTCTAGCAAAAAAAAAAGTTTTCACATTTAAGGATATACATTACTTACACTGTTCAGACACCATGCACAGAGTTTTACTTTCTTTGCGGAAAGTCAGCGTTATAATTTATAAACAGTTTTCAAATGCTTCAGTAATGCAGAACGTAAAATGACTGTTATTGTTTAGATAATATGGTTCTGCATTCACTCTCGTTTGTAGCATATTAGGAAATCGATCGTAATGTTCTCCCTTCCTTCTGTGAATATCCAAGTATGCATTAAACCGTAATGCCAACCTGAATAAGCACTACGGTCCTGACAGCTATTGATCCAATGTCAGTTTTTGAAACGAGATGAAAAATCCTGCCATATATACTATCATAAATTATGCGCGCATTGGACCAATCAAGTATAGTAAGTTATGGTTAAATAGTAAATAAACTCATTCGAGAATTCAGATTTAATTATTTACAGTTATAAAGCTTTGGAAAGAAATTATCTGAAATGGTATAACGTTCATTATCCCCCACATGTAGTTTGCGGGGGAATAAGACTGAATTAGTAAACTGCTTTGATAGTTATGTATGATACAAGTGGCATAACATATATTTCATTTTGCGAGTAGATATGTTTGCGAAACGAGCCATTAGTATGTGTGAAATAATATTAAATATTGAATTTATTCTAATGAATTATGTACCGGATAGCTATGCTAAGAGTTTCCAGATGCCCTGACATCTACCGCGGCATATACACGTGCTCATGTGCAGACAAAGGTTATTGATTTTCTGGTGTCGTCTGCCAACATAATGAACTCTTTCAGCCATTAAGTATGGCATACAGTATTTTGATTCAGATTTTAGTTGTAACACAGGTGTGGAATGATCTTGAAACCTTCAGCAAATCAAACTGCATAGTTAAACAACCTGTATTTAAAAAAATAAATTCTGTTCGCCTTAATTTAATATTATACTAAAACTGAGTTATTTACTGTGGTTTAATGTGCGATGTACAGCGTCAAGAGAAGCCCTACGGCCTGCATGCCTTTTAGCCTGCCATCTATCGGATAAGACGAGAAAGAACTATAACAGCTTATTGCGAGAGCTTCATCAATTACGAGGTATTCTAAAAACCCAAAACTTAAAAAATTTAATTATGGTGGAACAAAAACAGTGGTATGCCTATAATGGTAACTAAGATACTCGTGTCTTTTAATAAATATCATTGCATAGGTAAGACTGAGTTAACATAACTTATTAAAATATCCAGTTTATTGGCAATGAAATAAAACCTCCATATTAAAAAAAATCATACATAGGCTATTTAGTAACAAGCATAGTTTCACAGTGGCAGCAATGTTTGCTATCAGTGTAGACGAATAAGGGCGAAGGTTTTGGATTTTTTAAACTTTTACGGATAAGGGGGAATTTAATTACGCCATTTCCTTGCTTAGTGGATGAGACAATTTAATGAGGGTCGTTAAAAAAGTTTCCGATTGTCTAAACTCCAACACCTGTTCTCCTTAATCACTAAAAATAGGCCTAGGCTATACAACACACTACTAAAATGATTTTATACTTTCAACCACGAGTTTTTAACATTTATTATCTCAGGAAAATAATAAGGGGATGCGTCCAATCCTCTCACGCAGCGGGCCCGGGTTCGATTCCTGGTCGGGACAAGTTACCTAGGTGAGGTTTTTTCCGGGGTTTTCCCTCACCTATGAGACAAATGTCAGGTAACTTTAGGCCCTTGTGGTCCCCGGATATCATCTGGCCGTCATTATCATCTTCATCCTCATCCTCGCCTTGTTCTGAGTGAGTGTGTGTGTGAATGGTGTGTATCGTCCTATGTGTTTGTGTTGTCTCGGAGGTGGCCCCGGCATTGAGCTGATCACTCATCCGGGGAGGCCCTCCATGTCCTTGTCTGGTCAAAAAAGTATGTATGTGATCCAAAGGTAATCCCTCTCCCGACAGGTCGCGGCCCTGTAAGGCCCGGGCGGCTTGGGTCGCTTAAATCCTAAAAAAAGGGAGAGGTAAAACTACGAGAGAGAAAGAAAGAAAGAAAATAATAAAATCAGGTAAACTGATCTAACAAGGTGCCAGAATGATTTTGTTTAATCAGTGATAATTGCAATTATGATATGCAGAAAATAAGTTATTGTTGTAATCGATCTCCGAGTTAAGCTCCAGATCGATTCATTAAGCAGGGCTTACGGAAGAAGAAAGGTCTAAAGTTTAATAAGCTTATGTGAAGAAATATGTAGGTAGTGTTATTTGTCAAAGCTAACTGTAATGCAACGTCCAAAGTCGTATATGAACACTGCAAAACAGTATGTTGTCATGAGAACTGATTTGCATTTGAAAAATTCTAATATATTACTACATTTAAAATAGGCGATAAATTGGGAATTACTCCGGTACCAGCCAACTGATTTGTTCCAAAATCAATAGCTTCTTCCCATGGGCGTTATAAATGCATATTCCAAGTTTCATGAAAGTCCAAGTAAACGTATTCGAGTTATTGCGGACACACGGACACACGGACAGGCATTTTCCAGTCCACCACACAATCTCAGAAAGTACCATTCTGGCACTTAATAATCATCTACCAGCCGTGCCCTTTCTTGCTATGAGGGTTTGCAGCAGCAGATGTGTATTTCCAGAAAGAGTACTAATACTGCTTACCTACCAACTTAAACTAATCTCTTAAATAAACATTTACATGTGACGTATACGAAACTGCAAGTCCGAAGTAATTTATCATGAGGACTTTTCCATCCTATTTAGCCATGGGATTTTATTGTTAATACATTTTATTCCAGTGAGGGTCATATTGAATAGTGGTGGTTTGTTTTTCCACCTTATACCCTCATTAAAACCGGTAAAAGAGTATTTTACACATGCGACACTACTGGAATATGTAGGTCTATAAATTACAATAGCAAAGTCAAGCAATGGTCCAGAATGCTTGATATAAAAAAAAATCACAGATGGTTATCACAGCTTATCCTAGCTGTTGTCTCAAATAAAACACTATCACATCAGAGCTTATAAATGTTAAAAATTCGCAAAGATGCAGCGTCACAATACAAACAGTACACAAAATATTAAAATTTGTTTAAAAAACATATTCTGTGGTGTCTTCTTAGTCGGTGTAGAGATGCACCAAGTTGTTAAGAGGTGCATTCCAGTCCAAAGTTAGGACAACTTCAGTACTTAGCCGCACTGGGTGCAGATCTTGTGGTACACTCTTGTCTCTTTTAAAAATTTCTTATATCAAGCATTCTGGACTTTCGCTTGTTATGCAATTGCACTTTATAGGCCTACATGTCACAATAGTATTTTGTCTGTAAAATATTCTTTTATCGGTTTTAACAAGGGTATAAAAGTAAAGTAAAGTAAAGTGTTCCCTATTACAGGCCACGGATGCCCAGAGGGTTCCAGGAAGTTGAGGCTCCTAGATTTTCAGACAATTGGCACGTGAAGGTGGTAGGGTTGTCAGCCTTACGCACCGACCGCCTTTACCCCCAAGATTGCTCCTGGTACTCATTTCTATTAGAGGCTGAATCGACCCCAGTGCCACAGTGCCACAACCACTACGCTACGGAGTACCCCTTTAACAAGGGTATAAGGTGGAAGAAACAAACCAGCACTATTCATGGGAATTTAGTTTCCATTCCAGGATGGTGTGATAGGGCAATGCTGTCGTCACATAAACCATTTTATAAAGTACTAAGGAAAAAGTACAACGTAGCCTACTCCAAGAAATTGGATTAATTAAATAATAATTATTATTTCACCACAGGTTCTAGGAGTGGGATTAACAACAATTCTCCCTTTGCGTATAAAACGACTTGATTTAAGTGCGAAGTCGGTTTCTTTGACGTCCTTAAACGATGAAATAAAGCACTAGAGCCCCTACTCAACGAAGTTAGTCAATTTAATCTCAATTGGTGCTAGTTAAGAGAACAGCATTTAAATTAAGATCGAGCTGCCTGTTGCTAAACTGACTTATTTGTACTTATGGTATATGAAACAGAAGATTGATGTCGCATATCTCTACAAACATAATATCCATTGATACCTTATTCATACGTACTGACTCATATATCGTATAGAGTAAGGAATCTTTATAACCCGAAAGACATTTTACATGATACAGAGTTTATAATTTTTTAATTCAGACCTAAATATTCATATAATTTTAAGCAATTCCGGCTTTACTGCATACGATTGTACAGTGAAGACTCAATGAACCAAGAACCGGCCGCACGGTGATTTTCCAAGATGCTTAAGCTATAGTAAGAGCTAAAACTTTTATTTGAAACACTTTTTTCGCAAAAATTCTCAGAAGTGTATTTACAAGACAGCCACCATTCATAAAAAAAATCCAGTCTTGCCTGGGGAACAATAAATTTTGCGCTAGGCTGAAACATTCCTGCATCCCTGCATTCCTTGCAGTCGGTATCTTTTGTATATCAGAATGTGATGTGAGAAAAGTAAGAGTAAAAATTATGCTAATGCATGGATCGTATTATTTTTATTTGGATTTTGTATCTGCCGGCTATGCGCCACAAAGCGTGGCAACGACTTTCCCTTAATTTTTACAAGCAGTTTACAAGGAGAGAATTTTATAGAAAATGGCTCTAAAGATTTTGCTAAAATAATATTATAATATGTGATATATTAAGTATTACGATATAATTCGAGGGGTTGGAGTCAGGCAACGTTAACTCCAAAAACGCAACTTTTCAGGAGGACGAAAAGAAGGTTGTTATCATTGTTTATTTATCGATAACTTACTTATTTAGGAAGATAACACTTTAAAACTTTTACCACACATAGAATAATTCTGCCGGAAGATAATGACGTATGATTAATTGTAATCCCACTGTTTGCTGTAATGAAAATAAATAATTTTCGGAGATAACGTTTTCTGACTCTAAACTGTAACATCAGGTGACAGGAGTTAACGTTGCACGAAACAGTAACACTATACTGATATTGTAATTTTATTAATAAGAAAAAATCATATGATACTGATAGTAGTGCCCATTAAAATTTATTAGGGAAAAATAAATTATGCGTATTGACTGGACACTGTAATGAAAGTTGCGATTGTATATAACTAATACCAGATAGGCTACTACACAAGCAGTCTTGGTATTCCTTCGTTGTGCCTTTGATTCTTCACCTGTACCACTTCCTCGCCTTCAAATAAGCTTTTTTAGAAAATATGGTATGTACACGGGATTATACTTTTGCCACGTAGGTCTTTCGGGTCTTTCCATTTTTCTGCTTGCAATTTTATCAAACCATGATATTTTCTCTTCAGTTGCATGTGTTCAATTGAGAAATCCCAAGATAGCCTTCTCCGTACTGCAAACTTGTGGAACCCTTCTTGAATTGAGTCATATTTGTAGTATATGTTCTCTTCTTTCTTTATATACTAAAAGCATAGTATATTTAGCCGTCTAACGCTATTTCCATTGCTATCATTTTTTTTAATCACAGATTTATGGAAGTCATTGAAGTCATAAATGCCTTCCTGCTCCACTTCTGTAACATGGCATTTGCTTTGCTTTGTCGCCATTCTGACCACAGCATACCAACCCGAAGGATCGAATATATCTATCACTTTGCTAGCATTTTCTGTGTGGGCGGGAACAGTGTCACACTCCATTTGGGAATATCCTGTTTCAAAAAATATTTGATCTAAATTGACAGCATATAACAAACATTTGAATCGATAGCATTCTTATTTTATTCGTGACAACTGTGAGACATGAAGCAAATATTCTTCACGTCTTTGATTATTTTCAAACGATTCAACAAACATGATGCCACCTCTGACGCTCCACGGCCAGCTATCCCCTCATGCCACATAAAGTTCTCAGCTGTCTGATCCTTACTTACAAAATTTTAATCATCACTCTTTTTTAAAACATTGTCTACCATTGTTTGAAATATTAAAAGTAGCTAAAAAGAACCCTTGACGTATCTGCCTTCTCTCATTACCTTTTACCAAGTAGTAAAACCTAGAACATTTTCTTTTGGATTTATTTTTTGTTTTGATACATGCTTCTTCTTGTACATCTACTCGTATTAGTCCTCGGATATACTGTCTTTTATTGTCAGTACTTTCAATATTCTAATAATTCATATGAATTTCAAGTCTGACTTCTTCAGAATAAATTACATGTTCTAGGACATTTTGACCAGTCGTTTTTAATAAAACCCTTAACTCTTGTTTCCCTGTCACTAGTAGTTGATCCATGAGGCATGCCTGCAGCTGTATTTTTTTTCCTAGTTGCCGATATTAGCATTTTTCTCTCTCTTTCCTTGATTTTCATTAGGATGATTAATATTTACTTCTCCATCGACTGCTGATCTATTTAAACTAGTTACCACAACAGATTCTAAGTCATGCTGAACAGGGACTGTTGTAGAAGGACCAGACTGGCTTACTGGAGTCAATGTTGTGTAGGATTTGAGGGATTACGTTTTCTTTTTTTCTTTCTTTCTTCTTTCTTTTTTCTGTGTCTGTCCATTACTTTCTCTGATAGATGCAGAAATATCTTTATCTGTTACCGGCACATATGTTGGATTTTCTTCTGAATCAGACGGCAAGTGAGCAGTGATAGGAACAGCAATAGGCCCCTGGAAATAAGACATCATTATCTCGATTGAACAATAAGAGTGTAATTTTAATAATAAATTAATACAATAATAATTTACAACATTGTACGCCAATTATATAAGCTATATATAATAATGTGTAATTTAGTACAAAGGTAATATTAATGTGTAGTAGTAATAATGATATAATAATAATAATAATAATAATAATAATAATAATAATAATAATAATAATAATAGTAACAACTACAGCTTACCAGTGGGCTTGAAGCATCGTGTAATGTATCATGGCATGTTCAGTCTTCCAAGATGCTAGAAAGGCCTATATTTAGTGATGGGCAAGGACTGCTGTTGTAGAATATTTTGTTGTGCATATGATCTTCCAGATGATTCTCGTAGGGCTAAGGAAACTAACAATTTTCCCCTGCTGTACATATTATTTTCATTAAAATACACTCTCTTACTGCAATAATTTATTACGCTTAGAAACCTCGCAAAACCTGAACTGCAGCCAAATCAATCCTAAGTGAATATGATATAATTAATTTTTATACACGGCCTTACAATTACTGCAGCTGTTGTTAAGAAGTAAGCTGTCAACAATTAACTATGGCAGAAAATCAAAGCATACGTGGAAAAAAGAAGAAAGAAAAAAAACTTCAATCGCTTCCGTCATCCCGGACATAAACGTAAATAAATAAACTGAGAGCAGTTGGTAAGGTGAATCATTAAATTGAATATGTAATAGTATGTACATCCAGCGTTAACTCCGCATTTTAAAATAAGATGTTAGAGTCAGAGAACGCTATCTCGTGTTGAAGCCTTTGAAACGAGCGAAAAGTTAGGGACAGAGAACGTTAAGTCTAGTTGAAGTTCTCTGACTCCAAACTGTTACTAAAAACCAAAACGTTATCTCCCGAAAACTTTTAAACTATTGGAAATATCAAAATAAGAATCTGGTGATAGAAAGTAATGGTACTTGTGATAATAAAAATGCCTTTAACTGAAAAAGTAATTTTTGGAGTTAACGTTGTCTGACTCTAAGCCCTCGATATTATACTAAGAGCTAAAGTTTAAAAGTTTAATATTTTCCCAATAAGTAGGCTACTCTGAAGGGTTTATAAGCTATCCATTTCATACACAAACTTAGATTTTAATCTTACTTCGCGAATTATGGGACCGAGGCAACTGAATGCGTAGGCCTGTACTAACTTACTGCAATATAGGCGTTTACTCCATGCTGAAACATTATGAAGAGTAGAGGGTTTTTTTTCAGCATTGGTATAACAGGGTGTCTACAAGTTTTGAGAATCCAGATTTCTTCACTTTTCTTGACTATTTTACAAATTTTCTTGACCAAGTACTACAGCATTTTAGGGTAAAAAATAGCTGATCCCGCAGAAACTCGTGTACATTTTCAAAGTTCTTAGTTTGAGGAGGCTTTTTTCGGACAACACTCACATACTTCCTAGGAATGGCTTTTGAGTTTTCCAGCCACCTGATTGCACAAAACTTGAAAGCAAATCTTATGGAACCAGAAAAGTGTTTGTAATCTGCTTGTGTGGAAGGATAATTAATCATTGACCCAGATAAAAAAAAGAGAATGAAGAAACTCATGAACTGACCACCCAATCTTGTTATGAGCAATTTTGTAGGCTCCATGTACAATATGCAAAGAACATGTTCCCATGCCAAAAATTTCTGGCTGGTCTGGGTCATCTGCTTCAATTTTGAGGTGTTCCATCATATCAAGCAAAAATTTTAGGTTCACATTGGAACCGTTCATTTCAACTTGCATAACACTCTCAAGTGACAACCCTAGTCTTGAAATACCCCTGGTAAAAGTATCCACCAGTCATCTGCTGTAGCATGACAAGGAAATTCTGACGTCAGATACCTAGTTGACACTGTGTTTGACTGTTCATCCCAAAACGTCATCACAAAAATCCATCTGACATCTTTGAGCCGCTTTATTTAAGCTCTCATCAAAGGAGACTGCAAAAAAGTTTCTCTTCTTTACTTTACTTCTTTACAAATTCTTGACCTACTGCGCCATTTCTTGACTTTTCTTGACATTCTTGGCCTAGTGTTCGATTTCTGGACTTTTTCTTGACTTTCTTGACCTGTAGACACCCTGTATAATTCCATAGCCAAAAATGGTTAAGTAATACAAGCCTTGACCTGAGTTATAACCAGGGCCCGGATTCTAATGACATGTCATCTTTTTATTGACGCTTCATAGACATTGCCAACTTGTAGATAAATCCTAATCATGGTCTCTACATTATAGAAATGAATTTTTATTAGGTCATTTTTTGTCATTTTATGCAATTTTATATTTTTAGGGCATTTATTTCAATTTTAGGTCATTATTTTGTCATTATCGTGTCATTTGCTTCCTTATTTTGTCATTTTTATGCATTTACTTTAAATAAATGATTAGGTTACTATAATGCAACATTTTTGTAGGCTGGCTGGCTGGCTATGTCCTATATCCCCAATGTCGGGGCGAAGTGCCTCCAATGGGAGGTTTCCGATACCTATGTGAATTTTGTTACGCTTATTTTCCGAGAGAAGGCAGAGGGACAGGTGGTAAGCCCATCGCCTCACAACCTCTCAGGAAACTAAGGTATTACTTGGACGTGAAAGGCCGGGAAATTTTGTCCAGAGGCTCTAATTTAGGCTTGGAGTTCTTTAACGTGCCGTAAATCTACAACACGGGCCCCCCCACTTAAAGCGGTTTGATCCCGCGACCTGCGGATCTAGAGGCGGGCACGCTACCCCCAGACCACCGCGGCCGACCCATTTTTGTAGAATATACTTTAAAAACAATTTTCTTATTTTTCTTCTTAAATGTTACAATCAAGAACAAAGTTCTTAGACCTACAATATCCTTTCTACATTTACAGTTTTTAGAATTATGTACAAATTAGTCTATATCTTTGTATGCACAATAAGAATTTTTATAAATAAAATATCAGTTTTTAGGTCATTCTTTGTAATTATTAAGTCATTTTCTTTAAAATTTTGGGTCATTTTATAGGTCATTTTTCAAACATTATTAGGTCATTAGAATCCGGGCCCTGGTTATAACGCTACTTATTTGCAATTTTTAAAAGTCTATGGAATTTTTTCCACCTTTTCTAACATTTTCCACCCAAAGTTTCATGACAGTTTAATAAATCATTGTTCATATTGGAATTTTATATTATTTGAAAGCATACAGTCACGATGGTTAATGCTGGTCCCAGGTTCAAATCCCGGGGCAGGGGAGCGAGTCATTTGTGGTGGACGAAACAGTGACATATGGTTTTTTTTTCGGGAATCTCCCGTTTCCCCTTTTAATTCCCCCATCTTACATCATTCCATCATCTTACATTCCCCTTCATAATCATCATCATTATCGTCAACATCCCGTTTTTCCTGGCATCCACTGCAGAGTCCGCTGCGGGCCTTCCCCGTCCTGCCCAGTGGCCTGTGATCAAGAGGTTGCTGGTGGTTTGTGTCGCGAACTTGGGGCCACATGGAGGCACCGATGGAGGGGATGTAGGAGAGTTCCATGGGGGCTCGCGGAGGACTCTGTTGACCGGGAGGCCTTTGGGCACGCAATTCATCCCATCCTCGGAGGTTGGCACAATGGTCTTTTAGGATGAAGTGTTTGGGGTCGTTCCCAACCCGCCTCCCGCCTTCAAGGGCACAAGCTCAAGCTTAAATTCAATCGAAAGAGTTATCAATAAATACAGGTTTTAAAAAGTAAAATTAATATCGATTTGGGAAATAAAGGATTGATTTAAGAGTCACTTTAATTAGTTAGTGCCCATTATTTTAAATCCAATCCCCCGATTCGATGACCGAAAGGATGAATCCCTGAATCCGATCTCCGGAATAAACATTTCTGAAGGTTTTCCCCGAATCCCAAATCCTGATGGGTTAAGACCCGAAAGAATTTACTCTTGAAAATAAAGATTATAAATTCCACAAAACAACAATTTTCTCACACATTCGGAACAATTGAATCAGTTGCTTAGCACCATACACACAGATGCTCAAAGTTTTGACGGTGGAAGAGTAAAACGGATATGTTTATATAAGAAGTAGAATTATTTCTACTAACGGAAAATAAAATATTGCTACACGGTACCTAAGATAAAATGCTTTGCAAGGGCTGTGAGGAGAAAGCAAGGCCGTGTTCTGAAAGCTACATTTTCAGCTGAAATGAACTAGATAGTTGAATAAATGGCCACAAGTGACGTCAGAAGTTATGTTCGTAAGGTACATAATTCATATCTATAAAATGTTTAGTAGTTAACAATCAAAAATGCTTCCTCGGTCATGTAGATCAAACAAAAGGAAATATCATAGGGTGTTCGCACTGCAATCTGGGGGATGAAAAGCATTGAAAACAAGATGAAAGTGAGTGACAGCCTCTGGGAAGCTCATCCCCTACAACAACCGTATTGCATGCCTCTGCTGGCTTTCCCAAATTCTGAGCCAGTACTGAGAAAGTATCCAGTCTGTTAGTATCGTTTTCGTGCGCCTTTTGAGTTGTCATAATTATTGGAATTTATTAGTCATTACGATTTATATAGGACAGGTTCCTTGTGTTACCGTAGGTTAGTTTGGTTTAATTTAGTTTAAGGTAGAACTTTCCATCTGGTATAAATCATGTTAGTTATTTGGTTGTATAATTAATTGATGATTAATTAAAGAGATTATGAAGGGAGAAGAAAGAAGCAGTTAGCAATTTGCTTAATTTTAGTATTGAGGAGGCTTCGAATCAATTCATAAAGGTTCAGGAAAGAGTGGCAGTATGAGTGCTAAGTGCTGTCTTATTATATCTTAAAAATTAACACCATTTAAGTAGGTAAATTGCCAGCACTTTTATGAATAACAGTGAATAGTTCAATAATAAACCTCAATAGTGTGGAAAATTAAATAGAAAACGAGGACTGTGAAATAGAAACCGAAGATGAGAGCACATCTGAACCGCTATTAAAATGGGCTCTGTATGATAATCCTGGTGAAGAAATTACCGCCAATGGAAACGTCGTTTTGTAATGAGAAAAGAATAAATTTTTAGTTTAGTTAGAAGCATAGACCTAGCTAATTTTGCGCAACACGGACACCAAAATCATATCATGACCTGCCAGATCAAACTGTGCCATAGCCTGTGTAATTAGTAGTAGGGCCTATCAAGTTGCTAGTCTCTCTAAGCATAAAGTTAACTACTTCAGCTACCGGACACTGCCCAAAACTTAATCTAAACCAGCGTTTCTCAACCTTTTTGAACACGAGGACCTCTAAAATGTCTAAAAAATTCTACGGACCCCTAATTTTACATCCAATTTTTAAAAGTAGGATATATGTAAGCCTATATTCTTAATATTTGGGGTAATAATTTTAGGTCATTATAACGGAATAAATCTAAATACATTGTTGCCAGTGCATTTTGTGAAATCTTTACATATTTTAAGAATTTCTTATATCAGTGTATACGAGTATGAATTAAGGCTAAGGAGACGCACAAGTATATTGAATATTTGGGTATTCATTGCGCTCACATGTAACTAATTTCAGTCTAAAAACATGTTTATATAGATAAATAATATTCCTATTATAGTTACTATGAATATAATTATTATACAACTTTGTAGATCTAATTTAAATAAAATACTTGATGCCAGGAAATACAATATAGGCCTACGTATTTCGTGACATTGCAGTTTTGATGCACTATATCCTACAATAAAAATTTAAAAAAATCTAGCCTCCTCTACCCCCATAACAAAATCCCTTTAGGCAAACCTACAGGCTGAGGTAGATTTCGAAGTGCTTTTGGTTTAATTTACTGTCGCTGCGTAGCACTCTTCTTCTTTAGCCTTGGCATGACAAATCCGCAATAATAACTGCAAAAAAGAGGAAAGAGAACTTTTTCAAACATTCAAATCTCGCCTTATATGAGAACTATCAAGAAACTAGTTATTAATTTGTAGAGCTTTTCAACGATACCCCACAAGACATAGTTTCAAAAATTTCGAATTTCCATCCCCCCACCCCACCCCCACTCGTACTACCAAAACTCCCGAATCGTTGGTGTCACTGTGAACTCCATAGGGAGTACTCTAATTTATTCAAACAAAGTTTCCCTCTATACTTCATAGGGGCAGGGCCGTGGAGAGAAAGCAAGGGCCCCAGGGACAAATTTTTCCGGGCCCCCTTCAAATATTAAATTCACCACTGATATTATACTCGTATAATTATTGTGTGCCAGAATGGTATCGTTACTTTATGAGATTGTGTGATAGACGGGAAAATATCTGTCCGTCTATCCGTGTGCCTGTAAGCGCGATAACTCAAATACTCTTTATCTGATTTTCATAAAACTTGGTATACGCATTTATAACGCCCATGGGACGAAGCCTATTGATTTTGGATCAAATCGGTTGACTGATGCCGGAGTGAAGCCGGAGTGAAGCCCACTTTAGCGCCAATTTTATGGTAATATATAGGGCCCGGACTTTTAGGCATTTATAGAAGGTATTTTAGCTTTTTATTTTATTTTATTTTAGTTAGGTTTTAAACAAAAGATTTTACCCCCTTAATAAAACACTAATATTAATACCGAAAATTGTATTACTATTTTGACACAGTTATTCTAGATTTTTTAGAAAATAAACAGGTAACTATTCCTTATATCGGCACTCGAAAAATGGCATAAACAATTAAGATATTTACCCTTTAATTATACAATCATTCTTTCTTTTTATAGTACTTAAATAAAAAGTCTGTAATTCAACGAACGAACACTAAGAAGATGACAATAATTAAAAATAATAACGTGTTCATGAAAAAGTCAACTTCATTTAAACCTCATATGCATGTTAGTAAAAGAATTTTAAATTTCGATTTCAAAATCCAAATAAGTAGCTTATTGACTTTTAACCAATTTTATTTTAGAGTAAATTTAGAAGATAAAAAATAAAACCTGGTCTGCCGGGGCCCCAGCCCCGGCTGCCCCTCCCTCTCGTCGGGCCTGCATAGGGGCCGAGATATAAATGTTTTAAAATTTCAACCCCCTCCTCCGACCACCCCCTTAGGAAAATTTTGCTCATTAACGAACTTGTCCGAACTATTGGGCCTAGAAATAACATAATAGAATTTGGTTCAAATATCTTCAAAATTACGGCCGCTAGCGTGTAAAGATATATATATATCACAAAACTTTTTTTGAACAGGCGGTGGTTTCGTACTTAGGGAGGCATGAAACGTAAAGATATGAAAGAATTTTTCGAAAGTAGTGACATGGTATCGATTGCAATAGGTAGATTTTTCTTCGAAATCTACCTAAAATAATTAATAAGAAAGAATAGCAAAATCATGAGTCAGCTAAATTTTAGCTAGCACGAATTGCTAGTATATTATATACTGTGTATCAGGACAAGATATTTCAAACCCGAAGGCAGTGGTCAAACTAAGAAGTTTAGTAAGCTAGTTGGGAATTAAGAAGAACTACTTCTGCCCTAATAACAAATGCTATAAATTACAGCATTGGCTATATCCCTTTGAAATATGCAAAATTAAATACATGTAAAGATAAACAATAAATAAGTACTCAAGCTACCTGAAGTACCCCTAATTAAAAAAGGCTGATAATTTACTTTTAATTTTTCGTATGGCACCTACTAATTTGTAAGAGATTATTAAAATAGCTACATATTCTCGAACTGGTTGTAAGTTTTGAAAGCTGTAACAAACAAGAGTCAACACACAAAAACGCAGGGAACAAAAACCCATCAATGTCAAGTGGGAAATTCAAATTATATGGATAACTTCCGGACATTTCCGAATTCTTACGAGTAAATTCGAATATTCATTCATATTGTTAATGTCGAAGTAACTGCCTGCGGCAATATCTACTAATTAAATTTGATTCTTATTGCGGAATCTAAAATAATAAAAGCAAACAGGACAGTAATTTTTCAGAACTGAATCTTTCTCGCCCGCCTTCAATATTCTGGTTGACAATGTCGATCTGGCGGCTGGAAATTTCGGATCCTGCTGCTTATTCTGAATAAGCTTGTAGATTTATTAATTCCACTACTGTAAAGTGGAATGTGGAATATTCTGATATTCCTATCTCTTAGAAACCAAACCTTGCATAATAAAGGGCTACATAATAGCCTACTTTATATGGTTAAGCCATCCATATAGGCCTACTGCGAAATTAATAAAGATAATACAGCTTTAAATATTATATATATATATTATAAAAATAACATAAATAAAATAATATAAATTTTGTATATCATTACCAATTTCCTCTGGGCTAACAATTATACCGGCACTTATTTCAGTTTTCTTCCCTTTACTCTAACTTACACAAGATAGACTAATAATAATTCTTAAATTATGAAGAGAGAAATGGATTTACGTCACTTTGTATCAGAAAGTAATACTGTAGATCCGAAAATGTTCGGGCTTAATAATGTACGCTGTTCGTTACACTCCTTTAGCATATACTTCGTGGTATACTTTGCCTAGCAACAGTTAGTCTTTGTATGAACATTTTGGTGAGTAAACATTTTTGAGGCCCTTTCTACATCTCGTATGAAGAACCGATTCACTTGAAATAACACGGAAAAGCCAACATAGAATCTGGACCAAGAATATGGGTATGAAATAATTGATTGTTTAACAATTTTACAATTATGTTGTCTTTCTCCGAGATGATAACGTGACTTGACGCCATCTGCCTCAATAAATCATACTCACGTTCTGTATTTACAGCTTGAGAATTCATATTTCAGTGACATGCATTAGTGGAAAATTGTCTTATAAACGCCAACCAAATTATTACTGTAACTTCTAATGCCTATAGAAAACATGAAGCACATAAGAGTCTGCGATAGCATAGCGTAATGTAAATGTTCCACAATTGAACTAACCACGAATACTGTTTGCCTTTCAGTTTAGTTCAATAGTTTATATTTTCGTCTAACTGCATTTAATCTTCTTTTCACTTTAGCTTGCTCGATTTTAATGTTTGAACACATACCAGTGTTCTGCATATGTGTTACTAGATAATGCTGAAAGGTAGATGTCAACGAATTCTGAAGATTAGGTCCGCAGACAGGTAAGATACGCGTGAAAAGGAATTAACACTGTGAACCTAGTAAATAAATATCGGTACATAATGAAAATTTTTATGTCAAGAACATCCTCATTGCATTCATATTCGGATGTGATCTTTGTTTAGCTTACATTACTTAAGTTCTATTACAGCTTTCTTTTGTTTCCTTTTTAAATCCAGATCCAAATTGCAGCAACATATACCTATGTTGCATATTTATTTTGTAGACTATTCTTTAAGATGAAATAGTAGGCCTATATTGGTTTTTATTACAATAAAATTAGTTCCTCAAATAATAATAATAATAATAATAATAATAACAACAATAATAAATAGTCTTAAATGCTTCCTCTTTCAGAATATAGTTTTACCATAATCTTTTCTCTAAAATTATAGCTTAATTAACTAATTTTTTTAAAAAGAATTGGCCCTAGATCGGGTAAGCAATTAGGCCTACTCATAACTTTCTTGACGTATGACGGAAATCGACATAACGGAAATAAGTAATTTAGACAAATGAAT
This sequence comes from Ectobius pallidus, assembly GCA_964059195.1. Lineage (NCBI taxonomy): Eukaryota > Metazoa > Arthropoda > Insecta > Blattodea > Ectobiidae > Ectobius > Ectobius pallidus. The sequence continues at coordinate 117,073,484 of CAXKWD010000004.1, read as the reverse complement.
GTAGAAACCATGACATCAGCAGCACCACCTAAACAGCAACTTTAGATACAATTAAAGCAGTATTGTAAATCATTGTCTAGCATAAAATACTGATGTAATTATGGTATTTAATGTTTTGTGCCTAATTATAGTGGGAACCACGGTGCTAGAAGTGGGTTTTTGGTTTCCTTAAGACGAAATCCTAAAAAAGAAATGGATATCTGCGATAAAGCGCAATAATTTCATTTGAAATAAACAGCCAGTGGTAGGTACTAGGCTTTGAATTTTCAGTTTAAATTCAGTCAGTAAAATCTCAGAAATGTAATTAAAAGTGAATAAATTTATTACAGGATTAGGCCTACATGAATAAAACCAAAGAAGAAGGAAAAGTTGTTTCTACTAATGCATGTAAGATAGATGTGAAAAGGTTAATCTGTTATTCATGTCTACTTGCAGGTTTGTGAATTGCATTTTAATCCCAATGAATTAAGGAGACATACAGATTTTCATTGCGAGGATGGAAAACTCATCGGTACCTCTGAAGGATCCAAGACAGCTCACAAAAGTTTCACAAACCCTGCGGCTGCAACCCGGATTCAGTGGACTCCCATTTTTTCCCCAAAATGTTATTTTCTATATAGCAGTTTTGCAGTAATGAGAAAAAAACCCATTGGGAATGTGTCAATTTACTTTGAAAGTGGTTGGCTCTTAACATTTGTCAATTTTTGTATGATTTTTGTTCAATTTTTTTTTAAATAATTGAAAATGAAAGGTACTCTTTATTTCTATAAATGACAGTACTGACTTATCACTTACAAAACCTAAACCTCTATTCCTTAATTTTATTTGTACGTAATTTACTTTACAAGGAGTGGTACTGTATAATTAAATCTTACTAAATCAGTTTTCCAGATTTTTATTACAATCGACCTAACATACCCCCAAATTAAATAAATTATTATTTTAAAAGTCTGTTCATATACACAATTAAAGAGTGTAAGTATCAAAATTTCACGTTTTACCTGTGTACTGAAATGGGTTTTAGGAACCATTGTCCACAAACTGAGAATGGATCATAGTCCTCTCCAAGTTCTTGTAGTATTTTAAAGTTGCCAACAAATGGACTGCGTTGTGTTTAGAGCAACTTGTTTTATAACAGAGTTTCCCCTCCTAAAAAATGTTACTTTTGGTACTTTGATTCCTTGACACATTCTTCAATTCATTGCTAATAGTCTAATAATTCTCTGGAATATTCATTACTTTGATCTATGTTTTAGGTTAGCAGATATAAAGTTCGAGGACTACACAAAGAATTCAGCCATAAAGACATCACTCGCGACATAGCTTTTATCCCAGCTACTACAAACGATATCGTCTCTATCTTCGTTGCCAGCCTATCGTCTCTTCAAGCCTCTTCAGGAGACTTCTTAATGCTTCATGTCTTTCTTCATGGTTGCTGAAGAAACTTCATGTGCAGAAATTTTATTTACAACAGTTTCCAAATTATTTTTGTAACAGCCCGTCAATAGATCTGTCTTAACAAAGGCTGATATTCACTGTCAAAGGCTACTGGATAAGAATCCTCTCACGCATATAGTTAGATGTTTCTTAATTATTCATTTTTTAGTTTGTTTGCTTACAGTTCACCCAATGCTATAACACAGATTATACAGTGTAATTACAAATGCATTGTACAAGGTTAAAGGTATACATAAATAACAGCTACAGTGCCATAACTGTAACTATAACTTTTAAACCAAAGCTCGAGGGATACGAAATTATTCCTAGATTTGTTCTAAAGTTGCAAGGTTCCACCGACATACAACTTCTTCCTCTACGACACCATATGGCTCAAAGAAAACTGTATACGAACACATGTCCAGTTATATGAAAATTACCTAATAAAATTAAACTATGTATCATTGTAGGCTACACAGATATAAGAGGGAAGTATTCTCAATGACTGCATCTAAGGTGTAAATAAATAAAATAAACGATACTTGATTAATCGGTTGAGATGAAGTTGCTAAATTCCTGAGAGCCTACTAGATCCCCATAGTCAACAGGGTCAGATTTTTTCCTTGAGGTGTATTACAGAAAGTTTGCAAGAAGAAAGTTCGTTTTCTGATAGTTTTCGGATGTCATCACTGAAGCAGATAACTTAATACGGTACCACCTGAATGAACAAAATATCGAGAAGTAGTTTATTGTACTTGTATTTCTTGAGCTACAAAATTAACTCACATTGAAGTATACCAACGTACATAAAATCTCATTGAGTTACTCTGTACAGTGCATTGAAGAAATTTACCAAACTTTAAAGCTGTCAAAATAGCTGTACATTTATGTGTACTTTAGCCCGGCACTCTGTAAAATGATGAAGGTATTAAGTTGTAAATACCAATGAGAAATAACTATATAAATATATGAGGAAACTTAACATTTATAAAAATTAGAAATGTTAAGGGATGATTTTAAGAGTGCCATTTTAATTATCCAATGTAATTAAACATTCTATATTGCAGTAACTGAAGTGACATTCTTGACACACCACCCCCAGAAATTTGCTAGGCAGGAAGACAACTATGGATTTTAGAGGACAAATAATAATTTAATATAAACTAGCCATGTGCTGCTGATTTCTAGTAAATAATTCATTTCCTGTAAAATAAGAATTTCTAAGTGGTTAAGTAGCAGCCATAAAAATATAATTATTAGTTGCTTTGATTATTGCTAGTACTAAGGCCATAACTTCACAATTATTGTTTATGTTATGTACAGTCAATTGACAAATTATTAGGTCTGAATAACACTTAAATTATTTTTGTTACAGGCCAATCAAATGGAGTTTCGCGCTTGAAGAACTAGGCGGCATGGAAGCTACGCTACTGAGTGGTAAGGTCGATGGTGGCTATACCACGAGTCGGATTGACCACTGGGCAGCTTAGCAGCGGCAGCTAGACGGTTGATATCTCGCACGGTCAACGTAAGTCCTCCTTTTGCGTTTGTAATATAATAGTTTCTACGTAGCCCAACTTAATGTGTTCTTTAATAAGCTATATAACATATGAGGCACCAGATTTTTTACAGATGTTAATGACCCAGAAATGTATGAATTGGTGACATTATTAGGTAGATTTGGTTAACAGTAAAATTATTTCTATTACAGGCAAATCGATTCGAGTTCCACGCTGGAGGCGACCAGACTAGTGGAAGCTAGGCTACCGAGCGGTAAGGCCGATGGTGCTGTGCCACGGGTCGGATTGGCCGCTGGGTAGTTTAGCGGCGGCAGCTAGACGGTACCACGCACGAACAACGTAAGTCTTTCATTTGAGTTTGTAATAGGTTAGTTTCCATGTAACCTTCGAACTGTGACTTAAATAAGATGAATTTATGAAGCCCCACATTCCTGTACAGCTGTTAACAACCCAGAAATGTATGAATTTGTGACATTATTGGGTAGGTTTGGATAACACCAAAATTATTTCTACTTCAGGCCAATCGATTCGAGTTCCACGCCGGGGACGACTATACGGAGTGGAAGCTAGGCTACCGAGCGGTAAGGTCGATGGTGGCTATGCCACGAGTCGGATTGGCCGCTGAGTAGCTTAGCAGCGGTAGCTATACGGCTGGTGCCTCTCACGAACAACGTAAGTGTTTCATTTAAGTTTGTAATTTGATACTATGTATGTACTTAATCTATGATCCAATTAAAAACCATTTTTGAAGCCCTACATTTTTGTACAGGTGTTAACAGCCAATAAATGTAAGAATTTGTCACATTATTTGGATGGTTTGGATAACAACAGTTTTTTTTATTACAGGCCGGTCGATTGGAATTTCAGTTCCACGATGGAGACGACTAGATGGACTGGAACCTAAGCAGCCACAGACTACTGAGCGGTAAAGTCGATGGTGGCTATGCCACGGGTCGGATTGGCCGCTGGGTAGCCTTAGCAACGGCAGCTAGACAGCTGGTACATCGCACGGTCAGCGTAAGTTCATCAATTAAGTTTATCATCATCAATATGATACTGGTCATAGGTATAGGTTTCGGTACTATATACAAATACACTCATATTTTGATATGCTACAAATGGTGCGTCTGGCTCTTATTGGGGCTGTGTCACATGAATATCACATCACGTTGCTCTTTATCATGTTTTCCAGTGGCCTTTGATTCTTAAAATTATCAGTGGTTTAAAAAAAGTGTAAGACCTACCAATGTTTACCTGACAATTAGAATATAGGTAAACAATCTGAATACGGTGCTGAAGTATTTTGTGTTATCCTTTCTTTCCGGAACAAATGTTTCTTGTGTAAACTATATCCCCTTCTTATGTTACACCTTCTTTGACTTGACGGTACTGAATGTGTTCTTAAACCGTCGACTGCTGTTCGAGTGTGTACAGAATACAATGTAACATAGTTATAAATTAAAGTGTTAACTCTCTTGAAATTTGTTCTTTATTTCAGCTGCGTGTTTATGGTACAGCATGCAAATGTCGCTGTGTGGCTTCTTGTCCATTATAGCAAATTTTAGTGAGATTTGAAGTTGGACAAAGAATATTTAGTTTGTTTCTCAATACAAAAAAGTTAAATTCGTCTGATTTTTATTTACTGTCCTCTCCTTAATTGACAACCAGTTATTTTTAATGCAACTTGAACTGTATTTAAATATTTAGACTACGGCTCTGTCTAGCATTAAATTTAGAAGATTTTTTCCTCTAAAATGTTTCTTACAGAGAAATTTCTAACATAATAGCTCGAATCTTCCTGGCTACTATGAAACATGGCATGAATATACTATGTCTCTCCTCGGACGGGAGTATAGGTGTCTCCGAATGGATGTTTCAGTACCAAAGGCTAATTAGGTATCGGTACGCTAATTTTTCAGTGGCGGTCAGAGGGACAGGTGGTAAAACCATCGCCTCGACGACCAGCTAGAGAAAACCAAGATATTACTAGGATGTGATAGGGCCGAGGAATTTAGTCCAGAGTCTCTAACTTAGGCTCGGAGTCCCTCCCAGAAGACTTCATTGCCAGGGTTACCTGAAGAATCCATCGATCGCAGACGGCTTTGAAGGAATGACCTTCGGATCCACTGCGGTCGTGGATTTTGTTGTATGCTTGACCTCCTGATTAGAATGACATCTTTTAAATACTAAAAATAGTTTAGAAATGATATTTGCGACAGTATGAAGTACACGAAAAATCGCAACAGGATTTACTTCCTACGTGTCTGGGGTATATTAATAAAACGTGATGTGGTCAGGTAAGAAATGTTATCAGGAGATTGGTTGGTTATTGAGATTGGACAAATATTTGTATTTAACTACTTTCAAAATGCAAATAAGTAAATGCTACGTCAACGGATATTATAGCCTAATCGTTTAAACTGAGTATCAGAAAAGGAGACATCACTGAACAATAGAATCAGATGAACATGAATGAATTATTACAAAGACTACTGGTACACGCAAAAATTCTAAACCCGCGTTTATGCAGTTAAAGCATGTAACATAAGTTTAATAATAATAATAATAATAATAACAATCATAGTAAATATATTATCAATAAAGAAAATAGTAGGCTAAAATAATGTAGATTGCTATGTTTTCTTGAATAAGCCTGAATTAAAAAAAAATATATATGAGAAGTATTCAGATATTGTACTACATAGGTCCAGAAAAACTATCTCCACATAAAAATAGCAATGATTAAAGTGGACCTAAATCATATATTGATTTTGTTTAATTTGCATTCTATTGTATGATTTATTTACTGAACCAAGGAAATCTAAATCTACTCAATAGTCGGAACAATTATTTATTCAATTAACATGTGTGATGCTACAAGGAAAATATTACGCTAGACCTATATGAAAAATTCGGTAATATCCTTGAATCTACTTAACCTTCAGGTTATAGATTAATTTTGAATGACATCTACTGGTTTCTTTCGATAACCTTGAAACCTCAATAATACATTTTTTTAACACGTATATATGAGAAAGTTTGTGCACCATATTTTGCACAGTTTATTCCGATGTGCTTCCGAAAGCTAGCGGAATAATGAAACAATTGTATTGAAATTAAGGAGATTACGTTGAAAAATACTACAATTGTAAGGCCTCTGCTGTTACAAATATAAATTATAAAAATTATGTTCGGGTACTTATTGACTTATACTCATACTCATATTTATTGAGAAGTACCTTGTCTTTAAAGAATACAATTATCTTCAACACTAGTAGATGAAAAGACTTTATTAAATAGTTGAACTCGAGCTTAAACATAAAACAAAGATTTAAAGCTGCAATTTCTGTAAGTGACAATATCAAATTCAGGCAAAGTATTCCCGCAGGTTTTCATACTTTTCAGCATAGAATTCAATTAGTGCTTAATTCAGGTGAGGTCTTTTGAGGCCATACTAAAGGAACTGGAAGAAAGAGTTAGAACGACACTTCTGGTGAGAATGCTCCACCGTAGGGCTGGGTTGTTTTATCTTGCACTCTGTAAGATAAAGGCCGTGCAACTGATTGATTTATCAACCAAAAAGAAAACGTGTGATGGAGGAATGATTGAATTGCAAGAGCAGCCTCGTTTGTTTGTATAGATCATGCCTTCGGTTCTTTTAGCTGTTCTACTTGCTGGAAAACTTTTTATCAGTCGGAGGTAAACGGTTCTCCACCACTCTAACGTTTTCAATTAGTTCTGTATTCTTCCCTATGGGAAGACTAATGTAACACAGCAAGTCTCCTTAATCAACCAATAATACACTGATATACCCACGCGCACATTATTAATTTGTACATTGGGTAGTATATGAAATAATCAAAGAACGGATTTACAATTTAATTAATCACGAAATAAGATATAATTAAATAGGGCAATGTACATATATATAATAAAATGAATATATGAATGTACGAGGTTAGGCTAAGTCAATAAGTATATGCACTTTTTGTTTAACCTTTTGTAGGCTGGCTGTACAGTTTTGTGCTCGCGCACGTCAATATTATATTAATTTGTCTCTGCTTGTGGCATGTTTGACCGTTATGACTCCACTGTGTGTTGCGCTGTTGCACATTAAATACGGCTGCACCGCTCAGCGTGTGCACCAAAGAAGAACAGCGTAAGGAAGCGGTGCATAGGTGGCTCGCTACTAAGCCGAACACTTTTTTCTGAGGGCATCAGGAAGCTTGTGCAATGATGGATCAAGTGCGCTGAGAAACAAGGGGACTAAGCTGAAAATGAGGCAACTGAAAGTTTTGTATTGTTGATGCAATAAATTAAAAAAAAAAGAGTGCTGATACTTATTGACTTACCGATAAGACTTCTTCGATGGATATCGGCTCCTGGTACATCTTCAGACGACAAGAAACGGATCACTGCACGCTGTTCTTCTTTGGTGCAAACGCTGAGCGGTGTAGCCATTTTAATGTGCAACAGCGCGACATCAGTGGAGTCATAACGGTCAAACATTCCACAAGCGAGGTAAATAGGTAAATGAACATGTCGACGTGCACGAGCACAAAGCGGTACAGCCAACCTACGAAAGATTAAATAAAAAGTGCGGATACTTACAGACTTACCCTCGTATAAATGAATAGGCCTATTTCATAAATTCATAAATTATTTGATAGCACTAAACTATAATCACAGAGCAATATTACTGCATTTTGCTTATGTTTGAACTTACTTGAATTCCCAAATTTTACAAAGAAAAAGTAAAAAAAAGGAACCAGGGATTGAACAAAGAGGAAAATCTACGTTAACACCTGAGCTCACAAATCTGGAAGTAACAACATACAAAAATAATAAGTTTACTAGCAATTAACCTGGACTCCTAGATTCACATTTGCAAATGTTTTATTAACAGACGTAATAGCTTATACGATTGACTGGTAAAAAGATATAACCTAAAAAAAGTTTTTTGTATGTTATAAGATGTGACCCCGATACTTTTTATCTGTATGTTATTAGAGCCTATACAGATTCATGGTAAATGAACATATATGGTATGTGAATTTTTAAAGTGTAATAACTTTTGTATTATTTAACTTTATTAACTATTTATGCCTAGGATACTAAATGACTGATAAAATCATTGTAATCTGATACAGTAAGGTGCATCTTTATTCTTATATACACATTAAATACATTATCCATAGAATAAATCTAGTGCACGGGCCTAAACGGCCGTTCATGCTTTTACTATGCACAAGACAAAGAAAGAGAAATGTAACACTATATTGTCTACTATACTTTTTAAAGAAAATCATAATATTACTCCTACATTTTACTGATATTTATTTATAAAACACTTAATGAGTGTTTTCTTATGTCTAGTCAGCATAAAAAGCAAGTGAATTATAAATAAGTACATATAAGTTATTCTGCTCAATAGTTAACTTTAAAAACCCTGTTGTTCTCCCTGGTATCTTTGTATCAGGGGATAAGTCGAAAAAGATAGCTATTTCAATATTTAAGGTGGTTTTAAGTTCCCTTTCCCCCTTTTTATAGCCAAAGTTAATTTTTTTAGGAACTTTCCTTTTCCGATCTTCTTTTTGTTAATATATTTTTAAAATGGTTCATCATAGAAAAAAATAATTCCTCGTGCTGAAAGCAAAGGCTTTACTGAGGCAATTTAATTTTAATTTTCTACCAGGGGTTATCACGCAACTGGAGGAGTGTTTATTTAAAGAGTCACAGTGGGGTATGGTACAAGAAGCTGCAAACATACACGAAGGATTTGCCAAAGTCAAGCTCAGTCAAAGTTTGTCTAAAAATCGAGACACTGAAAAACTAGTGAAGTCAATGACATATTTAGAGTTCGAACCAAATATTCACCACTCTGTTTTTGTTGATGTTTAAAGGTATTTTTTTTTGTACACAGAGACAGAGACAGAGACAGAATCTGACATTCAGGCATGTGGAAATGTTAAATGTGATCGAGTTAAAACTCATTTTTTAATGAAATGAAGTGAAAGATGAGGCAAACATGTATCCCTTATTAATTATACTTCTAAGTTATATGGCAATCATTTTTACTTTTTGTCCTTTTTTGATTAAACATTTTCCCTTTTAAAATCCAGTCTCTGGAAATAAGTATAATAGGTATAGGCCTATGTATATTACATCAAGATGCAAAAACCCGTGTAATAAAGTTGTTATTCCTTATATAACCTATTAAAAATTAGACAAAAGTAGAAAATCCAGACTAAAAATATGAGTTACATGAGTAAAGTCGCATAAATTTCTCTAGCGTATGCTTGATAATTACCAACTTTTAACTTCACCTTCTGATACAGAATAAGAGGCCGCATTGCAGGGAGTGCGTATTAGTTGTTTAGACTTTATGGCTATGGAGACAGTATGTATGGGTAGTATAACAAACAAGAGAATAAAGGCAGGGAATGAGTATTTTCACTACATAATTTCTATTGTGGCTGGCGGATGTAAAAGTTATTAAATTTTAAAAGAAATATCGTCTATATGCTAGATTACTAATATATTATAGTAGGCATATATACTACTTTTAATCTGATAAACATGTTAATATGCAATTACCAGATATTAGGCCTATAAATAATTACACGGTTATCTTTTTGGGTACAATGTATATTCCCCCAATATCGCATCTACCAGGTGATTCTGACTTCGCCCATTGATGTGACGACAAGGTTGGTGCAATCGTTACTTGCAGAGAATTTAGTTGTTCTCTGTTAATATTTAGATCCTCCTACGTAATTCGGCTGCACGGGGATGCTATTTTGGGACATCGGGAGGAAAACAAAACACAACAGCGTGTGAATGAAGATGTGGAGGAGTAAACAAAGTGGCCTGGTGGGGGAATGAAGGTCTTGTACTGGATTTTATATTGTTCCCTCTCCATCAGGCCAGGGCTTGTCAACGTGACGCATCCACCCGCACACTGTTGCTTATTTTACAATACAGAAGCCTATGTGTAAATAATTCGCTCTTCGAATTCATTTATGGGGGCATACTGTCCGAATTTGTAAATATCACTCTATAATACCCTTATTTACTATGTGAGTGGAGGTTTTTAAATTTAATATCTTCTGGAATAATCGTTAATGAAATAACTAAAGGCAGTGAGCCCCTTCTCGATCAGAATTTTACCCTGTTCATCCTCAGTTTCTGTGCATCAATCATAATTTAATTAAACGTGGTACTTGGCCAAGGTAACATTTAACCGCTCGTGAGGGAGCGATCGTCTGTAACTGGTCAGGATATAGTTCGAAAAAAATGGCGGTGTGCTTATATGCAGGTTTGGGACTGGACGTGCATAGAAAGTCGCGTAAAATAACTGCAATTAACGTAATAAAAAAAAATACTTACGCCGTTTAACTCTGTTATGTTTCATAAATTCTACATACAAAATTTAGATCCTCGTACGTAATTCGGCCGCACGGGGATGCTATTTTGGGACATCAGGAAGTAGAATTGGAACACGCTGATGCAGAATTCTAATTCGGAGCTTGTTTGTTAATAAACTTAATTTACACCCCACATGTGGACCGAAAATATTAGATACTGTCGGTGACAGATTATATTGAACCTTCTTGCAAACAACAATAAAAATTACAAGCTTTCAAAACTACCTGAAATAGAAAAAAATATTTAAAACCCATAATGATAGATTTCTTACTAAACTCCGTGGAGCTACATCCCTACCACCCGACCGCTGTGTCTTTCTACCGAAGGCTGATGGCAGGATTGGGATATGTTTGTTACTGTGATGGAGAATTATAAATACATGGTAGCAGAACTAGCTACGCGAGTTCAATGATTTAACAGAAGCAAGAAGTTGAAAAAATAAGTAAAGTTATACTCATTTCAATCAGACCACTGCACACTTACATGTAGTACATTATTCCAAGGACAGTTTTAGAAGGCATATAAGCTGGGCCAATGCGTGTATTAAAATAAAGAATTCCCAATAAGTTAGTATTTTTGGAGGATTGAGAAATAGGAAAGTCTGTTACGCTTGTGCCGTGGGTGTCCGAATTAGGGAACAGAGCATCTAAATACTATAGGAAATTCGTCGTTTTAATGCACACATTGGCTTATCTCATATGCCTTGTATAACTGTATGAACTATTATCAAAGAATATTTTGTGTGTAAAAACACTGATGGGAATTATAATACGAAAAATAAAGTAATGATACCACATGCCACACAAATCAATTACATGTTAGTTTATTACTTTACGTGTAAAAAGGTTTTTATATTACGTATTTTACATATTTTACGTGTAAAATACTTATTGGTATATTAATGGCCCAACCTTGTTTATATGTTCTTGATAGAATAAAAGAAATCGTATATTTAAAGTATTTTATTAGATACCAACGTCAAATTAATTTTATTGTGAAAAGAGGGATCCTTTTGAACCGCTTTTCGATTATCGAAGATTATCCTGTGGTTGGTTAGTGAATGAAATGTACTTTCCTATAAATGGGCTGGACATGTTACGCGCATGGGGATGGAAAGACATATCTAAAAATATTGGATTGAATTGATTTCATTTTAAAGATTCTAAGCGTAGAATTTACAAGTTACTTTTAGGTATACAATTCGCTCATAATGACAAAAAAAAAAACACACACACACACACATACAGTACAAATGACAAATTACAAATATAATAATAATTACAGGCACATTGTTAATACAAATACTGAAAATAAAACATAAAAGGGAAGTAGGATTTGCGAGGGATGGTTCGATGGAGTTAGCACAGAATAGGCTCATGTAAGCGCGGCAATGAACCTCCGGGTTCCATAAAATAATTAATAATCCTTTAGTTTGTTTAGAAATTGTCTATTGCCACTGAGAATGTAAGTACGGTAAGTAAGATGTAAGGAACACAGGTCGCGTTGAGGGATTATCATCTACGAGGCTGAAGGAAGCAAGCGTACCACGAATTATACACTTCACTAATCTCTATTCTTGAACAAACCGCTTCAAATTAGTAAGTATTTAGTAAGAGGTTCACCAGTACTAAACACCTATACTAGTTAAGCCTAATTGACTTTTGTTTCCAGTCTTCAGAATTTTATGTGGAAACGCCAGCATAAGTTGGATACGGTATCACGCAATGCTGTCTTGCTAGAGAAGTTGCCGCTAGCTCTAGGAGAAACAAACATTAAACTGTTATACAGAACTAGCTTCTAAAAGGATGTGAACACTGTTACCGTTCAGATTCCGAAGAAAGATTACCTATTGCAGTCGTTCCCATGGTGTGATTTTCGGAAAATTTCTACCTAGTTTTTCTTTTCATGATCTGTAGACTCCAAAACCAACCCAGCTCATATATAAATACTTTTTATGAACTCCATAACTACCGTAATTTTGCACAAATTACTTCCAGACTGATCCATAAAATAAAGAGATGGAACACCTCGGTCGTGTCCGTTAATGGAAAATTTCGGAGCAAGGGGTAGAAATAGGGGAACGTTCTTTTTCTTTCGACTAAAAAATTACAACATCCCTTAATATAAAAGTACCGTATTGCATCATTTTAAAGTTATTATACCTGCTAAAAGTATTAAAAATAACTTTGTTTGATATTCTTTTGACAACACCAATCGCAATACACTATGAATTATAAAATGAAATAAATACGTGTTGTAATTCCTACGAGATGCCATTGATTTCTTGCACAAAAAATTGATATTCCTGAAATAAGGTAAAAATTAATTCCTGACATACTCATCTTTGGAATAGCTCCCAGCAAGCAAGCTATATGCTATAATAATTCCGAATTACAATTCGATTACGTCAGCCATTTAAAGGAAAATAGCTGAAATAGACGAACGGACATCTTAGTTTCCCTAGGTTTCATCTTTTATTTTTAGCCCAAGAAAAATATTACTGGCCTACGAAATTCCCATGCATTCATATGCGAACCATTATGAACACCGAGGAAATGCCTTTAATAACATGCGTTGTGAGTGACAGATAGCAGCTATTATGTTAACATTCGCAGACTATAATGTCCGATCATTATCATTTGCAGCATTATCTGAACAGAGATGTAACTACCCGCATTAGCAGCTAGCTATAGCACTGTTCTCTGATAAGCAGAAACTGTTATCAGCATTACGTACAATCGTATCATCATACTATACTGGGAAGAATCTAGATATGTCCCTTTATAGTATTGGAAATGTACATAACCAGACCCTTTCAGAACTGAATTTACGTATTAATATAAGTAATCATCTAGTGAAATCATCAAATGTCTCTAAGTTTGAAGTCAATGAGGAAAATTTCGGTAGAATAACTGGTTTTCATGCATGACAATTCTAACTTGTGGATAAAAAAAATCCTTCCATTTTGTATCTCTGCTTTTATACGACTTTCAAGGTGACGAATTTATTTGGCAGTAGGAGTGAAATGGTTAAATAAATAAATAATTACTGTTCTAGCTACAGTACCTTGGCCATGTAATACGTACTTATTTTTAAAGAATGTACAGGTAGGGGGAAAAAACGGACCTACCAAAATATCTAAGTTGCCGATATGAGCCACTGCGCATCCCTAGAACCCGCTAGGCAAGCGCAGTGGCTCATATCGGCAACTTATATATTTTAGTAGGTCCGCTTTTTTTTTCCTACCTGTCCATGTGTTCGAGGATCAAGAGTGGTAAAAAGGAGAATATTTTGAGAGGTGACAGGGTTCAACAAAACTACGAAAATATATAAAATAAAATGGGTCCTAAAATTAATATCCTGTGCCCCACGGGCACTGTAGGAGCTTAAAAGTTTAGTATCTTTCAAGGTGTTAATACTTACTCATTAGAAGATAATGGCTTTCTTACTATTCCGGCCTGAGCCCTTGTTTTGTATATACGATATTAATTCCTGAACCTAACATAACCAAACGTGAAAAAGTGTGCTTATTCATTCTTTTTTAACTACAAAAACAATAAGTTTTTTTAATCTCATAGACGTTCATCACTTGCACTACCTAGGTTTGGCCATATTTGTACATTGGGTATCATACTATAATAGGCTTATTACATGTGACGTATCGGTATCATAATGCTATCCATTTGGATACAGATTTTTATCATAACATCTATTCTCATGTAGTGTCCAACAGAGACAGTAATCTGTGGTTCATGAATGCTCATATATCTATTATATGTGTTTTAATGTGTGTTGTTTAAAGTTAAAGCGTCAAAAGAAGCCCTGCGGCCTGCATGCTTTGTAGCCTGCCATCTATCGGAAAGACGAGAATTATAACAGCTGATGGCCAGAGTCGTCTGCTTCATCAATAAGAAGGTATTCTAAAAACCCAAAACTTAAACATTTAATTATGGTCGAACAAAGAGAGTCGTATGCAACTTGCCTATAATGGTAATTAAGACAATCGTATGAAAATTATGAAACTCGCTTTGCTCGTTTCACAAAAAAATATTCATGTCTTAATAAACTTCATTATAGGGACGTTGCATAATGTATTAATAAAAACAGCAGCAGTAGTTATATTACAAAACATAGTCATACAAGGGTAATACATACACACATACACACACACATATACATGTATATATATATATATATAACACTAGTATGACTATATTTATAGTAATATATTAATATACATACATATATGAACATATATATATATACACACACACTAGAGTCGCAGCAAATATCCTTGTAGTATGATGTTGATGTGGATATTGAAAGAAACATTCACAATGCGAAAATTATGTTAGCGGGTAGCATAAAAAGCACGCACATCTGAATACAACGAACGTATTTGTTTTTATAATCGTTAAGACTGCGTGCAGGTACTGTAAATGGAAAATCACATTCCATTTTGTGTTCGGAACAGCACGTCACGGACAAATAGCGTTATCGTATTACAGCCGCCACATTACCTGACTGCACAGTTAATTTCATCTATAATCAATTTCAAATTTCGCGTAACGTTTAAAATAACACGCCCAACAAAACGCACAATTCCATCAAGATTACAAGAGGCCTAAATTGCTGAAATTTCCAATAAAGCATTAAAATTACCGGGCGAAAATAATGAAACACTGTTTCAGTAATACGTTCTATTTATTGTAATAGTTAATAGGTTTTAATACTTCCCAAGAGTAGAATTAGTTTATATTCCATCCTAATTATATAGGGTCTATCTATGCAGACGAGACTCAGCTTTGATCAAAAACAGGTGTGAATAGTTTGAGTGCATGCAAATTGCGTTGGCAACTGAGTTCAATAAAACATTATTGAAAATATACAAAAATAGAGAAGTTCACGATAGAATATGTAAAAAATGAATTAACTGAAATAAAAGAGCAGTGTTTCTAAACCATTTTTGATTCGGGAACCCCTGAATTATTTACGTACGCGTAGATCTTGGGGAACTCTGGAAGTCTGGCACAATCTAGGCCAAAATATGAAATAGTGTTGTCCAGTGGACGAGCAAAAGTACAATTCGTATGTTTTAAATACAATTTTTTAAACAGTATTTACTTAGTAGTAGCATGCATATAAAAGCATTAACTTACATTTTACGTTTTAAAGAAACTAAATTGTATTTTTATCTTTATAAAATAAAAGGTTTAAATAAATTCACATTAAAATTCTCCTAAAATATTTTGAAGATTAATTGCAATTAAAAACTAAACTGAACTATATAAAACATGAGAATGCTTGTTCACATAAATGAGAAGTGGAGAATTGCAGTACTAGGGTAAAGCTTTCTCTGAGATTGCAAAACTTTATTTTTTCACCGACACACATCTAATGACGGTCCATTGAGTTTTACCTTTAATGCCCGAGTACTTTTCATTCAGCCAAATGCTCTTCTTTTTGTAGGCCGAATAAGTTACCTAGGCTGCCTAACTGTCTATGAAGGGAGTCCTGATCCAGTCAGACGATAATGAAGGGAAATACTTGTTAAGTACATCTGAAAGAACATGATTAAACGATGACATACTCTTAAAAGATTTTACGAACGATATGAATGAACGATGACTTGTTCTTAACAGTTATTACGGATTTCCGCTGAATTCTGAACATGGGGTCGCGAAACCTAAGGCTTCTCTGGAACCCCGGTTGGGAAACACTGAGTTAGGGAATTAAATATTAAATGTAAGCATATTAAAAAAAAAAAGGAACAGATTTCTAAAGAACGGTTCCATCTTAAATATAAGCAAAAAGTCTATTGAAAAACATGAGAGAGACTGGATATATTAATTTACGTTCCGAGGAAGTCAGATTAGAGGAACTGAAATATAAAAAATAAGGAAGTAAACTGGGAGAGTATTTAAATGAAAAGAGAAGTGGCAGAAGAATACTATTGGGAATGGTGGTTGTTAGTATACTCAGACTTAATTTAAAACGTTTGAAGAAGGAGAATAAGATAAAAAGAACTAGTGTAAAGAGGAGGAAAAAACATAGAAGAGAAAGAAGAAAAATATAACACATAACAGTGAATTGAAATATTCACTACCCCACAATATCATCACGTGCATTGTGAAGAGTTAGGCAATTGTAGGCCTACTGTTGTCACCTTGTCTTTACCAAGTGAAGCAATAGCAACTTAATAAAGCCTTTAATTGAATATTTTTATTTTATGGAAAACAAAATTATTAAATGGATAATGTAATTTTTTGACAGGATGTTTAGTTTGTTTCCATTACTTTAGCAAATAAATTATATTTAGAAACAAAATAAAAATCACAATAGGCCTATAATTTTTTTAAACTTGTGTCTTGTGAAGCTAGTAATAAAGAATTCAATTGAGAGAACTTCAAACGTTAGAAATGAGATGAGGTGCTAATTACAAGGATAAAGAACCTGGAATTAGAATCCTTCCATAAGTCTGGAACATACACAAAATTATAAAGTGCATTGAGAGTTAAAGAATAACAAAATATCACATTTCATGATACAATGGTTTTATAAGTCGAGACTTTGGCTGCAAGCTTTATAAGTATACTAGCTTAAAAGGCCCGGCGTCGCTCGGGTTTTGTATTTTGTAAATGCGAAAATAACTTATGAAGGACTTTCGATTTTCAAACTCGAGGTCTTTAAGGTCTTTATATAGGTATTTAGAATTTGAAATGGGGAAGAACGACTTATCACACACAAACTATTTCCTCAGAAAACGCTATATAAGCTACAGCTTATTATAGCTTATAGCAGATCCCCGCGGCTTCGCCCACAATAATTAATAGGAAGATTATAAATTAAGAGCAAAATAATTAAACTATTATATTTACTAACACTTTGCACACGAAACATTCATAGGTCTAAACTAAACGATTGATAAGCCTAATTAATGAAACAACTGTAAATCCGGCTTTGAAGTGAATTCCACAATTAGAAAGCGCAGCATGGGAAAAATAACCTCAGATTCGAGTTCCCTGGCCTAAAAAAAACCCTGCATAATGTTTGTCCATTTAGGGCTATATTCACTATTCTTCTTCCGTCTAGGGTTAAAATTTCATCCGTCTGCGTGCCTTGACATTATAAACAAATGATTCGGCCATGGTGGGCTTACAAAATTCGAACGATCGCGATGCTTTTATTTCCAAGGTATGACGAAAGTAGGCAAAGTCATCTGCAATTGATTTCACAACTGAAAACTGATGTTTCGAAAGCGCAAGAAATGTACGTCTCAATCCCGTTTTCACTCATAACTCGCGAACGAAAGCTAAAATTAAAAATGTAGCATGCCTTTGCGGGAATGTATTCAACAACTTCCCAAAGTTTCATGGTGATCGGATGGTTGGCATAGTAATGCATAAAGGACAGACACACATACATTCATTTTTATGTAGGCTATATAGAAGATCTATATAGATTACCCGTCGAGCGTTGTTGCAATCTCAGAAGATTATGAGAATTGAAATCGATTAAACTCACGATGAAAAAAATGTGTGTAAATGTATTTGACAGACAGACATATATTCGTTTTTATTTATATAGATGAAGAATGGAATAAGCCTACGGAGGCCATAGTTTCTATATTCATTTTGTCCAGACTTATAATTCCGTTACATTTGAGGCAGATTTAACGACCCTACATATGAGATTTTAATTACGATTACATATATTAATGTTGTAGCCTGGACCCCGAACTAAGCAACTTCCCCGGAATTTTCTGTAAACCATCTTTCATAAGAAGCATATTCCACGTTAAATAAATATTTAATATTACCTTATCATCACCTTATCATTAACTTCTATGGCGTTTATAATAAGGTGAGATATCCATTGCCTTCCAAAGCGATCGCGATGCTATTGTTTCCAAAGTATGACAAAAATAGACAAAGCCTTCTGCAATTGATTTGACAACTGAAATGAATAACTGAATTTGATGCTTCGAAAGCGTAAAAAATGCACGTTTTCTTGCCGTTTTTCACTCATAACTCGCGAACGAAGGCTAAAATTAAAAATGTAGTGTGACAGAAACCTTCCCGGGAATGTACCCAACAACTTCCCAAAGTTTCATGGCGAACTGATGAATGGTGTAGTAATGCATAAAGGACACACACACACACACATACATTCATTTTTATACATAGAGATTAATAATTTAGGGTTATTGACATTTATTTCTATCTTAGGATGGAGAAAAATTAGGGGATCAATACAAAATGCCTCCAAGTTCAGTATGCCAAAAATTTGAAAGAATAGAAAAATAAATAAATAAAGTTCCATACAGTTTAATAAATCTATTTTCATTGGAGTCTATCAGTATATGGCAGTAACCAGTTTCTCGACTATATCCTGATAGCCTCAATTAGGGTTGCCACCTTTTGGTAAGGCTAAGGAGGGACACTTATCGAATATCTGCACATCGCCGATCTTCAAACCTAAATTTGTACATGGAACAATTTATTAATAAGAGAAAGATGGTATATATTCGTTACAAAGCCAAAACTGAATAGGGTGTGTAACTTTAGAAATGAAAAGGCTAGCAAAATAATAAAAAAAACATATATAGCGTCCCTCTTAGGCATAATTCGGGACGCAGAAAATGTTCTTAAAATGCGGGATGTCCCGCCAAATTCGGGACAGGTGGCAACGCTAGCCTCAATGCTTATTATTGTATTTTCCTTTAATGTATAAACAATTATTTTAAATAATTCAACCATAACTGGGGCAGTAGAAGATTCAGGGGGCACCTTTAGTTTTGGTTTTACGTTGATTTGACTATTTTATTATTAGAAAATATAAAATAAGATTCAAATTTAATTATTTTATGAACGTGCATAACTTTAGTTTGATCGACGAACAGCAAGACAACATTCAGTACATTGAATGTGGCGATATCATCATCTTGTGTGTAATGATTTATGTCTTTAAATGGTTTGGTGAAACGAAGAGCATAAAGTGATCACTGATTGTGATATTCTAGGCTCTAGAGCAGGTATGGGCAACCTTTGGAAAGATGCGGGCTAAACTCTACGATATTTATGAAGTCGCGGGCCGTAGATAATAGGTATTTGTGAAAAAATAATCATGATACGGTTTTTTATATCTATAAAGTACAGGGTGCGGCATTTAAAGTTTCCCATTTTCAATACCATGTAACACATTTATTTAACAAAGAAATAAGCTAAATTGAACATTTTTAAATGTCTTACAGTCTTGGATTTACAATTCTGGTCTTACTTTTTTAAATATGATTTTCTTGAGATGTCCTCTATTAACTTTAACACATTGCTGCAATCTCTCTCGTACACTGGCCATTACGCGGTGTGTGGTGTCTTGCGTAACATTTGCACTTTCTTGCTTAATTGCATTGTTAAGACTGTTAATGTCAGGGAGGGCATGAGCGAAAACTTTAGATTTCAGATAGTTCCACAGAAAAAAATCTGGTGCAGTAAGGTCGGGAAATTTGGAGGGAAAGAATTTGGAAAGAATTCAGCCGGGGAAAGCATCATGAAGGGTGTCCATTGAAAGATGTGCAGTGTGCGCTACCCTACAACACCATCCTGTTGAAACCACAATCTCTCAATATCCAGGTTACGATGTGTCAATATTCTGGTAGGAAGAAAGTTTGCAGCATGTGATTGTAACGTTCAGAGTTGACAGAAACCGAAGCACCATTATCGCTGTCAAAGAAATAAGGGCCAATTATACCCTGTGCTGCAATGGCACACCACACCACGACCTTAGGACTGTGAAGTGGCCGCTTGTGGATTGTGGTGGATTTGCAGGAAATTGGAAATGTTACGCAAGACACCACACAATGCGTAATGGCCAGTGTACGAGGGAGATTGCAGCAATGTGTTGAAGTTAATGGAGGGCATCTCAAGGACATCATATTCAAAAAGTAAGACCAGAATTTCAAATCCAAGACTGTAAGACATTTAAAAATGTTCAATGTAGCTTATTTATTTGTTAAATAAATGTGTTACACGGTTTTGAAAATGGGAAACGATAAATGCCACACCCTGTATAATGTTAAAGATACACGAATGAGAACAATATCGAACTGATTAGGCATTTACTTACAATCAGCAGAAATTAATGAGAAGCTTGAGCTTGAACTTGAGAATCAAGATAATCAATGTTGGCATCAATCCCACTAATACACAAGCACAGAGTGTTTACCAAATTTTCATCTGTATAGTCTGGTTCGATACTTTGATCTAGGCCTATTGTAGCATTTTCCTAGCGCTGACCGGAAGGAACACCCTCGTAGTTCAGGTTTTTGTTTCTCCCCTCGCTCTTGTTGGCGAGAACCGAAAATATTTACTTTTTCGATCGCGATTTTAAAATGTTCCGCGGGCCGGATCAAAAGTTGGGGCGGGCCACATCCGGCCCGCGGGCCGGGCGTTGCCCATATATGCTCTAGAGTATAATAAAGTACTTCTTTAGCCCAGTGATAACTGTACAGATATTTAGGTAAAATGTCAATAGGTATAATTTGACGGTATTTACTTGGCTATCAAACATACACAAATACTTTATACACAGAAATGAATATCGATATGGTCCCGAATGGAATCATTTCAATAAAGGAACATAAATTACGTTACCTTAAAAGCAATGTCGTACTAGCTGTAAGGACATTCGAGAAAATACAGAGCCCCAATTCTCGTTGAAAGGCGCCGGATGACCCGCAATTATACATGTAAATAGAATAATTATCTAATTAGAAACTGAAAATAGAGGGGTGAAAACTGCGCATACAGACTGAGATACGATTTGGGACCGCAGAAATTCCATTGAAAATGTTTATGAAATCTTAACCATGATGAAATTAATAAGAACGTAGTTAAAAAACGCAATCTTGAATTATCTTCTAGTTGTTTATTGGAAATAAACATTTTAGAAGTCACTTGTATATTTTATTGTATTTATAAAATAAACCTGTCATTTTGACTGCAGATGTCCTGAAGTCATAAGAAAACTCTTTGTTCTATTGGAAAATTTTCTCAGCAGAGACTAAACAAATTAGAAGATACGTATACTTAAGAAATTCTTCACAAATAAGTACAAAAATATTACGTATATTTTTTCGTACAGTTGCCTGTTAATATGGTTGATCGACAATCATTTAAAAATACGTTTAGTTTAGCATTTTGAGAAGAAACGGAAGAAGTAGGGGTAGCGGTAATGGTAGAATGAAATAGGTGAATGGTTATTTATTGGTGGGGGATGGAGGCGCCGGTGTTCACTAGGTGAAAGAACAGAATTTTGCATTCCCAGCTCTACCCTGCTTAAGAGTAAAATTTTCTGAAAAGAAGTAAAACGAGACATGAGCTTAGAATAAAGATTCTACATTTACTTGAGCTATTTGCGCCTTTTTAAATTCCATTGGATTTAAGTCAGTTCACTATGTTTGTCAATTATAGACCGAAGTTCAAAGTGCCAAATCTCATCTATTTAGTAGACTTCGTTTCGGGTTCCAGGAAAAGTAAATTAAAATAGACGTAGCGGCAAAGGCAATCCTCTTAAAAGCGTCTTCAGTTTGCTAAACACGGCACTCCTGACTTGCGCTCTCTGCATGTGCGTCTCTTTGGAGCTGCTAACGGAAATAAAGAGAGGAAATGACAGCGAAACATGTCATAGCAGAGAAGTCTTTGGATGGGATTGATTCTCAGTTCTCCGAATGTCACATAGACAAAATTACATCCACAGACACATCATTTTTGACGTTTAGCAATGCAGGTTAAAATGATAATAATATAATAATAATTTATAATAACAATTTATAATAAGTTAATAAATATAATAAGTACAAAACGTAATAGCAATCAACTACCATAATAAATAATAAATATAATTATACTTTTTGTATATAAAAAAAGCTAAACTAAACTCCATGGTGCTACATCCTTGGAAGTATTTGGCCAACCACCCGACCGCTGCGGCATCTAGCAGAGGCAGATGGCAGGATCGGGGGCATGTGGTCAGCATGCCGACACCCACGGCCGCTAATGGTGGTTTTCTATGACCGGAGCCACTACTTCTCTATCAAGTAGCTCCTCAATTTGAATCACGAGACTGAGTGCATCCCTACCAGACCTCCCTACCTCAGAAAAATCCGAGAAGGTACCGGGGATCGAACCCGGGCCAACGGATCTGTAGTCAGCGACGCTAACCACAAGACTACGCCGGCGGTCTTTCTGTATTAAAACAATAGACAAATTTATTTCAGATTTTCAAGAAAAAGAAAATGAATGTTTGAAATAATTTCTGTATATGCCTACTATGTCTATTGGTACCTCAGGCAGGCCTCCCATTGGTAGAGAGGATGTACAGTATTGTGTTCGACCATGACAAATTATGTCGAGTTTTCATCATTATAATATATTCTGAGGTTCACGGAATTCAAAAATGAAATTTTCGGAAGTTTGACTGTGTATATGTCTGTGTGTGTAACGTTGTGAACATCATTAGCTCAATAAAGGAAATTTATATAAAAGCGAAATTTTACATTTTATCTTCTGGGCATTTTTCTTGCCTCGCTTTACACGGAGAAAGTTTCATTTTTCGTTATTTTTGAGATAACGGCTCTGACAATTTTGTTCGAAATTTATACGTTAATAGACTAAAATCAATCTATATTTGTGTTCGATCCTGAAATTCGAGTTTCCAGCAGTAATACAAGTTTTGAAGTTTCGTGATAAATCGCGACTTTCTATAAGCGCCATGTTCTCTTTTACGATCGAAAATCCGCCAATCCGAAGTTTGTCTTACTGTATTATTTTTCCCAGCTCAGAGGCCGATCCACAACTTTGGGAGGGGGCGACTTAAAGGATAGTTTGCAACTACTAGGGTATGGAGTATACTAAAAAAGGGAGTCCTCCTCGAGAAATCTTTTAAAAAATGAAGTGCAAAAAGTTGAGATTTTAAGTCATCTGGTTAATTATTTAAAATTTCTCAGCAGACTAAAACTCGTCTTGTCTAGAGTTTTAGTTCTTTTTGATACATTTGCCGGTATCAAGTACTACATAAATATTTAAATAATCAAATATCAAACTTTTTAATTTTAACTTTAAGTAACTGCTGATTTGAAATAGTTCACAAGAAATCAATAATTCATAATAATTTATTAAAGATAAAAAACTCGAACAACTGCTGTCTTATGGGTTTTCACGGCTAGTCTACGCATTTGACTCGAGGCGTCTATTCAACTTATCTTTTACAATCCTCAGGTTGAAATAGGGCTTTTATTTTTATTTCATATTTTATTGAATTTGAATGTTACTTTAATAGGTAATACAATATTTTCTAAGAATAAAATAGTTAAATCAACGTAAAAGAAAAATCAAGGAGGACACGGCCCCTATGGCCCTCCCCCTGGATCAGCCACTGCCGCAGTTATGGTTGAAATAGCTAATTATGTATCAAGTATGAAAACTAACGAAAGAGCGGACGAATCTAGTATAGCGGCCGAGGCGTAAGCCGAGGCCGAAACACTGGATGAGTCCGATAAAGTTTTTGCGTACTTGGTGCATACAATATTTTTTAGTATAAGCTCTCTAAATGTTATGCTATGAAATAAAAATATCATATATATAATTATAATGAAAAGTATAGTCAGTCATTTGTTAACGTCAAATTCTCACAGCCAGAATCGCAGAACAAGAATGAACCGTACGTACTAATACTAAATGCGGTATAGATGCATAATATATGAGTCGCTTGTTTGCAAGCAATAATGCATACGAACTATTATTTATGAAAAGCTTGTGAAAATACGGGGTGTTAAAAATTACGTTTACAACGTTTCAGGGATGATAGAGGAGGTAAAAACAAACATTTTATTTATGTGACAAAACTTTGGCATATGAGCCATTTATTGTGTAGGCCTACATAAGTGTTAATTGCAACATTCGAATTTTGTTCGTATTATCCAGAAGGAACGAGGTCAATTGTTGTTTTAGAGATGGTGTTCAAACTGCCGTTCATTGAAGGCATTGCACAACTGGTATCTTCGTACTATGAACTGTCTGCAACTCTCAAAAAGGCCAACATTATCTCAAATAACATGTGCAGCTTCAACAATGGGAGCAACTAATTTTTCTGCCGTATCGATCGGTGTCTCATACACAAGACGTTTCATGTCTCCCCACAAAAAGAAATCCAGTGGTGATCGAGGTAGCCACAACGGTACCGCCCCACCCCTGCCGATCCAACGATTGGGGAATGTAGCATTTAGATGGTTCTGATACGACGATCAAAGCAGTACAAACAAAACTAATCGGTGCGTGTTGTGACGGCAGTTAAGCCATCTACCCTTAAGTCCATCTAGCGGCAAAACGGAGCATATGCCAAAGTTTTGTCACAGAAAGGAAATGTTTGTTTTACCTCCTCTATCATCCCTGAAACGTTGTAAACGTAATTTTTTAACACCCTGTATAAGTGATAATCCCTAGGAAATTTCAATCCAAGCCAGTAACATTGAATTGGAGCTGCAGCCAGTAAAATATCGGCAGCAGTAGACTATGAGGAGGTATATATTATTGCAATTAAATGCTGGTGCATCCATGGTAAGCAATGTTTCTCTTGTAAAACAAGATGTGAAAAGTTGTTGGCTTATATTTGTTGTTATATGATAAAATAGGCTACCATGATTTGTGAAAAACTCTGGTAAAGTTTCTGATTATCATAGAGAAACATCTTGGCATACATTTGTTGTTATATGACCAAATATATGCTTAAATCCATGTTAAAGTTGGTGTGACTGGTCAATGTCA
This sequence comes from Ectobius pallidus, assembly GCA_964059195.1. Lineage (NCBI taxonomy): Eukaryota > Metazoa > Arthropoda > Insecta > Blattodea > Ectobiidae > Ectobius > Ectobius pallidus. Next base: position 117,048,277 of record CAXKWD010000004.1, on the reverse strand, counting down.
TCTGGATTTTGTTTATAGAATACCATGACGACTTTAGCGTCCTAAGTTAAATGCAGTTTTATGCAATTTTAGTGGCCTAGGTTGCTAAAATGCAGTATTTCTGCGTGTTACCACTCCGACAAGCAGCTGTTATTGCAAATAGTGGAAAAGAAAATATTGTATTCCTAATGTGGTGATAGTAACTATGGTTTAATAGAAAGTACCCTACGTACAAGTTAGATGAAGTTAGGATTAATTCCAGATCACAGAATCAAACCAGAAATAACAATGAATTGAACATAATAGAACGCCACAGTTCAATGCCAGGAAGTAGTATCACAAAGGACTTAAAGCGAGCACTCAAGAAATGTTTTAAGTTGACGGAAATCTATCAGCTATTATGGGAAAGCTAGATCACTGCTGTTTTATTTATAGAAGTCAGTTAAATCGAGACTGGCTATTTTCTGATTACCGGTGCTTTAGTGAATGTCACATTGTGTCTTAAATCTACGTCACAGTCACAATATAATAATGATTGATAACACTGAAGCTGATTGTCTGCGGAAGTTGACTGGAATTTTAAAAGAGGGAAGTACATTCACTTGACAAGAGACTCCGACTTCATGCTTTAAAAATGGGCTAGAATGAAAAATGCTGACGATTTCATACTGAGAACTCAAATCATTATTGTTCCTCTTATATCTAGCACTAGGGCATAATTATTTCGCCACATTCCATTGCCAAAGGTTTTAAAAGTATTTTTCCTTTATTGATTATATTGTCTTTGTTTCAATTACTAATCTCATATTTTTACATGTGACTTATTTATTCATAAACCAAGAGATAGAGTCCAAAATTATTATAAGATCGGGATGTAGGAATAACTTACTATTATAAATAAGCCTACATGTATCGTATACTCGTAAATATAGACATTTATTAATAACTACCAGGTGCCAGCGATTATTTACTCAACTGCTAGATGTTTTACTTAAATAATTTATTTAACAGAAAAATAATTAGAACATATTAACACTGGCATTGCTTTTATATAAATTGCACAATTACATAGTTTTATTCTTAATTATATTGTTTTACGCAGTAGACATAAATAATTAAACGAATTAAATTAATCTTATGCTGCCCTATGGGCATACAGATTCCGAAAAGAAACGATTAAAACAAACTGCAGATTAATGAACTTTACACAAATCATGCATAAGCAATTAAAACTATTGATAACAATTCCGGGGTGCGCAGGCAAAGAGAGTTAAGTCCAGTTTCTGAGAATTAGAGTGTCTTAACACACTACACCAGCCCAACATAGCTTTAGAGATGGATAAACCCATGAGGCACACATCCATACCTACCGTACAATTTTGAATATGACTTACCGGAATTAACACAAATGTAGAGAACATTTTTATCTATAACTCTATGGACATATCTCAATTTTTTAGGATGGTGGACTTACCTCTCTTTTCCGCGCTCCCCGGAATTACTAAAAAGCTAGAAACCCGGCTTCCAGGTGCATCTCACGATTAAAGTGCGCCGGTGAAAAAAGACCTCAGATTAGAGTTCCCCCCCCAAAAAACCCGCATAGTAAGTTTCATACAAATCATTCAATGTTTTCGCATTTACGCGTGCTTTCATGATCCCTTTCTGTCCACCTATTTAAAAGAAATATTATCTATGCGTGTCTTGATGTTAGGGCCTATACACAAATTAATCAAGTTTGGCAACCGAGCAGAGCCATTTTCAATTAATTTCACAATTGAATACGGTCTTGTGATTAGGTGGCGTTGGACGTACACGGAAACACGAGTTCAAATATTATAATTCCTTCATAGCAACCAAATGGTTATATTATGATGAATGGAGCAATGGTGGAATGACATATGGGAGGGGAAACAGGAGCAACCCGAGAAAATCTGCCCCGATCTCTTTTGTCCACCACAAATTCCATATGGATCCACCGAGATTCGATCCCAGGGTCCCAGCCGTGGAAGGCGAGCGGTCTAACCACTCACATTGACCTTTATTAGAGATGGGATGAAAACATATGGTCAAGTTACCGAAAACGTGAATCTAGTGTATTTCTTTCGCTCAAAATACAGGCAAAAAATACTTCATCTGTGTTCGGAAGAAAGATAACCAAATTAATCTTCCAATTCACGAAATGTGTAAGCAGTATTGGTTTGAAACATTTTACGAGAGTCATGGACGTGCTTTTTTTTTGGGGGGGGGGAGTTTATAAGCAATGCTAATGAGTCTGATGGTTGGCATATGAGGAAAATAGTTTCATGGAAAGTGAAATGAACTTAACCTGCCACATTTTCCGTATTTATTGGATATATCTGAACTCAACCGTGACTAGGTCTCTGGATGTAATTAACCACCCGGAAAATTAATTATTTGAATATTTGCTCATAAAAATGTAGGCGTTCTGTTATAATTTATGCTATTTTGAATCGTAAACATTATCAGAAATTCTCCGTCTAGGTAAACTATCGTTTTACGGGATGAGCCACTGCCTTCTTGATTTGACTGAAAAACTGTTATCGGGTCTACGCATAAGAGGTGAAGGCGTACATAAAGCTCTCTTTATGTTCACGGTTTTTACCTTCTCTATCCTCTCCAATTGCTTTTCAGGTTATGTCCAGATGTTCCCAACACCATAGGCTATGATTGATATTACTTTAAGCTGAAAGATCCTTAATTTGTGATGAGTCTGTGAAGTTCATTACATCAGTTGTTGATAGGACTACCGATCTAGAGATCACTGACGTTGTCAGATTTAACAGCACGGCTTGTAAAAATAAAAAAGGCAGTAGCTGAGCCCGTTATGGTAAAAATTTAGGTGGTAGTACGTTATACAGATTATGGAGGATATCACCAGATGCCATATCGTTCTCATTCCTTTCGCACAAATTAATAATTATTATCCTTTTCATTCATTTTAGCCACTACAAATACTGCTATTTCTACTATTACTATTTATCGCGTACCTATTAATCATTTACAGTTCACAATAACAATCTGGTCCATAAACCAGATGGTTTGTACAATGCACAATCGTAAGCCAGCACAATATATGATATCGTTTACATCACTTACGAACAACATTTCTCCCCATTCATTCAAGTATGCAATTCCGTTATCATAGCGAAGGATTTTTCCAGATTAAGTTTATTTTTTATTTGCCTATTCTATAATTTGAAGAGAGATATTATAAATAACTTTCTATCCGACTAGATCACGATTTAGTATTTTCAGCAAATGTAGAAGCTATGTTCATTTGTTTTCATATGCCATTTGTAGCAAAATTTTGCCAACCAATAGAGCCTGAATTCCACCGGTACGAAATTATTAAAAGTTTTTTGATTATTATTATAAGCACAAGCGAACTGAAATTATTTTCCTTTAAAAATTGACGATTCAAAATAGCATAAAACGTCGCATACTGTTCGACCGTTATAAGAACTAAACAAGCTCACACGAGTAATGAAACCTCACTTATAAGCTTAGGCCTAATCATACTATTGGCAATAATAACAACTGTATGCATACTCATAGTACAAAATTATATAATACCAGAACAATAATAATTAAAACGTACTGAACATTTATGGTTCATCCATATTGTGTACTTACTCAGTCCACATAAAGAAAGAATTGAAGAATACGAGTCAGTGAATTCCACTCACCTGAAAAAGAAAGAAAACCACAGATTATAGATTTTACATAACATCCTCTAAATAATTTCAGCAAAGTTAAATTTATTATGGTATTTTTAAGCCAAGTATTATGAGTATAGAATATCTTTTAAAAAGTATACAATAGTATTGTTTAGGGATGGATTTGAACGTGAGACCTCTAGAACACTAGACACGCACGTTACCCTGGCAAGTATTGCCATGGCCAAGAAAGCATTTATGAAGAAGAGAACACTGCTAACAAGTAGTTTGAACCTGGAGCTACGTAAAAACCTTTTGAAGTGTAAAATTTGGAGTATTGCTTTGTATGGATCACAGACGTGGACTTTGAGGAAAATAGAGAATAAATATTTGGAAAGTTTTCAAATGTGGTGCTGGAGACGGATAGAAAAGATAAAGTGGATGGACATGGTGACAAACGAAGAGGTTTTGAGTAGAGTGGGTGAGAAGGAGTCAATCGTATACACAATTCGTTGGAGGAAAGCAAACTGGATTGGGCACTGTCTATTGCATGACGTCATAGAAGGAAGGCTGGAAGGAACAACTAGACTCGGAAGAAGAATAATTCAGCTGTTGGACGATTTAAGGGAAAAGCGTAAGTATTGGATGCTGAAGGAGGAAGCAGAGGATAGAAAGCTATGGAAAACAAAATTCGCGTACCAAGTCTGAAAACCTGCCGAAAGGCAGAATACTTAGTAATGTCCATTAAATGAACTGTTGAAATTCTGAAGAGAAATATGAAATATTATGGCATAACAATTGGTTCATAAGTTATAAAATCACTCTCAATAAGTTCGTGCCTTATTTGCAATTCAGATTTCCTTAGCATCCATTCGAGTTGTGGACATAACTTGGCAAACAACAGAGATAGTAAGAAACAACTGGCAACTGTTTTTGAACTATTTGTAAGAGCAATTCGGTACGAATTCCCAATGAACAAATACCAAATATCCATTTCTTCTAATAGGATGAAACCTGAAGTGGTGTGCAGGGCTCACTTAGTAATCAAGATTATATATTAAAATATAATACGATAAGTAATATTTATCAGTCTTAATTTTCCACTTAGCCTAAGTCTGAATTATTATTATTATTAGTGTAATTAAGAATTCTTCATTTACCTTTCTTTTGTGTAATTCTTCCGTTGTATTGCCTAAAGAAAGTGAAGATTATAAATTTGTTTAGATAAAATAATATTAATAATAATCATCTTAATGCGTGAAGTAGATGAAAAAATACCTCTGTTTTGGACAAATATTTTAATTATAATAATAATAATAATAATAATAATAATATAAGGTAAACTCATATAACGAAGTGCCAGAATCCTTTTGTTTAATCAGTGATAATCGCAATTATAATATGCAGAAAATAAGTTATTTTTGTTATCGATTTCCGAGTTAAGCTCCATATTGAATCATTAAGCAGGGCTTACGGAAGGACAAAGGTATAGTTTGATAATCATATGTGAAGGAATATGTATGTAGTGTTGTCATAGTACCTGTATTGCAACTTTCAAAGCCATATATGAACACTGTAAAACAATAGGCTATGTTGTCTTGAGAACTGATTTGCATTTGAAAAATTCTTTCTAATATATTACCATAAAATAACATTAAAGTTGGCATTACTCCGGTACCGGTCAACCGATTTGGTCCAATATCAATAGGCTTCTTCCCATGGACGTTATAAACGCGTATGATAATTTTCATGAAAATTCGATAAAGCGTATTTGAGTTATCGCGCGTAGAGACACATGGACAGACAGACAGGCAGACATTTTCCCGTCCACCACACAATCTCAAAAAGTACCATTCTGGTATTTAATAATAACAGTAAAGGTACTAAACAACGAACATTACTACATACTTAATACAAATTTAATAGGTAATTAATTTTATTATACGATACATTCACAGTATTCATACTCATTTAGAAAATTTGAAGCGAAAAAAACTTCAAAATAGTCAAATATGACTATTTACATTATTATGTTATAATTTATGGTGAACATTGCCATTTATGGTAAAACGGTGGAACAGTTAGCATAAATATATTAAGAAAAACAATCGTCCAACAATACCGAAAAATAAGTTGAAGATATGTACTTCGGACACTAAACAAAGAGGAAAATCAAATTCGATGCGTTATATCCAATACTACCATCGAGTGTAGTAAAATCTCGAATTGTAGAATTTTAAGGATATAAGTAAAGGTGTTTTCAGCTCAAATTATGCATTGATTGCGACATTCTACAAGCTCTACAGATTTCAAAACACGCGAAATCAAGAAATGACCTTAAGAATTGGTATAGCATACCACCCCAGTAGCTTGCAAAATTTACACTCGTGCTCATTCTTCACAAGTCTCCCGAGATTTCTTCCAGTAAACCAGGTGGCATTGGCTTTATCTTGATTTACACTGAAAGGAACGACAAGAAATAAGATCCTACTGGATTTCTTCTTTCAATTTAAAAGTTACACTACTCTGTTTTGGGGCTACCACAATGACAGCAAGGCAGTAAATACCAAATGGCGTTCAGTTCAAGGAACATTTAAAGGAAAATTTATTACTTCACCTCCGTGCACTTTTATTAAGGAGATTTCCGAGAAAACAATTAGTTTGTGAAATAAGATAGAAACGATTACTGATTATTTACAATTTTAATAACAATATAAAACAAAATAAATTCTTTGTAGGCATAAACTTCGTAATTAAAAATAATTCTGAAAAGGAGGAAGACACCAAAGGTTCATATTTTCAAGTGTTGGAGTAATGTGTATCAATGAGTTCTGTCGTTTGTCATTTCAAACATAGTTCACGGCCGTGCCTGTGTTTCGAAGTTGTTACTCTTTAGAATTATTATATATTTTGGTGACTGCTTAAAATTATCTCGCCTGCGACATAATATTCTGACTTGGTTCCACACATCGTACATTGGAATTCTAATGTCAAAAGCATGTAAGTTAAAATCTGGGATTCTCCTCTACGAGTTAGGTAAACCCTAAAACCACACCATCCGCAAAGCTGACTTCGCGATCCCCGTCTGAAAATTCTCACTTCGGGCAACATTCCCGGTTCCCGATATTACTATTAAAAATAATCTTTGTTAAAATAAATAATAAATACAAACATTTAGGTGTAATCTATTTTTATCTACTGTATATTTATTTCTTATTTTATTGCAGGTAGGCCTATATTAAATACTTCATATTTTTAAATTTATTATTATTATTATTATTATTATTATTATTATTATTTTTATTTTTTTAATATATATTTTTAAAGACAATAGGTTGCATGTTGGAAGTTTTGTAAATTAGTTAACTCATACAGTTCACAAGGATTCTGCCTTAGGGGTTTGAAAAACTTGTCATCTGTCAATTCCTTATTTTTAGTGAGTTGAGGAAACGAACTAGGCGAGTTAAAAATTATTTCCACTAAATTTTCAATTTTTGACTCTTCCCGCAAAAGACTTTTCCATATGAAACCTTCCGTCCCTTGCAAACTACTAATTAAAAAAAAAAAAAAAAAATGAGCAAATATTGATTCTTCGTTCCACTACCGTAAATTGAAAGTTAATTGTCTGCATACGTTGTGAAGTGTAGAAGAAGTTAATATATATTTCAGTAGCAAAAGTACGAGAGAAGAGTAGCAGCTATTTTGGGAAATTTGATTTAAGGATTTTAAATTACAGTGGATCTGTTCCTAATGTTCATGACGATGACTATGCTCGTGTTGTAATTGGGCTGAATACACATCCTGGGAGGCCCTCCATGTCTTTATCTGGTCAAACAAGTATGTATGAGATCCAAAGGTAATCCCTATCCCGACAGGTCGAGGTCCAGAAAGCCAGGGAGGCGTGGGCCACATAAACGTCCCTACAATGGAAGAGGTTAAACTAAGGAAAAGAAAGAAAGAATAACAAAAAAAAGGCATAATAAATGCGTAGACTGCAACAATAACTGTTCATATGTTTATCATCTGCAAATAATTGCCGTCACAGTTACCTCTTACAATATTCTTCAACGAACCAGTAGCGTAAGTCGATTTCTGAGATCTCTAGTTAAAAAGAACGGATTAGATGTATTCTTCAGGCATAAAGAAGATGGAATTGAATTGCTGCTCTTGAGTTTTACAGATGTCTATTTAGTCACTCCATTAAATCCAATCTTGCACAAAACAAGCCATTTGGTGTGTCACGTAAACATTAATTGAGAAATACTGCGAAGGAAGTAGGTTTTTCTTGTTGTGCACAGCCACAAATTCAGCAAGCAGGTGTTCGATCTGAACACCACAACACACACACACCAAACATATCTTTTATACCACGCTAAACTGTTGTTTTTTATTTCCTCCTCAGGCTTTTAAAAGTTAAATAAACGAGGACACATCATTCACGGTTAGCTCCGAATCATGTGGGAACCTGTACAAATGAAAAATCGTTGAACAGCGAGCAGCGCTTTCTTTCAATTCACGATTACAGTCGTTTCCTTTGTCACTAAATTAATTGTACTTTTCTTCAATTTTTGCAGGGTTTCATAATGCTATCAATAGAATAAAGGAAGACTATTATAAAGGCTACAGTAATTTAGGTATGGATATACGAAAAATTGGTTACATTTTTATATAAAGATTCTGAATGAATTGACTCCGATTTATATAATAATAGAATGTGAGGCTTCGCTCGCGTTTATTAATACAATCGTCGGATGTTTTTTTAATATCATTTAACAGCAAACTAATAAAAACAGCGTTTTTATTAACACTTACATGTAAATAATTCATATGCAGTTAAAACTATTAATAAAATCAGGTAAACCGACATAGCAAAGTGCCAGAAATTGTTTTTTAATCAGTGATAATTGCAATTATGATAGGCCTATGCAGAAAAGAAGTTATTTTTGTAATATACTTCAGAGTTAAGCTCCAGATCGATTCATTAAGCAGGGCTTACGGAAGAACAAACGTCTAAAGTTTGATAAGCATATGTGAAGGGATATGTATCATCTATTCATTTTGAGAATGCAAGTGCATACAAACATTGCAATACCTGTAATACATTTTTTTTTCTTTGGAACCCCCCTCGGTACGAGAATTTTCTCACTGAGAAGTGCAAGGTGCTTTGTTATTTATGTAGCCTAGTTTATCTTAAAAAAATGAATATTTCAGAAATCGTAGTATTTATACGCACGAGAAAAAGTTAAAGAAACATGACTTTAAATGTAACCAACACCTTCCGCAATATGAGCAGTTTTTCGATGATCAGTGCGACCAATTCACGCTAAATGAAAAGCATTAACAATTTTGAGAAGTTTAAGTGTTCATAAAAACAAGGAATAGAAAAGCCTAATAATTATGAGTTCCAAAATTGAAATATTTCTTTCTTACACCCACACAAATGTATTTCTGGCCATTTTTCTGTGATATGGTAAACGACTTAGCGATTAATAAAAATAGATATAGGCCTAACTATTCACTAATAACAGCTGTTCTGAAGTTGAAAGGGGCACAATTTTTAAAAAGCGATCGAATTCGTATTAGGCTTACTAATAGAAATGAACCTTGTTACTACCATTATCATATAAATCTTAGTTTAGGCACAGAATCCGAATCTCAACGAAATATTTAGATTCATTTATATTATAAAACATTCAGCATTTGAAACAAAGAATCCCTTCTCGCAAAATTCAATTAATCATTACAGCCATTGTTCAGATCGTGTTCCATATCATATTATTAAAACGTAGAAACGCTCAACACATGAACATGGAAGTCCACCGTGTGTTTCTCAAACGAATAAATATTTACAATCCATTATTAAATTGATTAATTAAAACTTCCCAAGGTGTTACACGAATGATGAGTTTTGGAGGTCGTCAAATTGTGCCTGGGCGTCTCTTAGTCGTGATCCCGGTCTACACACGAGAACATATTATTAAACACCAAGAATAATTAATGCTTTTTTTTTATAAAGATTACTGCATTAGATACAACTAGGAAAATACTGATCCTTGATTATCTTGGGTTATATGTATTTTGAAGAGAAACAAAAGGCCTAACGTGGAGTCTTCTCCGGTAGTTAAAGACTTTTGGTTGAAACTTCACTATCGTACATAACTCCAGAATGGAAAGTGAATTACTGAACATTGAAACATGTCCGTAGAATTTGTTCTTGCCGTGAAATTTATCTTCTGAGAAAGATACCATCATCATCATCAGCTCTACGGTTTGGCCTTAAAAGACCGTTCCAACTTCAAGACTTGTCTGTGCAGACCACGTTTGCAGACCGTGTTTGCACAGGCCGTCTGCTCATCGGGTCTGCACGGTTCGTTTCGCATTTACACGCTCAATCTTTAACCAGACTTTCACACAATCTTGAGTTAACAGTGTGGTTGCAAACAGTTGGTCATGACCATACTAAATAAATTTGCTTAGATACGATTCAGAGACCAATGATGAAATTGGAACGCGACCGCAGAGAGAATATAATATGGTATACTGTATATACTATTTATATAGGTTATAGGTTTATTAATTAATAGTAATTTACCAACATGTAAATTCTAATAGCCCTAAAGTAATGATTTATAATATAATTCTAAATTAATCATTTAGCTTATTTATAATTCTACTTAGCGGCCCTTGTTAATTAATTATTTAACATTTATTAGAAGAAAATAGATGTATTCATTTACAAGATTTTGTACGGTTCTTTCTATTCTTTCGGTTGAACTTGTAAAAATGATAATATATAATAAAATCAGGTAAACTGATGTAACTAAGTGCCAGAATGCTTTTGTTTAATCAGTAAAAAATTAATTGCAATTATTATATGCAGAGCTTAAGTTATTTTTGTTATCGTTTTCCGAGTTAAGCTGCAGATCGATTCATTAAGCAGGACTTACGGAAGAATAAAGGTCTGAAGTTTGATACTTAACCTTAATTCAAACTCGTATACACTGATATAAGACATTCTTAAAATATGTCAACATTTCACAAAATACACAGGCGAAGAATACCACTTAATATAAGTAGGCCTAGTTATTTGAGAGTAATATATCATCTGTATATAACAGTATTCATACCGGTCAACCGATTTTATCCAATATCAATAGACGTCTTTCCATGGCCATTACAAATGCGTATACCAAGTTTCATGAAAATCCGATAAAGCGTATTTGAGTTACAGCGTCTTTAAAATAGACACTACATTGGGTTTTACTCCTGTACCGGTCAAAATTCTATATTCTCCACTGTCCAAATAGCTGGCAATGTTCGATACAACTATAAAATTCACGTCAATAAATGCCTGAATCTTGAGAAGAAGAATCACCTGGACATATAGATTGTGTTATTTGTCTGCGGCGATGTCTGTGTCGCTTTTACCCGTTCAGACATTGCACCGGTTTGTCAAGCTTCGCCAGATTTTGCACAGACCCAACTCAGACCGTACCGCAGACCAATTTGTTCAATTTACAGACCCAGTCGTTGCAGACAAACCGGTGTGAATATCTGTGCGTGTAAAGGGCCCTTAAAGGGCCGGACAGATAGCGACATTGGTGTTCTGCAGTCGCATGCTTCCTTCACTGCTCCGGGCGAGTAACGTCATCACCAACGTGACGTGTTTGATGACGTTTCACATTCAAACCCGGTGTAACCCTTGGCAGTTATACTGGATTAATTCGTAACACGGCTTATATAGAACTTGCGCGGTGATCAACCAAACAACCGTTCAACGCATATAAGCAACTTTTATAAGTAAGGCTGTATACATTTATACACATTTTAACATAAAATTGTTAATTTTAAAAGTAACAAATTTTAACAACATATATATTTAAACTTAAAGTTAATTATACATTCTTTGTAATATTTTTCATATAAGCCTCTATAAAATCCTACTCTTCATGGTAAATCTCAGTTCCTTTCGCTGTACATCCCGTCCTCCTATCTCGACAAATTCGATGAGCAGACACTTTTAAGTATCAAATGCACGTGAGAAGACTCCGCAAACGGGATTCTATGCCGAGAAATTCATCTATTCGCGAGTATACAGCGTTCGCTTACAACAGGGGTAACCAAACTCCGCGTTGATGAAATTGATAGTCTTCATTTTAATTTAAGAAAGATATCAACGAAGTTAGAACATCCGAAAATTAACTTAACATATTCTAATTTCTTCTTTTATAAGAAAAAGTATGTTCTAAACTAGCACATCTAAGATTAGACAAGTCATTTAGTAAAATGTAGTTAGCTCGATTGGATGGAATAGTTTGCCGTCGACACCAACTTAGGTTTCAATCACTAGTAAAATACTCTTTTAGTTAAGAACACTTTTCATACGTATATGGTTATTAAATAGAATCAGTTTGATAAAATATGACAATTCTACAATCCATTACGTCTTTTAAAAGTTAAATGTCTCACAGTGGTCCCAAAAATCGCCATAGGCTACTTGGAGGTTCAAAAGAGTTGTCAATTCCATTCCTTATGTTGGCAGTCGTACATCATAAACTCAGTAACCTCTGTCTGCGCATGAGCGCATTTGGCAAGGCAGCTCGAGAGTCCAACATGGTCATTATAATAAATCTAATTCTGTATTTACTATTATTGCACAAATATAACGTCTGTCTAAAAATAATATTGCCTACGAAACACGATGTAACGTGATTTTATTTTGTTCGCAGGATTGCTACACTCTCCATTACGGGCTTGTTTCGCAAACATAACTGCTCACAAAATAAAATATATTTTCTACATTTGAATCATAAATATTTCGTAGATTTTGTTTATTTATGGTTGTTGTAAGTTACAGGAGTAACTTTTCCACAAACTCAAGTTTGTAAGTCTCGCCTTGCCAACGAAACGGATTGCATGGCGGTCTAGGCCAAGACAATTGAAAGCCGAACTTCCGCAATGCATCCTCGTACTCTGTGTGGGAATGTGAAGCGAAAGACTATGGTTACTGGAGAAAAAATCAAGTGAGCGTTATCACATCTGATGTTTATGACGTGTTAATAACAGGAAGTAGGCATATTTCCATGACTAATATCTTTAAGGTTAAGTTTCACGGTAAAAGTGGATTAACGCAATAAAACCTATCTTTTATTCTATTAAACATAAAACAAAGTAAAAGTCTCTCTATTACACACGGCTGAGGCAAAATGACACACGAATGTGGTAATGTGAGCGTTACGCACACGTCGGCCTCAACCAACTGCATCAAGGCGTACCATTCTCTTAACACAGTTTTGTGAAAATATGGTGATGTCACTTTTATAACTTCTGATAACATGCATTTGTTTAAATGTCAACTGAAGTCGTACTATGGGCTTTAATTAAATTATATATACAGTATGTATGTATGTAGGCTATATAGACACTAGCTGGTTGCTAGTCCTTCGTACGAGTAAAATCCAAGTCATAAAATTATTTTTTAGTACACGCTCTGTAAAACAGCTGCTTGTTGGACCAGCCTAGGCCGGTAAAGTAGTCATGGCAACTGAAAAATCCAGATGACAGTGACTAGTCATACCAACCTAACAGGGTTTGAAACAAAATACTTGACCATAAAACAACAAATATTGGCAACATTGTTTCTTTACGTTAATCAGAAACTTTACCATTTTTTTTTGCAAAACCCTTAAGAATATAACAACAAATATAGGCCTAAGCAAACATAGATATATTATTCATAAGAAACCCGCACTGCCATCTACATTTCGTATTGGTTCATAACATAGGATTCAGGCGGCTCTGAGAATATGGCGTCAACAAATGGCTGGCTATGCCTTTTATAATGAATGAATTATACCTATTTTTATTGATTTCATATAATTTACAGAACTTTTACTAAAAAATAACGGTAAAGCTTTTGAGTACTTGATAGGCTACATAAATAATTATTACCACATGTGTCGTTAACATTTGTGAAATAATAATAAAACAATGTTAGGTGGTATTCCAATGAATTAAGCACTGTGGAGGCAGCCAAGTTGGAGCGCTCAAACAACTGTTTCTGATTTTCTGATACAAGGCTGCCAACTTAAAGACACAGCTTTTCACCTAAAAAATATGCAATTTTTTTCAATCACCGTGAGAAATTTCCTATTTAAAAAAGGCGAGGTGAATTTTAAAATGTCAAATTAATATCAAACTAACTCTATAATTATTTTCAACTAAAAGAGTATTTTCCATGTGAAGCAATCATTGTTGGTTGGAGTGTTATAAATTTATACCAGACACTGGAAATTTTTCTCCTCTTAATTAATATCATCTACCGTTAAACGTGTTTATTTTACCTTCAGCTGCTTGCACCGGGTTTAGCGGTACCGGTATATTACCCGGGAAATGACAAGAGGAAGTGACTATATCTAGTTTGTGATTTCTTTTCTATTTTTTATGTATTGAGCTTTTCGCGTTACAATTTAGGGGCAACAAAATCTAAAGAATGGACTTGTGTACTACATTTACAGCTTTTCTCTCCGTTGCGTGTGTATATACATACATACTCAGAGACTGTTCTTCCGGTGAATAGCTAGATGTCCGGGCGTCATGTCTTCAAGCATCCAATTCTAATCTCTATAGCCGAACTTGATCCATCTTATTTATTTATTTTCTTTGCATAGACGACATTGTTATAACTTTTCTAGGGTTTTTACGATGATTGCTAAAGCCTTTTATCTGACATTTTGTTTTATTTTTTGGAAAAGTCAAGTGCAATCAATTTGGCGATGGCCGGCTGTTCAATCATAGATTTAAACTATGTACAAGTTTAATTATTTTGCTGCCAACTTGACAGCAGTATATTCTATTCATCATTTTTCTCTAATTTATTGTTATAAGTTTAGATTTTAAGTTTCCATTACATCCTATATTCATTTACTTACAACATTATATTTAGCCTATCATGTTGGCTTTGGATATCTTTCTTTTGTCAGTTCCTGTTTCTGAAGTCAACTTGATTCATATTACTATTTAAATAAAATTCATTTTCTAGCTTGTAAGCCATTATTCCTATTCATTGTCTTTATTATTCATATTTGATTATTATTTTTTGTATCCAGTCTTCAGGATACGTTTCTTGAGCAGTTTATATGCATTTCATATAGCTCAATGACTTACTTCCTTCTTCACTACAACAATTCCATTATATACATGAAAGGATTCATGTGTTCTCTGGTGCTTCAGATTATTGAGATATAATTTGAACATCAACATTCATTCATTCTATTTGTAAGGATAACATATCCTACAGATTCTACACTTCTTCATCATATGCTTCAAGTAAGCAATACTACTAGTGCATCAAGAAATGTGCTTGTCTTTCATTCAATTTATGCCTGGCAAAATGGCGTTTCTGTGTTGTGTTTTGCTAATTGCTAAATATCTGGGACATCACGACACATTTTCTCATTCTTATAGCAGATAAAGATTCTGCTAATATCAATCTATACAAGGACATATACTTCACTTCAAGTAAGTAATCATTAGTATTACTAGAAGTGGCTTCAATTCTACATACATCTACGCATTAAACATCTATCGCATTGTTGTGATTTAGCTATCATTAAATAGCTTATACATCAGACTTAATATTCAGTTTTTCGTCTTGAAAACTATTTCTATAAGTGTCACACTTCACGGACACATATATATATTTATTCACAAATGTGATTTTATGTGACTTCAAGACTGAATCTTCAACTCCATTATTTACAAACTTTCATTCAATCTCATGCGTTAAGATGACTCACATATTACATCAAACATAAACACTACATACTTGAAGATTGTCAACCATTGTATGGATATATAAATGCTACAACAAGAAGACTTTCAGCTGAAGACCTACTATCTTCGTTTTCAACTCTTGTCAACCAAGTGAAAGTGTATTTGTTCGTGTGCTTAGATTATAATTAAATGTTATGTCTTATATTCGTTGGTTTCATTGAGTGATGTATGCTATAAAGCTTATTCATTTCATTTCCTCCATTATGGAGGTGGTCCTCCGCCAGAGATCTTATTAATTGTGGTTAGCACGGAAAGTGTTAAGCACAATTAAATTTACAATCTCGTGTAGGTTTTAGGGACTTCTTACAGTCCGCTATCACAAACATACGCCCCCTGATCCTACACCGGCAAAAAAATAGCAGTAACGTAAAAATCAGCAAGGAAGATACCAGTTGTTACCAAAAAAGCATTAAAACTGCCACCATCAAGAAATAGTGAAATATTTGAAACTGCTACAGTCCTAAGTTCTCTCTGGGTATAAAAATGTTTATGAAATTTTCGACCTTTATCACATTTAGTTCTTACGTGAAAGAGCAATATGTAGGCTATATCTATAATATACCGCAATGTTATATATAAAACATCCTATCACACGATTTGGTGTACATTTCACGTTTATTATTTCTTAATTAGCTCTTGTAAAGATATTATTATATGACATCATAAGTAATTACAGCTGCAATGCATAAGAGAGAAGATCCAAAAAGAAGTCACGAACTGAACAAGTTTTTACTTCAATTAGAAACTTTTGCAGAGAGACAGAACTAGGTCTTTAAAACACAACTACTTCTCTGAGTTCTAGTTAAGACAAATAATTAGGGTAAATTATTGCTCTTTCACTAATTCTTTTAAAGTTTCCTTCTCCATGTTTTGGAAATGTGTTGCTATTTGTGTAAAGTGCTTTATGAGCGTGATAGCATCCATATCGCGTGACGGAGTTTTAATTTACTTTGTCGGCGCAATGCGGTGACTTAACACGACGATATCACTGTATTACTTCAACGCTTTCTTTGCATTTCACCTTACATGCTCATATTAAACAAAAACAAGCAAAAGATATATATTCACTTGCTTCCATTAAGGAAGTCCATCGCATATATATATATACATGCCCAGACAATAACGTTGTTTCCTAATGTATTTCATTGTCCGTAACATATATAGGCCTATATATGTTACGGACAATGAAGTGCATTAGGAAATAACGTTATTGTCTGGGCATTTACATTACTACTGTTTATTTATTGCCAATAAATTGTCAATGGCCGGCAATGTACATAAAGACCAAAGAGCTTAGAGAAGTGGTTCCCAAACTTTTCAGTCCGCGGACCCCTTGAAAAAAATTAAAATTTCGCGGACACCCTCTGGGTTTAAAAAATAAAAAAAAAAACTAAATAAATACTTTGATTGAAATGTATTAAATTCAATAGACAAAATAACAATATCAATGGTAAGAAACAGAGTTTACTCCTTAATGTGAATAGTGAAGCTGCTTTAGAAGATATGTAATTTGATAAAATTATGGGATATCCTATTTCTTCTTAAACCGCCTGTGGACCCCCTGAAATACCATCGCGGACCCCACTTTGGTAATCACTGGCTTAAAGCATTCTCATATACTTCATATAAAATATACACATTATCGTACATTGTCCAGCCAATAACGTTAACGGCCAGTTGTAACTGGACAATGTTATTAAATATAGACAATAATCACATCATGTCTCAAATACACCGTTCATTTCCTTCCGTGTTAAAAAGGGCATTTTAATATTTGTTTTTAACAACACAAACTTCCATTGATGAAAAATCATTATACTGTAAATCGTACTTGTTTTCACAACATAAACTTCTATGACACTTTGAAATGCATAGAATGTTAAGTGCACGACACTTACACTTCTGCTTCTACATTTAGTTTTGCAGTAACACCTCTGATAACCCTGTGCTCCTGATTTAGGCCTACTGTTGGTTGAAACCGCTTCACTGATACTTATTTCTTAACCTTTAGCCGACTCCAAGGTATTCCGCAGCTCCACAAAATGTTCAATATAGAGATTTATTTCTGATTTGGTACATTTTTGCTTCAATATGCCTGAATGAATGTCTAAAACGATAAAACACTGTAAAAGTGGCATTCGTTACGACATTGACCAATGAGGCTTGGAAAGTGACGAAATTGCTCGGGAAATGTTGTTATTATGAACATGGCTCAGCTATCTTAGACGTTACTACTTAGGCTACTACCCGACAATGCAATGACGTTCAAGACCGGCCACTGACGACATTTCCTCAATCTAATTCATTGTCCGTAACATATATATAGTCTAATACGTCATGTTTTAGACTAACTCTCAAAGGTTAGATTCCCGGATGAAGGAATTTTCCCATGAAATTTCATCCACTGGTGGGTATCAACTTTACAAATAACAGCATTATGAAGCAGAGTTATAGGCTAATTAGAGACCGAATTTTTAGGTTCTTATAGCTAAGAATATATAAAAATATTACTGTGCTTACATTCTTCTTTTGTCTTGGTTAGGATCCAGGGTTCAATTAAGGAATAGTTATTTATAGGCTAGTTCACTTGTCCATCGAGTAAGCAATGTATGATTTAGCTATAGGCAGAGAGAGACTAATCTATAGGTGCCTAAATATCCAGGCTCTAATCATTATTTATATGCCACATAAGTGCATACGAGTACATATACTAAAATTGTCTAATTTCGGGATCAAACACAATACTTTCTCTACCTATATGAACAAAATACTGACTAAAACGTCTAAAATGCCCAAAAAAGATTCAAGGAAAACTTTTTCACAGTGATTTTTTCATTTCTGTATAATTTACAGTACAATTTAGTGGACTCAACCGTTCCCTTATTAACTATACTAATACGTAAGATCAAGTAATGGATGACTGTGGTTCGAAAACTATAACCTGTGATCGTATTAAACCTTGACAAACATTATAATACCCGTCTTTTTCAAGTGTACATACGTTACAAACCTTGGTTCCATAACAATAACAGCAGCGGACATATGACAAGCCACGTAGATTTTCTTCTTGCTATAGACCTTCCTGTCACAAGTTTAAGAAATAAAAGTAACAACATGCATTGCATTAAGCAACAAAGACAAAAATAAATATTACAATTCTTGTAATACTCACTAAGCCACAAACTTTCTTTCTTTTGTACAATTTCAAAATGATGAAACATGAATTATATTTCAAATAAACCTGTTTAAATATGTAAAAAACATTTCGAAGATAAAAATATGGACAGGAAAATGTGTCTCATTACAAAAGAACAAAATTTCAATGACTATTTAGCTCATTAATCAGTGACCAATCTAATAAATTAAGATTATGTGGAATTATTGCACCTACTTGTTTTCATGTAAATTCATAAGGACTAAACACTGAAACATTTTCATATCTGTATCTTGTTTGATATAAAACAATCACTGAACACTGAGTAGCTCTATAGATAAGCTTCATATGAGAAAAAGGAAGTGTGAACATAATATACAATTTTATGTATGGTGGAGCAGAATAAATCATGTATAATAATAAATAAATATATTATATTCAATCATAGTAACAACAATGGGTTGCATAATAGCAAAGCATTTAAAGCAAAAGATAAAACAATATCCTTCCTTGTTTTTGCCGAAAATAATTGCATTGATTAGAATCCATGTGGTACTGAAAATCAATAAACTGTCATGTCAGGGAGAGGAATATTTTTTCTTTCTTTCTTCTTCGTAGTTTTACCTCTCCCTTTTAGGATTTAAGCGACCCAAGCCGCCCGGGCCTTACAGGGCCGCGACCTGTCGGGAGAGGAATTACCTTTTGAATCACATACATGCTTTTTTGACTAGATAAGGACATGGAGGGCCTCCCCGGATGAGTGATCAGCCCAATGCCGGGGCCACCTCCGAGACAATACCAACATATAGGACGATACACAGCATTCACACACACACTCACTGAGAACAAGGCGAGGATGAGGATGAAGATGACAATGACGGCCAGATGACATCCGGGGACCACAAGGGCCTAAAGTTAGTTATCTGACATTTGTCTCACAGGTGAGGGAAAACCCCGGGAAAAACCTCATCTAAGTAACTTGTCCCGATTACGAATCGAACCCGGGCCCGCTGCGTGAGAGGATTGAACGCATCCCCTGAGCCACAGCGGTGGACGGAGAGGAATATAAAGAACATAATTTGGAAAGCGTAGAAGAAGGTAGGCCTAAGTTAAGTAGGTTGTTAATGATTCCGCCTTTTTGTTTGTTAAATATTCGCAATAAATATAAATCGACAGTTACAACATTGTATAGAGGGGATGCGTTCAATCCTCTCACGCAGCGGGCCCGGGTTCGATTCCTGGTCGGGACAAGTTACCTAGGTGAGGTTTTTTCCGGGGTTTTCCCTCACCTATGAGACAAATGTCAGGTAACTTTAGGCCCTTGTGGTCCCCGGATATCATCTGGCCGTCATTATCATCTTCATCCCCATCCTCGCCTTGTTCTGAGTGAGTGTGTGTGTGAATGGTGTGTATCGTCCTATGTGTTCGTGTTGTCTCGGAGGTGGCCCCGCGTTGGGCTGATCACTCATCCGGGGAGGCCCTCCATGTCCTTGTCTGGTCAAAAAAGTATGTATGTGATCCAAAGGTAATCCCTCTCCCGACAGGTTGCGGCCCTGTAAGGCCCGGGCGGCTTGGGTCGCTTAAATCCTAAAAAGGGAGAGGTTAAACTACGACCAAGAAAGAAAGAAAGACAACATTGTATGTAATTTTGTTAATAACAGTAAGACTTCAACATATATTTACGTTAGTAGGCCTGTAAGATTAACTTTGATAATTGTAAGCAGATAATCTCTTAAATTATATGAACACACATGAATAAAATGCCTATTACGGCAATGAAGCAATGTATATATCAACTAGCTTAAAAGACCCGGCGTCGCCCGGGTTTTGTATTTTGTAATTGGAAATTAACTTATGAAGGATTTTCAATTTTAAATTCTAGGTCCTTATATAGGCATTTATAATTTGAAATAGGAAGAACGACTTATTACACTCAAACTATTCCCTCAGAAAACGCTTGATATAGTTTTTTTTTATGGCTCATAGAGGATCTAGAATTTTGCATCCCATCGCTTGTACAGTGCACAGCAAGCCTGGTAGAGGTTTAAATAAGAAGAAACAGAAATTCCTGTAACATAAAATTGTAATATCGAGGCGGGAAATTTCCCACTCTTATGCTACCATAAAACCGTTTTGGGGATGAAATTAAACAGAAAGCATTATCACTTTCATACTTTTCTCTCCAAAAACCTGCGATATAATATAATAATATACACATTACCATACCTCGTTTTGTTTTCTCTATGTCCAGGGTAGAGAAAGTTATGTGATTCCATTATTTTAGTGGATTTCATTTTGTAATATTTATTTATAACATGAATTATTTTGATAACTTCTCTTATTTGTCAAAAGTGCATTTCATTTGTTTTTTTCCAAGCCCATCTGATACCATTTGGCAACAATATATTCTGTGATTTGGAATTGATAATTCTATGTAAAAAGGGATTAAGTATTTTCAAAAACATTTAATTTTTGGCATTTAGAATAAAAATTTTTCAAAATCCTTTCTTAGTGAGCACCTACATTATGAAACGAAGGTACTATCAAAATTCCAAGTCTCTACCTGTTATAGTTTAGGCTGTACGTTGATTCCTGTCAGTCAGGACAAAGCCTTTTATATATATAGAGAAGAAGATAAGAGAAGAGATGGCAGGATGTAACTCGTGCAATATTTCGTAATATATCGTAGGCGTATAGATAATTAATTGGGGAAAAAATCCGTCTTGTGAATTGCATTCAGTAGTTAATCTATATTAATAAAAGGAAGTGTCTGTCCTCCGTCTGTCTGTCTTCCGTCTGTCTGTCTGTCCGCGATGCCCAGCGAAATCTACTCAACGCAGAGATCTGAAATTTTATAAGTAGGCGGACTAAAGGGTCGGAATGTGCACCTCGAAGCCGGAATTTTAATTTTCGCCTCCGATCGTGAGTTATGAGTGAAAAACTGGCAGAAAACGTGCATTTTTTTGCGTTTTAGAAGTATCAGTTTCAGTAATAAATTTCAATATCAAATAACTTACAGATGGCTTTGGCTATTTTTGTCAACATACCTCATAGCCTACCTTGAAAATAAAAGCAACGCGATCGCTTGATTTTGTAAGTCTATCCTAGACGATTCATTTGTTTAGAATGTCAAGGCCCACAGACATATGACATTTTCAACCTACACGGAAGAAGGATAATCAACCCTAAATATGGTCAAACATTGTTCGATTTGAACGAAACTCACTATACAGGGGTTTTCTGGGCCAAGGAACTCGAATCTGAGGTCGCTTTTACCAGGGGACGCTACCTAATCGTGGAATGCACTCCACGTGATTTAGGTGTTAATAATTATAATTTGAAATAATTATCGCGGGGGAAGCCGCGGGCACATGCGGGCACATGCTGTTTGTCTGTCTGTCCACGATGCCCATCGAAATCTACTGAACGCAAAGATCTGAAAATTTAAAGATAGATGGACTGAAAGGTGGGCGAATGCACCTCGAAGCCGAATTTTTAATTTTAGCTTTCGTTCGCGAGTTATGAGTAAAAAACTGGCAGAAAACGTGATTTTAGCGCTGTCGAAGCATCAGATTTCAGTAATACATTTCAATGTCAAATCAATTGCAGTTGGCTTTGGCTATTTTTGTCATACCGTGGAAATAAAAGCATCGCGATCGCTTGAATGTTGTAAGCCCACGCTGGTCGATTCATTTGTTTAGAATGTCAAGGCCCGTAGACATATGAAATTTTCAACCTACACGGAAGAGGGATAATCAACATAGACCTAAATATGGTTAAACATCGTTCGATTTGGACGAAACTCACTATACAGGGATTTTCTGGGCCAAGGAACTCGAATCTGAGATAGCTTTTACCAGGCAACGATATCTAATCGTGGTATGTAATTCACGTGATTTAGGTGTTAACTATTATGCTCTTAATTTTTAATTCTTGAAATAATTATCGCGAGCGATCGCTTGATTTTGTAAGTCCATCCTGGACGATTCATTTGTTTAGAATATCAAGGCCCGAAGACATATGAAATTTTCAACCTACACGGAAGAGGGATAATCAATATAGGCCTAAATATGGTCAAACATTGTTCGATTTGGACGAAACTCACTGTACAGGGGTTTTCTGGGCCAAGGAACTCGAATCTGAGGTCGCTTTTACCAGGCGACGCTATCTAATCGTGGTATGTAGTCCACGTGATTTAGGTGTTAATAAATATAATGATTTAACTATTATGCTCTTAATTTTTAATTTTTGAAATAATTATCGCGGGCGAAGCCGCGGGCACATGCTAGTGAGGGAATAAGACGAAGAAAAAGTAGCCAGAAAAATTCAACATTACCCTCATGTTACTATAGTAATAAAAGGAAGTGTTTTTCTGTTTCTGTTTTTCTATTTGCTTGTCTGTCTGTGCGCGATGTCCAGCGAAATCTACAATGCACAGAGATCTGAAATTTTAAACATAGATAGACTGAAGGGTGGCCGAATCCACCTCGAAGCAGGATTTTGCGAGTTATGAGTGAAAAACTGGCAGAAAACGTGAATTTTTTCCATTATCGAATCATCAATTTTCGGTAATACAATTCAATTGTCAAATGAATTGAAGGCGTTTTTGCCTTTTTTTCGGTCATAACTTAGTAGATCAGTGAAGGCCAAGGTAATGGTTGGTTGGAAGCGATTTCAAAGAGTATATTTATTGCGATAATTTTAATAACACGAACATTACATTAAACTTTCAATGGTAATAAGGTGTTATATTACTTTAAGGCGTTTGTGTGTAAATTATAAACACTAGTGGCAGTGTTATAATTAATACTTTTACTGATTTGTGTCAGTTCAACACTAGTTCCATAGCCACCGGCATGGATGTCAACTCATATAGAGATTCCTCTGGAAATATACACGTGAGTTTAAACATGACTGATCAGTGCTTATCAATACAAGAAGACAGTTCTCAAATGGAAACTACAAATAATGATTATGAATTAAATAAGGCGAGTGAGACAACTCCTACTCAACATAACCTTCATGAGTTTCCCAACAATCAGTTTATTCATATAAAACAAATGACAGTTCAGGAATCGACGAAAATGGCAAGAATTAATCCTGTCAAACATTCTAAGTTGTTACTATCACAGAGTAGTAATGCAACCAAAACGGGTTTTAACACAAATGACATGCTTAATGTTGCTTCTACTTCACAAAGTAACAAGCGTCCCTGTTTTGACTCATCAGTGCAAAGTTCATTTGTACCTACTGTTCCTGTTCATAATAGATTTCAAGCATTAGCGAAACATGATGATATAAGGGAAGTAGATAATGTCCCTAAGGATAGTAAAGTAAAAATACCTCCCATTAGTTTGCATAATATTGCAAATTATCAACTCCTTATACAACACATCCACAATCATGTTAAATCTGAGTTTCACACTGAATTGAAAGGATCGGCAATAAAAGTTTACTCATCTACAACGGATGATTTTCGAGCTCTGACCTTGTATTTTGATTCCATCAAACAACAATATTTTACATACGAAAACCCTGCTGATAAGAAGTTTGGAGTGATTATAAGGAATTTGCCTTACTCATTAGATGAGCAAGAGATTAAAGATGCACTACAAGAACTGAATTACCCAGTACATAAAGTAACACGTCTCCTAGGGAGAAACAAGCAACCAACACCACTTTGCGCAGTAGAACTAGATGAAAATGATAAAGGTAAATCTATTTTAAATTTAATACGACTGCTCTATAGTGTAATTAAAGTTGAAATCAGAAGAAAATCGAAAGAAATATCGCAGTGTAGTCGTTGCCAAAACTATGGGCACACTAAAAACTATTGCCAGCTTCAACCTCGTTGTGTGAGGTGTTTGGAAGCTCACCATTTTTCTGAATGCCCCAAACCCAAAACAAATCCTCCGAAGTGTGTGAACTGCCACGAAGAACACCCTGCAAACTATAGAGCGTGTAGGCACTATTTACAACTAAAAGAAAGATTATCTCAGTCGCATAACAATTCTAGATTAGGGCAACAGCAGCCTACGGAGAGAACTTCTCGTGCTACTCCCACTTCTTCAGCTTATCTGCCTCAACAATCAACTTCTCAAGGAAATACTGAACAAAGACATCAGTAACAACCATCGTCTAGACCAGGCCTGTCCAACCAGCGGCCCTCGGGCCGCATGCGGCCCACTCTCACAGTTTTGTGGCCCGCGGATACTTCTAATACGACAACCAATCCCGGTTTTGGTTTGCAGCTTTCCTCAATGTTTGGAAGCACTTATCTATGTGAGAGTGCTTTCTCTTACATGAAATTCATAAATATATATATATAGGAACTGTCTCACTGATGATTCCTTTTTACACCTACTTAAGGCCGAGTACACCAATCTCAGTATTCAGAATACGGCGGTAAAGTTGCTTAGTTTACTCCGGTAAAGTCATACTTTCGTTGCACCGTGCTCGATTTCGACTTTCACCGAGGTAAGATGCTAACCGGCCGTGAAGGAGCTGTAAAGTGAGAAAACCGCTGTTTTCTTTCCAAGATGGAAATCAGCGTAATGTATCATATTTTCGATATCTAGGCCAAAATAATTGAATATAATGAATAATGAGAGACAGGTGGGATCTATTTGAAGAATGAACAATGGTACATATTATGTTTGCAAATACTATGCTGTAACATCGATTGAAATGACCTTCCTTTCTCACCTCAACCAAACCAGGTCCATTAGAAGTAGGCATAACCAACTCATTTTCACGACTGGTACAGTTTCTATGGTACTTGAATTCAAAGTTTGAATTCAGACGACATATATACCCAATATAATATTCCATTTTATCCTTATGGACATTTATTATTGAACAATAAGGCAACAAATAAATGAAATTGGGCCTATAGACGAGCCACCGTGACTGGCAGATTTGCAGAGAGAGAGAGAGAGCGAAACTAGCGGCCATGGAAGAAACCAACACAAAATTTATTAATGGGAATGGATTCGTAGCAGAGTAACCGCGATATATTCGAACGTTTGAAAACCGCAATATTGTAGCGATGGTGCACAGGTTTTCTTAGAATATCCCGATATTACTTTTACCCCGGTTACGAAACAGCTGAGAAAACCGGAGAATGGTGCACTCGGGCATAAGACTGGCAGTTACTCACATAGAAGTGGACATCCATACTTTATTGAAGGAGTCCGACATACTCAGTGCTCACATTAAGTTCTAATTTCGGCCTACTAGTAATGAATTCTATTTCAACAATTTGGTCTGCTGTACTTTACGGTTATAGTTATGTGAGTGAAACTTTTAGTGTTTGGCCCTCAGCATCAATTGTCGAAATATTTTGGCCCCCAGTACTTCTGAAGTTGGACAGGCCTGGTCTAGACAGTCGTCAGGTTTGCCACATCGCAGCTTTGCAGATGCGGTGAATAACTCTGTGTTTACTAATGAAAGTCAGCCCTCAATTCCTCCACCTTCAGATTCCACTGTTTAATCTTTTCTTGGTGATCTTTTAAACAGAATGATCCCTCACATTATCAGTTTAATAAATTCGCATCAGCCAACAATCCAGCAATTCGTTATCTCTCTTTTGTCATCTACATTCCAAAATGGCAGCACGTAAATCTGTTTCCATTCGTCAATTAACAGACGAACTAAGTGAACTAGAAGAAAGTGATAATCCTGTGTAAATAAGCCTATTATCTTAACTGTTAAATATCAGAAAACAGTATGTGCACAAACGCAACTTTTGTTATCAATTTGTGTTTTAGCTAGAGGAGCTGACTAAGGCGTACCTCAACAGGTTCTTATTTTGTGATGCTATAGAGTTTAACAATGGCCTGTATAGTGTTTACTGATCGATCAAAATATATATTAAAAAAAAAAAAAAGGTCATAACTTGGAAATAAAAGCATCGCGATCTTTTCAATATATCGCATGAAATTATCTATTTTTTCGATTCTGTGAGCTCACCCTGGGCGATTCGTTTGTTTATAGTGTCAAATACAATACGGATTTTTAGCTGTTTCGTTAATATTATTAATCGTTTAGTTTATGAATAATTCACGTGTAAGTGTTAATAAATATAATGTTTTAATTATTTTGCTCTTAATTTTTAATCTTCGAATTAATTATCGTGGGCGAAGGCCCGGGCACCTGCTTGTTAATTAATAAGAGTACGGAATATTTAGGGCTAAGAGCAGCTGGAAATCGTCGTCCCCACCGTAGTTACGCATAAAGTACTGTGAATGAGAATGTAAACGAAAGTATTGTCCCAGTAAAAAATAATAGGCCTATTAGCAGATGCCGGTAACACCGGCAGATGAGAATATCATAGTAATTGTTTAATTATGTTATCGAAATAATTGAATTAGGCTTAAACAGTTTCCTTGTAATAGGCTACATCTGTATTCCATATTGATGGCAGCTGCAAACTTATCCGAGGCCATGAGTATATAAAATCCTTTATTTCATATGTCAGGGAATCTTACAGGAGAACACCCTAAATGAATGGACCTTACTGTGACAAACAGTGCAAACGGACAATGTACAGTTGTTTTTTTAACAGTCAAAGATAGACAGACTAGACTCTAGGAATTAAATACATAGGAGTAGACATAATTAACAATCAACTTTCATAATGACGTAATCTATGACAAGACATGGAAAATTCAAATCGTATTTTCAAAACTTTGAATTTTGTAGCCCAAACGGTGTTTCAGGCTCTTACTTGCATCAGTACCGAACAGTTAACAATCTATTATTTGAGTGGCTAGTGGTCGAACGCCGGAGGTAATGTTTAGAACTCCATCTTGAGTTTTGAAAAATAGTTTCTAATTATCTCTAACACAAATATTTAAAAAACACGGTTCCAGAAATTTATCAGTGACATGTATAAGATTCTATAGAAAAAAGGAATGCATGCAATATTCAGTGTTAAGTTACTTATTATTTCTTGTTTTGACCTATAATAAAAGATTGCTGTATGTTTTTGTTAACTATAGCGTAACAAAAATCTGTAAAATAGAGACCTCCCTTCCGGGTAGGGTGATCGTAATATTTTGAACTGTAAACGGGACTATCTAAGCAAGTCAGTTTACCTATCCCCTAAAATATATTATTATTACTATTATTATAATTATAATTTTATTATTACTTTATTATTACTATTATTATAATTATAATTTTATTATTGCTTTATTATTATTACTTTCAAAGACAGGAAAATGTAATTGGTCTATAGGTTGTGACCCAAGCCTAATAATTAATACGCATTAAAATCTCGGTAAAGTGATGACATGATGCACTATATGTATGGACAGTACATTTTTTTAATTTTACAAAGAGTTGCACTGAACGTCACCACCATACTTGATCAAAATGATTGCAAAAAATAACATTTTGCGCAAAATAATGATCTTTTGTGAACAGCTTAAGTGGTCTACATAAAAAACCTCTGCAAACATAGGCTAAAAGTTAGTTTCCTATAGTTTCTTAGGTGCTATAATTATAAATTAAAACCTGAATGGACTGAATCCAACAATAAAATGCTCTTTAACTTTACTGAAAAATCACACTACAAATGACAAACAACACATTAATAATAAACCGAATAACAATAATAACAACAATAATAACAAAAAAGTGAAAATAACAATAATAATATAAATAGTAACACAAGAGCAGGTTAATTTAGACAAAACAAGTTGCCTTTTTTGCCATAATATGTTAGGCCTACAATGTTTCAAGTTACTTGTGAACGCATCAACAGTACATGACTAAAATTCATTCATTCATTCATTCATTTATTTATTGTCATTAAACAACAATATACAGTTGCAATAGACATTGTCAATATACATAAATATACTATACTAAAGTACATAGTGATCAATACAGATTAGAAATGTAAATCATTCAAGTCCGACCTTTCAAACTCCTCAATACTGTAAAAGCTTTTAGTTTTCAACCAAAGTTCTAAGACTGTTTTAAAATGACTAAAAGTTACATTACTGGCCTTTATTGGCAGCTTATTAAAAAGCTTTATTCCTAAGTAATTAAAACTCTGCTGTGTTTTACGTAACCTAACGAGCTTAGTATCAATCTTATCTTTAAACCTAGTGTTATAATCATGAAAGTCACTATGCATTTTAAGTTCATTAAAATGCTTTTTCACATGGAGGAGGCACTGTAATATGTACAAGGATGGTAGAGTTAGTATATTTAATTCAATAAAAAGATTCCTACACGAATCTCTATTGCCTATACCTTTTATAGTTCTAACCGCCTTCTTTTGCCATAAAAACACATTTTTTGCCCCCGGAGAGTTCCCCCAGAGCAAAAGACCATATAAAAGATGTGAATGGAAGAAGGCAAAATAGGCATTTATAATCAGTGTCGGGCCCGTACACAATTTAAGTTTCTTTAATAAAAATATAACTCTAGATAGTCGAACACAAACCTTGTTTGTATGTACATCCCAGTTTAGGGTAGAATCAAGGTCAATACCTAAAAGCTTCACTGATTTTTTCTCTATCCTAGACTTATTTAAACCAAAAATGATTTCTTCTGTTTTATCTTCGTTAACCACAAGTGCATTAGCTGAAAACCACATATAGGATCTTTCAATCATATAATTTTTTATTACTTCATTATGTTGTAGGTTCTTATTTGAAGTTAATAAGGTAGTGTCATCAGCGTAAAGAATACATCTATTTGGGACAAAACTAGGCAGATCATTTACAAAAACCGAAAACATAAAAGGGCCAAGGACCGAGCCCTGTGGCACCCCTGTTTTGATTTTTAGAGGTTCAGAGCATTTTCCTTCCAATTTAACATACTGGTATCTGTTTGTTAAGTACGACTCAATAAGCGACACGTCATTTCCTTGTTTACAATAAAATTTCAACTTTTCAATTAAAAGTTTGTGAGGTACTAGGTCAAAGGCTTTGCTTAGATCTAACAATACAGCTGAGGTTTCCTGTTTTGCTTCAAGGCCTTCTATTATGTAAGAGACTACACTCTCAACCGCGTCAACAGTAGACAGACCCTTTCTAAAGCCAAATTGAGAGTTTATAAGCAGATTATTTGTTATAAAATACTCTTCAAGTTGATTTTTAATTATGCATTCAATTATCTTAGAAAAAACCGGCACCAGTGAAATTGGACGATAGTTGCTCTTCTCAGACGAGTCACCTTTCTTATAAATAGGTACCGTTACACTTAACTTAAGGCAGGCAGGATATATACAGTCTTTCAGTAACCAGTTTATCAAATACACCAAAGGATATAACAATGAGGCTTTTAGTTTTCTGACAACGTAGTTAGATAAGCCATATGCATCTTCAGCTCTAGAGTTACTAAGGTTAGTTATTATCTTATTTACAACATCAATATTTACACTTTTCCACTTAAAATCAGATGCAGTCGAAGGATGTGCAATGTTAGCTGAATCTAGGATGTCTATTGGATCAGCGATTTCATCATATATTTGTTTAATTGCTGTATTAGTGCCTATATTTACAAAATAATCATTGAATTCATTTACAGAGACAGTGTTATTTACTTTTTTATTTTCTTTGGTTGATAATCTCCCTGTTTCAGAATTAATAATGTGCCAAGCAGCTTTGCACTTATTTTTTGCATTATTAATGTAATTTTCATTAGCTTGTTTTTTTGCTAGTCTAATTTGTACTCTATACATCTTTTTTAATTTCATATAGTGTTTTTTAAACAAATCATCTTTTTTTGATCTTTCATAACTTATAACAAGAAGCGTTCTGATGTTTTCTAATAGTGGAGTAAACCAATTTGTATTCATCGGATTTGATTTGTCCCTCTTATGGCTAGAAGTAAGCTTATAATTTATCTTTCTTTTTGGACAGCAAATGTCAAATTCATACTGTATGGTGTTAATAAATAACAAGAACGCTTCATCAACAGACCTACAAGCTAGAAACTCAGTCATCCAGTTAATATTATTTAACTTGACCCTAAAATTATTTAGAGTAGACTCATTTATTAATCTATAAAATTTTGTTTCTTTATTAGGCCCGTATTGTGTGTTATGTGCCATATTTGGCTTTTCTTTGATGTTGATTGTTAAACTTAATCCTGAGTGGTCAGAAAGATGTGGCTGAACAATTTTACTTTCTACATCCTTAGTATGATAATTAGTTATAAAATTATCAAGACAGGAGTTTTTTCTAGTTGGTTGGAAATTAAGACAATAACAGTCACACGACCTCAGCATATCTAAAAAATTCTTAGTTCTAATGTCATCATTTCTCGGATCAATATTTAAATCTCCTGAAATAATAATTTTTATATGCTTATATTTATTTATCCCATTTATAAAATTTAAACAATCTTCAAGCCGTTCTGTTAATAGAACAATGTCTGAGTCAGGAGTACGATAAAGCGTTATGATACCAAGATTCAGTAGAGGAAAGACCAATCCAGCAACCTCAAAATGTTTCTCTTCACAAAATTGTTTAAGGTTAATGCATTCATATGAGCCATATATAAAATCCTCTCTCACATATATAGCTACCCCACCATTGCCAAAGAGGGATCTAGTGAAACTGGTAGCCAAATTGTACTCATTCGGTATATATAGACTTAATTCAGCTTCGGAACACCAATGTTCATTTAATAAGACTATATCATATTTATTCTCATTAATGTATACTTCCAGAGCATTTAGTTTATTTTTAAGAGATTGAATGTTTAAATGTAATATGGTAATAAATTCATTCATCAGTCTACCTATCTCAGTAGCTCCAGGCAAAAAGGTGGGTCTAGTTAGTTTTTTGATCCTAGTGGGATTGGATCTTTCCCCTTTATTAGTCTGAAGTGTATTTCACTCAGAATTTGATCACAAACATAATTCATAATAAATAAAACCCGGATTGCTGAATTCATAATTGGTTTGCCCAGTCTTAGGAGATTAGTTATTACTGATATTAGGCTGTTGTTAGGCTTCTTGAATTATTACGTGTAGCTGCGGAGAAATTGATGTGTACGGGAAATGAAAACCGTTTTAGGCAAGTTATCATTGCATGATATTAGCATCAGGGAATTAAATTCCTGGCTTTGATACAGAACCTCATGAGGATGGGGATAATAGAATTTGACGTTCGCTTATTCATAGCATCCGAACAACGTTGCTACGTCATATTAGGAAATAAAATATCCAATTCTGGTGTTGCTTTGGTTTATTAAGGTGGTAATGGAGTACTGAGTCCTATGAATAGAATAGAACATAGTAGGCTTGATTTACGTTCTAGCGCAGCGACGGGCAATAATCACCAAAGTAATCCACAATAGCCTACAACTTTTCATCCCCTCCTTCTTAAGGTATGAGTTTCCTACTGTACTATGTTCACCACCAATTAAGCAAATAAAGCAGCGACGGCCATAATTTAGGTCTAAACAATCGTGCTTTAGCCTAGAATATTTTTAGAGAAGGATACGAATATATTTGTCCCTTTCACGTGTATTTCGAAGCAATATCAAAATTAATTAATCGACATCTTAAACATGAACGGAAAATTATATTACTAGATTATATATTAAATAGGCCCGGGCGGCTTGGGTCGCTTAAATCCTAAAAGGGAGAGATTAAACTACGATAAAGAAAGAAAGAAAGATATTAAATATAATCAAGTATTAATAATTACCAATCGAATGAAGACTTGCGATTCATAATTTCAGCATTATATCCACCCAGGAAATTACGAGTTCTCCAAACAGATGATCCATCACTAACAAGTTTGTTAAATTATGTTAATAAGAAAGACTATTTAAATATCTTGGTTTCATCTCTGATAAAATTACTCCGTACTTGATTTTAATATGCTTGGAATTGTGAAAATAGAAATTTATATGCCGGTGTGTGTGTGTGTGTATGTATATATATAAGGAGGGGTACGCCGTAGTGTAGTGGACGAGGATGCGCTACAAACCGGAAGGTCGCGGATTCGATCTCCGATAGGTCACTGGGATTTTTCAATTGGTCTAATCCTACTGGTGGCATTATGTCTCTGGGATCGACTCAGCCTCTAACAGATATGAGTACCAGTAGCAATCTCCTGGGGGCAAAGGCTGCCGGTGCGTAAGGTTGACAACCTTACCGCCTTCATGTGCCGAATGTCAAACTCTTGGAGCCTCAACCTCCTGAAAACCTTAAAGCCTCCAAAGCCTATATAGGGAACTTTTCACTTCTAAATACTGAAGGAGGTTGACTTTTTTAAACAAAGGTTAATTAAACTCATAGTTAAATATAAACATTTTACCACATACTTTTCTGAAATATATTTCAGAGTTCCATGTATTTATATATTTACTAGCAGGTGCCCGCGATTATTTACGCAATTGTAAGATGGTTTATTTAAATAATTTATTTAACAGAAAAATAATTAAAACGTTATATTTATTAAAACTGACATCCATTTAACACAAATTGCTTTCGTTTAACAGGAAAATAATTAAAACCTTATTTTTATTAATGACATATTTTTTACACAAATTGCAGGAATTATAAAACTTTATTCTTAATTATATTCTTTTACGTAATAAATATAAATAATTAAATGAACAAACCAATCTCATGCTGCCATATGGGCATATAGATTCGAAAATAAATTATTAAAATGAACTACAGATTCATGAACTTGACCCAAATCATGCATAAGCAATTTCATTACGACATAATTTAATGCGCTAAAACCCGGCTTCGAGGTGCATTTCACGATTAAATGCACCGTTTATTCGCAAGGATCTGTAGGCTACACACAGACAGACAGAAGTCATTCCGAAAATACTCTGCTCGGTTTCTACGCATCGTGAAACATGTATTGTAGGTGTTATCTTGATTTCGATTTTTTACATGATCACAAGGCCTGTAATTTCTCTATGCCACTTACAAGATGAGATATATTAAAACTGGAGATAACAGTTGAATTTTATTTAATAAATTGGTGAAATAGAAATATTATTTAAGAGTAGTCACTAAAAAATATACTACTACTACTACTACTACTAATCCGTGGCGCTACATCCCTGGAGGGACTTGGCCTACCACCCGACCGCCGCGTCATCTCCCGTAGGCAGATGGCAGGATTGGGTGGCATGTGGTCAGCATGCCGACACCCACGGCCGTTAATGGTGGTTTTCTTGGCCGGCACTAAAGAATATACTGGTTTTAAATTTTCTCGCAAGCCTTACAGTACGTAGGACTACTTTTGTGAGTACCGATACATATTATTTGTAATGCGAAATGCCACGATGTCACCTATACAGTCGTACAGCCTGAGATCTCTAGAAACAAGACTTGATTTCAATGTTCGCAATAGTATAATAAATATTTAACTAATCTGCACAAATGTGTAACTCCCAAGATTAACATGCATACAGCTAATCATTGTATTTTATCATTGATGACCTTGATAAAGTCTGGTTAAAAGCAGTACTAGGCCTATTAATTACGTGATTTCCCTGGAATCCTGCCATGAATCCTCATATAACTACAATTATGAAAAGAGCTTCATGGAGTTCATAAAATGTCATAAGACAAAATGCACGAACTACTCAAACCTCATTTATCTCTCCTTAAAATACGAGTTTGTCTCGAAACGCACGCCTAGAAAGACATTTTATACAAACTTCAGTAGAGGGCAACAGAGCTTCAAGTATTCCTAACAAAAGGGAGCGTACATGATAAACGATGTCAATCAATAGAAAGTATTTTCATTAAGTAGAACCTGCATTCCCCACAAGAATTTGAACAGATCTTAACTGCAGTCTTGAAAAAGCAAGTCTATAGACTTCCACCACAGAGTGACTACGCTAACATAGGGATTTTGCAGAGCCCTAGGGATAGTAGAAATGTTCCTCACGAATTATTCTCTAAAAAAGGTAAATCAATTCTGGACTTATTAAAGACATTTTTAGTCCTAGAGTCCTTAGGTTGTTAACTTTTTCAGAGGAGAATTTATATTATTATTATTATTAAAAGGAATTATTATTATTATTATTATTATTATAATTATAAGGAATCATGAAGTAAAATCATCAGCAGGCTCTAAGTTAAAAAATTAAGGGGAATGTATGGTTTTCATGAATAATAATCGTAATACAAGGATACAAATCCTCACATCTATCAACTCTTATACAATTCAACGACCCTCAATAGCGTGCTCACTCGCTCCCTCACTTCGTGAGACATCGGGAATACTCGGCGATGTTCGTCTCTCGCAGTGTAAACATTCACGAAGAATACAAAATTAGGAAAACCGTTTCTTTATTATATAAGGCCTAAGTGAAATGAACATAATGAACAAATATTCTAATTTTATTTTTACTTACAATTTTCATAGCTCTGAATCACAAACATTTTTAATAAACTGCCAGTGTAAATTTCTTAAAAATCCTGGAGTCAATTAATAATGGGGCACCAGCTGTAATATATTGATAGTTTAACCGTGGATGTATCGCGGACAGTAAAAAATCCAAACAAACCACTCCTTCCCTTGAAAAATTATATAATTTCTGAAAATTACACTGAATTTATTAAATCAAATTCACATCATATTCATCTGTAAACAAACAGTCGAGTAATGATACGTATTATCAGTGATCACAAATAGTTTGGAACTGCTTAAAACTTACGATATAAGTAATTTCTGAAATCTACGGAAAACACATCAGAACAGGGGAAGTTACTTGACTATCCTGATGCAGTATTCACAAAAAAATGTAGTATATGATGAGATATTTTAAATAAAAATTTATGAAGCTTCGCTGACTTTTGTAAATGTATTGTCAGTGCCTTCAGGATTCTAGACCTGTAAGTTTCGTCTTTAAGCATCATTTTAACCAAGGCAAAGCCACGGGCTATTTTCTAGTTTTACACAAATCATAACTCTATTAGCCTTATATTTCTGCTTTGATACAATTTTTGAGGTAACGAATGTATTAGTCAGTAGCAGTAAAAATGTTAATATTACGGTTCTGAGTATGTGTGCAGTTCTTCATTCACACACACACAAATAATGCTCCAGAAAGGAAGATTGTAGATTTCTTAGAAATTGTACAACAGATTTAAAACGTAAATTCCTTAATTTTAAGATCTTTTATGTTACGGATTCATAAGATTCCTGCTAATATAACGTCTTCTTATGTCATGTCACTGAATTTTGTAAATCGCTCTGAGCATGAAGTAGGCTTACGTTCATGCAACATTCTAAGTGAATAATGCGCAAGTGAATTCGGGAAAACCATTTAGTTGGTAAATTACAACTACATTCCTTAGTGGCGAAATACGGGTTTCGTCCCTGGAGAATAAAATAATAATAATGCTTGAGATACCGTTCAGAGACGAACTAGTACAAACAGGCGAGGATTTGATTGGATTATGTACAGATAGGGGGAAAAAGCGGACCGGCTCTTGTAGCTGATAATAATATTGATTTGTGTTAGTATATTATAATGATATTAATAATTAATATATTCAGTTATAAAACAATACGATTAGAAACCATATTCTGGGTTTCGAAATGTGCTAAGTCAACAGTCCACACTAGAACAAATTTCAATATATTCCCTGCTATCCTGTGAATGCCGCTAGGCATGCGCAGTGGCTCATATCGGCAACTTAGATATTTTAGTCGGTCCGCCATTTTTTTTTTGGTCCTACCGGTACACCAGGGGTCTCTCATAAAGATTTTCTTTTAATTGAATATTCCAAATTTCAGAAGAATAAGAAATTGAAATTAAGGACCAAGTATTTGAGGACTGCTTAAGATTATAATATGCCAAATTAGAAAGCATGAAATTACATTTAATTCCCCGTCTATTTAAGATATTCATATTCCTTTTAAGCGAGTTTGACATGGTAAGTGCATCTGAAGTATGTGTCTTCTTTGAAGGAATGCATTCCCTAGGAAACCACAGCATGCAAGGCCTAGTCCCATCGTAACAGCTGTGTGGAGGCGACGACTACCTACATGAGCTATTTGCGTTGCGAAGATGGCAGGAATGTGTCTACACTACTCTAATACTTCCTCTCAACTTAAATTACTTTTCTGCAACCAAAATGACCGGGTGTACAAAAATCCATATCAAGCTTTCTTATAATTGGCATGTCATCAACCATTGTGACCTCAAATATAAATATAGTAATTAAAATTTGTTGCAAACAAGGCTCTATAATATGTGCTTAACAAAGAACGTAACAGGTAACGTAGTAAAATAATATACGAGGGATAGAGCATAGGCTAAGTTATGGCAAATATTTCTTTTTCTCAAACAAAGTAAGGCGATGGTACCGTGAGATGTTGTACGTCATGGGAGAGTGTGGCATTTCTAGTACATGGACACATTTGGTAGGATTGTGATGTACGTTTGTATGAATAGAGGCGATGGTAATTTAGTTGTGAGTCAGCCGCCGTGGAGAATGGATTTGACAAGATGTGAACAGCATTCTTAAGTCAAAATAATCACTATCCGAGGGAGAAATGTGAGTGAATACCACAAGAAGCTGACGGAAGCTTTGGGGAATAATGCCCATCCGCACCGAACTTTAAGGGAACATGGAGTGGGTATGGGGGCAGTCATGCTTCCAACTACCGCAATACATTAGAGTGACACGATGCAGTTGCGTATGGATACCTACATTTTGAAAAAAAAATATTTGCCATGACTTATGCTCCATCCCTCGTACACAAATTGATTTTTACTTACACATTAAACAAAATCTTACTTACACATTAAACATATCGTAACAAAATGACTGCTCACGAGGGCTGAATATGCAAAATGAATGTCTTGACTGGTTACAATTTTATAACTATTTAACTAGAATCAGCACAGACAGAAACACATAAACACTCATAGACATATTTTTGAAGATAATTTTGGAGCCAGGGTTTGGTACCTCAAAATGTGTGTTAAAATCTAAACATTGAATTTCGGGGCCGAACAAAATATATTCTCTACCTATAGGGAAGCAAAATAAATAAATAAATAAATAAAATTAAACGTAAGGAATATAAGGAGAAATAGTTCAATCTTCAAACTAACGGCTCGGTAATAGTCAAGTAACACATTTTAGGTAATAAGTGTATCATATTGCATCTTACTGAAATACATACATGTACGCTCCTTTTTAGGACAGGAGAAGAAGATCCCGAAGAATATCGTTTCATGCTTACTTGTAATTGCTACTTTACTATTACATGAAACAAACATATTAATTCCCTAGCCAATTTTCAACAGGATACAAAATGTCGCTTGAAATAAGTTGCCTTCTCTTTAGCAACTGGATTCTAATTTCACAGCAGATCGTATTTTAACCTCCATTACCTCTCTCAACGAAACGTTTTAAAAATCCTTTGAAACGCAGTTGACGATGCTACATCTAAAAGATAGTAATACGAGCGTCGTAATTGACTTGTGGTTCCCACATTAGTGTGTGGAAAACAGGCTTAAGCTCAAAATAATTTGCGTGATAAAAGCACGCCGCTTACCAAATAAAGCAAGTTTAAACGTAAGTAATAGATTACTATAGTACGATGTGATTCAAAATATATTGTGTAAACAAGAAATCACGGAAAAATAATAATATTTGTATTTGTATTTATTTTCTTACACTGCAAATGGGTCAGCAACCCGGTGGCAGTGGTGCAATAAATACTAGCCATACATATATACAAAAATGACACACTATACATACACTTACACATTAAATATCGCAACATCTATCCACGTACCTGATATTTAAAATATATATTTCTTTTTAAATATAAATTACTTGTAAGGATAGTCGCTTTTTTAAAAATCTTCCTTCCTAACTTATCTCGTGCTCAACACCTGCTGCATTTCATTTTCTGTCAGGAAACTGGTATACTGCGATGGCCGTACACCAGTGCAGAGATAATTGAATTGAACTGATTTTATTTTAAGGATTTTAAGCATAGAACTTAAAAAGTTCCTTTTAGGCATACAATGCGCTCACGACAGAAAAAAATTACAATTGACAAATGACAAATATAATAATAATAATAATAATAATAATAATAATAATTACAGACACGAGAGAGAGAGAGAGAGAGAGAGAGAGAGAGAGAGAGAGAGAGAGAGAGAGAGAGAGAGAGAGAGAGAGAGAGAGAGAGAGAGAGACAGATACAGAGTAAGAAAAAGACAGAAAAGACTCAGGACGGGATAGGGTTCTTGAACCCTTACAAATTCTTCGGTCCTATGGAAATACCTCCCTAACTGGATATTAAGAACAGAATATTTGAATATGAGACTAGAGAAAACTCTAACGGATAAAGGATTTGGAGTAGCGAGAAATGGGGACAGCAACTTGTTGTCCTCTACTGATATTGCAGGATGAGGTACGAGTGACTTCAAGATGCCATTCGGTGTCATGTGGACATTTCAACTTCATCCACAACCTTCTCCACAGACCGACATTTTCCCTTAGAGAACTAACTGTCTCTACAGCTATTAGTTTGCATACAATGGGCCGCTCCAAAAATCAGTTGCACCGGTCAAATGCCCATCTAATGACTCAGAACCCCCACTAGACCACTAGATTAAAAGTTTTCAGACCACTGCACTGGACGTCAGTTTTGGTTACGTATATGCGAAACTTCTCGCTTGCTTAAGTTCACAATAGCTGACTCTAGTTTGAGCTAACCTGCTAGTCTGGGGTAAGGGATTTACATACAGACCTTCCAGGCGTTTGGTTTAACTATAGTTGTCAGCTGATCAATTTTAATGCCATGTTAATGATGAAAGAGATGAAGGGAAAGCGGTGGGGACGGGAGAGTAAGGAAGGGTTGAGTCGAGAACGGATTGAATGAAATTCAGGACATCTAATAACCCGAGAAAACCCTGAAAAACCAAACTTCGTCACTGACAAATACATATGATTCCAGCTTCAGTCAAATTTAAATTCAGGTTCTGGGGATGATCGCTTGTGAGGAACACCGTGCAAGGCCCCTAGACTTAGGACGACTTCTATAATTTTTCTACAAAGGGACGATTTTCTTTAGCGATGATAAGTATACGAAAAAATGAGAAGTTTGAATGAATCAAACACTTTTACCCCCTAAGAACCGTTTACAAATATTATAAGCAGATTCGTTTACAAATACGCAAGTAGATAATTCGCTAGAAGGTATTGCTATTTTGACGAGTTCAGCATATGCCCCTTTTACACAGTACCACGAGGGAATTTGCTAGATATCAAACAAATGTGTGCAGTTGTTAGACGTTTCGCTGAATGGTTAAAATAAGCGAGGCATATTGAAGGGACAGGTGAAAACTTTGTCAATAGTAGAACCCACTTGAAATCACACCTTCCCAACTCCTGCAAATGCTACTAAACTCCCTCAAGGAATCGTAAGCTGGAATTAGAACTTGGATAAGATGTAAAAATAACATACGACGATGCAAGATGACAGAAAAAGAAAACTCTTCATCGTAATGGGAAACGGAAGTAGTAGACACCATCTTTTTTTCTTATATTGGCTACGACCTATTTGGAAAGAGATGCAATTTAAATAATAAAATCTACATCATAGGTGCAGGTCATGGATCCGCAACATTAACAAGGTGTGTATTAGGCAAATAGCTGTAAATAAAATAAATATTCCTAATTGGCATAGATTCAATCCGATATCTTATGTTTCTTCATTAAATCATGGAAGTGCACAACGTTCTGGTCTCTTGAAGTTTATCCTGGCACGGCTTCTAATATTCCGAAGATTCTATCTTATCATAACAAAGTCTATATTAATACAGGCTTAATAATTTATAGTTCTGGCTGACACTTTTATCAGATTTTAATAAAAATATAGTTTCCTGGAAGTGATCAGTTTTTTACCCTAGTTGATTCAAACAGACATGAATAATCTGAAAACTTTTAGTTAGCACTATTAGTTCAATTAATTAATATAGGTTAAAATCGCAATCAGTTCACAATTGCTGGTGCATGCGAGTTATAAAACACAAGTCACCTTACATGTGAAATACATAAAACGAAAAAAAAATTAAAAAACTTAAAAATATAATTGTAAAAACTTCTCTTATGGTGGCCACTAAACGTTTTCAGACTTAAGCTCAACCGAAAAAATGAAACTTATTGAAGAGATAATAAAAATCTGATATGATTCACTTCATAACTTTTTCTACCAATAAGAGAAGGCAAAGTGATCTTTTCGCTTCACATTCTTTCATAGAATAAATGACTGCTTTGCGTGATATGCGCATTCAATTGTCTCAGCCTCCTATAAAGTAGCAACGGCAAGACGTAAATGCCTGATTTTATGAAGATGCCTAGCTTATAGCTCGCTTCGGTCATTTCTAAAGGAAAAAGTTTTAAATAGAAGTTTTAGGTCTTTGCGTATGCAGTTAGTATGTGAACTCAGGGCATTGATTTTGAAGTGTATTAATGCTGAAAATTTTGATTTCAGATTCTACTTCTACCTGTAGCACGTATAATACTGGTAGATGTTTGGTTTTATTGTAAATTATCGAAGGAGATGTACTGCCAGTTAGGCCTATGCCCGTCACCGTTGTGCCGAAAATTTGTTCCGCAGAAATTTTTATATGCCTGTAAATCTACAAACATGGGCCTGTCATATTTATGCACACATAAATGCCATCGATTTAGGCCGGGATCGAAAGCCGCCACAATGTCTCTGCCATCCATGTCGATGAACAGTACAAGTAGAGAATGATAATTAAATAGCTAAAATCGATCTCATAAGTTTACCAATACGATTTTGTGATACGACATTTCACAATTTGTAGTCTGATTAAAAAGCAGGAACGTATTAATTACAAACATACATACTTACTAAGGCAAGTCGTTCAAGACATTTTAACTTTTTATCCCAATGAGGTAAAATGTGAAATGTGTATAGCCTAGTGAACTTACAACCAAGCGTTGCATACCAAATTTGAAGCATGTCCGTTAACATTTAAAACAATTATTATTCTATCCTTGATATCTTCTGGAACAGAATACACGGATGGATTGCAGTAATGAGCTTTCAGTTGTCTCAGCTTCATTAATAGTCACATTATACGTCATGACAACCGTCGCGGCGGCTCATGCTAAGCGCGTGGGCCTGGCATACAAGCGGTCCCGGGTTCAAATCCCAAGGCAGGCGGGCGTGTCATTCGTGGTGGATGAAGCCGTGACTTAGGGGGCTTTTCTCGGCGATTTTCCCGTTTCCCCCTATTATTCCACCAACACTCTCCACTTCACCTTCGAACTCCCCCTCATTACCATCCCGCTTCCTTTCCAGGCTTTCGCGCCATCTCCCACTGCAGCGTCCTAGCCCATGGCTTGTGGTCATGTGGGTTGCTGGGCATCCAGGGTCTCGCTGGTATGCCGCGACCCTAAGGGCTCTCTCTGATGGACCGGGGGCATAGCGCACGATGGTTACTGGGGTACCCTGGGAGCGTAGCGCACGTGGTGTGTGATTTCAGATACTTGCTAGATGTTGGGGAGTTCTGTGGGGGCTCGCGGTGAAATCTGCTCCGGAAGGCCTTTGGGCATGCCAATCATCCATTCCCAGACTTGTGGCCAACGTGCTTAGGGGTCGCTACCAACCCGCCTCTCCCTCCTTCGTGGCGTTCACTGCATACATGCGGTGTGTAAGACTTAACACCTGAGGTATGTAGGCCTACAAAATGAGTGGCTTATAAGTACACCTCAGAAAATTAATTTGGAAAATGTTTCAAATAAACGTTTTAGCTCCTTGTTTAATATATTGCAACATATAATATAACTTACCACATAATATTATAATATACTATGCATAATTTATCATGCAATTCGTTTAGAATTTTTTAACAAAATCATAATAGCGTTTTCGAAAAGAGCGAATTATATAATTCTCTTCATATAAAGTGGTGGTAAAAAAATGAAGAAAAAGCAGTTGCCATGCCTCACGTCGCAGTCTCGAAGGATATACATTCCAAATGAAACCTGATATAATGCACTTACATAATTTTCTGTAGCCTACCCTAAGCATAGGCAACAAACTTTCTTACTTGGTATTTTGATGTAGAATAAGAGGCATATTGCGTCATATTGATTTTAAGGAGTGCGTCTCCAGTTGACTCATTCTCAGCCAGCCGTTGCGGAGAATTTGCCGTCGCCGCCCAAAGAAATGAAACGTTTACACACTGGACGGAAAAATTTCCGTCGCCGTCGTATGAGCAAGCCTGTTTATGCAGTATAGATTCAACTTCAGAACAATTAACATCATTTTGTTCCTGTTATTGAGAAAACTGAATTTAAAGTTTCAGAAGGTCTCTGTAATTAAGTGTTTGACAAAACGTTTAAAGTTTCCATGAATTTTCACTGACTATTTATGGAGAATATGTGGGTATTGAGTTTCGGTTAACCTTATTAGGACTTAACAGAACTACAATTTAAACAAAAAAATTGTGAGATATGTGGACTTATCTCAGTATGCACGACTGTGTTTTGGACTTACCTCTTAGTTGAATGTTATTTAATGGGACTGTTTTAAAATAATTATTATATTGTAAGTGGTTTGTCACAGGACCATACTACAGATTTTCTGTTTATTAAATGTCTGGTGGAAAAGTTGTTGATGAACATGACAGCCTTACGCTAAGAATTTAATAATAAATTATTTTGTACCACTGTTAAGAAGTAGGTACCGATAAT
This sequence comes from Ectobius pallidus, assembly GCA_964059195.1. Classification (NCBI taxonomy): domain Eukaryota; kingdom Metazoa; phylum Arthropoda; class Insecta; order Blattodea; family Ectobiidae; genus Ectobius; species Ectobius pallidus. The sequence continues at coordinate 117,004,914 of CAXKWD010000004.1, read as the reverse complement.
ACGCAATAAATGTAAAAAGGTAAAGTGATCCCAAAACAGCCCATGGAGGCCCAGAGGGTTCCAGAAGTTTGAGGCTCCCAGATTTTGGACATTCGGCACATGAAGGTGGTAAGATTGTCAACCTTACGCACCTGCCGCCTTTACCCCCAGGATTGCTCCTGGTACTCATTTCTGTTAGAGGCTGAGTCGACCCAAGGGCCATAATGCCACCAGAAGGATTAGGCCAATTAAAAATCTCAATGACCTCATCGGGAATCGAACCCGCGACCTTCCGATTTGTAGCGCAGCGCCTCAACCACTACGCTACGGCATACCCCAGCGCAATAAATGTACATTACAATTTTGTTTCTTGTTAATGTTGGCAGTGTAGGTTGAATTAATGTTCACATGCGCATTTATTCCTGCTGTTATTTTTAATAACAACAAACTCGAATAAAAATATCAAGTCACGTAACATGTGGACGATTTTTGCTAACAAGGCACATTAAAGGAAGTTGACATCATAAATCGCTCACTGACTTGTGCCAGATTAATAACACAGAAACAGATGCACTGCAAATCGGTGAAAACTTATTGTTTAGGAAGACATAAGGATCACTGCATTACCTGAATCTTCATTCCTGTTGTATTTGGACGAAACATCACATTGTCTTTGTAGGATTTCAAGCATTTTTTCCCCTCTTGATGACAGTTTCGCTTCAATTTCACTGACTTCCCTTCAGTATCACTCACTTCTCTTACCACAATAATCAACTACTGCCACGAGAATAAAACGCGGGTTATTAGCAAGCAGTATCGCTAATTTTATGAAAATATAACACAATAACAAAAGAGATACGTCAAAATAAAATTTACCTTTAGGAAAATATACGGTCGGGCAAAGAGGGTTAAGTCATTTCTACAGGCCTTATCTCGTAATAAAAACTAGAATCCTTTGCGACCCCTCTTCCGTGTAAAGAGTGTTAAGTTCCATCAGAGTGACTTAACACACTTTACCCGCACAACATCTCTTTTCAGACGAATAAACCCATGAGGCACACGTCCATAACTGCCGTGTTTTTTAAAATATGACTCAGTGGACTTAACACAAATGTAGAGAACATTTTTATCTAGAAGCCTGTGGACATATCTCTATTTTTGAGAATAGTGGACTTAACTCTCTTTGCCCGCGCACCCCGGAATTACCTAATAAAAATGCATTTCTACAATCTAGAGGCCGCCATGATTAGGATTTATCTACAAATTGGCAATGTCTATGCAGCATCAATAAAAAGATGGCATGTCATTAGAATCCGGGCCCTGCTCATAATACTCATGTTAATTGATGAACGAATATACGATAAACCTGCCAACACAACACAAATCACACTTGCATATAACTTCGACGGCAGAAAAAACGCTGTGTGTGTAAATGTGCATATGCACACGTGGACCACTACTTCAAAGCGACGGCAAAATATCCGTCGGGCTCCAGTGGCACCAGGCGGCTGCAAAACTGCCGCCGAAGGAAATTTTAACGATCGTTTTTTTTTCAGCCTCGTGTGCAAGCTCTAATACACTTCAATGTACTACTGTCTTTGGGCGGCGACGGCAAATTCTCCGCGACGGAAAAAACGCCATGTGTGTAACCAGGCTGAGTGTGCAAGATCAGTGGCTGGCGTAAAACTGCACTTCAGGGATGTTTTACGAAAACAAAAAATGTTTCAAATTAATGTTTTAGCTTTTTAAAGAAGAATGCGAAAAAAGTTTATACTTCAAGTAAATGGAATTAAAAGTAAGAGAAAGTCATCGTATCACATCCCCAGACGATATCTAACTCTCATATAAAATTCTGTTTGTATACAATTTTTAGTTTTCAACCTATTCTGAAAATAGCATTTTTGGTTCAGGGAAACTCAAAACACGAGTGGAATTTCGGGCTCGCCCAACATAATATTTCCTGTATCTATAGTAGGGAATCTATGGTATTTACATTTATTATTTATTTATACTGGCGAAGTTAAGGCTATAAGGACTTTTATTCCACTGCACCAGCAAATATAGCAAATATAGCAAATAATACATACTACAAACAATACAAGATTTGAAAAATTAGAATAAAACTAAACATCCTACAGACAAAATTTCAAGGATTTAATTAAAAGTTTGATAAACTAAACTAAAAAAGATGGATAGAGAAAGAAAAAATATAATGATAGAGGAAAAATATAAAAATAGCCTAGTTCAGTAAGAAAAATTATCTCACATCGCACCATGCATCCTGTTGCTTTTAAATTTCAGAGGACGTAAGCAGAGAATTTTGAAGTTATTATTGGGTTATGCAGTTAAAATTTATGTTGTTTCTTCTGTGGCTTCTTTTTTAATCACAGTACCAACTTACCCGCCATAAAAGACGTTTTCTTCTGCTTACAATCGTTTAGGAAAGTGCCCTTACATACCAATAACTACCAACAGCTTAGGCCTACGTAACAGGTAATCCAATCCAATCGCATACCTGTAGGCCTACTAGGGTTTTAGGTGTACATTTCTGAGCGAATACAAGTAAAAATGAACAAAATTGTGCAGTGAGGTGTTTTGTTGTGATATATTGTGAGCTAAGCGAAATTTAGTTCGTTGATGGATGCGGTCCGACTGTTCGAGGTGGGTGGAACATCCGTTGCTGCTGGCGTTCGTTTGAATGCCAGATAGCACTCAACTGGAAACTTGATATACCGGTAACAAGATTGATTAATGCGAAGCTTTCCAGTTCTTTTGCTTTTCACACTTATTTCATGTCCCTTCTTTGCAAGATAACTTCGGAGGTCATATTTTAATAGATTATGAAGATATTACAAACGCTTCGTACTGGTATAGTAGTATACAGGGCCCGGATTCTAAAGACACGTCATCTTTTTATTGATGCTGCATAGACATTGCCAACTTGTAGATAAATCCTAATCATGGCCTCTAGATTATAGAAATACATTATTATTAGGTCATTTTTTGTCATTTCATGCAATTTTACATTTTTAGTGCATTTGTTTCAATGTTACATCACTATTTTGTCATTTCGTGTCATTTGCTTCCTTATTTAGTCATTTTCAAGAATTTACATTGAGTGTATTAACTTTTTTTCGTCGCTAGCGGTGCTATCTTTGAAGTGTTCTTTGTTTAATGCAATAAGGAAAAACTCAGTGTTGAAGTGTTGTTTTGTCTCAGTCGGAAATGATAATCAAAGAAACGCCAAAATTTTGTATTATATTACTGTTGCTATTAGATTTATTTGGCATCAGAGTCTGGCACCTGCTTTGATTTGAGAGTACAAACTACTGTTTACCCTCAATGAACAATAATATAATCCCGCAGAGCACAAGAGAAAATGCCGAAGTTTCACTCGCCATTGCCTCAGTGGCAGTATAAATTTCCGCGAGAAAAGAACATTCACAACATTACAGTTATTTACAATTTTTACAATTATGTACAGATTAGTCTATAACTTTGTGTGTACAATAATAATGGTTTATAAATAAAATATCAGCTTTTAGGTAATTTTTTATAATTATTAAGTCATTTTCATTAGGGTCATTTTATAGGTCATTTTTCAAACAATTTTAGGTCATCAGAATCCGGGCCCTGGTAATATAACAGGCTACTCAGAAGAATAAACCTTGAAATCAGTCATTATTGGTTGTAAATTTAAGAAAACCCCGACAATAAAAGATGGAAACGAACAAATAAATAAAAAAAAAGTACATTATGAAACAAGACTATAAAGGCATTTATTAAGTTCCGGGTATGTTTATGAAACGAGCAGCGCGAGTTTCATAATTTTCATACCGGTATCATAATTACCATTATAGGCAAGTTGCATAAGACTGTTTTGTTTAACCATAATTAATACAAATGTTTAAATTTTGAGATTTAGTTCCACTCAAACAGACAAGTCGTAAAGTTTAGTCGTATGTTCGAAGTAAACAGCCAATCAGAATCCTTCTTGTGGAGACAACCTCAGTCTTTGTCAAAAATGCGTTCAAGCTGGTCTTATGTAACTTAAGCTATGCTGTTTATAATACGATTTACATGTTAGTCGGTTCGGTTGCTGTATAGTTACGGTATAGGTTGAACATGAACTGTAGGGGCGGTGTTGCTAACTTGTAGCGTTGTGAGCGCATCGATCATTACTGTATCGGGACCAGACTGTATTACCATTATTTAAATTAGGTTTTAAAAATTCTAGTGCTATATCGGTAAAATTCACTTAATGGTAAAATTACTATTTTCCCACCCCGTGTAACGGGTTTAATCACCTAATTGAAAATATCTTGCGTATAACTATTATAAATTCCAGCAACCAATGGTTATAGTACGATGAGTGGAGCTCTGGTGAAATGATATATGGCAGGGGAAACAGGAGCACCCCGAGAAAACCTCCTTCCCCGACCCCATTTTAGCCACCACAAATTCCACATGGATCCACCGAGATTCGATCCAGGGTCCCAGCGGTGGAAGGCGAGCGCTCTAACCACTCAGCCATGGGGGCGGCCTGCATAAAATATTATATTATTGTTTTAATTCCCAGCGATCCATATTATTTCAAAACAGATTTTAAGCTCGTATGATTAGATGTAAGATGCTCAGCTGTGGACGAGTCTACTATGTCAAAAGGTAGGGGATTGAAGCTCCCACCTTCAATCTCTGAACGGTCACTCGCGTTGGACCAGTAGGTTACACATTCATTCTGATGCGGTTATGTCTTTATAATGTTTATAGGAGGTGATTACAGTTATTAAATGCCAACATTGCTGAACTATGGACAACAATTCCCTAATATTATAATGTTAACTCCCAAACAGATGTAGGCCTAAGTGTAGCGAAATATTCACACTTTTTGTCCACAATAAATCTTAAGGTACCGCGACTGGTGACATATGCGTAAGTCACTGCCTAGTCACCTAATTAGAATATAAAGAAAAGAAGACGTGTTTTTATCAGTTTTGTAGGAGGTAATAATGCAAATTCTTTAAACATTGAGTGAATCAGTCTGTGACTGGCTGATTTCAGGCTCATTCTTGTAAGTTATTAGTCCAAATCAAAGGAAAGATATATGAGTTAAATAGTTTAATTTAATTAATTTTCGTCCAATTGATCATTAGAAAATAATATGAGACATGTCAAGACACATAATATGTCCAATACAAATTAAATAAAACACTAATTAATTAAATAAAAATTAAATAGTTACAATATAAACTGCCATACAACACTAATTAAATACAGTAAAAAATTAAGTAATTACAACATAAACGTAACCTAAATTGTCATTGCTTAAGATACTGAATAAAACAACCATTTATCAAACATTCCTTTTTGAAGAACTTAAGCTATAGTTTTATGTCTAGATGGTATTTTGTTATAAATAACTGTTCCGTTGCAGTGTAAGCTTTTTTAAATTAGGGTGTTTTTATGATATGTGATATGTAAAAAAAGATTTGTTCCTTGTGTCATGCTGGTGAGCTTGTTCATTTGAGACAAAACTGTTTGGTTGATTATGGTTTTGTTTAAGGACCTCATATATGTAAATATCTGGCCGTGTCAGTAGGCCTATATTCAATGCTGCAGCTATTGCTTATGGTTACGTTTAGTATTACCCTAAACATCATCCCCAAAACATTACTCCATACGACAATAGGGATTGAAAGTAGGTAAAGTATGCGATTCTGAGGACTTCTAGATTGACCGATGATTTGAGGCTGAAAATTACAAATCATGTCTGGGAAAGTCTATACAACTTGAAGTATGACCTGTTCACAAAAAGAAACTATACAAGCGGAAACTTGTAGGCCTATTACACACCAATCTTTTTACCACGAGGTTTCCTATCAGATATTAAAAAAAGGCCAACAATAGCATTATGTACTGATAAAGAACCCTACTTTAATTTTTTAGTAAAAAATAGGTCAAATAAAGATTCATATTTTTGTATTGGTCGTAGGTATGGAGGTAGACAATTCTAACGCTACAAGACAGTATAATTTTTCAATATTATAGAACTACAACTTTCTATGTGCATAGCGTTTAACTTATTATTACGTTTTATTGATAAAGTAATTTTGGGCAATTGTGAAACCTACACTCATTATACTAAATATGTTAAAAGTTATAGCTTCAGCGTTATTTATACATGGGAAAAAATGCTAAATATTAAAATTTACTATTTGGATACCATAAGGCGGTATTATCTGGTTTTTTACCATAAGAGGCATAGCTGAGCTTTCAAAATTTGTAGGAACAACCTAAAATAACTCTACTAGAAAATAACTATTAATAATAATATTATTGCTTAAATTACATAATAAATAATATCATATTATTATAAAAATAATTATAATATAATAAAATAATTAGCATTATTATTAATTAACTGCTAATTGAGTTACCAGCTAATCGCCAAAACCAATTATGTAGTATATTTTGGTTAAATCGTGAATTAAAATATTATATATCAAAGTCGAACATAATGTTTCGTTTCGAAACCTCGAGCTAAAGCCTAATAGGCGATTTATTCAATGAGCAACTCATAAAAACGAAACAAATGATAATTGTTAGCGAATATGGTCAATTTTGAAACTTACTTAATGTTAAAGTTAATCAAGCAACAAATAAACTTCAAAAGTAGAATTAATTAAATGGTAATCATTATTTTATAGTAAAATTAAAAATGAAAGTGTAAAAACATGAATTGCGAAATGGGTCAAGTGTAAAATACATTTAACAACAAGACTCAATTGTTAACATCTCTGTGGTCGTCGTGATTGAAGGTGACTTCGCTGCAATTCTGTTTAAATTTAATTTTTTTTTTAATTCACATGATTTTTATACATGATTTTTCCTGTAAGGCCGTCCTAAGCTTTAACATATAGGCCTATGTCAATGAATCATAATACAAATAATTTATTTCCAGTGCAATCTGTGAAATTGGCAGATACTTTTAAGTACGGATGGGTCGATACCAGATTTTCTCGATACTCGATACTCGATACCGATACATAATTTTTTCCTCGACATCACTATCTTTAATGACGGAATGGTTCACAATGTGGCGCATATCGCTAAATGTCAACAAAACAGAAGCAAAGATATTCTCTTTAAGATATTATCAAGATCCTGCTCTACTCTATCTTCTGAATGAACATATTCCATGGTTACCATCTCAATCTCCAGTTAAGTATCTGGGAGTACTACTGGACACAAAACTGACATGGAACGCACATATAACTCGTATTGTGGCACTTGCTACTTCTCGAATTATAAAACTTGATCCCTTAGTAAATAGACGCACATAACTTGGATTGGAATGCTCTATGCTACTGTACGCATCTCTTGTAAGACCTCTCATCACATATGCAGCACCAATATGAGGTGCAGCTAGCAAGACGCACATTCACCGATTACAAATTGTGCAAAATAAATTTCTTCGTAAAGCTACAAATGCGATTCAAGAATAGGCTACATTCAAACCCTCTCAAAATCATTTTACAGTAAACTTCTAGATGTTCCTGGTGCATCTGTTTATAACAATGGACAAAAGTCATTGAAAAGATCAAGACTGAAAAGAAAACTTCCCCAAGATGTACTAAGTGAACTATAAGAAAGTGATAATCCTGTGTAAATAAGCCTACTATCTTAACTGTTAAATATCAGAAAACAGTATGTGCACTAACGCAACTTTTGTTATCAATTTGTGTTTTAGCTAAAGGAGCTGACTAAGGCGTACCTCAACAGGTTATTATTATGTGATGTTATAGAGTTTAACAATGGCCTGTATAGTGTTTACTGATCGGTCAAAAAAAAAAAATATATATATATATAAAAAAAAAATTCCTCGATACTCGATACTCGATACCTTCAACATTTCCAGTTTCAATAAATAGGTACATTAAAAATTAAAATTTGAGAAAACTGTGTAATACCAACTAAATTAATTAACTCTGCTTATTTAATGAGACAAAATTTAATATCATCAGTAGCCTATAATTATTTTTAAACTTTACATTAAAACTAAAATTAGTTTTTCAAACAGTCCACTTACAAGGTTTCTGTTAAAAAATACTAGCATTCTCACTTAATTGCAGAATTGCAGAATTACAAAAGTATCGAAAAAGTATCGAGCGAGTTTTGTGAAGTATCGAGAGTATCGAGGATCCATCCCTACTTTTAAGCATTTATTATTCAATTATGAACGACTGTATGATGATGCACTTAATTACTTGGCTTATGTATTTTTGGCTTTTGTAAAAAAACGGGAAAGTTTTGCAGAGGTTTACTAGTAACTTATAAATGAAGATGGTAGAAGTACGAAGAAGATAGGCTTACTAGGAAAGAAACTCAAACAGCCCTTACGATTTGTTATGGGTACTGTTGAAAAATGTATTTTCTTTGAGTAGATTAAATTAATTTGGTTTGTTTCAAGTTAACTGAAGGTCTAAACTGTATGCTTTCACTGTAGGGAGTCTGAAAGCAAGCATAGGCAAGCAGATGTGAGGTTACAAAATCCGCACGTTATGACCTGTCAAATTTGCTGTGTTGCAATTTTGTTCGCCACCGCAAACGGTGTGGATGGAGAGTCGTTGAAAAATAGTTGTTGACGTTAAGCTGGCCCAGCCTATTTTGTTAGCGCCTGTCGTCATGTGACGGGCTCCATGGCCTGGTCAGATAATTACGACGTCTGACAGAACTTCGCCACACTGTACTCAGCCTTCCTACACTTAATTGCATTGAAATGTTCTGAGTAATTAAGAACTTAATTGCCTTATTTCGTTAAACTTTTCGGATGAATGAACATGGTAGAGTTCTTTAATTGTTTGTGAACTTTGTATTTTTTCCATATTTGTTTCGTTCCTTTATTGATAGCAGATATACTTACTTATTCAATGACAATAGACTATTATTCCTGAGCAAGATAAAGGAATATTATATATTTTATGGAACCCGGAGGTTCATTGCCGCGCTTGCATGAGCCCACCATTCAACCCTATTCTGTGTTAACTCTATCCAACTATCCCTCGCAAATCCTACTTTCCTTAAATCTATTCTAATATTATCCTCCCACTTACATCTAGGCCTTCCAAGTGGTCTTTTCCGTTCGGGTCTTCCAGTCAATATTTTTGAGATAAATGTCTTTCCTCCCCCATGCGCGCCATATTTCCAGCCCTTTCATCCTCCGTGTTTTAATTACTCTGACAATTTTTTTTGCGTAGGCTTTTCGGTTAGAAGAAACCATTCCCAAGACAACAGAAATTCACAAATCTTTATTTTATTTTTTTAAAGAAGTTGAGATTAAGATAGTACATAATTATTTTATTGATCAAGTTCAACAGTACAACGCAATATGGCTTTAAATACTTTGGTAGTTTTTATAGCAAATACATTTTATTATGCAGGATAGGTATCATGAAGTAGGCTATCACGTGGAAGATCGGCTCATGGCATGTTATTCTTGTCCCACCGTTTTAGCTACATTTACTGTTTATATAATAAATTATATTTGTGAAATTAGGTAACAAGCCAGATACAATAATTATAGTAATTTAACCATCATTAAATTTATATAATTCAATACAGAGGGAACATTTCTTTGAGATTTGTTAGCTTGAAATGATGATGTTCGAAGAAAGTCTTTAAAACGTCGCTACGAGTAGGTCTATCTCAATCTCACTTTACGAATGAATCCTCATTAATTCCTTATGTGAGTTCGTTAAAGCTGAGCACTGAATCAGAGGATATTATCAATGAATAGTTGAAAACACAACAATGTTTGTATTTTTAACATGTTCCTCAACATTTATGAACACTAGGCATTTTCTCACTTCATGATAATTTATTATATAGAATATTGTTTAACTTGGTATTGACAACGGTCAAGATATGACAGCTAACTTGAGTCATTAACTAAATAAGTAACTTAGGAGTAGTCTTCTCCGCGACGCCTGGGTCTTCCTATAATTCACATGCCTTACGGCTGTTTGTGGAATGCGTGTTTGGGTAACCTCTCCTCTGACATTCGAATGTCTGGTGCATCCAGCTTTATTCGTTCTCTTGTATCCATTGGAAAATTTTCAATATTTATCTTATGTAGGCTATTCATTCCTTATGTGAACTTTAAGCATACAACCAGCAATACTTTCTTAAAGATCTGATGTGATACAGTCACATATTTTTCCCTGTCCTGAGAATGGAAATAGAAAATTTTCTCTTAAAATTCTGAAAAAGAGCACAATTACTTCAAAGTTCCTATTAACATACTTACTGCGTCGGAAAGTCTTTAGAAATCTCTCCAACTATTATGGAAGAGGTTGTCTAATGACTACTTACGGTTACACACCTTAAAAGCAGAGCCAAAAGTTGAAAGCAGCATTTTCCAACATCAGTATATTTATTCTGTAATTTTATCTTCCCTAACTTGTGAGGTTGCCTTATGACAAAGAATGATACATAATTATTACATAATATTTACGTGATGTTTAGTTTATTATAACACTTTTTTAAACTTGAAAAATGAGAATAGAAAGCAATAAAACCACAAAGAAGATTGTATACTTACATTGGATAAAATACAAATTGTGTCTCAATATATGTATGGATGATTCAAATGATTCTAGAGTTCTCCTTAATAGTGTTAGAGGGAATTTGAAATTTGCGACAGAAGGGAACAAAAAAAGCTGGCGATTCTTCCTCTGGCGCCGATGAGTAGGCCAATAACTTCCATATCATTAAGGTGGTAAGCCTCCTTGTATTACCTGATGGTCGGCCCGTGATAGATTTCTTTTCAATATTTACAGATTCCGCTTGCCCTTTATGAGTCTAGAACCTGATGGTTGGGTCAATCTATCGTGATACTTAAGGGAGATCACATGCCTCCTTTTCGATGGAAATTATGGGTTATTTCAAACACCTGCCCTTTATCAGACGGTCATATTAGTGTGGCAGACAAAAAACAGTAAATGGTAACCTTAAAAGACCTATTACAAGGATAGTGCCCCTTTCATTGGGCAATGAGAATGAAATTTGATCTGATAGATTAAGAAAAATATATATTCAGGATTAATTGAAACTGTTATAATATTATGTTTGAAGCAGGCCATTGATATTGTTGTTGTTGTCAAGTCAACAAATAAAGGAATCAAACCATGGAAATGGTTATTCCTTATTATGCACGAAGTCAAACATATATGAAGCTTCCCAAGCACAATTTAAAGAAGTAAAGGAAATACAGACCACATAAACCACTTCAAGGTAAGTCAGTAGTCATATATTAGAGGCCGTATTGCAAAGAGCGCCTATTCGGTTGTTTCAGCCTCACGCAAATGTGTATTGTTCGCCACACAAGACTAAGCCCGAATCCTCACGGTGATCGCGTAAGGGGATATTCACAGCGTATTTGTTACCGGGGTGCGCCAGTCCCCTACCTACTTAAACCTAAGGACACACACACCCAGTCCTGAACTCGGGAAATAATTTTTTCACTACTGAAAAATCCCCAACCCGGCCGGGAATCGAACCCGGGCCGCCGGAGTGGAGGGCAGGAGCGCTACCGACTCACCCACGGAACTTTAAAAAACCGTTACAGCTGTCATCAAGAAAATCGTGAAACATGTGATTTTCTTTAGGTAAAAGTAAGACAAAGTCGTCACTGATCTCCATGCCATATTCCCAGAATTGTGTATGTATACAGATTTTTGTTATCGAGTTAAGTCTTTCACGCATTGACCTGTTTTCAAAACTCATATTTTTGTACACCAGGGATCTCAAGAAACTGTAATAGTCTGAAAACTCGACATTGAATTTACGGTCCAACACAATACTTCCTGTAACACATATGTACGGGTACAGAAAGTAGAAATTTGTGTTACATTTCACATAACTTTTTCTACCTTAAGTATGGGGAATGTAACTTTTTCACTTCACATTCTTATATAGAATAAGAGGCCTCATGCAGGGAGTGTGAATCCAGTTGTCTCAGTCTCACGCAAAGCTGCATCGTTCACCTCGCAAGCCTTAAAGCCTGAGTTTAAACAAGCGATAACTGGCTTATAGCTACTCTTTAGAGAAATTTTGCGAACAATTTTTCGAAGTTTTAGCTCTTAGTATAAGCAAATCGTGTACACAATTTAAAGAAATCCTTTAAAGCAGTTTACGGGCAAATCGCAAAAATAACTTTTTTTCGTGTAAAGTAATAAAAGTAAGAGAAGACGACGACAATTTTATGTCACAATCCCAGACGATAACTAATCCAAAATTACAAAATTTCGTTTGGACGTATTTCGTTCGCAGACACACATAGAGAGAGAGACTGATACATACAGAGATGTTTCTGAAAATTGTATTTCTACACGTCTTCAAACGTGTATTTATGCAGAAAATCCGACATTCAGGATCGAACATGCAATATTCCCTCTACCTATTTTAGGCCAACCTATGGTACGGGTAGGGAAAGTAAAAATAAAAATGCAACCGAAATCACTCTTTTGTCACGTATTTTATCAGATCCATAAGGTAAAACAGTTACTGCCAGAGTTTTATGATTTCTGAAATAGTGTTCTTAGTTGTTCTTTGTTTTATAGCACCACAAATAGCATATGAGGATAATAGTACACTTTTTGCTTCTGATCTACGAACTGTAAAGTGCACTCATGCCCTTTGGGCACACACTAATTATTAGGGCCCGGATTTTTATGTGCTAAAAAACTTAAAAACATTTATTTTTTATGTGCTAAAAATGTTTAAAATATGTGCTAAAATTTTAAAAATATGTGCTAAAACTAAAAAATATTTTTCTGGAAAAGAAACAAAAACACCAGAATGTGTATTGAAACTCACCAATTGCAGCTAAACATCAGATGTAAAATGCTGACTGGAGTTGCAGTGCACAACAAACGTCATCTCCAGATTATGGATCACAAATCCTTGCCTATTATCCGAGAGTAATGCCTTATATTGAGAAAAGGAACGTTCTACATCACACAATGTTAACCTTGCATATTTAAAGAGGTGTACTGTATATCTCTAACACACACACGATCCAAAACTTGAGCGACTTTGTAGAGGGTTTGGTAGCCACCATTTTTCTCAAACATACCTTTAAATTTTGTTATTAGAACATCTATTTTCGAACCTGAGATAGTGTTAAGTTGCCTTTCAACATATTGCATTTCTTTAACTGAACTACGCAATGTTGAGATTGGGTTCTGTTCTTCCCCGATAAGCAAGTGCAAGTGAATCACTCTCACCTCATTGCAAGTGAAGCATTATTGTTGAATTCATTTGAGATACAAATTTTTGTTGTAAAATGTTAAAAGAGAATGAGGCAAAGTACTAAAATATTTATTTATGGAGAATATATCGAAAATATTTATTCATATAACTTTTTCTGTAAAACATGTATTTTTATGTAAGATAAAATTTAGAATTTGCGGTTTTCGGACCTTGATATGAGCATCAGGAAAAAAAATTACAAAAAAAAATCCTGAAAAGTACTAAAATATGTAGCCTATTTATGGAGAAAATATCGAAAATATTTATTCACATAACTTTTTTTGTAAAATATGTGATTTTATGTGAAATAAAATTTGGAATTTGCGTTTGCCGGACCTCGATTTGGATATAAAACTTTGTTTTAGGAATGTACGCATCAGGAAAAAAAATATTTTTTTACATGCAAATCCGGGCCCTACTAATTATATTCTTGGTTTATTCGAAATTTGATCATTTTGACTGGTACCGGTACTTAACATTTTAAATGGAAAGTTATTCAGATGATTTTATCGTGGGCTATTCCATAACTGCAGGAAAAATACAGTTACTTTCAAGTAGCGGAGGTGAACAAAATCCTACTAGGCTACTCTGATAGAAGAAATCATTCCAACTTCTGTGTACGGCGTTTAATACAATCATGTATTTTGTACGGCATGTATACATGTACGCCAACAGGTATTTTTCAGACTAAAATATCCGGACTCCTCTAAGTTTGTATGTTATCTAGGTAGCCTATATATTAAAGCACTTGGAGGAAGGAACTGCTACCTTCTTATATAAAGGTAAAGCTATCCCTATACAGGCCATGGAGGCCCAGAGGGTTCCAGGAGGTTGAGGCTCCCAGATTTTGGACATTCGGCACATGAAGGTGGTAAGGTTGTCAGCCTTACGCACCGGCCTCCTTTACTCCCAGGATTGCTCCTGGTAATCATTTCTGTTACAGGCTGAGTCGACCCCAGGGCCATAGTGCCACCAGAAGGATTAGGCCAATTGAAAATTCTCAACGACCTCATCGGGAATCGAACCCACGACCATCCGGTTTGTAGCGCAGCACCTCAACCACTAGGCTACGGCACACACCTATCTTCTTATATGCCATCATAGAAATTCAAGTTTTTGTTAGATTTATTGAGTTTTACTGTAAAACGCTCAAAATTTATGTGACAGGCATACAGTTCAAAGTAATAGTTTTATTTAAAAAAAGTAAACATAACCTCGACTGAAAGTCAAGCTAAAGTGTAAAATGCCAGCCGGAACGTGTATCTCTATCCCCATCACGTCACATGTTTTACAGCTTCATCTCAGTGACGAGCTCACAGCAACCACTTATCAGTTTCCATCCCGCCAACACTAGAGCTGCTGGCAAGGCTGGCCGTAATTCGCAATTTTCGCACCGAAGGCAAAATTGTGAAGAGCGCCTAAATAACAAACTGCGAGAGGATATTTCTATTACCTGCTGAAATGAAGTGCTAACGACGGAGCAGAAGGGAGTCCATGCTTTTCAACTTCATCGACATGTAATAGTAGATTATCGTTATTTATCCGTTAATAAGCTCTCATAGTTTAAACAAGAACGCTAGGCGATTTCGCTTTTATTTAGCTTTCAATGTGGAAGTATTAATATACTCCATATATCATATTAATTCAGCCAGAGAAAATGCTATACTATGAGATGGAAGCTTTATTATATGCATATTACATATTATAATGAGTGAAGACGGTATTTCCTTGCAAATGCATGTTTTTACGTACCGGTAAGCTTTTTACGGTTCTCAAACTTGATAAATATCCATTTCATGACTTAATGATTCCAAATTAGTAGGCCTATATATTTTTCATGAAATAATGCAAGATTTTGGGAATTTAGGCTTTATAAAGCATATTTTGAAGCTTATCGTGATTACTATGTCCATTTTTCTAATTTGAGTGTATATTTTATATTAAATCTCATAATACGGTATTGTATTTATGATCTTCATAGGAGGATGTAGATTTGGCACGTAGAGATAAATAGACAAAGCTATAAATGGAAACCCTGATTATGGATTCATTTGTTCCATAACAAGTAATTTGCACTGAAATTGATGAAAACTATAATTTGGTGTCATATCATAATTATTTAAATTTACACATGTCATTTCTGGTAACGTAGAAAGTTAATTTTCTCCGAACAAAAACATTTAGACAGATAAAGGCACGAACTTGACAATTATTGAAAATTTGGAAAGGCTGTTAGTAATACATAGTGCAACTCACAAAATTTAAGAGGGGCATACTGAAAGTCGTAAGCAACATTTTTCACAACCTTAGTAAGTGAAACCAAGTATATAATCTCATGACAATATTATAGGAGAAAAATTCCTCCGACATTGGGAGCCCGGTCACAAAATCACTACTTTGTTAGTGTGCCTCACAGTACTGCATAATTATGACATAACTTGTCTGTCTGTGAGGTAGACCATTAGGGCAATCAATCATAGGAGAGAGGTTCCATCTGGCGCTGTGAATTGAACTCCGGCTTAGCTCAGTTGGTAGAGCATTGGCGCGAATAGCCAAAGGTTCTGGGTTCAAGTCCCAGTGTCAGAGGAATTTTTCTCCTATAATATTGTCATGCAATGTCCAACAGAGACAATAATCTATGGTTCATAAATGCTTATATATCTATATAATCTCAATCTACAGACCTTTCTTTCACTTTTCCATATAGTCTCCGTTTTTTTTTTGCACACATGTTTCCCATCGTTCTCCAAGTTTGAAAATATCCTTGCGATAGAATTCCGTTCCAGCTGCCCGTAGACACTGACGCACTGCTTGCCGAATATCCTCCAGTGTCTCATAGCGTTGGCCTCGCATCTGTTCCTTCACAAAACCGAAAAGATGGTAATCGGAAGGTGCCATGTCGGGGCTGTAGGAAGAATTTGGAAGTGTTTCCCAACCAAATCTCCTGATCTGCTCCACAGTGGCACGTGGCACGTGCAATATACGGACGCGTATTATCCTGTTGAAGGATGATCTTCTTTCCAGAACGTTTATCATGCAATGCACGACGGAGCTTCAAAAGTGTCTACGGGCAGCTGGAACGGAATTCTATCGCAAGGGTATTTTCAAACTTGCAGCACGATGTGAAACATGCGTGAAAAAAAAAAAAAAAAAAAAAAAAAAAAGACGGAGACCATGTGGAATAGTGAAAGAAATGTCTGTACATTGAGATGATATACTTGGTTTCACTTACAAATAAAGAAAAAATGTTGCTCACGACTTTCAGTATGCCCCTCGTAAGTTTGAATTTTGATAATGCATATTTGTAGAGTTTGTTCCCTTCATTACGCACATTTGGTCATTTGACAGGGTATGAATGCATGCATAGATTTGATAGTGCATTGGAATCCTGTCTTTAGTAATGATCATTAGGAAGATATTTCAAGTTAAATCTCGACTAGTCATTCGGTATACAAAAGAATACCAACCTGAATATCTGGCAATCCGTCTAATAAATCATCCCTCCAATTTCAGAATGGTAAAAACTACTTTAATTCGTTTAATCACAACTCTTATTTCAAAGAAATCACAGCTGGAAGGGTTACTTCTCGTAATGAATTTCTTTTTCTTTGTTTTTAAGATAGGCAGGCCTATACGACTGATGTGTGCAACATAGTACACGGGCTAAAAGAGCAAAAGTTACTATCTGAAGCAAATTATCCAGGTGATAATAGTGACTGTTTAACTCATGCGCCATTCTATCAATTTGGACCAATAACATATACGAATGAGTATGAAATCAGTCTATCACAGACCTGTTTCACTCAAACTTTTATTGAAACTTCGTTACCACCTCCTATAAACTAGTTAAAAAGATGATATTGATAGCATGAATGAAATACATTTGTACTTATGTGCACAATATCTTTCAAGAAACAGTATTATCACATTGACTATATGTCATGAATGCATTTTAATGGCAATGTCTCAATCTAAAATGTTATTTAAATAATTCGATTCCATTATGCGCATTTTATTATTTATTGCATATTATTCTGATTATTATAGTGTTTTAAAGGCTCACCTTAGGCACCAACAAAAATAGGCCGAATTTAAACTTGACGCACCATCGTAGGAAAACATTTTAGACAGTCGAAGGTAAAAGAAGCACTTTTAACGGTAGACGATATTAATTAAAAGGAGAAAATTATGCCATTGAGTGATTTAAAACCATAACACTCCAGAGTTACCAAAATGGAATGCATCACATGGAAAAGGCTCTTTTGCCTCAAAATATTTGCAGAAGATTATTAAATAGACTCAGTTTGATAAAAAAAAAATTCACTACTCTTTTTTCAATTAATGTTAGATTTGTCACGGTGGTTGCAAAATCGTCATACTTGGTGGGTTAAAAGTGTTGTTTTTAAATTGGCAGCCGTGTACCAGAAAATCAATAACAGCTGTCTGCGCGCTCCAATATTACTGACTCCACGGTGCATAATTCATTACAATAAATCTAACATTTAATATTATTTCACAAATTTTAACGGCTTTCTAAAGAAAAAGTGTATCATACAGATGGTAAAATTATTTTATTCCATGGATCATAATAACTATTATTAAATTATGTTTTGATAAGGGATATGAACGTAAAAGAAAATAACATTAACAGTAATAATTGGGATAATTTAAAACCCAACGGAAAACTCATGTTATAATAATAATAAAATAAAAATGCAGCCGAAAGAGTAGGAACCTGGTCCACAGAATAGTACTGCAACGCCTTAGCAATGAGCGACGCGACGGCAGCATATTAGAAATGACTTTGATAGAAACTTCAAAACGACATCAATCTAAATAATCGCAAATATTTTAAAAGAGGGGGCCATTAGCA
Source organism: Ectobius pallidus (assembly GCA_964059195.1). Taxonomy (NCBI): domain Eukaryota; kingdom Metazoa; phylum Arthropoda; class Insecta; order Blattodea; family Ectobiidae; genus Ectobius; species Ectobius pallidus. The sequence continues at coordinate 116,986,751 of CAXKWD010000004.1, read as the reverse complement.
GTTCGTGAAGACAAAACTAAATCGGCAATATGCAGAGTATAGTATTTCCTTGTAAGATTATTATTTCTGCTTAGAATATAGTTTTTACAAAAATATCCCGCTGATCTTTATTTTCAAATATAGATTAAGGAGAAATACGGTGTTAGAAACGTATTGAACGCTTCTGTTACCTATTTTCTTGCAGTGAGAGCAAAAAGTGTGTTGTGATACTGGAGCCTGAGTGAAGTGGTTCAGATGAGCGTACAGTGACGCTGGTTGCTTGCTGCCCCTCCTCTCTCACACGTGGCTCTCGTGTATTTATAGATCTCATCTCTGTGATCATCGCCGTACTTATTTACCTCCTCACTACATCCATCCACCCAGTAAAATCTCACAACACCAAATTCAGAAATCTATACAAGGTAAACAAGGCCTTTACAGGTAATAATTATTTCTTTAGCCACAGACAAGAGTAGGGATTATCCGGATAATCCCTAACTGGTTAACTAATTGGGTAACTGAACAAACAAATTGCTCAAATAACCTTCATCTATTATCCATCCAAGGGATGACCAAAGTGTTAAGAGTGGATTTCTAAACTATTTCCACTAGAGACTTGAAAATTTTCACAATTAAATACTCGTAAAATATAACCATAAACTAAAGATTAACTTTCCATTCTAATATCTCAATATATTTTTGATTTAATGATTAATTTAACTGATTATTTAATCAAAATTGAAATCTATCTTCTTCTCCGACATATCTTAAAATAAGACTTTATGAATTCCTCAAAATAAAATAACCACATAAAATTATCAAAGGCTTCTATACTAAAAAGTAGTTTCATATTAAAAGCAATTAAAGTTTTATATCGTACAAACTAAATTTCCAATTAGGATAAAATTACATTTAACCCTAGGACATTCATGGGATTAATCAGTGTTATAAAAGTGATACCCTTACAAAAAAAGTCGATCATTTAAAAATCCGGTGTTCAGTGTCCCCCAATCTTATCGAAGAATAATGGGATCAAAACCAAAACAATCCAGACCATTTGTACTATCAAGTTAGGAAGTGAATGACAGTAATTTCCGTCAAACTTTATTCACGGGCTAGCTCTGCATTGGTAACCTATATTATTTACAACAATCCGTTATAATTCCAAAACAGCCTCTATGGAAACAGAATGCAACTTTGCAAATTAAAATAAAAGTATATGACATCATAAATTAACTGTATTATAGATACAAAATGAACTGAACTATCTGAAAGCAGAGTTTTACGATGGTTGCAGGAATTAAACAATACCACGAGGAAAAGGTACCGCATAATAATAAGCTGAACATGAGTAATCGACATAGGGCTACTATCATACCAAAAATTTATTGCAGCCTATATACTCGGAAGAATTGAATTGTTAAATAATGTCTTAATCTGAAAAGTATCAGAATTTCGTGTAATCTTTCGGGGGAATTCATATCTCTTCTTTATTCTGAATGAATGTTAAATAAATGAATGTTACTATTTTAAAATATTAAAGAGTAAGTGATATTTACAGTGGACTTCTTATTTCTGCAGGAGTCCCAAAAATCATCTGGAACTTGACAACGATTAATAGGGATGGTGACCAACGGATGCTGTGGGATATACAATGGACTTCTAATTTCTGCAGGATTCACAAAAATCATCCGGAACTTGACATCGATTAATGGGGATGGTAACCAACGAATGATGTGGGATCGTAACGGACGGAAGATATGCGAAGACAATGAAGGAGGTGACTACCATAAGAAGGAAAATGTTTTCTGCGTTAAGTGTACAGCAGCATTATAATGTTGATTTGTGTATTAAGTGTAAAAGGTACTTCAAGAAATTTATAGGACAATGATCACATCTCAATTGAGAACGTTTTGCTGCAAAGGCGGCGGAAGAAAGAAAGGGTTGCGCGTTATGATGTTTCGATGTAATGTTTATTGTTAAGTATAAAAAAAATTAAACACTTCAATAGGGCCAATGACCAGATCTCAAAGTAACTTCTTAAAATTTAGCTGGGCCTAATGTTTAGAGACTATTTTGTTAAATTGTTGCAAATATTTCAATTTACATAATTAGTTATTAAATTATCACTGAACTGAACGAAATACGAACTTTGCTCATTTGGGTATAACTTAGCATTTCACGGGTTTAAAATAAGATTTAATTAAAAAAGAGAACTGGTCTTTGGTGAATCGCTGCTTTGTTTAATACACAACAGCGATAACGGAGCCTAACGTCTGTTTTTCCTTTACAACCTCATATTCACTTCTACATTGAAGTTGAAAGGAATAACAGAAAATCCTGTCCTTCGCGTCCACGTTCGCAGGCTCTGGAAATGCAATTGAGCAAGTTGAACTCGACTGCAGCAAAGAAGGAAGGGTGCAATCATATTGACAATAATATAGTTCAAAGCATGGATTTGTTCAGGCTTTCTTTATGTTGAGTTATATAACCCACTTTTACCACAGTCGTATAATATGTCGTTATAGAGCATTTAATTGTTAATATGCGGTTAAGTAAGTTGGACTTAGGCACAGTCTACTAATAGTGCAGTAAAAATGGGTAATGACCCAGACATCCAAACCAACAAAAGTTTGTTTGGTATCCTTTCCCCATTATTATATGTAAAATTTTCTAAAAAAATAGCGTCGCGGTTAGGTGGTTTCGAAGCGGTAAAATAACAACTACTCATACGTCGATTTATGTAAGTCCTCAATATAGTCTAGGAAATCCAGGGTATGTTGCTAATAACATATACAATTCCCTGAATTTCCTAGTAGACTATATTGAGGGCATAAGCTGGAAAGACTTACATAAATCAACTATTCCCTCATTGGAAAAAAATAAGTTTATTAATACTTTATTAATACTCACAAGTTTTTCAAACATATATTTAAAACAACGGTGTTTTGCAAAAAAAATTAGGAACCAAATTAAACAAATTAAAGAAAATAAAATTAGCGTCAAAAATATTCTATATATGTTTTCGCTTAACGTCATACTTCGGCAGATATAGGAGGGAGATCTTTGGAAGGGCAAATGCTCCCATAGGCGTAACGAGGGGGGGGGGGGTTGGGGGTTTGAACCCCCCCCCATTGATTAAAAAAAGGGAAAATTGTACTATTTATTTCATTATTATGATATATCACCTTTTTAAAAAATCTGCTCATCAATTACTTAATATGAGTTTAAAGCGTGGGAAGCTTAAAACTCGTTATTGTGCATCTTAATTTTTAAAATTTTCCGGTTGAGGACCCCGGAACCCCCCTTTCCAGATGTTATAACCCCCCCACATATGGTCGGTCTGGTTACGCCTATGAATGCTCCTACCACTTAAGTACCTCCACGCACGTCGTGACCGAAAAGTGTGGGTGGGGGTCACCTGCTCTGTCTAATTGTTGATTTTTCTACTAATGTGTAGGCAATAGAATACACCATGCCATATCTTATGCATAAGAACACAAATTATTAAGTGCCAGTATGGTACTATATGAGATTATGTGGTGGACGAAAAAATGTCTGTCCGTCTGTCTGTCCGTCTGTCTGTCTGTCCGTCAGTCTGTCTGTCCGTCTGTCTGTCTGTCCATGTGTCTGTACGCACCATAACTCAAATACGCTTTTTCGGAATTTCACGAAACTTGGAAAACACATTTATAATGTCCATGGGAAGAACCCTATTGATATTGAACCAAATCGGTTCACCGGTACCGGAGTAATGCCCAATTTAGTGCCTACTTTAATAGATTATGGCGCTTTTCTAATAAAAAGGCGCCATAACTCAAATACGCTGTATCGGATTTCCATTAAATTTGGTACACGCATTTATGACGTCCATGAGAAGTGCCTATTGAATTTGAACCTAATGTGTTGACCGGTACCGGAGTAAAACCCAATTTAGTGTCGATTTTAAAGGCGCAATAACTCAAATACGCTTTATCGGATAATTATGAAACTTCGTATACGCATTTATAATTTCCATGGGAAGAGGTCTATTGATATTCAACCAAATCGGTTGGCCAGTACCGGAATAATGCCCAATTTAGTGCCTTTTATGTTAATATATGAGAAGTCGCGATAACTCAAATATGCTTTACTGGATTTTCCTGAAACTTTGTATACCCATTTACAATGCACATGGGAAGACGTCTACTGATATTGGACCAAATCGGTAGACCGGTACCGGAGTAAAACCCAATTTAGTGTCTATTTTAAAGACGCGGTAACTCAAATACGCTTTACCGGATTTTTATGAAACTTGGTCTACACATTTATAATGTTCATGGGAAGACGTCTATTGATATTGGATGAAATCGGTTGACCTGTTTCGGAGTAATGCTCAATTTAGTGCCTATTTTATGATAATATACGTATTCGAAAGAATTTATATATAAAAAAGCAAATCAGTTATCTTGACAACATAGTCAATTGTTTTACTGTAATATTATAAGGCTTTGGAAATTAAAATACAGGTAGCTATGACCAAAAACACTATTGTTTTACATGCGCTTATCCAACTAGACCGTTAAACTAACCCAGGTGGCCGAAATGGTAACGTCTTGGCCTCACATTCTGGAGTTCCATTGTTCAAATCCCGAAACCGGCCAATTTCACTTTTTTTTGTATTTTTATGTGAGTGTGCGATTGTCAAGATATCACAATTCTGTACAGTTCAGCTGATGCTATAAGATTTTAATCTGTTTTAAAAAAACTAGACCTTTGTTCTTCCGTAAGCCCTCCTTAATGAATAAATCTGGAGCTTAACTTGGGAATCAATTAAAAAAAAAAAAAAAAACATACTCTGTATATCATAATTGCAGTCATAACTGATTAAAAAAACATACTGGCACTTTTTTACATCAGTTTACCTGATTTTATTTAATATATCAATAATGAGTTTTTATTTATAGCCTTCGTTAAGTAACTGTTATAACATTCCACCTTATCTTCCACATTTAGGAAGTGAATGACGTTAAATTATATGTGCAAAGCTTTATTCGGAGGCTAGTTTTGTGAAACGTGTTGTTTTACGAGCTTTAACAATCCGTTATATTTTGACAAGAATTTCCACGGGAACAGAATGCGTCTTTGCTAACAGAAATAAAAAGAAATTATATTTGAAAATTTTATATAATTATAGGTATTGAAATCGACATATGCATTAAATACATTACACATACAAATCTAAATATGGATTCAGATTCAGGTATTTTAAAGGAAATGGAGAAAGGGATCTTCAGGGGTGATCACAGATTTAACAATACCATGAGGGAAAGGTATAGCAAAATAGGAACTGTGCATGAATGAACAGAAGTCTAGTATGTGCAAATGTTTTAAATGCAGCCTACAAACACATAAGAAATTAATTAATTATCACAATCTGAAGAGTATCAAAATTAAAAAAAATTAAAAAAAATCCCTTTAGGCAGGCCTACAGGCGGAGGTAGATTTCGAAGTGCTTTTGGTTTAATTTATTGTCGCTGCATAGCACTCTTTTTCTTTAGCCTTGGCATGGTAAACCTGCAGTAATAAGAACTGAATTCGGTAAAGAGGAAGAGCCTACAATCATTTGTTTTGACAACAAGAATAGGATATAATATTCTGGGAGGCCGTGCGCAAGATCAGCAATGAATAAAATTAGCAAAGCCGCTAAACAAGACAAAATTATGATATTATAATAATTCTTTTAAGTGTTATTATTTTCAAACATTAAAATCTCGCGTCATATGAGAGCTATCAAGAAACTATTTATTGATTTGTAGAGTACTCATCAAGAGCTTTTCAACGATACCCCACAAGACGTGGTTTCAAAAGTTTCGAATTTTCATCCCCCACCCCCACCCCCACCCTCACTCGAACCCCCGAATTGTTGGTGTCACTGTGAACTCCATAGGGAGTACTCTAATTTATTCAAACAAAGTTTCCCTCTATACTTCATAGGGGCCGAGATATAAATGTTTTAAAATTTCAACCCCCTCCCCCGACCACCCCCTTGGGCCAATTTTGCCCATTAACGAACTTGTCCGAACTATTGGGCCTAGAAATAACATAATAAAATTTGGTTCAAATATCTTCAAAATTACGGCCGCTATCGTGTAAAGATATATATATATATATATATAAATATATATATATATATATAAATATCACAAAAATTTTTTTTGAACGGGCGGTGGTTTCGTACTTAGGGGAGCATGAAACGTAAAGATATGAAAGAATTTTTCGAAAATCATAAAGTGGTATCCATTGCAATAGGTAGATTTTTCTTCGAAAATCTACCTAAAAATTCGTGCAAGTCTTTGATGGAACTGAACTCCCCTCTCTGTCTTCTGTATGCAAGTGTGATTTAGTGTGATATTTACAATGGACTCCTAATTTATGTAGGTTACCCAAAAATTACGTATCTGGACCTTGACAACGATGAATGGAATGCTGGCCAAGAGACGCAGTGGGATTTCCAATTGGACGGAAGAAGTGCGAACACAACGCCGGAGGTGACTGCCTAAGAAGGAAAATGTTGTGTAATGTATATCATCATTATAATGACGACTTCAGTGTTACGTTTAAAACGTAATTCTAGAAAATTATGGGACTGGATATCACAATATTTCAATAGGTTTGCCGGAGAAGACAGCGGAAGGACGGTATTTTTTATGTTACTGTATGTTTTGCTTTCATGTTTGATGTGAAAATACCTGTAATGTTCATTGTTAAGTATAAAAGTAATCAAAATATCCATAGGACCAAAGACCAGGTCTCAAAGTAGATTCTTAAAATTAATCTGATATTTAGGGACTGTTTTGCCATATTGGTGCAAAGAATTTAGTATTTAAATTAATACAGTTAGTTATTAAATTATCACTGAACACCACCAGAGCACGATCTTTGCTCATACAGGTATTGCATATCATGTGTATTAAATACAACCATTTCATTATAAAAAGAGAACTGGTCATTGGTGAATCGCTGGATTGTTTAATACACAACAGCGATAACAGAGCCTAATCTCTGGTATTCCTTTACGACCTGATAATCACTGCAATCTATATGAAATTTGTAACACCGGGTACTACATTAAAGTTGAAAGGAATAACAGAAAATCCTATCCTTCGCGTCCACGTTCGCAGGCTCTGGAAATGCAGTTGTGCAAGTTGAACTCAACTGTAGCCAATAAGGAAGGGTGCAATCATATTGTTAACAGTTAGGGGAGGTTTCAAAAACTTAACATCTACAAAATTTTCAATTTCGAGATACTGGTGTATACTATGCTTTAGAACCAGCTGAATTCATTGGCGAAGTCGAAATTTAGCTGAAGTTAATATCTACTGACGCGAAAGGTGGATGAACTGGAGTTTCCATAAAACTTAACATCTACTGGCAACGGGTTTTTACGGCTACTCGAATTGCAGAGCGGGAACTAAATCAAGAAACTTACGAAAGGGATAATCGTTCAGAACTAATGAAAGAAGCGCAACTATACATGCGTGGGAACGACGCTGGAAATATTCCGAAAAGGGCCTCCTAACAAAGGACCCTGGCGTCCGCAGACAACTTAGTCAAATGGATCGTTCCTGATTACTCAACACCTCAGTTCTATTTGGGACATGGCTATTTCACAGCAAACTTATATAGGTTTAACCTTGCGGAGGATCACCTCTGCTAATGTGAAGACTGTGAGCATGATACATTGTATCACGCCCTACATACTCGTACATGCGCAAGATACAGGGAAGCACGCATTAGCCTAAATGAGGTAGCCTACCAAGCATGCGAAGTATGGTCACCAGAACTTAGTTTTTAGACGACAAAGGGAGCTAACACTGCCTTCAGAACATTCACACGCCACGTGATAGAAAGCAGGAAAGAACAAGATGATGCCTAAGACCACCGAATTTGAGATGAATTCGCCTTCGGGGAATGCTGAGATCCCTGGGGGCCCTACCGAGCAGAACAGTCATGGCAGATTGCCCAAGAATTACCGGAAGCTGCGGGACAGCCTCACGGCAACTGATCTGAGTGAGGTTTTCGCGGGGTTTCCCTCACTCTATCAGGAGAATACCACACCGGGGACACGTCCCCCGCGACAATAGACAGATGAACAAGAGTGAAATTAACTGAATGAAATGCCAAGTTAAATAATAAAATATTTTCCCTGTGCTCCATGATCAAGACAAGTGACGCGATTATCTTAAAACAAATGCGAAATCGGTTGTTGGACCGGAGATATAGGCTATGGCTCAGGTACTCCGGGGGTGGAAGGCGGGGCCAACAAACAAACAAACAAACAAACAAAAGGTTATTACAAAAGTGAACTTCTACACATCACTTACTGATTTCTGACATTCGTTATTTAAATTTACATCGTAAGAACCTAATTCTTGGTAGATACCAGATTTCATTCAAAATGACTGACGTTCGTGCGCTGTAATATAAATTGAGACTGGTATCCGTGAAAACAACAGACACAGGGTTCAATATTGAAGCTCTAAGTCGAGAATAAATAATGCATGACCATGGAAATAGCTGTGAAACTTCTATTCATAAATCATGCTAGTGAAAAAAATAGTGCTGACAAAGAAGTTAGTGTAGTACTTCGATGTGTCTTGAGAATAAGATTTAGCATCTTATGGAGACGTGTACCGAGTTTGTCAGGAATTACGCAGATAATTTTATTTTATGAATATGCACTCCACCTATGCTCAGTATGTATTACAATTTTGAGACATCTAACCGATTTAAAAAAAAACATAATTTATCCAGTGACATTTTACCTTGTTAAAAAGTAGTATAAACTACTAGTCTATAAATAAATAAAATACTTATGTATATATAATACAAAGTCAAAACCTTCTTAAAATTCGTAACTCGTTTAAAAAATGTTTAAAGTCCTTAAAATTTTTCCCAGTCTTGTATTAAAATGCAGATGTCTTCCTCTTATACGACGCGTTTCGACGTTAATTTCGTCATCTTCAGGTCTATAAAACATATTATAGGTATTAAGATTTAGTGTTGTATTATGAGTGGAGTGTGGTATTTATATGGTATTCAAAACTTACGTACATTTTGAGTAATTCGTGCAGACAACACAACTGCAGGTCACATGTCCATCCGTGGGTTGTTGCTCGTACACTGATCGCTGGTTTCGGTGTTGTTATGCTTACCCCTCCTATTGGTTAATTCAAATAGGGCGTTATATACTATTGGTTCTACGTTTAATATATTCTCATTCTTCCTTTTGTAAATTTCCAGTCTTTCCAGTGTATTTAGTTTCCTACCTTTGTTTTGTATGTGTAATATATTCGTTATATTTTCTATTTTGTCGTAAAATTCATGTGCTTCATTTAAGAAATGTCTGGCATAGCTAGATCTATCTCTTTGTCCATTTCGGTAGTCCTGTTTGCGCTCTTGGAATCTAGTTTTGAATTTCCTTCCCGTTTGGCCCACATAATCTCTGTTGCATTCTCTACAATTCAGTTTGTAAATCCCATTTCTATTATATATGTCTTCATTATCTTTAGTCTTGTGCAGTTTGGTTTTCAAATTGTTGGTTGTTTTATATGCTATTTTTAAGTTGTGTTTTTTCAAAACATTTGTAACTTTATGTACTCTTTTATCTGTATATTCAAATGTTGCATATTTGAGCTTCTTCTTTGTATTATCTATTGGTTCTAGTTTGGTTATACTGGACAATGTATTTTCCTTTTTTCTTTTGTGTTTTTTAATTAGATTGTGTACCGTATTGATCGTGTATCCTTTGTTCTTTGCTATCTTTATAATTATTTCCAATTCCTTTTGATAATTTTCTCTGCTTAGCGGCATATTTGTTAATCTGTATGTCAGAGATGATATTGCTGACATTTTTTGTTTTATGGGGTGATTTGATGAGTTATTGATAATTGTATCGTCTGAACCTCATAAAATAAACTTCTGGTGTTACACTCACATAACTTTCTCTAGGCCTACTCTAAGCATGCGAAATATAATGTTCCCACTTGAAAATATGATATAAAATAAGCGACCGTATTGCAGGGAGTCAGACTTAAAGCCAAAATTTGAGCACACGAATCTGGTTTATAACTTCCCTTCAAATCGTTAACGCGGCATTCGAGAAAATAATGGAAAAATGTTATTCCATGTTAAAGTGACAGTAAAAGTAAAGTATTTTACAGAGTGGTTTACAAAATAAGTTATAGAATAAGAGGCCGTATTACAAGGTGTGCATTATCAGTTGTCTCACTATCATACGTAAGTAGCATTGTTAGCAATGTAAGTTTTGATGCCTGAGTTTTAGCAAATAATAACAGGCTGACAACTTTCCTTCTAAGAAAAAATAAAGGTTTGAAATAAATACTGTAGATCTAAATTCTTAATAAAAAATAAGATCTCGTGTACAAGATTTACACAACATCGTTGGAGCCATTTCCGAGAAAATGTAGGTGAAAAAATTGTAACTTACAGTGGAACTAAAAGTAAGAGAAATTCGTAGCCAAACCACGTCACATTCGCAAAAAATATTAACCTAACTATAATATAAATGTGTGCTTTTTGAACGATGTTCCTTTCTCGGCAAGAAACGCCGTTAGACACAAACACAAACATTTCTGAACATGTAATACATAGACTCAGGGAAACCTCAAAACGCATATTTATCATGAAAACTCGACATCGAATTTCAGGGTCGAACACAACAAATCTTCTTGTACCTATAACACCTTTGGTACGGTTAGAGAAGTAAAAGTAAAAAATGTAAAAGGACAAAATTAAATATTACTCTCAAATTAATCCACCTTAAATTCTTGATACAAAAGACAAAAATATTATGAAAAATTATTAAACTTCGATCCCGAAAACTATTTGTGTATGAAAAATACGTAGAAAATAACTCAAATGTGAAACTTAACAATGAGATAGTTATATTTTACTCAAGGGTTGACTACAAAGTAACTACTAAGAAGTTAATGGAATAGATAGGAAGTGAATGATGCTAGATTGTAAGAGCAAAGCTTTATTCGGAGGCTAGTTAAGCAATACCTACTGTTTTACGAGCTTAAACAATCCGTTATATTTTCACAAAAATTTCCACGGAAACAGAATGCGTCTTGGGGAATAGAAATAAAAAAAATTGCATTTCAAAAATTTAAATAATTCTTAAATATAAATATGTATTAAATACATAACAGATACAAATTTAAATATGGATTGAGATATTAGAAAGCAAATGGATATTTGGATCTTAAAGGGAGACCACAGATTAACAATATCATGAGGAAAAGGTATAGCAAAATACGAACTGTGCTCATATGAACATCGCAGACCTAGTATAAGCAAATGTTTTAAATGCAGCGTTTAAGTATTGAATTTATTTTCACAATCTGAAATGTATTAAAATTTGAAGTAAATGCTTCAGGGAATTGATACCTCTCCCCTCTGTATTCTGTATGCAAGTGTGATATTTACAATTGACTCCTCATTTCTGCAGGATACACAAGAACTACATTTCTGGACCTTGACAACGATTAATGGAATGCTGGCCAACAGATGGAGTGGGATCTACAATTAGACGGAAGACGTGAGAATACAACGCCGGAGGTGACTGCCTAAGAAGGAAAATGTTTGCTGGAGAAGACAGCGGAAGAAGAAGGGTATTTTCCATGTTACTGTGTATTCATTGAAATTTTCATTGTAATTAAAACATCGATAGGACCAAAGACCAGATCTCAAAGTAAATTCTTAAAATTCAGCTATTAGCTATTAGGACTATAATGGCAAATTGGTGCAAAGATATAAACATTTAAATTAATATAATGGGATATTAAATTTTCACTTACCAGACCCAGACCACGGGATTTTCTCATTTGGATATTGTATATCGTGTATCAAACACAATTTAATTAAAAAGAACTGGTCTTTGGTGAATCACTGCTTTGTTTAATACACAACAGTGATAACGGAGCCTAATGGCTGTTATTCCTTTGCGATTTCATATTCACTGTAATTTATGTGATGTTAGGAATCATGTTTAATTTCAAAGGAATAACAGGAAATCCTATCCTTCGCGTCCACGTTCGCAGGCTCTGGAAATGCAGTTCAGCAAACTGACTCGACTGCAGCCAAGAAGGAAGGGTGAAATATAACATTGTTAACAATATAGTCTACAGCAGAGAATTGTTCAGCTTTTTTAGGTAATGTAATGGAATTTGTATTTTATTACAGCCGTATATTCATGTGGTAACGACTCGTATATCAACGCATAATTATGTACTTGTCGTTAAAGTGCGATTATGTAGGCCTATATGTTTAAAGGTAAAATATACCAATAGTGCAGTAGGTATGACCCAGTCATCCAAAACAACAAAACATTATTTTGTGTAAAGTATTTGGTATCCTTCTCCCTTAACGATCAGAACAATTCGCTAAAAAATAGCATCGGGTTTTGGGGATGTGCGGGGGTAAAAAGCGAATCTTTTCATACTTTTTCAAACCTATCTTTAAACCTGGAGTTTAGCACAAAATGATCAGGATCAAAATTAACACATTAAAGCAAATAAAATTAGTTTCAAAAAGATTCTATAGAAGTATTTGCTAAACCCCATATGTAGGCAGATATAGAAGAGGAACGTTTGGAAAGGCAAGTGCTCCTATTGCTTAAATACTCCCCTCTCATCCGCTTTGTAAAACTGTTGATTTTTTATTGTATGAGTACCTAATAGAAGATGGCATAGAATATCTTTTGTAAAAGAACACAAATTAGTTAATATTTCAGATATGAGTGTTTAATTTGTGGCCTTCGTTAAGTAGGCCTAACTAAAGTTTTCCTTACTAAGTTTTCCTGCGAAGACTCTTGAGATTTTCACAAAAGGGGATTAATGCAATGATATAGAATAGTGCAACTCTTGAAGACACCCTACTGAATAATAATACAATGTTACTATTGAAGTGTATGAAAAGTGGCTTTTACGGTACAACCACAATCTTCAACTACCCTCAACAGAAGGAGAGTTATTACCTAATGGAATAGTGCCTAGGGTTTCATTTGAGTTCCGTATGCATTGTTCATTGTACGGTCGTATCTGCAAAAATGCACACAAATGTAGAATCAGGTGATCCACCTTCTGAGCATATTATTCTTCTAACATGATGCGATTTTGCCATCGATGTTTCATCTTCTCCAGATGGTTCTTGTAACATTATTTCGGAGTGTACACATACCAGGACAGCGGTTACCAGTTCTTCAGAGTTTGCAAAACAGTGACCACGCAGAGGTTGTTCATGGCCCCTAACAAATCATAGTCACCAGGCAAGACTAGCGTACAGCAGTAGCCTTGGTCACTATGTACCAAGTCGGGAGGGTATAGTGGGTGTGGCATTAATGTGAATCCAATCTGATCAATGCTAGCAGTAGTTTCTCGGATGTAGGAGAACGTGCATTGACATGCTGCGTGAGCTCACCTTTCGAAATATTTCTGGAGTTTTCCTTAACTGGAGATGTAAGGGCCTAAGGTGTCGCCAAATATGCTGCAGATAATCGTGGACCAAAATTCAGACATTGGATGAGGATGATGCTCTTCCTTTCTCTTATTTTTCACTGTCGCCATATTCTTGCCAGTTGAGGGCACTCTTCGAAATTGTTGCAGGTGGTAAGTCCTTACGCTCCCATTGCATCAATTGCTGTTTCGTCTCTGGCTCATGGCAATGGAGTTAACTGTCTGTGCAGTTAACAGCTAACTGTTATTTGTTGCAAACCTAGAAAGAGCATTTTCCGCAAGTCTAGCATCCCACGGAACGAAGGGATATTAGCTTCAATACAGCGACCATTTTCTGTTGTGTCTTAGGGTGTACTACTAATAGGAATATCTAATGGAATACCTCCCGTCCTGTCCTGTGGATTGTGGTCATATGGTTGCTGGTGGTGTGCTGAGTATCTGGGGGCTCTCATGGTGCACCGCGATCCATCGTGCTCTCTGTGAGGGACCGGGGGCGTGGCGCACGGTCCTACATGACGGATCTTGGAAGCGTGGTGCACGTGGTGAGTTTCAGGATCCTCATGGATATTGGGGAGTTCCGTGGGGGCTCGCAGTGGAATCTGCTCGGGTGGGGGCTTTGGCATTCCAATCATCCCAATGGGTCCGGACTTGTGGACTACGACCTTAGGGTGTTTCCCAACCCGACTCTGCCCCCTCCATGGGTTCCAACAACAACATATAATACAAATTAACAGTAGAAATTAGAAAATAATAACATTTTGAAATTTAAACTAAGAATAAAATTTATTAGGGATGACGCTATAAATTTATAATGCCAATTTTATTTTTCTGCCAAATTATGTTTTATAACATTAATAATATTGATTTAGAACAAAATTTCAAGTGAAAATCAATGATTAGATAGTGGTCCGCAATATTTATAAAAATGATTCCATCCAGTATAATCCATTCAGAGTTTGAGTATAGAAAAATCCATTCAACTCAAGGTACCAGGGAATAATCCTGTGTAATGTCTCTTTTTCACTTCTATATTAATTATTATCATCGAAGGATTCTACGAGGATTAACAGTCGATCTTAATGGTTTCCATGGATGTACAACGCATAATGAAATGTTTTCAAGGGCAGATGAAAGAAATTTTCCTCATCATTTAAGTGTGGAATAAACAGCTTATAAATCTAAATCTCCAAGAAGAAATGCAAAGAGATACTTAGCAGTCAAAAGAGAGGAATTACACAATTAGTCTATCATCAAGGATTTCCAAGACCAGTAGTACCTACGAATTTATTGTGAGTAGGCTATTATCGTATAAATTTAAATAAATGTAAAATTTCAATAGGTTAGACTGTGACCGAAAGCTCAATTTTTATCTGAAGCAAACAGTTGACTAAAAACAGGATGTGATGTTATAAGTCATGAACGAAAGATACCACAGTCTATTACGTTAAGCAGTTGCGAATCTCTGTACTTTCTACAACAAAATATAATCTTTATAACAGCTGGTGCAATTGTAGCACTTCCAGTGGTATACAAAGCACCCATAAGTTTGTGTTGCAATATAAGTCTATGTGTAAAAATTAAGACATAAAAAACGTGGACAATTTTCTACGACTCCTAATACATTTTCTCCTCTGTAAGTTAACTCAGAAATAGACCTGAGATATATTTATTCTAGTATGACTATCTAGAAAGAGCAATTTGTTGCAAACAAAATTTAAGTTATCGATCTTTCCTATATAAGAATACTAGCATGTGCCCGCGGCTTCGCCCGCGATAATTATTTCAAAAATTAAAAGTTAAGAGCATAATAGTTAAATTATTATATTTATTAATACCTAAATCACGTGGACTGCATACCACGATTAGATAGCGTCACCTGGTAAAAGCTATGGTACCTCAGATTCGAGTTCCTTGGCCCAGAAAACCCCTGTATAGTGAGTTTCGTTCATATCGAACAATGTTTGACCATATTTAGGGTTGATAATCCTTCTTCCGTGTTGGTTGAAAATGTCATATGTCTGTGGGCCTTGACACTCTATAAACAAATGAATCGTCTAGGATGGACTATCAAAATCAAGCGATCGCGTTGCTTTTATTTCCAAGGTATGAGGTATGATGACAAAAATAGCCAAAGCCATCTGTAAGTGATTTGATATTGAAATTTATTACTGAAACTGATGCTTCGAAAACGCAAAAAATGCACGTTTTTTGCTCATTTTTCACTCATAACTCACGAACGAAAGCGAAAATTAAAATTCCGGCTTCAAGGTGCACATTCCGACCCTTTAGTCCGCCTATGTATAAAATTTCAGATCTCTGCGTTGAGTAGATTTCGCTGGGCATCGCGGAAAGACAGACGGAGGACAGACACTTCCTTTTATTAATATAGATTAAGAGCATAATAGTTAAATCATTATATTTATTAACACCTAAATCACGTGGACTACATACCACAATTAGATAGCGTCGCCTGGTAAAAGCGACCTCAGATTCGAGGTCCTTGGCCCAGAAAACCCCTGTATAATGAATTTCGTCCAAATCGAACAACGTTTGACCATATTTAGGCCTATATTTATTATCCCACTTATAATAATAATAATAATAATAATAATAATAATAATAATAATAATAATAAGAATCCTCTTCGGGATTAGGTTAAAAATTTCATATGTATGCGTGCGTTGACATTAAAAACAAATGAATCGACCAGCGTGAGCTACAACATTCAAGCGATCGCGAAAGTTTCATTTCCAAGGTTTGACAAAAATAGCCAAAGCCAGCTGTAATTGATTTGACATTGAAATATATTACGCTTCGAAAACGCAAAAAATGCACGTTTTCTGCCCGTTTTTCACTCATTTTTGGCATTTAGAATCAGAATGTTTCAAAATCCTTTCTTAGTGAGCATCTACATTAGGAAACGAAGGTACTATCAAAATTCCAAGTCTCTACCTGTTATAGTTTAGGCTGTACGTTGATTCCTGTCATTCATTCAGTCAGTCAGTCAGTCAGTCATTCATTCAGTCAGGACAAAGCCTTTTATATATATAGAGATATTTATATCTAGCGCCCCTTTTAAGAAATTAACTGAAAGAATAACTATGTCATTAGTGCTTAAGATTCCGTCCGCATAACTCTCAAAGTGGAGATTTTCATTAAAATTGTATACAGATTATACGCATGGAAGGTTCTGAAAATTGCGAAAATAAAGTATTGAGAAAACGCCACTGTAAAGTTTTCGTATATGAGTATACAGATTAAAAATGACTGCCAAACCTGGCAAGGAGGCCTGGCCAAACAATCTACTGTAACCGTATTTTTAAAAGCTGATGGAACATTTTGTCGTAATTAACAAAAAATTATGTTTTCAATTATTTTCGCTAAAATCTCAGCCCTAACCCTTTACAGAGCCTGTACTCCCAAGTACATGACCGCCTACTAGATAACCTCTGAAATAGAAGACTAGTATTAGGCCCTAATACTTTTTTATTCATCGATTTGTGCATCATAGCATAAGTCATTATCAGGGCCGGCCGACGATCTGGTAATGTGCTACAGAGCACTGTGAATACTGAACTAAGAGTTTGCCTACTCTCTTCGAATGCTAGCCGTTATGAAAACAGTATTTTCTAGCGCTCTCTCCGGGAAAACTAGAAACTACAGTGTCGAGTGCAGAATTATTGGCTATATCTCACTCAGAGAGAAGGTACATTACTGTCATACCTGACTGTGCATGCACTATTGGGCTTTGCTCCTTTCCAGCTGTGTGCTATGATCACGGAGCCACTATGAGTCGAGCAATAGTTGTAGGATGATGTATTGTCGTGTGGCAGAATTTCTTAAATGCGCGTATGTATTGTGAAGCAACTTGACGAATTCTGTACATGATCTGTTAAAGAGATCTGATTTAAGCATTTCTTTGGAGGAATAAGTGACAGTTAAAGAGTTAGGTAGACCTACTCTAAACTTAAATCAGTCAACATGCTAAGGGTAGCGGTAAAAAAATCGGGTGTACGAGAAAATTTAATATGAAAGCGTATGAAAACAGATGGATCTGCGTCTCTAATGTTCGGAATGTTCAGCATAATTATTTTTCTAAACATATGTTGGCTTTAGGAAAATGTGCAGTACTGTACTTTTATTACAGACTAGGCAAGAAAACCGGATGTTCATAAATTTTTCTTAAAGACACAATGCGATAGGCCTACCGATATTAAGTTGTGTTACATTTATAACGGCAACGCTGTCGAATCCTTTTAATTTTAAACGCCTATATAAATCATTCTTGTACCCTCTTTATTAGCCTGTATCATAAGAGGACTTAAAACTTTTTTAAAATCTAAATGCAGGCCTATGAAATGATAATTATCTGCAGCACAGCCTCGTTTTAAGCCACGAGCAGCACAGCGACTGACCTTTTACCATTAGTAGAAGTGCTCAAAAAGTTAAAAATCACAGAACCAACAAGTTTCACATTTTCATCTCTTCTCTTTATATAAGTTAGTATAAATGTATGTTCCTTTGAAATTTGCGCTCTCAATAATGGTTGTAGTATATATAGCATATTTAGGGGTTATAGGAAAAAAGGTACAGATATATAGCATATTTAAATTGCTATGACTCTATATCCTACATCATTTCGTTCAAAACATTTCATTTCCGAAGCGCAACGAAAATTTCTTTACGTTAGTGAATAACCCGCATAAAATAAGGATATTTTTGGGAATTGTTATTATAACAATCTCAAACTGTCGAGGGCATTTATCAGAATATGTTCACATATTCTCATCAATAAACGTTATGATTAGACGATAGTCTGTGAAATTTTCAAATATTAATAAAAAATCTAGCTGTTTGCTGTTATTGTTAGCTACCAAAGAATTAAAGCCCGAATTTGAGCACACGAATCTGGCTTATAACTTCCGTTCAAATCGTTAATGCGGCTTTCGAGAAAATCATAGAAAAATGTTATTCCATAATAAAGTGACAATAAAAGTAAAGTATGCTACAGAGTGGTGTATAAAATAAGTTATAGAATAAGAGGCCGCATTGCAAGGTGTGCGTTATCAGTTGTCCCACCGTCATATGTAGTAGTATTGTTAACAATGTAAGTTTTGAAGACTGACTTTTAGCAAAGAATAACCGGCTGATAACTTTCCTTCCAAGAAAATATAAAGGTTTGATATAAATACTGTGATCTAAATTCTTAATAAAAATTAAGATCTCGTGTATAAGATTTACACAACATCGTTGAAGCCGTTTCCGAGAAACTCTAGATAAAAAAATCATAACGTACAGTAGAACTAAAGTAAGAGACATTCGTCGCCACACCACGTCACATTCGCAAAAAATATTAACCAAAATATAATATTTTAACCTAAATATAATGTTTTTGTGTGCTTTTTGAACGATTTTCCTTTCTCGGCAAGAAACGCCAACCAGACACAAACATAGGCCTACACACACACACACAAGCATTTCTGAACATTTAATATATAGACTCAGGGAACCTCAAAAAACATATTTATAATGAAAACTCGACATCGAATTTCAGGGTCGAACACAAATCTTCTTGTACCTATAACACCTTCGGTACGGTTAGAGAAGTAAAAGTAAAAAATGTAAAAGGACAAAATAACATATTACTCTCAAATTAATCCACCTTAACTTCTTGATACAAAACACAATATAGTTAGAAAAAATTATTAAAAGCTTTATCCCGAAAAGAATTTGTAGGCCTAAATGAAAAATACGTAGAAAATAGCTTAAATGAGGAACTTTCAGGGATAAAATGTAACTATTACGAAGAAATCATTCCCTAATTGGAATAGATAGGGAGTGAATGACGCTAAATTCTATGAGCAAAGCTTTATTCGGAGGCTAGTTAAGCGAAACCTACTGTTTTACGAGCTTAAACAATCCGTTATATTTTCACAAACATTTCCACGGAAACGGAATGCGTCTTTGGGAATAGAAATAACATTACATTAAAAAAATTATAGATATTAACGCGTAAATATGTAGTAAATACATTACTGATACAAATCTAAATATGGATTGAGATATTAGAAAGCAAATGGAGATTTCGATCCTCAGGGGAGACCACAGATTTAACAATATCATGAGGAAAAGGTATGGCAAAATACGAACTCTGCACATATGATCATCGCAGGCCAAGTAAATGCAAATGTTTTAAATGCAGTGTTTAAAGAATTGAAATAATTATCACAATCTGAAAAGTATCCAAATTTGATGTAAATTCTTCAGGGAATTGATACCTCCCCCCTCTGCATTCTGTATGAAAGTGTGATATTTACAATGGACTCCTCATTTCTGCAGGATACACAAATACTACATTTCTGGACCTTGACAACGATTAATGGAATGATGGCCAACAGATGGAGTGGGATCTACAATTAGACGGAAGAAGTACGAATACAACGCCGGAGGTGCCTGCCTAAGAAGGAAAATGTTTGGTGGAGAAGACAGCGAAAGATGAAGGGTATTTTCCATGTTACTGTGTATTCATTGAAATGTTCATTGTTAAGTATGCAAGTAATTAAAACATCGATAGGACCAAAGACCAGATCTCAAAGTAAATTCTTAAAAATTAGCCTTTAGCTATTAGGGACTATATTGGCAAATTGGTGCAAAGATACAAACATTTAAATTAATATAATGGGATATTAAATTTTCACCACCAGACCGAGACCACGGGATTTTCTCATTTGGATATTGTATATCATGTGTATCAAACACAATTTAATTAAAAAGAACTGGTCTTTGGTGAATCGCTGCTTTGTTTAATACACAACAGCGATAACGGAGCCTAATGTCTGTTATTCCTTTGCAATTTCATATTCACTGTAATTTATGTGATATTAGGAATCATGTTTAATTTCAAAAGAATAACAGAAAATCCTATCCTTCGCGTCCACGTTCGCAGGCTCTGGAAATGCAGTTCAGCAAACTGACTCGACTGCAGCCAAGAAGGAAGGGTGAAATAATACTGTTAACAATATAGTCTGCAGCAGAGATTTGTTCAGCTTTTTTAGGTAATGTAATGGAATTTGTATTTTATCACAGCCGTATATTCATGTGGTAACGGCTCGTATTTCAACGCATAATTATGTATTTGTCGTTAAAGTGCGATTATGTAGGCTTATATGTTTAAAGGTAAAATATACCAATAGTGCAGTAGATATGACCCAGGCATCCAAGACAACAAAACATTATTTTGTGTAAAGTATTTGGTATCCTTCTTCCTTAACGACAAGAACAATTCGTTAAAAAATAGCATCGGGTTTTGGTGATGTGCGGGGGTAGAAAGCGAAACTTTTCATACTTTTTCAAACCTATCTTTAAACCTGCGGAGTTTAGCGCAAAATGATCACGAACAAAATTACCACAATAAAGCAAATAAAATTAGTTTCAAAAAGATTCTATAGAAGTATTTGCTAAACCCCATATCTAGGCAGATATAGAAGGGAAATGTTTGGAAAGGCAAGTGCTCCTATTGCATGTGGCCCCGAACAAATGATAGTCACCAGCTATAGCATTAGCCTTGGTCACTACGTGCCAAGTCAGGAGGGTATAGTGGGTGTGGCATTAATGTGAATCGCATCTGATCAATGCTAGCAGTAGGTTCTCGGATGTATGAGAACGTGCATTGACATACTACGTGAGCTCATCTTTCGCCATATTTCTGGAGTTTTCCTTTCACCTGAAGGTGTAAGAGCCTAAGGTATCGCCAAATATGCTAATTCAAATTCCAGACAGTGGATGATGATGAGGCTCTTCCTTTCTCTTATAATAACACTGTCGCCCTACTCTTCGAAATTGGTGCAGGTGGTTTGCCCTTACGCTTCCATTGCATCAATTGCTGTTTCGTCTCTGGCTCATGGCAATGGAGTTAATTGTCAGTGCAGTTAACAGCTAACAGTTATTTGTTGCAACACTAGAACAGACATTTTCCGCGAGTCTACCACGTCACGAAACGTAGGGATATTAGCTTCAATCCAGCGTCGATTTTCTGTTGTGTCTCAGGGTGTACTCCTAATAGGAATAGCCTATCTACTTTTTTTTTTTTGGTGCCCACCCTTATCCCCGGAGTGCCAAGCAATTCAGCCTAAACCTCTGGTCAAACCAAATTTTGGTAACCATATGTGATGTGTGTATACCTGTTGTGCCCTTATGTACATCCTTAGAGGATGTTGATGGTGTGACGTGTTTGGGCTGTGTACTTGTGTCTTTTTATTTTGGTGGAGGATAGACCTTAGTGTGGATAGGTCTTATGTGTTATATTTCCCGAGTGTGTTTTTTAGTGACTTGTAGTTATGTATTCTAGAGATTTGTAGTGCATGTATCTGTTTGAGGGGATTATTGACCAGTCCGGCATTCGCCTTAGAACGAGGGAAACCCCCCAAAAGCCTCGTTCTGAGTGGAGTAGTGGCCAAATGACCGTCTACGTTGGTGTGTTAATTTACTATAGACTTTTCGAGAAGTGCTGTTTTTGCAAAGGTTTTAAGTGCTGTGGAGGTGTTTTTACGCGTTCAGAACGTTAGGTCCGGTGCCCAGGCTTCCTCCTCTGCCCTAGCAGCTTCGTGGAGGAGTAGTCGAGCTTCTCGATATCGAGGACAGGTATAGAGCATATGATACATTGTGTCTGGTTCGCTGTCCTCACAAGCGCATAGATCGTCGTCTGTGAGATTGAAGCGGATTAAGTTAGCGGCAAAGTTGCCGTGGCCAGTTAATAGCTGTGCGACGAATTGGTCCAATTTAATCTATGGCATTTTCAGTCTATTTCTGATACTTGGGAAAAAGTCACGAGTGATGCTACCGTTTTGGGAACTACCCATTTTTGCTGCCACTGCGAGTGTATGCGTTCATTAGGTAGATGTGGTCGATCTAAGCTCTCAAAGTCCCTTTGAAGGGTACCTAATTGAAAATTAAACTGCTTCCGCACTTTGTACCTGGCATCATTCGAAACAGTGGAGTAGGCTTTAGTTATTCGCAAGAGAGAATGTCGCTGGGCAGATTTGAGTTTACGGATGTGATGTGTGTTAAGTTTAGTGGCCCAAGCGTTTGCAGCGTACGAGACAATAGCCTCAAATATAGCAGAGTAAAGTATACAGTAGTTAGTGAACTTGTATCCCCACTGCTGTCCAGAAAGTCTGGCTAGGGCCTGAAATAGGTTGTTAGCTATAGCACTGATTCTTTGAATATGAGCGGTGAATTTATTACCTTCTTGTAAGGTTATACCCAATTTCTTTGTTTCTCGAACATATGGGATCCGATTGTGTCCTATCCTGATGATTAGAGGGTGATTTCCTATTTTCCCCTTGAGGAGCATTGAATTTGTTATAGTTTATCTTTAGCTTTGCTCTGTGGGACCAAGTTTCCAGAATTGTTAGTGCCCTATTAGCTTTGCGTTCGAGATCTGTTCAATACATCCCGTCCTGCCCCGTGGCCTGTGGTCATATGGTTGCTGGTGATGTGCTGAATACCTGGGGGATCTCATGGTGCACCGCGACCCAACATGCTCTCTATGAGGGACCGGGGGCGTGGCGCACGGTCCTACATGACGGACCCTGGAAGCGTGGTGCACGTGGCGAGTTTCAGGATCATGGTGGATGTTGGGAGTTCCGTGGGGGCTTTAGACATTCCAGGGGTTGGCCAAATGGACCCGGCCTTGTGGTCTACGTGCTTAGGGTCGTTCCCAACCCGACTCTGCCCCCTTCGTGGGTTCCAACAACAACATATAATACAAAATAACAGTAGCAATTAGAAAATAATAATATTTCGAAATTGAAACGAAGACTAAAATTGATTAGGGATGACACTATAAATTTATAATGCCAATTTCATTTTTCTGTCAAACCATGTTTTATAACAATAATAATATTGATTTAGAACATAATTTCAAGTGAAGTTCAATGATTAGAAAGTGGTTCCGCAATATTTATAAAAATTATTCCATCTAGTTCAATCCATTTAGAATTTGAGTAGGCCTATACAAAAATCCATTCAACTCATAGTACCAAGGGATAATCCAGAGTAATATCTCTTTTCACTTCTATATTAATTACTATCGCAAGATTCTATGAGGATTAACAGTCGAACTTAATGGTTTCCATAGATATACAACGCATAATGAAATGTTTTCAAGGACAGATGAAAGAAAATGTCAACATTTAAATATGGAATAAACAGCTTATAAATTATATCTCCAAGGAGAAATCCAAAGAGATACTGAGCAGTCAAAAGAGAGGAATTACACAGTGAAGGATTTCCAAGATCAGTAGTACCTACGAATTTGTTGTGAGTAGGCTATTAACGTATGCATTTACGTAAATGCAGAATTTCAATACGTTAGGCAGTGACCGAAAGCTGAATTTTTATCTGAAGTAGGACTAAACAGATGACTAGAAACGAACGAACGAAAAATACCACAGTCTATTACGTTAAGCAGTTGGGAATCTCTGTACTTTCTACAACAAAAATTAATCTTTTTGACAGCTGGTGCAATTGTAGTATCTCCGGTGGTTCGCAAAGCACTCATAACTTTCTGTGTTGCAATGCAGGCCAGGTGTAAAAATTAAGAAAAATAAAAGTGCACCATTTTTTATGACCTCTAATACTGTTCGCCTTAGCAAGTTAACTCGGAAATAGGCCTAAGATATATTTCTTCTAGTATGGCTCTCTAGAAATATAAGTTTGTTCCAAACAAAATTTAAGTTATCGATCTTTCATATATAAGAATGTATTTAAATCTAGCGGCTTCTTAAAGAAATTAACTGAAAGAATAACTGTCATTAATGCTTAAGATTCCGTCCGTATAACTCTGAAAGCGAAGACTTTCATTAAAACTGTAAATATGTCATGCGCTTGGAAGATTCTCAAAATATAAAAAAAAGTTTTGAGAAAACGCCACTGTTAAGTTTTCGTATATGCGTATACATATTAAAAATGACTGCCCAACCTGGCAAGGAAGCCAGGCCCACAATCACCGAATTTTTAACACATCTTTGCATCATAAAGAAGTGTTATCTTTATAAATTTCATAATTTTTCACTCAGTCCCTTTTGAGATATTCTACTTCAAATAATGCCGAAATACACTTTTGGGCATTTTTGAAAAATTGTATAAAAAACAGCAAAGTTCTCAAGCTTGAAACTTCTACAGTAAATAGTCCTATAGCAGATCTATACAAGAAAAAATTTAAGGGCGAGACTTTCTTCCTTTTAATAATTTTGCGGCACTAAAATTCCCGTTTTATGTCAATTTTCATTTTGTAGTTGTGAATTTTTTCTTCACTTTCCTCACTACTTAGGTAATGTTGTGTTGGAACAAAAATCCAGAGCATTTCATTCTGTTAATTTTGGTCTTTATTTTGTCTTGTTATCTATAAAATTAACAAAGTTATATATATTTGTGCAAAACATGTTTTGACTGAAATACAATAAACAGGAAACTTAAAATGACCCCCTCAAAAAAGTATGAGCCTAAAATTTTTTTTACCATAGTTTTGAACTCACCTATTATTGGAAAATAACTGGTAAAAAATTAGGGAAATAAAGAATGTCGAGCAACTTGGCCTGGTTAATTTCTAATGGATCGACCCAAGTATGTTACAGAGTGGTTTACAAAATAAGTTATAGAATAAGAGGCCGCATTGCAGGGTGTGCATTATCAGTTGTCTCACTATAATACGTGGTAGTATTGTTAACAATGTAAGTTTTGAAGCCTGAGTTTAAGAAAATAATAACTGGCTGATAACTTTCCTTCTAAGAAAAAATAAAGGTTTGAAATCTGTAGATCTAAATTCTTAATAAAAAAATAAGATCTCGTGTTCAAGATTTACACAACATCGTTGGAGCCATTTCCGAGAAAATGTAGGTGAAAAAATTGTAACGTACAGTAAAACCATAATGAATAGAATGAGAAAGTGTGATGACTTCGCCGCTAATACAATGGTGGGTATAGGGAGAGCGGCGGTCCACCGAAACACTGGCAGCACCTTCGTTTGCGTTTCAACTTCTCAATGCTGCCTCATGATAGTTTGGCATCTTATGATTAAACTCGCAATCTTTAATTAACCTTTGGTCCTATTTCTGTGAAATTTGTGCAGAAATAATCTGCACAACACAGTCCTTCTGATGGTTAAAACAGAGATTTAAAAAATGCGGACATAAATGTTTTTATTTCATTATATAAACATCACCAATTACATAAAATTCATGGAGGGTGAAATGGAATTTGACTATGCGACAATTTTTTTCATTTTTGTGTCCCGTAAAAACTTCAAGCGAGAAAGTTTTAGTGAAATATTTCAACTTTATTTTAAATTCAGTACCACCTTTATATCTTGAATGGTTTACGAGTAATTGAGTGGTAATTATTCCTGGCGCACAGCTGTCTGAATGATGTGGGACGACCGTGAAATGTTGAGGGTGAAGCAAATTTGACTATGCGACATTTATTACTTATTTTTGTGTCCAGAAAGAGATCAAGCGTGTAAGGTTTAGTGAAATATTTGGATCTTATTATAAATCGAGTACCACCTATATACTCGTATTTATAATGGTTAACGAGTAATAGTAATTACTCTAAAGCTAAAGCTATCAGAATGGTATTGAGGTATTGGCAGGCATCTTTTCCATAAAATACCAGCAATAACGTAAAATTTTTACATAATTTATTCGTGGACTCAATAATAATACTATATTAACTGACTACTTGTACCCATACTGCAAGATTGACCCGTTGGGGAAAAGGAGCGAATGAAGCTTTTTTCTAACTTAGTAAATCTGCACTACTTTTATTTATGCATTTATTGGATTATTTATCATATTTTCTGTTCACTTATGTTAGTAATTTTTATGTATAATTATTATAGCAAATGTCTTATTAGTTTAATATCTTGATCCTTTTTTTAATATTATAATTTAACAACATAAGACGTACATCAGTTACAGCGAACGGCGAATGGTCGAGGGTTTGAGCAAATAGCGGGCTGTAGTTAAGGCAAGAGGATTTAATTTTTTTATGAAAAAATCAGGGAAAATGCTTTGAAATATTGTGTGATATATGTAGAATGCATTGCAAAACAATTTTTGCGTATGTGCGTCTTTATCGGATGTTGAGACGCCAATTTTAAAGATCACGCGCCCTATTTTTGTAGTGCTGCTTATGAAATTTTCCATGCCCTGCAATTCACAAACCATCCCTTAGTTTATATTATCTCTGTTCACATAATTTGTACATAGATCTACACTTTTGACCGTGTTTCACCTACATAACTTACCCCATACAGCCAGGAGAAAATTAATATTAATATAAATAATATTGCTATTACAAATTAATAGCCTACTCAGTAATATTCTATACAATGTAATATTAATATTAATTTGTAAAATATCCCTTAGCTGTTTTCTACCCTAATTATACGTTGTTATTTCTATACAAATGTACATTCTTTAAAAAATTCTCATCATATTATACTAACATACCCTCTACCCTATTTTCTAGGCAACAAAATATTAGATCAAATCATCCCTTAGCTGTTTCATACCTATATTATATAATTGTTCATTGCTTGTGAACATCTTCGATTTTTGGAAAGATGTGGAACGAAATGTTATGGTCAAGCTTCTTGCAATCTGAGAAATTACTGTTACACACGGCCATGTTTATTTATGGAGATGAGATCTTCCAAGACGTGTAAAGCAGCCCGAAAATTGTCAAAAGTATCTAACAATTCAATTTAGATAAGGTGAGTCATTTTGAAATAGATTAATGTATTATTTTGTTTAAAAATGTTTGCAATTTTTCCTATACCGCCCGCAGTAATCTTGCTCCCGCGAATCTCAAGCAGAGTAACTGCTACCTAGCGGCGGAACCAGTGAACTACCTCAGTCATCACACTTTCTCCTCTATTCATTATGGTAAAACTAAAAGTAAGAGAAATTGGTCCCAAACCACGTCACATTCGCAAAAAATATTAACCTAACTATAATATTTTTGTGTGCTTTTTAAACGATGTTCCTTTCTCGGCAAGAAACGCCGTCAGTCACAAACACACACAAGCATTTATGAACATTTAATGAATAGACTCAGGGAACCTCGAAAAACATATTTATAATGAAAATTCGACTTCGACTTTCAGGGTCAAACACAAATCTTCATGTACCTATAACACCTTGGTATAGTTAGAGAAGTAAAAATAAAAAAAATTAAAGGGACAAAATATAACATTACTCTACAAATTAAAGCACCTTAAATTCTTGAAACAAACATAGTTATAAAAAATTATTATTTAAAGTTTTATCCCGAAAAGTATTTGTGTATGAAAAATACGTAGAAAATAACTTAAATGAGAAACTTAACAATAAAATAATTATTTTTGACTCCAGGGTAGACTACAATGCAACTACAAAGAAGAAAACACTCCCTAATGGAATAGATAGAGAGTGAATGACGCTAAATTGTATGAGCTAAGCTTTATCCGGATGCCGGTTAAGCGAAACCTACTGTTTTACGAGTTTAAACAATCCGTTACATTTTCACAAACATTTCCAAGGAAACAGAATGCGTCTCGCGGAATAGAAATAACAAAAATTACATTTCAAAAATTTAAATAATCACAGATATTAACATGTAAATATGTATTAAATATATTACAGATACAAATATTAATATGGATTGAGATATTATAAAGCAAATGGAGATTTGGATTTTCAGGAAAGACCCCAGATTTAACAATATCATGAGAAAAAGGTATAGCAAAAAATAAACTGTGCATGTTTTAAATGAAGCGTTTAAACTCTTAAGAATTGAATTAATTATCACAATCTGAAAAGTATCAAAATTTGATGTAAATGTTTCAGGGAATTGATACCCCCTCTGTATTCTGTATGCAAGTGTAATATTTACAATGTACTCCTCATTTCTGCAGGATACACAGAAATTACATTTCTGGACCTTGACAACGATTAATGAAATGCTGGCCAACAATTAGACGGAAGAAGTGAGAATACAACACCGGAGGTGAGTGCCTAAGAAGGAAAATGTTTGCTGGAGAAGAGCGGTGAAGAAGAAGGGTATTACTGTGTGTTCATTGAAATTTTCATTGTTAAGTATACATGTAATTAAAATATCCATAGGACCAAAGACCAGATCTCAAAGTAAATTCTTAAAATTTAGTTATTAGCTATTAGGGACCATTTTGGCAATTTGTTGCAAATATATAAAAATTTAAATCAATATAATGGGATATTAAATTTTCATTTACCAGACCCAGACCACGGGATTTTCTGATTTGGATACTGTATTTTGTGTATCAAACACGATTTAATTAATTAGAACTGGTCTTTGGTGAATCGCTGCTTTGTTTAATACACATGAGCGATAACGGAGCCTAATGTCTGTTATTTCTTTGCGATTTCATATTCACTGTAATTTATGTGATGTTAGGAATCATGTTTAATTTCAAAGGAATAACAGAAAATCCTATCCTTCGCGTCCACGTTCGCAGGCTCTGGAAATGCAGTTGAGCAAGCTTATTAACTGCAGCCAAGAAGGAAGGGTGAAATAATATTGTTTACAATTGTGGCATCCAGTGAGTGTCTGTTATTCCTTTAACATCTTGTATTCATTGTAATTTGTGTGAAATTTTTAACCTCGAATACTACACTAAAGTTGAAAGGAATAACAGAAAATCCTATCCTTCGCGTCCACGTTCGCAAGCTCTGGAAATACAGTTGAGGAAGTTTATTGAACTGAGCTGCAGCCAAGAAGGAAGGGTGCAATCACATTGATAACAATTTTTAAAGCACGGATCTGTTCACACTTATTTTACTATGGTACGCAATTAATATCTTTACCAGAGTCGTATATTTTGTCGTCTCTGTAATACATTACATTTTACGTAATTGTCAATAGTTGTTAATATGTTCTTATGCTCTTTCTGTGGAAGTATTTTCAATAATATCTTGTTTTAAGATATAGACGTTCTGAACTGAATAGAACAATATAAAGTTAATATTGTATAAAAGAACAGACTTTCATTGCTAGCATATTAATATAAGCCTATAGGTTAAGCCTATTCGACATTCTACAATAAACTAGTATTACGGTAGGTTTATATCTTGATTTGCACGTAATGTATTAATCTTTAACACTTTCTACCCTTAAAAAATGTAAGCAATCCCGTGTCAACTTGCCAAAAGGTAATTTACCTTCCGGCTGGCATAAATAATTAAGAATAACCTAATTAAAATTCACACATCCTGAGGAATAATCTGTCGGAGACCGTATTGACGTCCACCTTTGGTAATAAGGGATGTGCAAAGCCTATTGATAACATAACAGTCAAGGTATTTTATTTACTCTTAAGACATGTACAAATCTCTTATATCAACTACAGTCTACGAATTCTAAATTTCGATTCCGTTTTTGTTTGCAGGATTGATAGTCCTATTAGGATTGACAACGCGACCTGGAGTTCAGAAGACAAAAATCTATAACTGTATGAGTAACCCATAAGCCCATTAGTACAAGTAATTATTAAGTAATTAGTACATTATGTAATAAGCCTATAATGGCATTTATGAAGAAACGAGTACGGTTATGAAACGAGCAACGCGAGTGTCTTAATTACCATTACAGGCATATTGCATACGACTGTTTTTGTTCGACCATAATTGTCTTAATGTTTAAATTATGAAATTTTAGATACAAAGAGACAGTCTTTCTTCAGCACGCCATAACCTTTGCACCAGCTGGTTTCTATACCAAACAGTCTTTTTATATTAAAATCAATTAAACACAACCTCGCAAACATTTACAACTTTGAGTTACAACTTTGTGTGGATAGCTTACATGGAATTCTACAGTGTTATCAAAATGAGAAACTTCACAACGAAAGTGGATTTTTCAAAACTTAATGTCCGAAACTTCAATTTTTAAAGTTAAAAATTCTCAACCTTTACAAGAATAGAGGGATTAAATTAAAACGTTCCACTACACCTATCCACTTAGAGAAAGAATAGTAGTAGTTTATAGCAGAAAATCTCGTGGGGTTACAAGCAAAATACACTAAGTCAACAGCGTTTCCATAAGACTTAATGTCTTTTTGCTTGTAACCCCACGAGATTTTCACGAATTATTCTTTATTTACAAGCTAGTTTTGCATTGGTAAATAATCTAAACATATTGGCTTACATGGTCAAACAATCCCTTATAATTCCATAATTGTTTCTATGGAAACAGAAATCGTCTTTGCAAATAAAAACGAAAGAAAAATATACTTATTGCATAACACATTACAAAATATATTTTAAGATATAAATTTAAATATGACTGAAATACCTGAAAGCAGGGAAGAGAATGATACCTTTAGGGGTGGATACAGGAATCAAACAATACTAGCAGGTAAAGGTATCATATATAATAAGAGGTACATGAATAAACAATATAGGCCTAGTAACTGTAAATAATACAACGTATTTAAAAGAAGCCTATAAGCATATAGTCTCAACAACTGAATTAATTTTCATAATTTTCGTAATATGAAAAGTATGAAAATTTCGTATAAACTTTTTAGAGAATTGTTATTTCGCCTTTATTTTGGTATGCATGTAATATTGAAAATGCACTCCTTATTTCTGCAGGATACAAAAAAATTGCCTGGACCTCTTTGACAACAATTAATAGAAGTAGTGATCAACAGATTCTGCGGGCTCTACAAATGGATGGGTAACGCGAACATTATGACGGAGATGACTACGTAAGAACAGAAGTGCTTTTACGTTAGTGTGATTAATATAATTGTAATGGTGATTTTGGTGTTAAGTATATAGCTGAGAAGTTCAACAAATTAGAGGACTGAAGATCACATCTCAATTCAAAGATACATGCGTATGTTAGCTGGCGAAGACTGCGGAAGAATGGACAGTTTTTGACGTTACTGTACGTTTCGTTTTGTTGTGAAAATCTCTGTAATGTTGATCGAAAGGTACGAAAATAATTAAATTTCTGTAGGACCAAAGACCAGTTCCCCAACCTAAATTCTGAAGAATCAATTAATTTGCCTATTATAGGGCTATTTTGGAAAATTGGAGAAAACATGAAATTTACATAATCAGATTTATTACATAATTACTGAACTGCCCCAAACATGATCTTTGCTCAACATGTGTATGGACCATGTGAGCATGTACTAAATAAGATTTAATTAAAATAAAACAGACTGGTCTTTGGTGAATCGCTGCTTTGTTTAATACAAAATAGCGATAACGGAGCCTAATGTCTGTTATTCCTTTACGAAATGATATCCACAGTAATTTATGTGAAATAACGCCGAATACTACATATGTGTATTACAGTTGAAAGGAATAACAGAAAATCCTATCCTTCGCGTCCACGTTCGCAGGCTCTGGTAATGCAGTGGAGAAAGCTTAATGAACTCGATTGTAGCTAAGAAGGAAGGGTGAAATAATATTTATTTAAATTGTCAAAGCAGAGATCTTTCAAGGCCTAATATAAAACTATTCTTTCAACTTATATTTTCACCACATTTTATATTATCGCTATTAACATATTATCGCTTATGCAACTGTTAATATGCGGAAAAGTATAAGTTTGAAGGCAGAAATGTAGAAGGCATTGGCAGAGGTGTTCAAAGAGATTTTCGAGCGAGTCTTCCAGATGGATTTATTCAAGGTCCCTAGAAAAGATTAATTTACAAGGGAACATTTTTATATCCGTAAGTTATTGGCTTTTATGGTTTTTGTAGTGGTATTAGATCTATGTTATTTTTCTGAAGAATTTGTGAATACGGTACGTAATTATTTTTGGTAACGGTAAATACGAAGGGTTTTTACTAGAGGGCTTTTAAATTTTAGTTTACCACGATAGAAAGTAATAGTTCTTTCAGATTAATTTAGAACCCCTTTCATTAGCCTATGCTCTTTTCGCCATTGTAGGCCACAAACAATAACAATTATTGCACAGTGTGAAAATATTATGAACCATATGATATTAATATTTTTAATTATAAAAACACATTTTTACATAGCTATTTAAGTTTTGAACTTACTTTTGGTAAAGCATTAAAAATCTTCAGCCCCTTAAACCCGCAAGGAAGAAGGATGGACTTTCTATGCCTACCATTGGTGCAAATTGCAAATTTTAGTGCAAAAACTGCTCTGAATATTTAGAAAAAAAAACATATTCTTGCTCTAGTCATATGATTAACTGCTCTTGTCACTGTGGATATATTCATGTAAGCCATTCCCTGCAAAGGAATTTATTACATCTCCCTTATATTTTTGTGATTTTACTGACAAAATTTATACTGTAAATACATATGTTTTTACCCACCATTGATTGTTTATTTGAAATGAATTGCTCGAGTATATTGCAGATATCCATTTGTTTTTTGAACTTCATCTTGAGGAAACCTAACATCTAAATATAGCATCATGTTTAACACTACTACGTAAGACATTAGAAACCATAATGAAATTGGTATTTTATACTATATAGGCTACTGTTTGTTTAAATCGCTTTTAACCTCGATTCCCGAAAAGGTTTTTTGTTTACCATGGATTCTACATTTATTTCTATTGCCGTTACCGGCGATTTTAGTAACTGACACCCCCATAAGACCCATTTTTAGGACGTTTAGGCCTTTATGTCAATACTACACGGGTTTAAATTAGAAACAGAGAATACAATTTAGTTCTCCTTGGAAACATCCGGGTAGAATAATGGTGATTATATATGCATAAGTATGTAAATAAACAGATAAGACTGACAGGATCAATAAATTATGTAAAAACTTCTGTACTTTTATTGTGAGAGATTGTTAACCTCACGCCAAACCCGAAAGCTGGAGGACCACGTTATATCATTTCTGTATGCCGTCATGTAACATACAGGTAGGCCACATCTTCGAGGAAACATCCCTTGCATACGTATAAAGGATGAAAGTATGTGAAATATGGGGCCCAAAATGCCTTATTTCCCGGATAGATTCATTTGTCAAAAACTGTGGGTCGGAATTATTGGTGACTGGTGAGACTTTATGCATTGCCACATCGCCTCAATGGACGAAGATATAGAGTTAAAAAAAATACCTGTCCTGTTACAACATGCACCATTTCGTATACGACGAGACAGGCACTTCATGCACGATGGAGCTCCTGCTCATTTCAGCCTTTCAGTCAATTTCTAAATAGACGGTTCCGTGATAAATCGATAGAAAGAGGTGGGCCAGTTCCTTGGCCTCCACGCTCGTCTGATCTACTCGTATACCCACTAATTTTAAGAACTCTTGTGTATGCAACACCGATGCAAGATGTAAAAATTCTCCGTGATCGTATTCTGCAAGGCAAATAAATAATACGAGATACTCCAGGGGTAGATAAGCGCATCAGGGAGTCCATGCGACGGAGGGTTGATGGATGTATCCGTGCTAACGGTGGAAATTTTGGGCATATTATTTGTTTTGTTTCCCGGAAGTCTGTTTTTGAGTACCATTTCATAAGAATTTCTGTTTTGCACAGTTCTTTTTCGCCTATTTTTCGCCAGTATTTTCGGACCTATGTTCATGTAAGTAACACAATTTCACCCTCTACACGAAAGAAATGTTTCCCTAAATTTTTGGCCTACCTTTTTTTGTTACATTCTGAATTAAATGAAAGGCCTTTAAGAATCCCTCGTATATTACATACTCAAGACTGTTAGTAAGATAATAACAGACACCTTCTTAGATAGGCAAATTAGTATTTCGGAGTTCTCGTCCAGTACGGAACTCAGTGATCCTTGACACTTGACAGTATTCAACGTAACAACACGTTAACAGCTTACTATTGTGCCGTTTCACGTGTTCTGCATATTTTAGATTACCGTATCGTTTAGGCTACTATACTTAAAGACATTAAACATGTGCAATGAAAGGAAATCTCTTATTTTATAGATGTGTACTCTTCTCCTTACCATAATTCTTGGGTTTCATACAACGCGCATGATTCTTCTTCCTTACAGAAGCGATTCGATTCTTAGGCCACTAGAGTGTTTTGCTCAAGCACGTTTCCTACCAAATATCTAAAGATGAGGATGTAGTCCCACTTACCTGAAACAAAAGAAACACACAATTATTAATTCTAAAAGTTGAGTAATTATATTCTAACCTATATTCTTATTACAATCTAACTGTATGGAAATGAAACATACGCAAGCCCCGATTTCAGGTATTTTGCACCCTAAGAAAGGCATTGCATAACCTCCACTTTCATTTTACACTTTTAACTTCACCCTCCCCCACCCAAAGTTTAGTGTAAACTTTGAGTTCTACTGCAGTTTGGTTGAAACTGCAGTAGAACTCAAAGTTTATACTAAACCAATAACTTTGGTTATTATTGCGAGTAATCCTAGGTTATACAACAAAAATTAAATATATATATATATATATATATATATATATATATATATATTTCTAAAATAAAAAAGTAATTAAGTTTTGGCGAAACTGCACGATTTATATTTTAACTTCGTTTACCTAAAAATTTCTAAAATCTCTAAAAATATCTGTAGTAAGTAACATGTACAAGTTTCCATTTGAAAAATCGGTATCAGTAAAAACTAAACATTAGTTAAATTTTCCTCATAATGAGAGGGATGTGCTTGTTTGTATTGGATTCGTTAATGGTGTTATAAAAATAGCAACACAGATTTCTTTTCAATATAAAGTTTAGCTCTGTAATTATATTTTATTACTCCAACAGAAGGAAAACCATACCATCACAAACAATACCAAATACAAGGAAACTCTGGTTGTTCCTTTTTGTAGAATGGCAAAGACAAACAAGACATTTTATATAATAAGTTCCGGAATGAATTAAGAGAACCGAACTTAACTGTTTTTAAAATGAAATGATAAACTTGGTTGTTCAATAACCCCTATTTTAATTTAAACGAAATTTGTGAATTGTAATCTCAAACCTGTGGATTTTACTTAAATTTTAATTATATTTTAATCTTATTATCTACTTCACTTGGCCTATCAGTGTTTAATGGCTTAAACTTTTGTAATCGTAAAATTGTAATTGCAACGGTTTGATTTCATCCTTTGGGAGCTTTCTTCAAAATAGAACTGTAGACCCATTTCATCTCAAATCATACAGCTTAGTACCAAATGTGTCACCTTTGGATTTCAAAATCGGCTGAAAAAAATATATGTTAAAGGACCACATGACTTATGTTCAGAAATGAAATATTTTCCTTCTCACTTGATTTGTAACAATGTTACAGGCACACAAAGAATCGGGATTTTTGGTAAAAAGTTGTACGCAAGGAAAATATTGCAATTTTCAAAGCGCTATAAATCAGAAACCAAAAATTATGGAGACTTGAGGTTTTTTTTATTTGAAAGCCTGTTCATAGTAGTTTCAAATCATGATATAGGAAGACATTTTTGAAATTCTCTTTAACTCTAAAATTCAACATGAAAATACAAAAAATTGAATTTTTTTCCAAAGTTCATATATTTTTTTTGAAAATGTGAACAGTCGTAAGTCGCGACTTTTATTGGGATAATATGGTATGGAAACTGGACTAATTATTAGCAATAAAATTTCTGCCCCAGCTTCTCACATTAAGTAGATAAATCTTGGTAAAAAGTGAAAAAACACATTTTTGACTGTTTTTTAGAAACGATTTTCTCGAAAACACCCATCTCAAAAGTTTTGAAAATTACACAAAATATTCTTTGATGGTTGTTCTTATAGGTGGTACAATCACATTGGGGGATATTTGTGTGGAAAACCTGAGAGAATTTTTTCAAAACTACTCTACCTGTTCCATAATGTTGGACATTTAGTATATAATGCATTATTTTTCCAAAGTTCATGTATTTTTTTTGAAAATGTGAACAGTCGTAAGTCATGACTTTTGTTGGGATAATATGGTATGGAAACTGGACTAATTATTAGCAATAAAATTTCTGCCCTAGCTTCTCACATTAAGTAGATAAATCTTTGTAAAAAGTGAGAAAACACATTTTTGACTATTTTTTAGAAATGATTTTCTCGAAAACACCCATCTCAAAAGTTTTTAAAATTACACAAAATATTCTTTGATGGTTGTTCTTATAGGTGGTACAATCACATTGGGGGATATTTGTGTGGAAAACCTGAGAGAATTTTTTCAAAACTACTCTACCTGTTCCATAATGTTGGACATTTAGTATATAATGTATTACATTGACAACACTGTTTTGCCAAATGTTTTCAATGTACACAGTTCTATTAAATGAAATTGTATTGAAAGATCACACCATAGATGGTTGAGTCCATTTCCGGAGTGACGTCACTTGAATAACATAAACATGCTTTGAGGAAATGTTCGTCGTAATCTTGATGTTTATGAAGCTAATTGAATACACATGTAAATGTATTGGAACTGTATACAATCGGAGGACCAGCTATAATTGTAGCAAAAAGATGTAGCTTAATGACATTGTTACTTCTCACTAGCTAGAATATTTGTGTATTAATGTTTGTAGAAATGATAACATTTGAATGTTTACAGTATCTGAAGCTCAGAAGGAGGATTTGCATTGAATTAAGTTATTTACACTTGCTAAATAATAAATGTCTACATTTATTATCAATCACAATTACATTAAATTCTCTTTGGGACTGCGAATCTCACAAATCCTCGGTCCAAAT
Organism: Ectobius pallidus; assembly: GCA_964059195.1. Taxonomy (NCBI): domain Eukaryota; kingdom Metazoa; phylum Arthropoda; class Insecta; order Blattodea; family Ectobiidae; genus Ectobius; species Ectobius pallidus. The sequence goes on along the minus strand of CAXKWD010000004.1, from coordinate 116,949,517 downwards.
ATGCTGTTAAACTTACCTTCGGTATGTGATTCACGAAATTACTCACAAAATGAAGGATTTTCCCCTTCATTAGTATGAATGCCCTGAGGATTGATGAAGACTTATTATCTTTGTAAAGAAGTCCTTGAGGTCCTTAATATTGTGTTACATGCAATCTTCATGGTCGTTGACTTACTGAATCCATGATAAAAATGAAGAAAATGGCCTTTCGCCCGAAATTAGCAATATCTTGAAATGCTAGAAACCTTTAATAAGTTGAAAAAGAACTCCTTGCTCTTGGAAAAGGTGAATGTAACGTGGATGAAGCTATCTATTTTGAAGAAGTGTGATTAAAAACAGATGGTTGAAATAATTAGATATTCGCCAACCCAAAAAATAGCTTGATCAAAATATATTGAATTAATTAATCAATTCATGAAAAAACACTGCACTAAATATAATAATCTCACGATAAATAAAAATAAACAAAGAAATGTTTTAATAGGAAAGTATTTAAAAATAAATTTCCCATGTGCTTCTCTAGCTGGATCATTCTTTTCCACATGGACAGTCAGCCCAGCTTCATAAGTTTAATGCGGAACATATGAAGATGACAGAAGAACTCTTCTCAGCAATGTCAAGTGAAAAATATAGGCCTAATGATATTTCAGCATTTGTATATGTTAACATATATTTTACCTTATGTGGTTTTGTCTAAATCTAGTGATCAATATTAATAATTAACTGAAACTGATGGACTCTCACAAAGAACCAGCAATACCCTTTGCTGAATTTGGACTCAAAAACCTCTAGTGGTAAGATTTCCAATCCGGAAATGGACTCAACCATCTACGGTGTGATCTTTCAATACAATTTCATTTAATAGAACTGTGTACATTGAAAACATTTGGCAAAACAGTGTTGTCAATGTAATACATTATATACTAAATGTCCAACATTATGGAACAGGTAGAGTAGTTTTGAAAAAATTCTCTCAGGTTTTCCACACAAATATCCCCCAATGTGATTGTACCACCTATAAGAACAACCATCAAAGAATATTTTGTGTAATTTTAAAAACTTTTGAGATGGGTGTTTTCGAGAAAATCATTTCTAAAAAATAGTCAAAAATGTGTTTTCTCACTTTTTACAAAGATTTATCTACTTAATGTGAGAAGCTAGGGCAGAAATTTTATTGCTAATAATTAGTCCAGTTTCCATACCATATTATCCCAACAAAAGTCATGACTTACGACTGTTCACATTTTCAAAAAAAATACATGAACTTTGGAAAAATAATGCATTATATACTAAATGTCCAACATTATGGAACAGGTAGAGTAGTTTTGAAAAAATTCTCTCAGGTTTTCCACACAAATATCTCCCAATGTGATTGTACCACCTATAAGAACAACCATCAAAGAATATTTTGTGTAATTTTCAAAACTTTTGAGATGGGTGTTTTCGAGAAAATCGTTTCTAAAAAACAGTCAAAAATGTGTTTTTTCACTTTTTACCAAGATTTATCTACTTAATGTGAGAAGCTGGGGCAGAAATTTTATTGCTAATAATTAGTCCAGTTTCCATACCATATTATCCCAATAAAAGTCGCGACTTACGACTGTTCACATTTTCAAAAAAAATATATGAACTTTGGAAAAAAATTCAATTTTTTGTATTTTCATGTTGAATTTTAGAGTTAAAGAGAATTTCAAAAATGTCTTCCTATATCATGATTTGAAACTACTATGAACAGGCTTTCAAATAAAAAAAACCTCAAGTCTCCATAATTTTTGGTTTCTGATTTATAGCGCTTTGAAAATTGCAATATTTTCCTTGCGTACAACTTTTTACCAAAAATCCCGATTCTTTGTGTGCCTGTAACATTGTTACAAATCAAGTGAGAAGGAAAATATTTCATTTCTGAACATAGGTCATGTGGTCCTTTAACATATATTTTTTTCAGCAAAATCCATGATGTTGATGTGACACCCCCTGTATGATCTGAGATGAAATGGGTCTGTAGTGTTTTGCTGGATTGCGAAAATGCAAATGACAAGCTTTGTCATCCCGTATGTTACGCGGATGATTTGAAGATAAAACGAATTACTGGGTATTCAGAGGGATCGCGAGGCGCCCTTCGTAATGATTAGAAAGGTCCAGGGGCATCGCGGCGTACACTTTGAGAATCCCTGCTTTATAATAATCACCGCCATAATTTCTCCAGTAGAGGCGACACAGTTCACACCCAGATTGCAGCAATCACCGCCACCTATACAACCCCCGTCACGAGAATACACGAGTAACAGAGTCTAGAAGGCATTGCCTTATACATTACCGTTCATTGCTTCTATGCGTTTGCTGCGTCAAAATAAGTATTAAACAGACACAGATACTTGTGTTACTTGTTTAGAACATAATATTATTCCAGTATATGACACTTACCTTGAAATGGAATTTTGGAGCAATAATAAAAATAAATATAAATTAATTAGACGTATTGATAGTCAATTTTATAATTATTATTTTACAAAATTTTATTCATAGTAATTAAGTACCGGTACCTAGAATAATACAAGTTTAAACATTCAGTTTATGCTATATTACGAGACAGCACTTACATAATCATCAATGTCGTAGCAAAAAAAAAAGAAGCAAACTGATTGTGAAAGGTGCTGCCATCTGTAATGTCACCGAGTACGCGAAATTAGCCGTATAGGACAGGCAGTGTATACACGAGTAATACAGTTTAGAAGGCAGTGATCACTGTCACTTCACTTTTATTTATCGACGTCACACTATGTAAGGTTACAACGTCCGTAGGGGTTGTAATCAAATGTTCCTGTGTGTATACAAAAAGTAGTTGTCCTAAATTGTTAGATCATATCTTCATTTTACATCGGTATAAGAATCGTTTTAAAATTCTAGCTGCTTTGTGTGGTTGATCCGTAGTTAAGGCTGGTATATTCCATGGGCTGTATCCATACTCTATGCGCAGGTCGTCATAAAAGTCATGGTCACTGGTATTAAGTTCTGCACAAGAGAAAAGCACATGTTGTATATTTCCTATCTGTCCACAGGAACAGATTGGATTGTCCCTTTTTTTAATTCTGTGTAGGTAATGAGCAGGGCTAGGATTAATATGTACTAAAAAATGTCAAAATATGTACATATATATGTACTTAAAAATGTCAAAATATGTACACATATATGTACTAAAAATGTCAAAATACGTACATATATATTTTGTAAAATATGGACATCAAAACAAATTTAACCAGTAGACACTACATTTTGTTACTATTAGAACCTATAAAAATGCATTACAAATACTGGATTCATAAATTAAGTTATTCAATTTTTTTCAGATCACTTACTTTATTTGTACTCATTCATTGATTATTTCTGCTACCATAACAGTATGCCACAAAATGTTGTTTTAAATTTTCAAAAGTGATTTGTATTGGCTGAAGTTTCGTTCTACTGCACATGAAGTGATTGGCGCTTGTTTAAAATTCACTGATTCTAGTTTTACATTTGACGAGCCGCTTATGATTGCACTGATTTTACTAATTTCTTCAAAGCCTGGATTTTTTGAAGACACATTGTCCACTTTACATTTGATAAGATCGGCTTAATGTCCACGTATACATTTGAGTTCATGAATCATGTTTTTCACAATGTCAATATTTCCTGGTAATGTGAGATTATTATTTTGTAGTTTCTGAATTATTTTTGTTATATTACAAAAATTTGATTCAATGTAACACAAATCATTTTTCACACTTTCATTTCTGTACATAACTGTAAACTTATCCTGTGCTGCCATATTTTCTGTCACTGAAAACGACAATTTTATATAGTTTTACTCTTAAGAATGAAATATGTACGAATATTGCATTAAAATCACTAAATATGGACAAATATTTAATTTACATATAAATATGTACTAACGTCAGAAATATGGAAAAATATGTAAAATAAATTTGTTTAATTTGAGTAGAAGACAACATAATAGATGGAGATAAGTGAAAAAAATGTGTCTATATGTGAAATTAAGAAATATGTAATTACATATAAATCCTAGCCCTGGTAAAGAGGGGTGATGACCGTTTGGAATTTAACTTTATATATAAAAGATATTTCAGCTCTAGATGCTGGTGTTGTGATGAACCAGGGTTTATTCTTCTGCATTGCTTTAGATCTATGTATACGGATCCTGTGTGTGATATAATCTTGTATTGGTAGTAAGAATTTGTCCTGGGCAGGATGTGCTGACGCCTGTTTTGCCAATTGATCAGCGAGTTCATTGCCCCTGATATTATGATGCCCCGGGATCCAGATGAATGTAACTGAATTACTTTCTTGCAGTTTGTGAATTATCTGCTTTATGTTGATTTCCAGTCACGAAAATTTTGTATTGATGTCCGTACGCGATATTGTGTCCAAAGAACTTCGTGAATCAGAAAATATATAGATGTTGTATCCTGTAATGTTTTTCAGGCTTATGAGTACCTGACGGATAGCTATTATTTCAGCTGTATAGACGCTGTTGAGAGCAGATAGTGTAAATTGTTTCCTTTCATTAGTACTGTCATTATAATAAGCAGCTCCAGTACCAGCAGAAGTTTTCGATCCGTCAGTGAAAATAATCATAGTTTTGTCAGGGGGAAAAGTGGAAACGAGATCAAGATAGATATGGTTGGAGTTAATATCTTGTTTATGGAAAGTAGTAATATCTAAATCAGGAGGCTTTATAAGCGTATTATAATCAGTGCAGTATTGAGGATATTTGGGGAATGGTTGGATTTCCTGGTCGTGATAAAAGGATTGGAATGTGTCGAAGATAGGAGGAAGTTTGTAATTGTATCGGTGGTCGCAGTTTAATTCCCGTAGTTCCATCATATATCTGAGTTTGGTGTAGAGTGGATGGACACCGTTGAGGAACACAAAATTCATGGTTTTTAGGCTTGATTCTGTTGCACGGTCCTGATGCGTCTGTAGGTGGAGTTCCTTGAAGACTTGGAGTTTATTCGGTTTCCCACCAGTTCCTAATATGCTTTTTCCTATACTGTATATAATAGAGCTTATTTTATGTTGCCATTGCTTGGTAGGGGGTGCCAGAATCTGTATCCCATATTCAAGTGAAGATCTAATGAAGTTATTGTAAAGCGTGTAAAGGGCTTTTGGATGATTACCCCAGTATCTTCCAGTGTTGTAACGGAACAGATTTTGCCTGTTGCATAGTTTGTTGGTCAACATCCGATAATGGTGATTGCCCGATAGCCCGATAGCCTATAATCTAGATATATTCCAAGGTATTTGAGGTGCGTGTTGTAACGTATCGGGATCTGCTTTAGATGTAAGTGAGACATTTTCTGTTGTGAGGTCATTGATCTGGCAAAGATAGTAAAAGCGCTTTTGTCAATATTAATTTCCATTCCCATATTGTCCAGTTCTTGGGTCATCTTGGAAATCCTTATTTGTACTGGTAGGTGATGATTTAGGAAATCGGTGATAGAGGATAATATCGTCGGCAAAGCAGAGTATTTTACTAATCTTGAATCGTAATGTATGTAGGCTGTTAGTGTAAATGTTGAATAGCATGGGACTAAGGGAAGATCCTTGAGGAATCCCCATAGACGTCTGATTGGTTTGCCGATGGTTGTAGTAAGGAGGGAAGGTGAGTGTACGGCCAACCATTAACTGAAGTATGCTTTGAATGTATGTGGTTGGTATGCCTATGTTTCCGAAGGTTTCGCATAATCGTTGTAAATTCACTCTATCGTACGCTGTGCTTAAGTCAATCGTAATAGCCAATGTGTTTTCGTCCTTCATCCAGCCTGCGTAGATATCGGTGATCAGATATAAGATGCTTAATGTACTGTTATAACCTTTTCGGAATCCAAATTGTTTCGCATGAATAATGTTATATCGCTCAATGTAGAAAGATATGCGTTGATTCAGGATTTTTTTATATATTTTTCGTAAAGTCGAGCTAAGTATGATAGGTCTATAATGGGATGGCTGAATTCCAGTTTTGTTAGGTTTTAGAATCGGGATGACGGTCATTTGATTCCAAGTCTGCGGATAAATTTGCCCCTGTAATATGGCATTATAGCCAAATTCTAGATGCGGTAGCAAGCTCTGTTCCACACGGTGTAACATTGCATATGAAATTAAATCTGGTCCTGGTGCAGATCTGTGCGTTCTGTGCTGTCGTATGATGTTGGATATTTCCGTCCGGGATATGGGTATATTGAATGAATAATGCGTCGCAGTTGTTGGTGCTATGTAAGGGAGATGGACTTGATCCGGAACCACATGCTTAAGAAAATCATCCTGTAGTTTGATGTCAAAAGTTATCTGATCGGTATTGTAGACTTTTTTGCCAGTAAACCATTTAACATGTCGCCAAATTTGCTTCGGTGGGGTAGAATAGTCTATTTTAGAGCAGTAGTCATGCCAGTTCTGTCTTTTAGCACATAAGATGATCCTTTTCACATGTGCTATATGGTGTCGGAGGCGTAAATATGATTGGAGGTTGTATTGTTTTTTAAATTCCTTAAGTAAGAGTTTTCTCTTCGCTATGGCGTGTTTAATATCAGGAGTCCACCAGGCGGGTTTCGTCCGGGTTTGAGGTTTGGGGGGTGTAAAAGGTGGATGGTGCGTATTTAGGTATTCTTGTAGAGTAGAATGAATAAGATCCAAGGAATGATTAGAAGGAAGATTATTGTCAAGTTGGGTCTGGATGGAATATTTAAAAGATTGCCAGTTAATGGATTTATTACGATGTGGAATTTCAGTGATTGGAAGGAGAGGTTCCTTAGAATTGATAGCAATAATTATTGGAATATGATCACTGCCGAGGGTGTCCGTTGCTGTTATCCATTCAGTACTTGCAACTAGGCTGTCTGAAATAAATGTGAGGTCCGGTGTGGTATCTTGTTGCCCTCTATATCCAAGTCTGGTAGGCGTTCTTTTGTTAATGAGATGGACGTTATTGATTTTTAGTTCTTCGATGAAGTGGATAGTGTCAGTAGCATAGATGGAATCTATGGGTTTACCTAAGTTGAAGTCACCAAGAAATATATATAAATTGTTGTTCCAATGTAAAAGTCGTTCTCCAAAAAGTCCGCGTTATGTGGTTATTGCTGGTGTTATATATGCCGGTTATTTTCAGTCGATCCATCGTAATTTCAATTGCTTGAAATGTGAAGTTGTAATTGTTAATCATGCGGTAATTGGTAATGGAGAGATATTTTTTAAGAAGGATTGCGATGCCTCCTCCTTTACCCTCCCTATCATTTCTAATAGTAACATATCCTGGAATTTGGAATTTCATAGTGGGCGTTAACCAGGTTTCAATGATCACCATGACGTCAAAATCATGATGTTCTGCGAAGATGATAAGTTCTTCTTTTTTACTTTTGATGCTTTGTGCATTCCATTGCAGTATTTTTAATTGGACCATTATTTGCAGGGAAAAAATGATCTAGGAATGATATATACTGCGTATTAAAATATTGAGAAGGACTTAATTATGTAAGTATGGTTTATTACGTTCTGGAGTAATCTATGAGATCTTTGATTTGTTGCTTTATTCGTACAATGTCCCCCCGTAGGTGATCCGGGACCTCACTTAAGACCTTGTTTAAGTCCGTGATTACCGTGGAATTAGGTTTCATCATTTGGCCGATGTGGTGAGTTTTTTTTGGAGCAGAGCTTTTCTTAACTTGCGTTGAAGGTGCTGTCACAGACCCTACGGATGATTCAGAGTGTGGAGTACTGATTGTATGCTGTGTGTACGTGGGGGATTCTGACTTTGTTTGCTCCTTTATCCGGCCATCTGGAAAGAGGAGAACTTTTTTATACGAAATCTTGTCGGACTCGACATTATTATCCTGTTCTTTTCTTTTGTTTGTGTTATAGGTCTGATTTGAGTCTGCGATTGGAGGCTGCTGCTTCGTCGTGGTATCTCTCAATGGGAGGCGGGGAGACAATATTGACGATCTTTTTTCCAAGGGTGGAAATTGGGTTGCTGTATTAAAAGCCAAAGATGTTTGTTGCTGTACCAATTGTGCATAGGAAGAGCGACCCATGGCTATCTGTTTGGCTTCGTAACGTGAAATCGGCAAAGAGGCCAATTTGTCGTTAATTTGCTTCTCCAATCGATAAGCGGAGCAGTGTTCAGTGTCTTTAGTAGAATGGTTACCTTTACAGTTCACACATTTAATGATGTTTGTGGTACATTCACCCTGATGCGTATCTTGACCACATTGTAAGCATTTAGGGGTTGATCTGCAAAATTTAGCAATGTGGTTGAGTTTACCACATTTTGTGCATAGTCTAGTGTGCTCTTGGTATGATTCAACTTTGCAGTTCTGGTGATACAAGATCACTGACCGAGGCAACCGTTGGCTGCGGAATGTGATCTTAACGGTTTTTGTTGGTATATATGAAGGTGATCCCTGATCATCAGTAATTTTTTTGTTAAATCTGTATACATTTGTTATTTTAAAGCCTTCTGGGACATAAGCATCAACTTTGCTTTCTTCATTTGTGATGCTTGCTTCCACACCTCGAATTACTCCTGAGGAGTATATGGCATAAGCAGGGATGAAAGATTCCGTATGATGTACAATATCGAAATCAGAATTAAGGAAAGAATTTGCCGCTGAATATGTTTTGAAGTGCACATTGATTTGAAATTTAGATACTTTGTTGATATATTGGACGTCATAGTTTAGCCGGAATAACCATTGTCCCACCTTCATCGGGTGCATATGTCCCAATGCTTGGCCAGGTTGTTTTATGGACACGAAATATGGCCCCGTGTCAGAATGTTCATAACGATGATATCTTTTTACCGGTAATTCTTTATGTGAATTACTCTCTTGTGTGAGAGTGGTATGATTCTCTGGGTCCAACTGGGTTTGGCTAGTAGAAGTAAGCCTATTCATTGTCTGCAAACTATCTGTCTCCATTGAGTTCGTAATATGTAAACTGGATGGCAAAGGAAACTGAGACTCTCTAGTGGAATCCATCATAACAGCAGATCATAAATCCTCCCCTCCCGGGGAGACCCGAAGAATGAGTACCAAAAGTCCACAATACCCACCTGTACCCACAATCACCAGTCACCAATACTGACCAACACAAAACAGAACAACCCATTGTATTTCAGAACAACCCGCACTGAATCAAAAGCTTCCTAGTCACGACCGAACACTATGACTACACGAGCTATACTGCGTTTTATGAATACTTCGAACGCACTACGAAAACACTACAAAATCAATAACTGAACGGAAAACCTGAAATATTAGCATTCAAATCATCCGCCATTTTAGTCAACGTAGAAGGCAGTGATAATAATATAAGGTAGCCAAGAAGATAAACAATAAATCTTAATAGTTTCCATGGATGTACGAGGAAAAAGGAAGTGCTTTCAAGGAATGTCGGAAGCAATTTGGTCCCATAATTAAAACGTAAATGTAAATCTCTGAGAAGAAGGGCAAACGAGGACTTAATAGACGAAAAAAGATGAATTACTCAATAAGCCAACCGCCAGGGAACATGAAAGGGAAGAACGTCATACGAATGTGCTGTGAGTATTAAGCGAACAACCTTAAGGGGACGGAAAACCCTATCTTTACAATGTTAAATACAATCTACATTTTCTAAAAAACTAGGCTTTTGATCTTTTTACATAGTCTAGATACCTATACTTGTATCATTACGGAAAAATGATTTTTCATAAGTATACTTATTTACTTAAATATGATTTTTTATTCATAAAAATATAGCAATTTTTAAGTACCACATGAATTATAAATGTTTAATAAATCAACCAATTGAGAAAGTGTTTATTTAATGTATGTAAGACATCTTAATATAAAAATTCTGAAAAATTCGCAGGTTAAGTAGAAGCTCAGGAAATATACCTTTTAGATAGAAAAAGTAAACTTAAGGGAAACGAGCTTCAAAGTTAAAACATCGTTGCGCCGAAGTCTGGATCTTCTCAGAAAAATAACAAAATAGCATGAATAGAATTATAGTACACATATGTCTGATATACTAATTTAAAAATGAAAATACAGAAAATAAAATAGAATAGGCCTAATAATTAAAAAAAAATCAATGTTTATCAAGCAATCAAATGAACTTAAAATTTAAAGCATCCCTGCGCCATAGTTGAATCTCCTCAGGGGAAAAACACAAGTTAGATAGAATTGTAGTAAAATTATGTATGATACACCATTTTAAAGAGGAAAGTCCAGATAATAAAATACAACAACAAAAATAAGATTACAATTTTCATCCAAAAATTAATTCCATTTCCCCTAAATAAATGTAGAATTTCAATACAATAGGCAGTAGCCCATACGGAAGTAACATTTTCAGTTGATGTAAACTAGACAGTTTATTCTTTAGTCGGATGTGGCAATAAGTCACGATTGAAATGCATCAAAGTTTATTTCTTTAAGCATTTAGGAAATGTTTCAAACAAACCCTTTAGCTCTTAATAAGCTTAGCGCACTAAGTAAGTTGAGAATTGGTGCATGGTATAATAACTTAGTAATTAATTATAATAAAACAGAAACATTAAATTTTAAATTAAGAGTTAATTGTACAGACATCAAGTCAAGTTTTTAGGTGTATATTTGGAATCAGGACTGGCGTGACAAACCTATTAGATTGTGTTGCTAAAAATAAGCAAAGGCTTATTTATGCTTAGGGTACTAAAGGCTAATGTAACAATTGAGTCCTTGCTCACTGTGTACTATGCCTATATACATAATAATTTAAATAATTATACCCTGTCGTTATGGGGAAACCATACGTCTTCTTGTAGACTTCTTATTTTACAAAAGAGAAATTAATCTTTAGAGCTTCATCTAGGACTCATTGCAAACCACCTTTTATTCAGTCAAGTATACTTACTTTACCGTCCATGTACACCCTGGTCTCCCTCCTTTATGTAAAGAGAAACATAAGTTACTTCATTACATGTGATACCGTACATGGTCATGCAATGAGAAATAATTCTAATGTCTATATAAACAAATGTAAGTTGCTTTAACGCAGAATAGTTGAGAATTTACTTCATTGAAGGTTTATAACAGTCTTTCAAGCAGTGTCAGGAACTTATCGTATAAAATATTTAAGAGGAAGTTCAGGTCATCATAGGTAAACAACCCCATATATAACATTAAGGAATTTAATAAAGTTATTATATGAATACATTCTATTTGTCTGAAATAATTATCTATCTATCTAAGCACATCACGAAAAGAATTTAAACAGAATCATTGTAGACATAAAAAATGTCATGAAATTAGGTATTTTATAATTATAAAGTGGCACTAGCAGTAAGAGAAATTCGTCGCCAATCTTCATACAATATTCCCAGAAAGTATTCGAACATAAATAAAACATTTTGATTTGCTACGATTTTAATTTCTCGCCATAGAAATACTGACAGACACACAGAAGTACAGAAGTGAAAACACCATTTTTACATTCAGGTGACCCCAAACCTTATATTTACACTGAAAACTCGACCTATGGTACGGTTAGATAAATAAAAGTACAGAATTTAAAAATACATAGATACATAATAACAAATTATTCCAAACTTGATTCTTAAAATAACCTTTCTCCCCAAAGGTAAAATCAGACACATCAAAGAGTATCAAAGGTTCCTATAAAGAAAAGTAATTTCATATTATGAAATATTTATATTAATATAAGACTATCGAAGAAACTAACTATCGATTGGGTTACATTTTGTGAGAAACTTTTACAGAAAAACGAGGACAAATTACGTTCTTGGAAAAAAGTGTCTTTATTTTGTTCCGATTTTGGCTTTTCTTAATTTTGAGGTTAACTCTTTTGTCACTATTTCCTTGATAATAATAACAATAATAATAATAATAATAATAATAATAATAATAATAATAATAATAATATATTCGTCATTAAAGATAAAAATACAACAGACTTCGTGATAATAAAATCTTAATGTCTAATCTAAAACGAACATTAAAAAAAAACAATAAAAGTTAATATCATTTTGCTAAAAAAATCGTACAGATTAGAAAACGGTCGCATACTTAGCCACTTTCTTAGTGTATTCTTTACAGTGGCATATGGTAGGTCTCATAAGCCAGTGGCAGCTGAAAGTTATTGTAGATTGTGAGAGCCTGAATATGGCGTTTTTCTTGTGGTTGTTGCGAGTCTTGTGCATGTCTATTTCTGGTTTCATAGCTATGAACATTGTCCCTTCTATGAAGAGTACCTAAGTTAGATCTCACACATAGCACACAGTCGAATGGGTTAGAATATTGGTGGTTACAAATAGAGGTATACAATGGGCAGCTGCTGAAGAATCAGTGAGCAATCTGACAGCCTTCTTCTGGAGTATTAGTATAATATTTAAGTGTGAGGAGTTGCCCCACAATAAGAGACCATACTCGATCTCGCTTTGAAAATATGCAAAATAGGCCGTTCTTACATAGGATTCTGGTAGGAGATCTCTCAAATTTCTGATCTGGACAGCTTACGACTAACGTAGTTAATAGGCTATGCGTGGTCCAGGAAATATGCGAGTCAAGATAAATACCCAGTAAGTTTACACTTTCATACATGATCCCATCGCTGAGTGTCCGTTCTTAAACTAAAAAGAATGGTTTGGGTTTTTGGGTCATTAATTAAAAATCCATTAGCACTAAACCATGTTTTAGCTTGTAACAAAGTAGATTTCAAACAATCTAATAGCTCTTCTAAACTGATATGACAATTTAAAATGTATCGTCTGCATTGCTTAGTATTCAATTTTGCAGACTGTTCATTAATTTAGTATGAGTGATCTGAAAGCTGATACTATTAAAAGTTTATTTTAAACGAACCAGAAATAAATATTTATATTAGAATATAATATTATTTAAATAATCCTTCACATTTTATTCATGAAATAGTAGTAATAAATATAACCCGTAAAGAGTTTCATCAGATAAATTCGCTTCTCCTGCGCAGTCGCGAATCTATCGATAAACTCGTAATCTCTCGTGGGATTACCTATGCCTATGATAAACAGTAGATCTTAATGGTTTCCATGGATGTACAAGACATAATGAAATATTTTCAGTTATGATGGAAGCAATTTGGGCTCATTAATCTACGAGAAGGCAAACGGGGATTGAATACACAAAAGAGAGGAATTACTTAGTAGGCCTACCATCGGAGAACATGAAAAGACAGAACTCCATACGATTGTCCTGTGAGTATTAAGCGTACGACATTAAACAAACGTAGAATTTCAATACAAAAGGCAGTGTCCGAAAGTTACAATTTCCGCTGATGTAAACCAGACAGTTGATTATAGGCCTAATACCTTGATGTGGCATTAGAAGTCATGTTTGAAATGTATCACAGTCTATTACGTTATGCACTTACGAAATTATTAAAATAAAAGTGTTAGCTCTAAATGAGCTTATAACAGGGGGTCCACCAAGTAATGCTGAAGACTTATTCCCTGATTTTCATTGATCATTTCAGAAATTCCCGACCAAAATATGATTATGAAGCACTTTCTAATAACTGTGCAAGAAAAATTATAGGATTATACATACTATACATAAGAAAAAGTTTAGTAACAAAAGTAATTGCAAACAATAATTACTTAAGCTATAACGGATACAAAAGTAAGGAACAGTAAAATAAATTAAATATACCTTCATATAGGCCTATTATTGTCTAGAAGTCTTTTTGATCCCACTTATTTTTTCTTCAGAAACTTAATTTGTTCATCTAGAGCAGCTGCAGCTTTTTCGGTCCCTTTTCTTTTCTTCTCTTCTAGTTCTCTGGTCAGAAAATTTGCTTTCCTTTTTTTCTGCTTTCACCTTGTCTTCTTCTGCACGTTTCAACTTATTACTTTGAAGTGCTTCTTTGTATGTTGCATTGGCATTTATCATAGAGAGAATTATGCCTTTATGTATGAAAATATACTCTAAACCTCCTTGAGCAACTGCATCATACACCAGGCGCTGAGCAACTATGGATTCTTCTTTCAGATTTTCCACCAAAACGGCACTGTTCATAGAGAAGCCACATTCCACTGAAGCATTTCCATGTGAAATTGGAAGTAATAAATAAACTACTTTCCTTAAACTAGGAGTGTCATAACTAACAGGCGTTTTCATCCAAAATTTGTCCAACCTTGTGTTTGTAGAGTAAGCTTTTAACTCAACTGCTGCAGTTTCCTTCGAAATAACATCCCTCTGCATTCTGAGCGAGAGGGCGTTATCAAAATCGACTGAATCAAAATGTCTATTGTCAATACCATCTGTGAAACAGCCTCTTCTGGAGTGAAGACGATTTTGTCTGGACTCATAAAAGACAAACCCTGAGTTAAGGGGTACTTCAAAGGTGACTTCTCCATCAGTTTGTCAACAACACATTTCAGACAGTCTCTGCACTCCCTTCGAAACATTAACACGTCTAAATCCTTAAGTCCATGACACTTTCTTAATGCAGACCTTGTACCATAACCAAGGTCAAGATATTGGGCTCTTAAATTTTCAATTTGGATGAGGTCGATGTCTTGAAGACAAGTTTATCTTCAAGAGCAGCTGAGATTTTTTGGAAGCTGGCAGAAGATAAAATTGTATTCATTTTCACCTGTTTTATGTGGGCCACAAATTGGATAAGGTTATCCACTATCTCTAGAGCTCGCTCCGCAACAGCAACATTTTCAGTCCACCTTACACTGCAGAATTTCAATGGAAACAAGCTGAGTTGGTAATTGGCATAGGCCTATATATTCATCTACAGCTGGGACTATCTTTCATCAGGTAGTACCGGTAGCATGATATGAAAAATGTTTATCAGGGACCAATTGGTTTTCTTGATTCCTGATTTAAGGCAAGACCGGGTGACGCGCCGCACCGGGATAGACGCCGCACCCCCTCTAACTCGAACATTTGACGCTAGCTACCGCTAGTTGTCGTGATACCATCTAAATTCCTAGAGTAATTGGATCGCATGTGTTCATTGTTTGTGGTGTTTATGTCATTGTTATAGTGGTATTTATCAGGTAAGTGCACTAGTTTCACTGCGAAACTTTTTTGGACTCGATACTTTATTCTTTCCTGATCTGTATTTGTTCCATTTTTTCTGCGTGTACTACTTTTAATAGAATATTTAGAGGTTGTAAAGATATTGTGAATGAAGTTCGCCATAACATCAATAACAATAAGCTCTATAGATGGGTGCGGCGCGTGTCCCTGAGTTTTGGGTCACATGCCGCATAACTTTCAAGGGTGACACGCCGCACAATGTCTTGCAGTATAATTACACACCAAAATTATTTTTTCTGCTCTTTTCAGCAATAAACGTGCCAGCTCGGTATAGGGAAAGGGAGGGAGCCTAAACAACGTGGCCTATGGAGTGACAGTGACCTACAAGTAGAGGTGTGCAAATTTCGATTTTAGCTTGCCCATACCCGCTTGAACGCCAGGCAAGCAAGTTGCCAGCGTCGCAGCTAGCAAGCAGGCAGGGTTCTTTAGGCTTGCATGGGTCAGGTTAAACCCGGCCTATGCAAGCCAGAATAAGCTTGCGACATTCCTATCAGCTAAACAACTGTACTTGCTAAGTGTAGGTAATACTTTCTTGCTTTTCTAGATGCTGGTAGAAGAAATTCATCAGGCAGATAAATAAAAGGTGGATAAAGTATTAAAAATCGTTTTAGCGTCTTAACACATTTACTATTTTTTATTATTAGGTAGATTTCGAAGAAAAATCTACCTATTGCAATCGATACCAAGTCATGGCTTTCGAAAAATTCTTTCATATCTTTACGTTTCATGCCTCCCTAAGTACGAAACCACCGGGTGTTAAAAAAATTGTGATATATATATATATACAGTGAGTCCCACGCAAGAGTTGGCCAATGACGCGGATTTTTGCGCCGCGGCTGGCACAGCTCCAACTCCCGAGCGATCGGGTGAAATATCTACGTAAATAATGCCGCGGTCGGTGTAATGATTCAGGTTTTCACATTTACAGTTAAAATTACAATGAAAATAACCACGTACCTCATCACAAGAGATGTTGGAAATGTCCTCCTCTAGCATCCACACAATACTGGCACCTTTTTAGGAAATTTTCTTTCATGCGCGTAAGTTCAGCTTCCGAGATAGAGTTAATTTCTCTTGTGATATTGTCTTTAAGTTCTTCTTATGTATGGGAAATTGACCTATACACTTTATTTTTCAAGTTTCCCCATAAATAATATTTACATACTGTTAGAAGAACTTAAAGACAATATCACATAGGCCTATCACAAGAGAAATTCTCTATTCTCCTTTTGCTTGCACTCTAAAACACATCTGAAGTTCCTCAACTATGTACTCGTAACTGCACGACTTACCAGTGCACTGATATACCCAGTTTCATATTCTTTACGCCAGGCCTTGCAGTTTCCTTAGGCCCTGTGAAACCCACCAAGTTATGAAGAGCTTGTGACTCGTAGCGACAGTGTTTCTTATCATCGTTGTAATCTGGCTTGCTCTCTTCTGAAGCAAGTTAAAACCTGTGGATGGTTGCAGAATTTCAAAGGGGTAAGCAAGCTAAAATCAGAATATGTACACCTCTACCTACAAGAAGCTGTTCAGCGAATTAAGGCAGGGGAAAGTTCCATTCGGGAAGCCGAACGTTGCTGTCATATGCCAGAGAGGACTATTCGTAGGCGTATGGAGACAGGAAATTGGGAAAACCCTCACTAGGGCCTTACTTGGTATTTGGTACAGAAAATGAAAAAAAAAAAACTAGTCCCCCATATTCAGAGATTGTGCAAATATGTTCTCTTTAGTTCTTGCTATACGTGCCTTTGATATAAATTTAAACCAATATTATGAATGCGGCATGTCTCCCATACGTGCGGCAAAGCACTCTGTAACGCGGCATCTCTCCCGCCTTGCCTTAATTTAATAATTGTATTTACACTTTTAATTATTATTTTATAAATATTTCCGTTGCTGAAATACATGGAGGGAAGATCAAAGCTTCGAATCTCAAAAAGAGTTTTTAAAATATTCAATCCTGTTTTGAGGTAGACGAATTTTCAGAAAAGTGCGGCGCGTCACCCGGTATGGATTTTGTTTATTGATTGCCATGACGACTTTAGCGTCCTAGGCCAATAAAATTACATTTCAAATGCAGTTTTATTCAATTTTTCGGCTGTTACCAGTTCAACAAGGAGCTGTTTTAGAGAGCGTGTACTAGAAAAGTTTATTAATTTAAACATTGTCATGGCATTGAGAAGTCACACTAACTTTAATCTGGATTTAAGCATATATTTGGTCATAAAATAACAAATTTAAGCCAACATGTTTCTTTAAGATAATCAGAAACTTTACCAGGCTTACGCGTCGGTCGCTATACTAGATTCGTCCACTAAAGCGTTATTTTACGTACATGATACGTAAATAGCTATTCCGGCCTTGCATATAGCCGCAGGGTTGGCTACTAACCTTAACTTTGGGAGCCGCTAATTTATGAAGCTGTTCGAGGCGAACCACATTGTTTTACAGTACATAGATAAACATTATTTTTCAATTACACAACAAGAAATAAGTTTTTACTTTTGAGAAGTGCTTTTTCGAGTTTTCACTTTTGCTGCTAGTTGTTTGAAATCTGCCTGATAATTGGTAAGCGCAGTTCGCACGAGTTTACTTAAATCTTCATCAGTTATTTAGATTTAATGAACTTAAGCGTTCAGTACAGAGATTCACACAAAAAACTAATCCCAAATATCGAGATAAGCACCCTCTTTTGTTAGAAGGTATTTTTACTCTGGAACTTTCTACCAAAATTCTATGGCCGAATCACCACTTCGTTTAAGTCCTTTTAGTCCTTCGTCTTCTTGCAGTTCTAGTAGCTCCAACTCGACTCCAACCATATCTTTTGTAATTGATGAAACAGGACAACCATCGCCCACAACATCAACAACAAATAATTAAATCTGCCATTGATTTCTTCAGCAAGACCAGACATTTTACACAAACAATCTTCTGTTTCCACCTGGACGTCAGGAAGGCTTTCAGTAATTTTCTTCAAATATTTGAAATGAGCGATTGATTTAGTCTCAAGTTATTTCCGAAAGAGTCTTAATTTGCTCTGAAAATTAAATAGCCTACACTCCGCGCTAAATCAGAAATAAGTTTTCACTTCCTCGTAATATATTTTCATTAAATTATATCAACTATATTCTTTTTAAAATCTCTATCATATTTCCTCTTACCTTTCGCGAGCCTCGTTGTGGCAATTATTGCGTATAGCCTATATTGCACAGAAACAATTTTCGTACTTCAAATTGTGATATGTTATAGAGTAAGAGGTCATATTGCACGAGTAATGAGAGTGAATTCAGTTGTTTCAACACGAAGAAAATATGTATTGTTAGCCACGCAAGGCTATCAGGAGTTCAAACGTGATGATTAAAAAAATAAAAATAATAAAGTCGTAAGTACCGTTAAACGTTTCAGCTCTTAGTTTAAGCACCTGGTATACAAATTTAAACAAAATCTGTAAAGCTGTTTGAGGAAAATCACGAAAATAGAAACTGTACAGTGGTGTTAAAAGTAAGAGAACACCGTCACCAATCTTGTTACATTCTCAGAAAATACCTAACTCTAATGCAAAATATTCTTTTTGTAGCATTACTCATTCTAGAGCTATTCTGTTAGCCAGCAGACTAACACAAGCACACATACATGTTTATGAAAACTTTTGTTTGATTTAACTTGATTTCAAACTTCAGGTTCGAACATTATACTTGTAGCTATAGTAAATAGTACAGGTAGAGAAAGAAAAAATACAAAATTTCGCAAAACAAAATAACACAAATAACAAAATAACAGCTTCAAATATCAAAATTAATTAGTTTTAAAAGTAAAAATAGCAATGGAAAATTTATCAAAGGTTTCTATACTAAAAATTAGTTTCGCATTAAAAAAGCAATAAAACTTTTGTATCGTAAAAACTAATTTGTTAATACAAAGTGTTGTAGGGCATTCATGTGATTAATCAGTATTGTAAAAGTGAGGCACATTCAAAGAGAAAGGTAAATTTTTCAAACTCCAATGTCAATCGTCACTCAACCTTATCGAAGGACAGTGGAATCAACCTAAAAATATTCCAGCCTACCTATACAAACTAGTCAGGGAGAGAATGACGGTAATTTCAGTCAGTAAAATATTATATAAAGGGAACTTCTGCATTGGTAATCTAAACAGCGTTTAATAATCAGTTATAATTCCAAAAATGCTTCTATGGAAATCGAATGCGACTTTTCAATTGTAATAAATTAGGCATTTTATACATATGAAATGAACTTAAATATCTGAAAGCAGAGAAGAGAATGGAATCTTCACGACAGGTAGCAGGAAAAAGTTAATACAATACGACGAGGAAAAGGTACTGCATAATATAAACTGTACACAAAAGTCATAGGGCTAGTGTTATACAAAAATTATAAATGCAACCTATATATAATACAACCCCAAAGAGCAAAGCTCATGCGAGGGGTGACAAACATACATTGGTTCAAAGGAAAAAATTATAATACATACTAGAATCATCTAACATCAGACATCAGAACAACTTATTTAATAACACAATCTGAAAAGTATAAGAACTTCGTGTAAATTTTCGAGCGTATTGACATCTTCTCTTTATTCTAGATGAATGTAGCCCATGGTTTATTTTAAAAGGAATATTGAAATGTAATATTTACAATGGAGTTCTCATATCTGCAGGATTTACAAAAATCATCTGGACCTTGACATTGTAATACACCCTTTATGAGCGATTAACTAAAAAAACTTTCAATCAAGGCCAGTTCCTTCTCTCCAATGCCATAGTACTGATCAATAAAATTATCTAAAAATAGCATTGAGTTTTGGTGATCAGTGAGGGTGAAGCGGTGAAAAGCATAACTTTTCATACTTTTTTTTAACGTATGTGTAAAACTACGGAGTTCAGAAAAAAACATTAGGGAAAAAATTAAACAAGTTAAAACAAATAAAATTAGCTTCATTCAAATATCTCGATTTATTTCTTTAAATATTAATTAATTTAATTATTTAATCCAAACTAACCTCTGTCTTCTCCGACAGATCTTAAAATATGACCATGAATTTTTTAGTTCTTCAAATTAAAAATAGCCATAGAAAAATTATCAAAGGCCTCTATGCTAAAAACTAGTTTCATATTAAAAACATTTTAATTTTTATATCGTACAAACTAAATGTCCAATTAGGATAAAAATATATTTAATTGTAGGATATTAATCATTATCATCTTTATCCTATCCTCGCCTTGTTCGGAGTGAGTGAGTGTGTGTATGTGTGAATGGTGTGTCTCGTCCTATGTGTTCGTGTTGTCTTGGAGCTGGCCCTGGCATTGGGATGATCACTAATCCGGGGAGGTCCTCCATGTCCTTGTCTGGTAAAAATGTATGTATGTGATTCATAGATAATCCCTCTCCTGATGGTTCGCGCCCCTGAAAGGCATGGGTGGCGTAGGTCGTTTAAAATGACCCTAAAAGGGAGAGGTGAAACTAAGGTAAAGATAGATAGATATTAATAACAGTTATAAAAGTAAGATGCTTTCAAAAGGAAAGGTGGATCTTTAAAAAATGCACCCTTCAGGGTCCCCCAATCTTATCGAAGAATAGTGGGATCAAAACCAAAACATTCCAGACCATTTATCCTATCAAGCATATTATTTACAAGGTTTAACAATCCGTTATAATTCCAAAACAGCCTCTATGGAAACGGAATGCAACTTTTCAAATAAAAATAAAAGTAAATTACATACTACAATAAGTGCTTTATAGATATAATATGAACGGAACTATCTGAAAGCAGAGAGGAGAATATTATATTTACGCTGGTTGCAGGAATTAAACAATACCACAACGAAAAGGTACTGCATAATATAAGCGCTACATGAATAATCGTTATAGGCCTACTATTATACCAAAAGTTTTCTGCAGCATGTACTCGAAAGTACTGAACTATTAAATGTCACAATTTGAAAAGTAGCAGAATTTCGTGTAAACTATCGAGGAAATTCATATCTTTTCTTTATTCTGGATGAATGGGTGTGTTATTTTAAAATAAATAGTAATAATTAAAAGGTAAGAGATTTTCAATGAACTTCTCATTTCTGCAGGACTCACAAAAGAAATTTGGAACTTCACAACGATTATTATTAGGGATGGTGATCATCGGATGCTAAGGGATCTACAATGGACTTCTAATTTCTGCTGGATTCACAGAAATCATCCGGAACTTGAGAACTAATAATGGGGATTGTATCCAACGAATAATGTGGGATCTACAATGGACGGAAGAAGTGCGAATACAATGCCGGAGGCAACTGCGTAAGAAGGAAAATATTTTCTGCGTTAAGAGTATAGCAGCATTATAATGTTGATAAGTGTAAAACGTGCTTCAAGAAATTTATAGGACAATGATCACATCTCAACTGAGAAGGACATATGAACATTTTGCTGAAAAAGGCGGCGGAAGAAAGAAAGGGTTGTGCGTTCTGATGTAAGAACCACTGTAATGTTTATTGTTAAGTACAGAAATAATTAATTAAAACATCTATAGGACCAAAGACCAGATCTCAAAGTAACTTCTTAAAATGTAACTAATAATTAGGGACTATTTTGTCAATTGTTTCAAAAATTTTAATTTACATAATTAGTTATTAAATTATCACTGAAATAACCGAAATACGAACTTCGCTCGTTAGGGTATTGTACTTCATGTGTTTAAAAGAAGATTTAATTAAAAAAGAGAACTGGTCTTTGGTGAATCGCTGCTATGTTTAATACACAACAGCGATAACAGAGCCTAACGTCTGTTATTCCTTTACAACCTGATATCCATTGCAATTTACACTACAGCCATTTCATAATTACGGGTGGGACATTATAGCAAATTATAACAACTATTTTTGTTTATTACATGTCATAAATAGTGAAAGAGAACTGGTTCTGCACATTCTGTAAAATCTACTATGGCTTCTCCTTCGTTCTACATGCAAAGCATGATTAAATTTTTTTTTTTAAATATTTTAAATTTGTTTTTCAAAATCTGTTACGGGTGGGACATAATTTGGACACTGATTTTAATGATGCAAAACAAAAGCTCATTTTCAGTTCTGCTATCACTGTTAGGGTCTTAATGCTGTTATTAATGAAGGTATGAGGGATTCAATACAAATTATAAACTGTTTCCAGGTTGTCAGAACATTTATTTAACTCACCAATAATAATTTAATAAAACTATCACTGTTACGAGTGGGACGTTACGGGTGGGACAAAAATTCCCTTGTTTGTTATTTTACATAGTAATTAACCACACATATTTTTTTGAAGTTAATCTTATACCAAATTGTACATTAAGATGTATATTTTCTCAAATGAAAATGGACATAGCTGATTACTCTTGACTACTTGATATTAAAGAGTGTGCAAATAATGCTAAAAATGGCAAAAAAGTAACTCAACGCTATAAATAAGTAAATCGACAGATTTTACACATGAAACCACTTCAAATACACCCAAGTCCTTAAAATTTAGGTAATTTGAGGTTTTAAACTTATTTTTGACCACCCAATTACAATAATTTTATAACTTCTCTCTTTGAGGGAAAAATTCCCATATTTTATGAAATGGCTGACTAGGTACTACATTAAAGTTTTAAGGAATAACAGAAAATCCTATCCTTCGCGTCCACGTTCGCAGGCTCTGGAAATGCAGTTGAGCAAGTTGAACTCGACTGCAGCCAAGAAGGAAGGGTGCAATCATATTGATAATAATATAGTTCAAAGCATGGATTTGTTCAGGCATTCTTTTTGTTATGTTAACCAAATTGTACTTTTACTAAAGTCGTATGATATGTCGTAACCGTTGTACGTTATAACTTATAGCAATTAATTGTCGTTAATATGCGGTTAAGTAAGTATAAAGGTTCAGTAAAAATAGCTGATAACCGTGATATACAAAACATCAAAACTTTGTTTGGCACTCTTTCCCCTTCAATATGTAAAATTCTGTAAAAAAAAAATATCGTCGCGTTTAGGTGGTGTCGAAGCGGTAAAAATAGAAATACTCATTCGTTGATTTTTGTAAGTCTTTCCACATTATGCCCTCAATAGTCTAGGAAATGCAGGATGTTGCCAATAATATGTATAATTCCCTGGACTTCCTAGTATTGGGGCATAAGGTGGAAAAACTTACATAAATCAACTATTACCTCATTGGAAAGGAAAGAAATTCATTAATAGTTTATTAATACTCACAAGTTTTTCAAGCTTATCTTTAAAACATTGGGTTTTTGCAAAAACGATTAGGAACCAAATTAAACAAATTAAAGAAAATAAATTTTAGCTTCTAAAACATCCTATATATATTTTCGCTAAACCCCATACTTCGGCAGATATAGGAGGGGATGTTTGGAAGGGCAAGTGCTCCTACCACTTAAGTACCTCCACGCACGTGGTGATCGAAAAGAGTGGGAGTGGGTGGGGGTCATCTGCTCTGTCTAATTGTTGGTTTTTCTATTAATGTGTAGGCAATAGAATACACCATACCATATCACAAATGATTTAGTATTTCAGTCATTAGTTTTTATTTATAGCCTTCTTCAGGTAACTATTATAAGTTGAACATGTATTCGTCACTAAAGAATGTGTAAAAAGGTATTTCGTATCCTCCAATATATTTTATTTTCGGCATTTGAAATAAAAATTTGGCAAAATCATTTCTTAGTGTGCACTTACATTATGAAACGACAAAATTTCAAGTCTCTACCTATTACAGTATAGGCTCTACGTTGATTCTCTGTCAGTAAGTCAAACAGTCAGTCAGGCATTCGTCAAGTCAGTCAGTTAGGACAAAGCCTCTTATATATACATATACATATATACATATTAAATTTCTTTGTGCCTAAAGAGAAATGGGGATGCTTGATATTTCATTTAATGCAAGTTCCCGTCATGTAGATTATCATCTACAGTTTCTCTTAGTCCTGGTGCCTAGTTTCACCAAAGCAAGTCCTTTAATTTGAGTTCTGCGAAATTACTAGACTGTAACTTTTTAAGCACAACACCTCCAGATTCAAGATTCTAATTCGTCAGAGACATTGTAACTGCAACCACTAACCCTTCTAAACGCACCAGATCGTGTTTACAAACTATGAATTTGTAATTTTTGTAAATTATATGTATTAAACACATAACAGCATAATTGAATAGTTAAACTAAGTGTGTGCTAAGGCAATGTAATATCATTACTTCGTTTCCCTTCCACATCCGCAGATGCCATACATCTAAATATGTTCTTTAAATTTTGGAGAAATGTCAGTTCTGTAACATTTTCATCAATTGGAGTGACATATACAAATCTATATTTAAGTTCTTTACATTAGAAATTCTCCACGAAGTTAAAAGTGGACAGTTGAAATACTGATTTACGCCTTGATTTTTCCAAGTTTGAAGTGCCACTAGTAGTTATAGGGGAGGTTTAAAGTAAAATGGCCGCCAACCGACGCCGCCCCCAGCGTCGCGACGCCGCCCCCAGCGTCGCGACGCCATGACGTCATGGGTATCATATGAAAGCGCGCGATGTGCCCTTTCGTCCTATGGTGTTCCGACGTCTCCGACGCCGCCCCCGACGCCTGAGTTGTGCCCTTTGTACCGGCGACGCCATGACGTCATGGGTATAGAATGAAAGCGCTCGTTGTGCCCTTTCGTCCTGTGCTAGTCCCAAGCCGCCCCAAAGCCCCGTTAAAGAGTTAGGCCCCAAAACAAAACCGACGCCGCCCCCGACGCCCACTTAGGTCCTTTGCTCCATGACGTCATAGGAATTTTTTCAAACAAAGGGATACGCTCTTATGCGTTATAGTATTCCCTGGTTCATACCTACGGCCGCCCCACACCCATACTTAGGTCCTTTGCTCTATGACGTCATGGGGTTAGAATTGAAACATGTCACGACATGCACCAACGTGACGCTATTATAGCTAGATAGTGTAATAGTGACATACGTACAATATTGCGCAAGGGCACATGATAGTTATGAAAAGATAAAATAGGTTTATACTTACATAATCAATTCTTCTTCCTTTCAGCATCCTTTCTTCTTCTTCCAGATGAACACTGTTACTATTACTATCGACTAAGTGAAATGACTTTGTAAGGAATAGGAATTGTTTAAGGTTATAGTTTCATTTCAGAACGTCACAACCTTATTATTATTATTATTATTATTATTATTATTATTATTGTCAATAAGGTTGTCACGCTCCTATGAAATAAAATGTATATACAAATGGCTTCAGAGTAATAGAGCTGGATGATTTATTTCATCGGTAACCATGTCTAATAAAGACAGAATTTCACAACTTGCAGGAACACTTTGTTTGTTGTTTATATAGTTAAACACTTCGCTTTGCGTTAGTACAAACTTATTCATAATGTCATTTATTATGATAGAATTCATAACGAGGTAAGTAATGTCATCATTACGTAATACAATACGAGCACTATCGTATTGCATCACACATTCTTTCAAGTCTTTACGTGTCTGTAATTTGAAAGAGTCTTCTTTAAACAGATAAGGTTTAGAATAACACATATTTTCACACATTTTAGGTAAATGTAACAAGAACGAAGAGAGGAGGTAGGGCGACAAAATAACACAAGCACCTTTAGAAGTTCCAATCTCCGCACATCCAGTGTAATTCACAATGGAGTAGAATCCGAAACTGATGTATCGGTCCTTTCTGTTGTTGAGGAAATAGGTTCTGCGGGCTAGCACTGTAGGAGCAACTCTTGGGAGTGTTGCCGACACAGCTTCCTTCACAACCTTGTCGATCATCATCTTCTTCTGTTTCTTTACAGATCCTGATGACGAAACCTGAAACACATAAAACAATACTCGTAAGAAATCTAATTTTATACAGAGCCTGATGATGAAACCTGAAAACAAAACAATCAAATAAACAAACAAACAATACAATACAATACAAGCATATGAGTAATGAATATACATACCTTTTTACATTTGCTGGTTTTGCTCTTGCTAGTAGTAGTAGTCTCTGATGATGAAGACATCACGATAGAACTAGGAGGACCTCTCGTTCCAGACACTGCAACGAAACTGAGCTAGTCCGATGAAATCGAGCTGCTTTATATCTTTTCGTTCTGAAATCAGAAAGTAAAAGTTTTAACTTGAGCGCAACCTACTTTTCCAAGCTAACAATAAATCCTTGTAGCTAGATACTTACAATGCACATGTCCTGGAAAACATCTCTGACCTCCAACTTTCCTCGTTCCACAGAGAGTTCCAAGGAATTTGTGGAAGATGCGGACGACCTCTATGTCTGGAGACGTAGTAAACATGTTTACAAACTCCTGCATCGTCCAGCCATTATTCATGAAGTATGTGAACAAACAGGCATAATGTCCACATACTGCCGTTGTCGGTCCCTGGAGTCTTTGAGTGTTGTACAGCCATTGTATAGAGTTTTGTTTTATAAATTTTGTTATCCCAGGAATGATGGGTGGTAGACCAAAAGAATCAAAGTAATAGGCAAAATTCTGATTTTTGAAAAGCACGGCAACCCAATGTGAACCAGGTGAAGAATGAGGATCAAAGTTAATGACATAAATCTTAGGTTTATGCGTTACAACAGATGGTAACATATCGCTAGGGTAAACCCCACCGAATGTTTCTACGTGACGTAAAGCATAGTTTATTTGGTTACTATTCATTATTCTAAAAATCTGTAATCACTCTTCTATCTTTAGTGATCTCGATAGAGTTATCGTATTCGGAGTAGAGGATACAAGTGATGGCTTGTTCTAAAGCCTTATCGAACTTTGCTTCTATTCTAATGTTCCCACTACAGGGCAAACTTCTATGACCATGCGATGCCGAAACATCAGGCGTAAGATCATACATCAGTGTGAAATACCCATTTATATACATGTCGTGAGTGATTAGCATCCCGCTATTGCTATGATGGATCCCCGAACCTTTAAAAAGTGTATCGTAAGCTAGAGTAGTAGTCTTCTCATGATCTGTGGAAATGTGTAATCCTTCCGATGGAATCTGTTGTCCATTAACGTACAAAGCAAAAGAACTCAAAGCAAAATGTCGAAACTCGTAGGGATTGGACTCCACTGTGCCGGAGAAAGAAGAATTTTTCACCATGGAGAAGAGAAGACGCTTAGGTAGAGTACCAATGTATGCATTATCTATAGAAATGGAGCTTGCTCCTGAACTAAACGTAAAGGTTTTCAAATCCACTCTTGTGATAGGATAGTGAGCATTATGACCTTTCTCTAGAGTTTTGATGTGTGCTAGTAGAATGCTGGGCGAAGCTTTAATTTTCCTCACGTACAGACCTGCATCGAGAAACTTAAAGAAGACTTTTGAATTGTCGTTTTCACCCAAGAGATAAAACTCTCTCTTTGCTTTCGTAAGTCTTATATGCATGTTTACTCCAGGCAGTAAAAGTTTAGACAGATTGAAAATATCACCGTGTAGTTTACCTATCATGACTAATACTTTAGAATTCTTAGACTTGTTGTACCTTTCGGTCCAACCGTCGTTTTTAACATTAGGTCCCAACGTTCCGTTTAATGCCACCAATTCTTTAGGTTCTGTCAAACCTTCGATAGCTTTATCGGCATACCAGAAACCGTTTGTCAGATGAGTTTTAGAAGCATCCTCACCGTATGCAAACAATGTTTCAAGGTAAGACCTGTAATTGTACAAGTCCTCCGAAGGGGTGATTGATGTCCCGTTCAAGGAAACGCTGAGATGACTGAAAAGTGAATGAAGCAAGTTGTTTACTCCTGTAACCTTATCGCCTTCACCTATATCTGCCCCGTCGCTTTTAACGAATTTTCCCTCCACCATGAGTTGTACATTTAAATCTGTATAATGTTCGCTGTCTGCAGCAACCACGAATTCGAGAACGCTCTGTTCCACCGGAGTAATGGCTTTGCATAATGTAGTAACATTTCCCACCACCGATGTTTGAATAGGGCTCCTCTCGAAAAGGTCGAACTCTGACTTTGTCATGGCGAACATCTCTACACGACTGACTACTTTCTCCTCTTTACATCGCTAAATATATCTCGCATCTTAGGAGACGCCCTTTTTCTCTTTCTACCCCTACCCTTCATTTTATTCACGAGTTTCTGAGTTGATTCGTTTACTCTATTAGCAATAATATCTTTTACCTTATCACCTTCTTTTCTACTAGCTATATCGGTTAAAATATTTGCTCCTGCCGAAAGAGTTTCACGACCTACCGCTTTAGCACCCGAAAAGAGAATTGGTTTTATCATTCTAAATAATCCTCCCAAGAAACTACCTATTCCACTACCGTGTTGAACATAGGGGCTGCCGCTGTAGAAAGGACCAACATTGCCTAGACGCCCTCCCGACTGATTGACGTAGTATGCTGTAAGGTGGTCCATCGCAAACTAACTCATAACACCATCTGCCTTCTCTTTTTAAAATGTAAAACGAGCATCGTAGGTTTAGTGCTATCCGTTATGTTAGCTAGTTCTCCTAGTTTTGTTGTCATTTCTATACCTATCACCTGAAATTCGGAAGATTCGACAGGAACAAAATAAACTTCAGGAAAGACATGAGTTGCTGTATTTAAAGGAAACTGAATAATTCTAAGACATTTAACGTACGCATCTCCTACAAGTTGCGGTTTTATTATATTACAGTATATAAAAACAAGTTCTTTCCTATTTAGATTTGTTTTCACAGATTTCGATTCCGATGTTTCATTTGGTGTCGAAGCTTTCGTTTCCGATACATTCCCTTGAGAGTAACTAATTTCGCACAAACCCACATCCCAATGATTCCTCTCCAGCTTTATGCTCTGTGCCAACTGCACCTGGAAACTAGCAAGGGTGTTACTAGGAAATGATTTGTACGATGCATCGCTCAGGAGAGTAACGTAAAATTCTTCTTCTCCCATTACGCTAAATCCTTAGCTTTAACCCAGGAATCAAACTCGGGACCGTAACCTCTCCAGCGAACGAGATGTTCGGTACTGCCCTTTAGTTTACGAGTGCGTAGAATTTTATCTATCTTGTAAACAGTGTCTTTCCCAATAGTTACTGGTGTGAGCTCATAACTGTAAAACTGTCCGAAAATAGGACTGCCCTTGAGATCTTCTAGTTCATATACAGGTTGAGGAGAATGTTTAATGACCTTGACGATTCTGAATATTTCTGTAGAATAGTTTTGCTCGAAACCTTTAGCGAATTTCATTTTCTCTCTACCTATTCTTACCGTTTGCCCTACCGAAAACTTTACAGGTCTCGGTTTCACACGAATCTGTTTCTTTGCCATACGTCGCCATATTTTCAAAACATCTTTATCGCTAACCATATTAGGAGCCATTCCTGTTGTATTGTGTACGCTATCGTTATATCCCTTCACAAACTTATCCAACACGTCGAGATACTTGTAACTGTTCTTGAAAGTAAAATATTTGTACATTTTAGTTTTTAGGGTCCTATTAAACCTTTCCACGACGGAACATTTAACATCGGGATTCCTACACACTTGAAACTCGATTTCCTCCTTCTTTAACAAGTCTTGAAAAGATTTGTTTAGAAATTCTTTACCCCTATCGGTTCTTACAGCGACAGGATTCCTAGAGGACTTCTCCAACACCTGTTTAAATCCCTCTGTCACATCCTTACCTCTTTTAGATTTTAAAGGTACAACCCATACGTATTTGGAAAACACATCGATAACAACAAGTAAATATCTTGCGTTGTCATTATGTTGTGCAATGCTTTGTACATCGGCTAGATCAAGTTCAAACACGTCGTAAAGGTTATTTACAGAATACGGATTCCTAGGAAACTTCCTCCTGATTGGTTTATGTAAGGAGTAAACATCCTGCTCAACTAACCATTCCTCGATATTTTTATCTGTAATGCTAGAAGCTTGTGAAAGTTTACTAACAGTGGAAAATCCCGTTGCTGCTTCGGGATCGTAATAGAGTTTGCGCAATGTGTCCTTCATTTTCTCTGTTTATAGGTACTCCACCTAATCTCTCTCGTTGGAAACAATTTTGAAATGACTTGTTTGTATTTAACTGTTTTAGCGGTTTTAATATCGCTCTTATGTCCTTCGGTCCTAGTTAAAATGTCTTTGTACGTGTCTAGGTCTTCCTGCGTAACAAGATTCATATCCACCTTCTTCCTAGTAAGCAACTCCCATAAACCTGCACTCGCATCGTATTTTATACCGTTAATGATCAAACTATTGTTTAACAAACGAATTTTAAAATTACCTATCATGTACTCTCCCGTCTCCTTATTTTTATAGATTCCAAACTGTGTGTCTACAAGTTTTGGCGATGTTACATAAGCCGATAAATATTTACCTGCTACATCACCTATAACGTTACGTTTAGCTTCGTCCTCGGAGATGGGTTTTTTCTCGGGTGATAAATCTCTAACTCTTTTCCTCGATTCAGCTACTTCCTGTTCGAGTATTCTGTTCTGTTTTCTCTTGAATATAGGATCTTCACTCTCGCGTATTTTAACCAACTCTTTGTACGGATCCGTAACATCAACTGCCGGGTTTGAACCTTCGACACAACGTTTTAAACGCTTGTACTCTTTAGCACTAACCAGAAACATTTTCTGTAACATTATGTTAAAGATCCCAAGACGGATAACACGGAGGACAAGAGAGGAATTAAAAATCCTCCTTTCTGTACCAAAGTTTTCTTTTTCTCAGACAAGGATACGTTCCTATCTAGAAGATGTCTTAAGGAATGTTTATGTTTAAACAGCTTACGTTTAGAACACGAAGATAATTTACACTGACCGTTCAAAACATTAAGAACACAGTCTATAATAGCAAGTATCAGGTTTTTGTTTGCACTTTTTAGAATAACGTTTCGTACCTTGGGAGTTGCCTTTTTAAGAACTTGTAACATATGGTAATTGGATTTTATCCTTTTCATCCGTTACAGGGACGTAAACCTTTGTAACCTCCGAGGGAAATATTTTAGTTCTAAATCTAAGTAAATCGTTTGTTCTTTGACAAAAGTCTATTAGTAAATAACCGTGAGGTTTTCTTGTTGCGTCTTGGAAAGCTCTGTAGAAAGACCTCCAATCTTCAGGATACACTTGTCTTGCTAGAAAAGTAATTTGATTTTTATCTCTCAGGTTTCTAAACAAAACCATATACTTTGTGTTCAAAGAGATGTCTCTGCTGTGAGCAGACTGGTGAAACAGGTTTTGTGTTATGAGAATAACTGAAATGTTTCTATGATGGCAACCTTTTGTAAATATAGAACTCACTTCTGTCGAATAAGCTTTGTCCAGTAAATCGTCTAGAATAACGAGTCTGGGTTTAGTACAATGTTCTTGTTTAAAGTCAGGAAGACCTTCGTGGTATGTCACGGTAGTATTGAATTTTGTCTGGGGAGGGACAGCGTTACTTTCACTAAAGCACCACAGAATACTTTCGTATTTGCTCACGTTACACAATTGGTGTAAATTATTAATAAGTTTTACACAGAAAGTCGTTTTTCCAGAAAAAGACGGACCTGATACAATCAAAGAAAAGGGATGGTCAAATTTTATTACAACCATAACAATGTTTAATCATAGGTGGGGGTCCATCCAAGCAATCGTAAGGAGAATCAGGGTAATGTTTAAAACATCTAAGACACTTTTTTACAAGATCGTTACGTTGCACACTTTCGGGTAATTTATGATACACTAAATATATGCTCTCGGCTACGCATGCCGTTAAAAGTTCAGGGGACAACACCTCCAACTCTTCACCTGTGTGATGAATAAGCGTTCTAAAATCCAATAATTTTCTAATTGACGCACACTCCAGAGACGACGACGAGT
This sequence comes from Ectobius pallidus, assembly GCA_964059195.1. Classification (NCBI taxonomy): domain Eukaryota; kingdom Metazoa; phylum Arthropoda; class Insecta; order Blattodea; family Ectobiidae; genus Ectobius; species Ectobius pallidus. The sequence continues at coordinate 116,917,528 of CAXKWD010000004.1, read as the reverse complement.
CCATACTGAGATGGTGCTCACGTCTCGTTTCTATTTATACCCGAACGGGAGGGAATCGAACCCTCCGCTGACTCTGCGTCTTTTTCGAAAACAGAGTCGGTATATCTTATTCTCGCCTTCAGACACGATCTGTGGGCCAGGCTTCCTCTTAATTTTCCTCTCTGTCCTCACAGAGATAATTGCCGCAGGATCACCATTTAAAACCATGTTTTTAATGGCGTCGAAGTTGACATCCTGCAACGTTTTATAATTAAGAGTAATACCTCTGACTTTACACACAGAGGTATTTGCGGTGCTGATGGAAGGAACGGTAACCCTAAAACCATAGTTCTTAGGGCCCCCGCTTGCAAACTCCGAAATGTACGCGTCCTCCCCGTAGTCTGTAAGTTCACTGGTCATGTCGCCTAAATAGTCGCCCAAAGGCACAGTGTACCTTTTAGCATCGTCAGGAGTCTGTGTATAAATCACACTGTCCGTGTCACAGTAGATGGCTCGACGATCTAGCTTGTCCAGGTAGCCATAGAGGTTCATTCTACCTCCCGATGTCACATAAGCACCGTGAACGACACTAGTATGAGGAAGAGAGTCCTGTTCCTCCTCTATAGGGATCCAATTAATCCACACGACTTCGTCATTTGCAAAAAGTAGTCTCTGAATTTCAATTCCGGGTGTCGTGAGGAACCTATACAGCTCTTTAGGCTCTGTAATAAGCTTTGTTTTACCCAGGTTAGACCTCTGGACGAGCTTTCCCCAGAAGGAATTCAAACAAAGCTTACTAATGGTCCTTTTTCCAGCGTTCTTCACGATTTGTTTGGGGTCTAACTTAACACCTTCGTGCTCGTAAAACAAATCGATATATTCCTGTTTCTGGGCCTCTGTTTTCACCCAACCAGGGTATCCGCTGGATTCTGTCTTAATCTGGAGGAAAAGGTTGATGTAATCCACGAATAACCCTCCCTCACGAGTTTCACGCGAGTATTGCGTGACATCGTATTCTAGAAATTCGTGGATTGCCATCACCCTATAGCCTTTATTTACAGCTAGTCTCACTTCATCAACTACCCATGTACCAGTGAGCACTCTCTCTTCCTCTTTCGCATGTTTGCAGCTACCTTGTTCGACAGTCATAACACAGGTGCGGCAAAGGGGAAACAAGAGCCTACCATTCCACCTGAAAGGTAAAACGGGATGGTAGAGCCCTTGCGGTGGTAGGACAGTGCATTTAATGAGGCCTTCTTTCTTCATCATTGAATCTATATCTGTACACTGGTCACTAACGTGAACAGTGGGGTGACCGATAGGAAACTTGTTGTATTTACAGACGGATGGGTATAGGGACATTATATCGCTGTATAGGATTTTCTCTTCTTTCGTCTCATCCGCCTTACGATAGAGCCGCATGGCTTCTGTACGTCCTCCGTAGACAGAGTCCCTAAGAACCAACGGGACATCACAGACCAAGGGGTCGTCTCTCAGTGCGGGGAACTGTTCGAGAATAACATCGAACTTGCATTCCCACATCACATTGACAACATAACCCTTTGATCGGATCTTGTCCAGTCGGCCTATGGTGTTCTCGTACCTCTCGGCATGGGATTCTGAAGAATCCATCATAGGTACATCTCGGTTTGGTTGACAGAGACAGCCATGATAATAACAGCCGAGAAATTCGAAAACCTCTCCTGTTTCATCACAGAAACCGTCCACCTTCCATTGGGGAAGTTCGGGAAGCCGTACTTCACGTCCGTTACCCGCATGACGTATAAATACATTCCTCTCCTTGGCTTCGTGGATAAGCCACATCAAAGACTTTTTAGAATGCCTGTCTGCTTTTCTATAGCCACAGGAGGGAGCAATGCCAATGGTCTCAGGTTTAAGGAATAGCTGTCTAAATATTCTGTTACAGGCCGATGCAATAGTAATAGACTCTAGGAAAATATCTATATTGGCAATTTGTTTGAACAGATTTTTAAAGAGAGTGCAGGCTTCTCTCAGTACAGTAACATCGGCCTGGCAATACCTCTCCAGTTCTACACGGGTATTGAACGGCAGATCTTTAACGGTCTCGAACCAAGTCTTGAAAACTTCTCTATCTTTCACAGACATGGTGTCCGGCCCGTAAAGATCTTGGTTCGGGTGATGTGGGAGAATACTGTTGAGGTTCTGTGCCGTATTCCACAAATGTGGAAAGTAGCCCTTAACAGCGTCTTTTAGGTCGAAGGTCTGAGGGAAACTACGCAGAGGCAGCGGAATGAAGTTCAGACTGTCTAGAAAAGTTAGATGGTGCATCTTCATGCAAAGGATCTTGCATCCAGACATAATCAAGTCGGGAGTCCACTGTTGCCTAATAGCGTAGTCGAGAATGAATTGGAGATCGAACGCTCGAGCATTGTGAGCAATAACAATGATCCTATCGAACGCTCTATCCATTCTCAGATAGTCCATGAATCCACAGACGGGATCTTCCCAGAAAGAATGACTGCGTTGCCCGCATCTGGCACACTCTTCGTCTTGCGACGTCTCGCAAAGAGAACAAAACTGCTGTGCACAAATCAGATTGGGGACGTGAAGAAAGGTATTGTCTTTGATACGGGTATTCTGTGTTGTTTCTATGTCGAATATCACATACAATACCTTGTTTGAACGTTTAGTCTCTTTCAGCGGTGACATGTAACATTCATGTCCTGTCTCTGCTTGAAATTTATTACAAATATTACAAAAAATTTTGAAGCATTCATGCTTCTGCTGAAATGCCTTAAACTTGCCACAGTTTTCGCAATTCTGCAGAGCCATGCATACAGAGCGCCCCTCAATTTTGGTACGCTTATGATTATCAAAACATGCTTGTCCGCGGAACTTTCTCAGGCAAACATCGCAACGCACCAAGTCCTTACTAGAATCGCAAGGAGGCACCGTACGGCAACAGAAGCAGACGTAATCACAGGAATGTTGCGCACCTTTAGCGAAGCCTTTAAGACAGCCTGGACAAACGAATCGTTTAGCCATTGCACCTGTCAAGTTTGTTATGGTATGGTAATGCAAGGTGTCTCGGTCGTAGAGTAAATAAAGTATTTCTTTCCCCACATTACCGCCGTCGTACAGTACAGAATCGAGATTAAAGCCGCTGTAAACTACAAGTCTATATCTATCCTTAATATAGGCCTGAATCTTCTCCAGCTCAGGGATACCTCCACCTCGCGAGAGATCGACACCTGAGTTTCTGATCAAGTCATCCACTTCTGCCTTGAGTCTTTTGCTTGTCATGTTGTTATCTATATATGATTTATAAATTTTACGATCGCTTACTCTAGCAATAGCGATGATTATTGCAAATGCTAAACAGTTCACGACTGCCTGTACGAAGACTACGCTTGTCTTCAAATGGGCAAGTACACCAGTCGTACGCCCCTTCATAGCTACACCTCTATTTCGTCCGTTTCCGTTAGGCATACGGACAATGTCCAGAACCAAACGCAAACGGTCGGTGGCATTGAAACGGGCGTTCGACTGGCATACTTTGCTTACGACTCCTGAAATCACATCTACACTGATCTGATCTTTACGTCTAAAGGAGATACCAATCGGCTTATCGACCTCGTTTTCCTCATTGAAAATCGAGATCCCTACCATGTCATGGTCTCTCGTATCGACTAGGGCATGATCTATTGCCTGTTTAAGGGAACGTTCAAAAGGGTTTGGTCCTGCATTCGCACCTGGTTCTTTGAGCTGTATCACTAGCTGCAGACCAACGGAATTAAATCGCTTGTAGTCTTTACGACTACTTTCAAGGACTGAAAACAAAGTAGGGACGTTTCCCGTAGCGTTTTCGTCAGTATTACGTGACGTCGATGCTACAGGTACGTGTTCCTCCTCATTTTCATCCATTATATCTAATTCGTTGTCTGAAGCTAGTTCTTCTTCTTCGGATTCAACTACATCGGAATCTGACAGCGTGACAGTTCCTATCCCGTTATCGGATTCTGAACTAGGTACATTATAAATCTCAGGTTCGGAATCATCTAACGTAATAGTTTCCATCTCGTTAGATGATTCCGTACTAGCCACTGTATATACCTCGGGTTCAGAATCCTCTAGCGTAATAGTGTCCATCTCGTTGTCAGATTGCGAGGAGATAGTATATACAGGGGCAGACATTATCAGTATTATCAAAACTCAACAAACACAGATGAAGAATGAATCTGGAAACAGTAGAAATATTCATATATGTAACAGTATAATTAACATATAAATGTATGGTATTTAAAAGCACACTAACACTCACCTTATATGTAGAAAGCGTTGTAGTACACTGAGAAGTGAAGAGTAAGATGTGTCTATTTATACTAGTTTTCGTAATGTTATTTTTAGAAAGTATGAAGCTTTGGAATTTTCCTGTGTCGTAATGTATTTGTTATGTTTGCGTTATCTGTTTACTTACTTGCTACATCATCGAAAAGTTATTTTGAAAGCATGTATTTAGGGATTCTTATCTTAACTCAGGAATGTGGGTAAACATGTATCTATCTATCTATTCAGGTAACTCAACCACTTACACTAATGTATTTGTTATGTTTGCGTTATCTGTTTACTTACTTGCTACATCATCGAAAAGTTATTTTGAAAGCATGTATTTACGGATTCTTATCTTAACTTAGGAATGTGGGTAAACATGTATCTATCTATCTATTCAGGTAACTCAACCACTTACACTAATGTATTTGTTATGTTTGCGTTATCTGTTTACTTACTTGCTACATCATCGAAAAGTTATTTTGAAAGCATGTATTTACGGATTCTTATCTTAACTTAGGAATGTGGGTAAACATGTATCTATCTATCTATTTAGGTAACTCAACCACTTACACTAATGTATTTGTTATGTTTGCGTTATCTGTTTACTTACTTGCTACATCTTCGAAAAGTTATTTTGAAAGCATGTATTTACGGATTCTTATCTTAACTTAGGAATGTGCTCTCAAGGTCTCTGTTACGACGTCATACTGTTGCTCTGAGAGTTTTGTATAAAAGACCTGTATTTACGGGCTCATGTTAAGTGTGTAAGCGGATCTACAGTTGTTCAGTCATCTTCTTCTTCGTCTACTTTAAAAAACTTATAAGGTAAGACTACATCTACACTATTTTATGATATATATAATCTTTACAGCTTTGTGTGGTACTTTTATTATTAATATAAGTAAAGTAGTTAATCAGACTTCGTTCTTGTTTTTTTTTTTTTTTTTTTTACAGATGAGCTCTCTAGTTGCGAAATTTAACTCAGCATCGTCTTTACCCAGATGTGTAGGAATGTCAGAGCTCGTAGAGAACGTGCCTTACAATATTGTTTATGCGACCATAAAGGAAACACGATATGGCCGTTGCGTGTTATTACATATTCGTAAGAGCGAAAGTATAGATCTGCTGTCGGTATTCTTACCCAAAAAGTATACCGATGTATTTAGCGAAACAGAGATCTGTGGAATAAACAGTGGTGAAACCAGGGTTGATCTGATTTATAAAGGAACTTTCCCAAATTCAAAGGCATATAACCTATCCTTGGTTAATGCCTAGGTACATGTTTCTCCCTCAAATGATACTGTTGTTATGAATGTTTATTACTTCGCAAGTGTTTGTGTTGAGGTACTGAACATATGGATATTGTAATGTTTAATTCATTCCCATATACACTACAGATATTAAATAAATAATTCTTCTTCAGGGGTAATGAATGTATTGAAGGTATTATCAAAAAAAAAAAAAGGAATGTAATGTAATGTTTCCTAAAACATATAACTATTGCTATGAATGTTTATTACTTCGCAAGTGTTTGTGTTGAGGTACTGGATATTGTAATGTTTAATTCATTCCCATATACACTACAGATATTAAATAATTCTTCTTCTGGGTAATGAATGTATTGAAGGTATTATCAAAAAGAGGAATGTAATGTTTCCTAAACCCAAATAAGTATTGCTATGAATGTTTATTACTTCGCAAATGTTTGTGTTGAGCTACTGAATATATGGATATTGTAATGTTTAATTCACATTGTAATAATATTAATAAAAGTCAGATTCATTTTCTATCGTATTATTATTTAATTAATGTATTCCTTCCTCGCACACAATCCTGCTCCATGTCACAATTTAATTTATTATTATATATATATATATAAACCTATTAAGAAGTGTTCCTTATTACAGATTATGGAGGCACTGAAGGTGCCAAGAGGTTGAGGCTCCCATATTTTAGACATTCGGAACAAAAAAAAGGTGTTAATGTTGTCATCCATACTTTTCATTATAAAATCCTGGAGTCTATTAATATAGAGGGCGAAACCCCTGCCATATGTTGTAAAAAGGTGCCTGTTTTTTTACCTTTGAAAATATTGATGTACAGAGTTTATGAAAATAATATAGGCCCTAAGTGAACCTACCATAATGCACAGTCGGGATTTAATTTCTTAAAGAGACCTAATAAAAAAAAAGTGTTCCTTATTACAAACATGGAGGCACTGAAGGTGTAAGGAGGTTGAGGCTCCAAGATTTTAGACATTCGGCACAAAAAGAAAAATGTTGTCATCCATACGCATCGCTATAAAACCCTTGAGGCTAGTAATAAAGCGGGTGAAACCTACGGCATATGATGTAAAAAAAAAAGGTACATGTTTTTACCTTTGAAATAATAATAATCTCCCTCGGAACATTGCATATTTTCGAAAAAAAAAAAAAAATACACAGAGCTGATGGCATATGAACCAAATATTAGCATTTGTTTTTTTTTTGTTTAAATAAACTGTTACAAGTATGGTTTACGGTGTAATTTAGCAATTGTATCAATTGAACGTAATGTGGTAGTGTAAACAACAACTGTATAATAAATATGTTTGCATCCAGCAAGACTAAGAAAGTACTTACCTCAGGACAGCTGGATAACTCTTCGCACACACACACACACACACACTGAGTGGTCACTCTTTAACTTAACTCACGAATGTAGGATACGTGTATTTATACATATAGCTAAGATTGTATCAAATGAACGTAATGTGGTGTCTAGTACAAACATCAAATGTATAATAATAAATATGTTTGCATCCGTCAAGATTAAGAATGTACTTAGCACAAGAGAGATGGATGACTTTCGCACACACACACACACACACACACTAAGTGGTCACTCTTAAATTACATGTACTGAAACGTGTATTTATACAAAATAGCTAAACCACTAATGGCAATACATCTTTTAAAAGCTCTCCAAAGAACATAGATTGTATCGCATAATGTAATCTTTAAAGTAGTCTAGGGGTGCATTCCGAGAGCTATACTTCCGTGTTCAACTGTTTTCGCTAGAGATAAGTTGTGTTTGGAATGTTAGCATTATAAGGACATGTTTAAACCATTAGGAGATACAATCATATTCCAGACAGAGATGAAAGGTTCTACCCAAACATTCCTTAATACTTGCATTGCAAGAATACACAACCCATATGAATACATTAGCTTTATGTTATATCATTACGTTGTAACTAAATGATCTGCATAACATAGGAACGTGTTTCTTAGACCGTATTTGGAGAATAACCTACGTCATGTAGCAAAAGACCTAAGTACGAACCAAGAGCGTATCCCCTTTGTTTGAAAACTCCCATGACGTCATGGAGCAAAGGACCTAAGTGGGCGTCGGGGGGCGGCGTCGGTTTTGTTTTGTGGCCTAACTCTTTAACGGGGCGTGGGGGCGGGTTGGCACTAGCACAGGACGAAAGGGCACAACGAGCGCTTTCATTCTATACCCATGACGTCATGGCGTCGCCGGTACAAAGGGCACAACTCAGGCGTCGGGGGCGGCGTCGGAGACGTCGGAACACCATAGGACGAAAGGGCACATCGCGCGCTTTCATATGATACCCATGACGTCATGGCGTCGCGACGCTGGGGGCGGCGTCGGTTGGCGGCCATTTTACTTTAAACCTCCCCTATAACTACTGCCACTATATTCTTTTGGTTAAAAGTATTCTTAGCTAATTATACATTCAGATTCTTTATGGAAGTGGGATATAACTTAAAGCTTTCCTAGATAAAGCAGAGAAAATTGCAAAAGTTGTCCCATTTTGAGAGGAAAACATATTTCAGATCAGAAAATTTAGCATCAACAGTAAGTATGGCACTGTTTACCTTAACACTTGACATACAACCTTAAACTGGAAAACTTATACACATTTTACAATAGACTACAGATTTTGTTATGTTTATTCAACTATTCGGTTACGGATGTGAACAGTGTCAAAATAAAAAAAATTCGTTGAACTTATTGGATTTGGTATGGAGTTTTCTTTTTACACTCCTCCACACACGACTCCAAACATCCTTCCATTAACACAGCTTTTATCAGAGATTAGACACAAGTATTCAACGCAAAACCCCAGAACAATCATTACTTTCAATATCTCATCTGTAAGAATGTTTAGTGTCTTTGTATGCATGTTTTTCAGTGGAAAAAGGTAAAGTAAAAGATTAAGACAGTAATAGCTGCACAGTATTAGCTGCCATCCATATCGGCACTATTTTCTGAGACTACCTTATTTCCTTCGTAAGTTCGTTTAGAATATTTCTTCTAGCATTACAGGCACAACTTTATCCTCACTATGCGGGTATTTTCTTGAATATTATTAAAACTGTCTTATCTGACAGACCTATGCCTGGGTTGATTGGACCAATTATCTCATACAAACATAAAAATCGCATTCAAAATATCTGGTTCTCCAATATACTGATTAGGTTGAGGAAATGATAAGACATCGCGGTAGCGTAATAATAAGTCCTGGGGAGAGATATATAATTGTTCCAAACAAAATTTAATTTGACTTTTCCTAAATAGAAATTAGTTAAATAGCTTGATTGTTCCAAACAAAACTTAATTTCACGTTTCCTTTAAAGATTGTTTAAATATATTACACGTTTAAAGAAGTTAATTAAAAGTATAAATTTCTCACTGCTGTTTTTGTTTTCATCAGCATAACTCTCTAAGTGGAAATCTCCATTAAAACTGTAAACAGTTTATGCGTATGGAACGTTGAGAAAATGCAATAATATTTTATGAAATATCCCACTTAAGAGACATCTATAACAGTGAACTCATTAAAAATGGCTGCCAGAAATAGCGAAGTGCGGCAAGCATAGAAATCAATTCTAACAATTCTAGCAAAAAACTAAAATATATATTTTTTTCACGTATTTTCGCTAAATGTCAATCTCACTTTCTCCTATCTCTTGTAGTCCTAAGTTGATCACCTACTAGAATAAACGATTAAAAATAGCAGACTAGTACATCAACCCTATTTCTTATTCATACATTTGTGCTTGACCGACTTGCAAGGTGTGCGTTTTCAGTTGTCTCACCGTCACACAAAGTAGTATTGCTTACAACGTAAGCCAAAGAAGCCTGAGTTTGAGCACAAGATAACTGGCGTATAATTTACATATAGAGAATTAAAAAAAAATATGAATAAAAATTGTAGATCTTCATAAACAAATAAATACCTCGAATACAACACTTAAAACAAAATCCTTGGAGCCGATTTCGAGAATAGCTACAAAAAAAATATGTTTTCGTAATGTAAAATACAGTTAAAAGTAAAATAATTTAGTTCGTCAATCTTTACGTCGAAGATATGTAACCTGAATAGTATATTTTGTGTGTGTTTTAACGAATGTATTGTTTCGACATAGAAACACTGACAGACACATACACAAATAAAAAAAAATATAAAAAAAAATTCTCAGAATTTTATTATTAGATTCTTGGAATCTCAAAGAGTATACTTTAGTCCTACATTGAAAACTCGACATCGAGTTTCAGGGTCGAACACAATACTTCCTGTACCTATAGCACCTTTGGTACGGTTAGAGAAGGTAAAAACACAAAAATTAAAAAGACAAAATAACACATTGCTCTACAAATTATTCCATACTAAACTCTTGATATAAATGTATTGCTAAAAGACAATATAGGTATTGAAAAATTATTAAAAGTTTCTATCCCGAAAAGTTTTTTTTATATTAAAAATACGTAGAAAATAGTCAAAATGAGAAATTTTTTTTTAACTGTAGGGTCCAATGTAACTACTACAAAGAGTTAATAAATGACAATCAAAACATTTAACCCTATCTTATCCATTCAGGGAGTGAATGACGTTAAATTATATGAACAAATCTGTATTTAGAGACTGGTTTTGCGAAACCTGCTGTTTTACGAGCTTAACAATCGGTTATATTTTCATAAGAATTTCCACGGAAACAGAATGAGTCTCTGCGAATAGAAATAAAAAGAAATTATATTTCAATATTTTATATGATTAAAGGTATTAAAATCTAAATATGGATTAAATACATTACAGATACAAATCTAAATATGGATTGAGATATTTGAAAGGAAATGAAGAAAGGGATCTTCAGTTTGTGATCACAGATTTAACAATACCACGAGAAAAAGGTATGGCAAAATATAAACTGTGCATGAATGAACATCATAAGTCTAGTATATGCAAATGTTTTAAATGCAGCCTTTAAACTCTTAAGAATTCAATTAATTATCACAACCTGAGAAGCATCAAAATTTGGTGTAAATGTTTCAGGGAATTGATACCCCCATCTCTATTCTGTATGCAACTGTGATTTGGTGTAATCTTTACAATGGACTCCTAATTTCTGCAGGATACACAAAAATTACTTATCTGGACCTTGACAACAATTAATGGAATGCTGGACAACAGATCTATAATTGAACGGAAGAAGTGCGAACACAATACCCAAGGTGACTGCCCAAGAAGGAAAATGTTTTGTGATGTATCGCATCATGATATTGTCGATTTGAGTATTAAGTGTAAAACGTAATTCAAGAAATTTATAGGACTAAAGATCATAATATCTCAACTGGTTTGCTGGAGAAGACAGCGGAAGAAGGAGGGTATTTTCGATGTTACTGTATGTTTTGTTTCATGTTTGATGTGAAAATCACTATAATGTTCATGGTTAAGTATAAAAACATCCATAGGACCGAAGACCAGATCTCAAAGTAGGTTCTTATAATTCAACTAACATTTAATGATTTCTTATGACAGAAATTTGAATTTATTGTATAAATTACTTATGTATCTGATATTCCATGAGAATACTAGTAATCAATTTTAGGGACTGTTTTGCCAAAATAATTGGTGCAAAGAAGTAAACATTTAAATTAATATAGTTAGTTAGTAAATTATTACTGAACTGCCCCAGAGTACGATCGTTGCTCATATGTGTATTGCAATTCATGTGTATTAAATAAGATTTAATTAAATAGAGAACTGGTCATTGGTGAATCGCTGCTTTGTTTAATACACAACGGCGATAACGGAGCCTAATGTCTGTTATTCCTTTACGATCAGATATTCACTGCAATCTATGTGAAATTTATAACACCGGGGACTACACTAAAGTTGAAAGGAATAACAGAAAATCCTGTCCTTCGCGTCCACGCTCGCAGGCTCTGGAAATGCAGTTGAGCAAGTTGAACTCGACTGCAGCCAAGAAGGAAGGGTGAAATAATATTGTTTACAGTGAGTGATGTATGGTGAAAATTTCAAATTTGAGTTATTGTCACCTCTGTGTAGCACATATACTCCTGTAATTGTAAACACGATATAAAATAAAACTTTGAAGGTTCTCCCGACGAATACAATGCAGAAACTGTTCTCGGGTTTCCAGTCGGGTAAGAGAATAAAATTCTGAGCTTTCGGCGACTGTCTGCGTCGTCATCTTCGGAGAAGTGGGATCACCGACTTGTATCTGAGTGGATTCAGCTTTCATCATCCAGCACAGAAACAGGCTGTCCTCAAAACCCTAGTACCCAGAGCCAGAGTCATCTCCGATGCAGCTAGCCTTCATGGGGAACTTCAACATCTGCTACGTACCTTTGGTGCTAACGGCTATTCAGACTTCAATATAACCCGGGCCTTTAGAAGGACCGTTTCTTCAGCACCTAGGGATAGAGGCGAGAATGTTAAGCGGGCATTCATCCCGTATACTGGCCCTCTCTCCGGGAAGATCTCTCGACTGCTCGGCTGCCACGGGAACAAGACCATACAAAGAAGCCATTCACATAAGACTGAACCCCAATAACATCAATAGAGACGGAGGGTTCCAATTGGCCGCTTCCTGGCAAACTGCTATTTCTCTACTCCAATCACGGAGGGAGAAACCGTTTACTTCCACCGACCATTCAGGATCCACGACTGCATCTGACTAGTCCTACCATGGGTAGGCTATATATACAACGCCATAACATCTGGATCCCCTTCTCCGAAGATGACGACGCAGACAGTCGCCGAAAGCTTAGAATTTTATTCTCTTACCTGACTGGAAACCCGAGAACAGTTTCTGCACGATATAAAATGTTTGTGTGAGTTCCCTCCCTGTCTATTCTTCAAAGATAATTTTCATAAATTAAGGGAATCATGTTTCTCCTGTGAGAGAGTGGCTACGCCCGCTTGGAAGCAATAGTAACGTGATGTTCATGGTTTGCTCGTTAGCCGCGTTTGATTGTATACACTTGTCAGTTGATGTTATCATGGTGGATGGTGAAGGAGAACTTGTTGTTAATAGCTGGGAAAAATCGAAAATTGAGTAAAAATGAGTCTAAGTGGAAAAGAAAGGGCTAAAGTGTGTAGGAATTTAGAATTAGAATAAAGTAGCGACAAAGCAAATAATGTGATTGAGGCAAAGCAGCAAGATGTCGGGAGTAAACTGCTGTAAGAGAGCTGTGGCAGCTAAAGTGATGTGGTGTAACTACCATTTGTTAAAGGACACTGAGAAAGAAGGCAATTTAGACGAATTTTATAAGACAAGTAGACCTGTACCTGGGGGGAATGAATCAGATTCTGAACTGGGGGGTAAGATTTCTAAATTAATGAAACACTAAAAGCCTTTTCGTAACCACCTCCGTAATGACAGCCATTTAGGAAAATTATTGGGGTATAAATCTCGCATACAGACGAACAGATGTAAAAGGGCCTAACAAGTCGATAAAAGGTTGGCACTGTGGTCTGAAGTTGATTTTTGTAAACATTTTGAAATGTGTAAATTCATATAAGAAGAAATAAATTAGGTGTTAAGTTGAAATTTTTTATCATTAGAAAGCCATACCCAAATTTCAAAATATCTCAATTGCGGTATTTCTGGCATAGATCACTCTTTCACTGGATGCCACAATTGTTTAAAGCATGAATTTGTTCAACCTTATTTGTAAGTTATGTACCACAAGTTGTTTTTTATCGTAGTCGTATCTGTCATAACTTTCTCCTATGTAATTTCCGTTGATGTAGGGATAAGTGTAAGTAAAAAGGCGCAGTAGACCAAAGAAAAAATCGGTCGAGACTTGATGCAGGATTTATTAAGTCCCAAGAAATTATTATCATGACAGTATTAGATCTATGTTATTTCTCTAAGGAATTACATTGTATTATCTTTGTTAATAGGCTACGGAACATTACTTCTCATCAGGTTAAGCATGAAAGGTTTTGCTTTTATTAAAGATTTTTAATTTTAATTTACAATGACATGAGGTAACGGTAATTGTTTGAAATTTATGTTGGCTACCCTTTGATTATGCTCTTATCGTCTTTTACGCCATAAATAATAATAATTAAGCACAAAGTGAATATATTACAAACTATAGTTTACTGTCAATTTCTGGTGTAAAGAAAGTACTTATAATTACTATTTTAGTTTCGAAATTAATCTGAATAAAGCGTTAATTAATTGCTTCAGCAGTTGTGTATTCATGGGTTTCTGTTACCTATTTAGTTAGGACATTAAAGTGAAAACATCTATAGATGGGTACAATGCAAATTTTATTATTTGTTTCAACCAGTTGTTAGCTATGACATAAAAACCTGGACAGTGTTATATGCGTTTAATCGGCCTCGTTTTCTGGGACTCTCGATATATTTTCCATTTTGTAAGTTGCATTAGAATTGAGAAACATTTTTTCGAGCATAATATAACTTTATCCTCATTTTCAAGTATTTTATTTTTTATTTTTAAAAATTCCTTATGTGAAAGTCCTATGCCTGTTTTGATGGGGCTCAGGTAAACATGTTGTGGAAATTCAAAACATTTTGTTCTTCAATTTACTTATATGGGTGATTCTTCAAATACGGGAAAATTTGTGTTCCGGAGTGATATTTCCCTGGAAATTCAACTTAAAAAAAAAAAAATTGAAATAATTTTTTTTTCTACTACTTCCATACCACAACTATCACTTTGAAATGTCACTAACTTTAAATTCTGATATTCCAAAATCAAATTTAATTCAATTAAATGTCATCCACATGCCCTGTCCCATACCACGGTTTTGTATATTCTAATGCATTTTTCCACAAAACAAAATGTTATTTCCTTTTCAACTTTTTTCATGCCAATGAGTATGAATGTGTGAAGAATATTAACCCCTAAAAAATAAAATGAAATAAAATTGTCACATCACCTAACGAACATAAAGAATGTCCCAAGGGTTTTTGGTCATCCACATGGCTGAAAAGAATGGAATTTCTTCTGCAGGGATGAGAAATTTGTATAACTGGCAACAGTGTTAGAAAGCCAACAGGGCAGCTTGTGGTTGAATTGCAAGGTTGAATTTTGCTTGTTTACAAACAGTTTGGGATTAACAAAGGACTTTGCATCATTTTCAAGGAAAGCGTTTTTATTCCCCGTCATTAACATGACTTCTAGAAAGAAGGCAGAAGTGAATGTTAATTAATTTTGATTATGCACTTTGAAAAACCTACCAATTCAAAGTACCATACTGAAGTTCAGCCTACAGAGGTTTAGGAATGGTTTAAACTCCTTTTTTGTCATCCACATGCCTAATATTTGTGTCATCCACATGCCTCATGAAGGGGTATGTAGATGACTCTCAAGTCATGTAGATGATAAATGTAGGGTACTATTGTCTTTGTGGTGTCTGTGACCTGTACTTAAAATCTTAAAACTGATTAAATGAATTTCTGCTTGATTTCCCTCCCCAAAACTATAAAAACACAGCCTAGTTAAAATTACATTAATTCCGGAGTATGCTCACAAATTTTCAAACTCTAGGAAATAACTTAAATGAGACATGGTGGTAAATAAACAGTCCACAGGAGTAACGAATTTGTTTTGTTAGAGAGAGAGAGAGAGCTGCAATATTGTAACTAGAAGTATAAATCTTTCACTAATGCTCACGGTTTCATCCGCATCAATCTCTAAGTAGAAATGTTCATTAAAACTGTAAATAATTTATGCCTATGGAACGCTCTAAAATTTTGAAAATAAAGTTTTGAGAATTAGAAACTATGAAAAGAGTATACACAACTAAACCGATTACCCTATAATTGGCTGCCAGATGTAGTTAGCAGCAGGCATAAAAATGCAATATATTTATTTTTCTACATTCATGGAACATATGCTGTAAAATATCACCGATTTTTGCCACACTCTCAGCCCTAGACTCTTTTATAGCTAATAGTCCTAAGTTGACGATAGCCTACAAGAAAAACACTAACATAGCAGGCTAATAGGCCTATATCAACAATCTGTGCATCATAGTCTTTTACTTTTGGTGCAAATGCAGAAACAGTGAAATTAGTTTGGCAACAAAATTTCACGTTTACATCTCTTCTCTAAGAATTATGAAGAGAACATTTTGTAACCATTTCATACCAATAGGCTAATTATATTTTCAACTTTTACCCCCGAAAATGTGCCTGTCAAATTTCCTTGAAGTCTACATAATATTTAAATGAATTCAAATCTCAATGATAGCAATACTGTATAAGACATTTCATATTTGCATGACAGTTATAACAAAAATTTAAATGATAGGCCTGTAGACTCATATATATCCAATAGCCTATAATAAGATTAGGGTTTTTTTTCTTGTTATTTATTCTGGCAGAGCTAAGGCCATTTGGCCTTCTCTTCCTTGCGAAATTGTCAAAACTTCAGCTTTACAAACACAAGAGAAATGTCTGATGTTTGCTCACATAACTTCTCTGTATCCTAAGAATGGACAATGCAATTAGGCGAATCTCACTGCAAATTGTGAGTAGCCTAAGTGCCGTATCGCTGCGAGTGGGAATTCAGTTGTTTTAGCCTCGTAAAAACCTGTATTGTTAGCCACGCAAGAGTTTGAGCATAGGATAACTGGCTTATAACTTCTCTCTTAAGTATGAAATGTTTCAAATAAAAGTTTTATTTCTTACTAAGCTTATAAGCACCTCATGTACAAAGTTTAGGGGAAATCGTTAGAGCAGTTTTCGAGAAAATTACGAAAAAATGAATATTTTAATATTAAAGTTTAGTAAAAGTAAGAGACAGTCGTCGCCTAACTTCGTGAGAAAGTTAAATTGCCCATGTTTAAGTTAAAGAGCTGTAGATAAAAGGAGTGCGTATTAGTTGTTCAACACTCAAGTTTATACTTCTCTTTAGATAATTTCTAAGAAAAAATCTGATATGAGTCACATAATTTCCTCTACCCGAATAAAAGTTTTGCCTCTTACTATAACATCTCTATATATAAAAGCCAAAACCCACTCACTCACTCACTCACTGACTGATCACAGTTTCTCAAAAACCATAAAGCCTAGGAACGTGAAACTTGGTGCACATATTGCTACTAGGCTCTAGATGCGCACTAAGAAAGGATTTCAAAATCTTTGGCCTCTAAGGGGCCTATAAGGGCCAAAATAGGGTTGTAAAGGTATGAAATTCACCAAAAGGAATTCATACTGCATGCATACAATCCCCATGACAACATTATTTTTTTTAAACTACACAGGTGGCTTTGCATGACACTGGGATTTCATGTAGACCTAATGGATATAAAATTATGAGAAAGGCTATCAATAGAATTCCTATAAATTATTATTAACTATTTTTTGACACGAAGTAAATTTAGAAGGTCCTGGGTTCTATTCTTAAGAGTTGAACTCTTTTCTTATAGCTAGCCTAGGACTGCATTGCAAAAGATAGTAAGTAAAGCGTTCCCTATTACAGGCCATGGGGGCCCAGAGGGTTCCAAGAAGTTGAGGCTCCCGGATTTTTAGACAATCGGCACATGAAGGTGGTAAGGTTGTCAGCCTTACGCACCGGCCACCTTTACCCCGAGGTAGTTCATACAATATCAATAGATATAATTTCCTGATTAATTTCTATTTACCATATTATCTATCTATCTTTTACCTTAGTTTTTACTCAAACTTTTGGGGTCATTTAAGCGACCCATGTTGCCCGGGCCTTACAGGGCCGCGACCTGTCGGGAGAGGGATTATCTATGGCTCACATACATACTTTCTTGACCAGACAAGGACATGGAGGGCCTCCCGGATGAGTGATCAGCCAAATGCCGGGGCAACCTCTGAGACAACACAAACATATAGGACGAGATACATCATTCACACACTCACTCTGAACAAGGCGAGGATGGGATGAGGATGACAATGGCTGCCAGATGATATCCGGAGACCACTAGGGCCTAAAGTTCCCAGACATTTGTCTCATAGGTGAGGAAAAATCCCGGGAAAAGCTCTACCTAGGTAACTTGTCCCGACCAGTATTCGAATCGGAGCCCGCTGCGTGAGACGAGCGAACGCATCCCCTACGCCCAACTATTTACTGTATGTTTTCCAAAATTGAAACAGAAAGATTAAATTTTTTAAGACGTAATCAGAGTAAACTACGGGTGAAGGAGTAAGTTATGTGGAATATAAATACGTCCACCGTGTTGGCTGGACGGCTGATGATTTATAGAAGTAAATCGAATAGACTTTAAATTGTGTTCACTTAACCTATATATACATAAATCTTAACAATGCGAAGCATTGATGGGTCAGCTAGTATTCTATATATATCATTCCCTTCATGTACATATTGTAAAAACTGACACAATATCGTTACCACATTGCATCGCACCCCCGTAGGATACATAACCCAAATAAAATCTGATTATCACAGTCTAGTAACTTTCTTTATTGTAAGTAGGGCCAAAAATAGCCTACATCTTTCTCACATCACATTCCGATACATAATAAGAGGCCATAAAAGAGTCATGTAGATTGTCATCTACAGTTCCCTTAGTCCTGGTGCCTATTTTCACCAAAGCAAGTCCTTCAATTTTAGTTCTGCGAAATTTGTAGACTGTAACTTTCGAAGCACAACACTTCCAGCTTTCTTTCAGAATCAAGATTCTAATTCGTCAGAGACATTGTAACTGCAGCCACTAGCCCTTCTAAACGCACCAAATCTTGTTTACAAACTATGAATTTGTAATTTTTGTAAATTATATGTATTAAACACATAACAGCATAATTCAATAGATCAACTAAGTGTGTGTGCCATGACAATGTAATATCATTACTTAGCTCTCCTTCTGAATCCGCAGATGCCATACATCTAACTATATTCTTGAAATTCTGGAGAAATATCAGTTTTGTAACTAAATTGGAGTGACATATCCATCTCCATATTTAAATTCATTACATTAGAAGTTGTGCACGATTTTAAAAGTGGACAGTTCCAGTACTTATTTATATACTCCTTGATTTTTTCAAAGTTTGAAGTGCCACTATATCCTTTTGGTTAAAATTATATATACTGCTTCTTTATGGAAGTAGGATATAAAGCCTTCCTAGATAAGGCAGAGGAAATTTCAAAATTTGTTGCATTTTGAGAGGAAGACATATTTCAGATAAGAAAATTTTGCATCAACAGTAAGTATGGCACTGTTGACCTTAAAACTTGACATACGACAGTAAACAGGAAAATTTTTACATCGTTTAAAATACAGATGTCGTTATGTTTATTCAACTACTTGGTCACGGATAAATTTAACAATGTGATCAGTGTCAAATATAAGAAAATGTTTCGATGTACTGACTGGATTTGGCATGGAATTTTCTTTTTACACTCCACCACACACGGCTTCAATCATCCTTCCATTAACACAGCTTTTATCAGAGATTAGACGCAGGTATTCAACGCAAAACCCCAGAACATTCATTACTTTCAATATCTCATCTGTAAGATTGTTTAGTGTATTTGCATACATGTTTTTCAGTGGAAAAAGATCAAATAAAAGATGAAGACATAAAAGCTGCACAGCATTAGCTGGAATTTATATCGGCACCATTTACCGAGACTACCTTTTTTCCTTTGTAACATACTTTAGAATATTTCTTCTAGCATTACAGGCACAACTTTATAATCATTTTGCAGGTATGTTCATTAATATTTTATAAACTGTCTTATCTGACAGTCTTATGCCTGGATTAATTGGGCAATCTCCCTCAAGTAAACATAGTGTTACAAATTCAAAAATCTGGTTCTCCAATATACTGATTGTGTTTAGGTTCAGAATAAGATATCACGGTAGCGCAAATAATTAATCAGTCCTGGGTAGAGAGCAATAATTGTTCCAACAAAATTTAATTTTCCATTTCCTAAAGAGAAACTATTTAAATAGCTATGATTGTTAAAAAATTAATTTGACCGTTCCTAAATAGAAACTATTTAATTCTAGCACGTGTTTAAAGAAGTTAATTAAAAGTAAACATCTCTCACTACTGTTTCAGTTTTCATCCGCATCACTCACTAAGTGTAAATTTCCAATGGAACTGTAAAGAGTTTATGCGTATGGAACGAACTGAAAATGTAAAAATATTTTATTTATTTTAAAAATGTATTTAATATTTAGCCATCTGTACCAGTGAACTTATTAAAGAAGGCTGAGAGACATAGCGAAGTGCAGCAAGTATAAAAACCAATTACAACAATATTGTTTTAACTTAATGGAAGAATTCTAGTAAAAACCTATATATATATATATTTACTCAACTCCTAGGTATTGTGCTTAAATCATTTATTTAACAGAAAAATAATTAAAACATTATATTTATTAGCACTGACATCGTTTTTACATAAATTGGAGGAATTACATAATTTTACTCTTAATTATATTGTTTAATGTTAAAAATATAAATAATCGAACAAAACGAATCTTATGCTACAATATGGGCATACGAATTCCAAATGAAACGATTAAAATGAGCCATAGATTCATGAACCTTACCCAAATCATGCATAAACAATTTTATTATAACGATTGATAATTAAAAATAAAATAAAATAAAATAAACACCTGGTTTCGAGGTGCATTTTACGATCAAAGTGCGCCACCCGGGGAAAAAAAGACCTCAGATTAGAGTTCTCTAGCCCAAAAAACCCCCGCATAGTGTTTTTCGTCCAAATCATTCCAAGTTTTCTAATTAAGGCTTTGCCCGCGAAACTTGTAAGCTGTAAAGAACCTACTGATTAATTCGAACATTTCGATTAAAACGTTGAATTTACTGATTATTCTGCATAATCTACAAAATTTTGAGATACATAACTTACTCAAATATAAATTTTAATACCTTCTCTAATTTTCAAAGTCTTGTTTCATTTATTTCCAAAGCCTTATGTAAAGATTGCCAACAATACACTATTGTCATGTGAACTGTGTTTTGGATTTGATAATTCTATGTAAAAAGGGATTAAGTATTCTCTTGGCATTTAAAATCAAAATTTTTCAAAATGATTTATTAGTGAGCATCTACATTATGAAACGAAGGTACTGTCCAAATTCCAAGTCTCTACCTATTATACGTTGATTCTCTGTCATTAAGTCAGTCAGTCAGTCAGTCAGTCAGTCAGTCAGTCAGGACAAAGCCTCTTATATATAGAGAGACTAGCTTAAAAGGCCCGCCGTCGCCCGGGTTTTTTATTTTGTAATTGGAAAGTAACTTATGAAGGACTTTCGATTTTTAAATTCTAGGTCCTTATATAGGTATTTATAATTTGAAATAGGAAGAACGACTTATGACGCTCAAAATATTCCCTCAGAAAACACCTTAATATAGCTTTTTATGGCTCATAGAGGATGTAGAATTTTGCATCCCATCGCTTGTACACAGCAAGCCTGATAGGTTGTCTTTCCGGAATATTTATTTCTCACTCTCATGTTACCATAAAACCGTTTTGGGGATGAAATTAAACAGAAATGCTATATCACTTTCATACTTCTCTCCCCAAAACATCCCCAAAACATCTAAGATTGTTTTCTCTATGTCCAGGGTAGAGAAAGTTATGTGACTGCATTATTTTCGTGGATTTCATTCTTTAATATTTATTTCTAACATTAATTATATTGTCAAACTCCCGTTTCCAAACCCATCTGAGACCACTACTGGCAACAATATGTTGTCATGTGAACAGTGATTTAGATTTGATAATTCTCTGTAAAAATGGATTAAGTATTCTCAAAAGCATTATATTTTTTCATTCAAAATCAAAATATTGCAAAATCCTTTCTCAGTGAGCACTTACATTACGAAACAAAGGTACTGTCAAAATTCCAAGTCTCTACCTATTTTAGTTTAGGCTCTACGTTGATTCTCTGTCATTAAGTCAGTCAGTCAGTCAGGACAAAGCCTTATATATATATATGTGTGTGTGTTTTAGGGGAGAATGACGGTAATTTCTGTCAGAAAAAAAAATATATATTTTTCCCACCACGGTTTTTCTCCAAAATGTCAATCTCAGTTTCTTTTAACGCTTGTAGTCCTAAGTTGTTGATCGCCTACTAGAAAAAACGCTTACATAGCAGACTAGTAAATTACACTATTTTTTATTCACACATTTGTGCTTGACCGTATTGAAAGGTGTGCGTTTGCTGTTGTCTCAGCGTCACACAAATTAGTATTACTTACAACGTAAGTCTTGAAGCGTGAGTTTGAACAAAAGATAACTGGCTTATAATTTCCCTGCAGAGAATTAAAAAACAGTATGAATAAAAATTGTAGATATTAATTATAAGATAACAACAGGTAAACAAAATAAGTGGAGCCGTTTTCGAGAAAATCTACAACAAATATATTTTCGTAATGTAAAATACATGTACTACTAAACGGAAGAGAAATTCGTCACCAATTTTTACGTCACATTCCCCGAGGACATGTAACCTGAATAGTATATGTTGAGTGTATTTCTTAACTATTATTTTTTTCAGCATAGAAACACTGAAAGACGCACACACACACACAAAGAAGCGTTTCTGAGAATTTTATTCTTAGACTCTTGAAAACTCCAGAGTCCAATGTAACTAATACGAAGAGTTCATAAATCAAAAGAAAGAAAGAAAGAAAGAAAGAAAGAAAGAAAGAAAGAAAAAAAACATTCCACCCTTTCTTATCCATTCAGGGAGTGAATGACGTTTAATTCTATGAGCAAAGCTTTATTCAGAGGCTAGTTTTGCAAAACAAGCTGTTTTACGATCTTAAACAATTCGTTATATTTTCACAAGAATTTCCATGGAAACAGAATGCGTCTTTGCGAATAGAAATAAAACGAATTTATTTTTCACAATTTATGTAATTGAAGGTATTAAATTCTAAATATGAATTAAATACATTACAAACACAAATCTAAATAAGGAAAGAGGGATTTGAAAGCAAATGGAGAAAGGGATCTTCAGAGGTAATCACGGATTTAACAATAGCCTACCATGAGGAAAAGGTATAGCAAAATATGAACTGTGCATGAATGAACATCATAAGTCTAGTATATGTAAATGTTTTAAATACAGCCTACAAACACCTAATAATTGAATTAATTATCGCAATCTGAAGAGTAACAACATTTCAAAATTTCGAGTAACTGTTTGAGGGAACTGAACCTCCCCTCTTTATTCTGTATGCAAGTGTAATTTAGTGTGATATTTATAATGGACTTCTAATTTCTGCAGGATACACAAAATTTACGCACGATTAATGGAATGCTGGCCAACAGATGCAGTAGGACCTACAATTTGACGGAAGAAGTACGAATACAACGCCGGAGGTGCCTGCCTAAGAAGGAAAATGGTTTCTGGTGAAGACAGCGGAAGAAGAAGGGTATTTTCCATGTTACTGTCTGTTCATTGTTAAGTATAAAAGTAATTAAAACATCCATAGGACCAAAGACCAGATCTCAAAGTAAATTCTTAAAATTTAACTAATATTTAGGGACTATTTTGGCAAATTGGTGCAAAGATATAAACGGGATTTTCTCATTTGGATATTGTATATAATGTGTACCAAACACGATTTCATTAAAAAGAACTGATCTTAGGTGAATCGCTGCTTTGTTTAATACACAGCAGGGATAACGGAGCCTAATGTCTGTTATTCCTTTGTGATTTCATATTCACTGTAATTTATGTGATGCTAGGCATCATGTTTAATTTCAAAGGAATAACAGAAAATCCTATCCTTCGCGTCCACGTTCGCAGGCTCTGGAAATGCAGTTGAACAAACTGACTGAATTCGACTGCAGCCAAGAAGGAAGGGTGAAATAATATTGTTAACAATATAATCTACAGCAGGGATTTGTTCAGATTTTTTAGGTAATGTAATGGAATTTGTGTTTTATCACAGCTGTATATTCATGTGGTAAC
This sequence comes from Ectobius pallidus, assembly GCA_964059195.1. Lineage (NCBI taxonomy): Eukaryota > Metazoa > Arthropoda > Insecta > Blattodea > Ectobiidae > Ectobius > Ectobius pallidus. Next base: position 116,893,984 of record CAXKWD010000004.1, on the reverse strand, counting down.
GGCTCGTATATCAAGGTATAATTATGTATTTGTCGTTAATGTACGATTATGTATATGTTTAAAGGAAAAATATACCAACAGTGCAGTAAAAATAGCTAATGATCCAGGCATCCAAAACAACAAAACATTATTTTGTGTAAACTGTTTGGTATCGTTCTCCCTTAACGTTCAGAACAATTCGCTAAAAAAATAGCATCGGGTTTTGGCGATGTGCGGGGGTAAAAAGTGAAACTTTTCATACTTTTTGAAACCTATCATTAAACCTCCGGAGTTTAGCACAAAATGAACAGGAACATAATTAACACATTAAAGCAAATAAAATTAGTTTCAAAGAGATTCTATAGAAGTGTTTGCTAAACCCCATATCTAGGCAGATATAGAAGGGGAATATTTGGAAAGGCAAGTGCTCATATTGCTTAAATACCCCCTCTCATGTGGCCCCCATCCGCTTTGTGAAACTGTTGATTTTTTTATTGTATGAGTACCCAATAGAACACGACATAGAATATCTTACGTAAAAGAAAGCAAATTAGTTAATATTCAGTCATGAGTGTTTTATGTGTGGCCTTCGTTAAATAACTAAGTTGATCAAGTTTTCGTTACTACGTTTTCCTGCGAAGACTCTTGAGATTTTCACAAAAGGGGATTAATACCAATGATATAGAATGGTGCAATTTTTGAAGACACTATACAAAATAATAATACAATGTTACTATTGGTGTGTATGAAAAGTGACTTTTACGGTACAACCACAATCTTCAACTGCCCTCAACAGAAGGAGAGTTATTACCTAATGGAATAGTGCCTAGGGTTTCATTTGAGTTCCGTATACATTGTTCATTGTACGGTCGTATCTGCAAAAATGCACACAAAGGTAGTGTCAGGTGATCCACCTTCTGAACATATTCTTCTTCTAACTTGATGCGATTTTGCCATCGATGTTTCATCTTCTCCAGATGGTTCGTGTAACATTATTCCGGAGTGACGTGTACACATACCAGGACAGCGGTTTCCAGTTCTTCAAAGTTTGCAAAACAGCGACCAAGCAGAGTTTTCTTCATGGCACCTAACAAATAATAGTCCCCAGGCAAGACTAGTGTATAGCGTTAGGGTACGAACAAGACGCAGCTTGGTTGGTCCCCTTCCTGGTCGCTACGCTGTTGAGCCAGGCGTCGAGCTTGAAGTGTGTGCGCGCAAGACGCAGCCTGGTCGCTCACCGGCAGGTCGCCCATCTGTATATTCAGTGTGTAGCCAGTGACATGTTAAGGATTAAATTTTTTAATTATCTCGATTTATGTTTTTATTTCTTTGTTATTATCTTCTCATTCATAAGGTTTTGAAGACTCAGAAGACAATGGGAATGAGTTTATGAATTCAAACTCATTACAGGAAGCTTCATCAAAATTAGTTACATGTAAAATATGTCACAAGAGTATTTCACTGTTTCACAGAGCTACTAAATTGAATGTGTATTTTATAGTAAATTTAATGCTCTACAGCTTTTCTTCTAAAAGTATTCGTTGTAAACCTAATACTTTAGGTGCTAGGGTACAAAGTTCGCCGAAAAAGTGGCGTAAAAACTTTTTCGGCAAGAAAAGTAGATTAGATATATATATTTTTTAAACGGTTTGAGATGGAGAACCAATGTATGGATAGAAACTTATTATTATTATTATTATTATTATTATTATTATTATTATTATTATTATTATTATTATTAGTATTATTATTATCATTATTATTATTGTTTTCTTGAGTTGGTGCGACCATTGTATTCATTCTTCAGAGCACAAGAAGACGTTGAAACGAACACACTTAACCCCGCAACACGAAAATTAACATAATATAAAATTATTAGGTTACTATAAATTATACAAAAATACTGAATATAAACCATACAAGTCAGTAACTGTAGCCATGATCTCTAAAACCCCTTCATTGAGTAGTAACAATATTTATTTTGGTAGTCTGAGCTGATTACAGAGGATGTGTCTTATAAACAGTCCTTTGTTTGTGGAGCGATTGCAAAATGCACAAGTGGAACGCCTGAATCTAGACTATACGCTAGCGGCCGGTCGCATGAAAAAAGAGGGCTAGCATTCTACCAGGAAACTGCGGCCTGACCAGATAGCTGGCAAGAGACCATCCAAGCTGCGTCTTGTTCACTCTCGTAAGAAGACATGACTTCATTCTTCATGCGGCCTGTGGCATGCGACCATCCCGGTTCCGCAGGCAGCAGGAAGAATGAAATCATGTCTTCTTACAAGGGTGAACAAGATGCCGCTTCGATGGTCTCTTGCCAGCCATCTGAACAGGTCGCAGTTTGTTGGTAGAATGCAAGGTCACTTTTTTTTCCTGCGACCAGCCGCTAGCGTGTAGTCTAGATTCTGGCATTGCACGTGTGGTCTTTTGCAATCGCTGCACAAAGGGCTGCTTATAAGAGACATACTCTGTAATCAGCTCAGACCACCAAAATAAATATTGTTACTACTCATGAAAAGATTGTAGAGATCAGTCATGGCTACAGTTATTGTACTGACTTGTATGATTTATGTTCAGAATTTTTGTATAATTTATAGCAACCTAATAATTATATATTATGTTAATTTTCGTGTTGCGGAGTTAAGTGTGTTCGTTTTATTGTCTTCATGTGTTCCGAAGATTGAATACAATGGTCGTACCAACTCAAGAAAACAATAATAGTAATATTAATAATAACAATAATTAGTTTCTATCCATACATTGGTTCTCCATCTCAAGCCGTTAAAAATATATATATATTCCCTGCCAAAAATCTGCTTTTTTTTGCCGGAAAAAAGTTTTTACGCCACTTTTTCGGCAAACTTTGTATTCTAGCACCTAAAGTATTGGGTTTACACCGAAAACTTTTAGAAGAAAAGTTGTAGAGCATTAAGTTTACTATAAAATACACATTCAATTTAGTAAATCTGTGAAACAGTGAAATACTCTTGTGACATATTTTACATGTAACTAATTTTGATGAAGCTTCCTGTAATGAGTTTGAATTCATAAACTCATTCCCATTGTCTTCTGTGTCTTCAAAACCTTATGAATGAGACGATAATAACAAAGAAATAAAAATAAACATGGAGATAATTCAGAAACTTAATCCAAAACATGCCACTGCCAGTACAGATGTGCGACCAGCCGGTTAGCGACCAGGCTGCGTCTTGCGTATACACACTTGATGCTCGGCGCCTGGCTCAACATCGTAGCGACCAGGAAGGGGACCAACCAAGCTGCGTCTTGATCGAACCCTTAGCCATGGTCACTATGTACCAAGTCGGGAGGGTATAGTGGGTGTGGCATTAATGTGAATCCAATCTGATCAATGCTAGCAGTAGTTTCTCGGATGTAGGAGAACGTGCATTGACATGCTGCGTGAGCTTACCTTTCGCCATATTTCTGAAGTTTTGCCTTGAACTGGAGATGTAAGAGCCTACGGTGTCGCCAAATATGCTGCAGATAATCGTGGATCCAAATTCCAGACAGTGGATGAGGATGATGCTCTTCCTTTCTCTTATAATGATACTGTCGCCATATTCTTTTCAGCTGAAGGCACCCTTTAAAATTGGTGCAGGTGGTTTCCCATTACGCTTCAACTGCATCAGTTGCTGTTTTGTCTCTGGCTCATGGCAATGGAGTTAACTGTCTGTGCAGTAAACAGGTAACAGTTATTAGTTGCAAAACTAGAAAACACATTTTCCGCGAGTCTACCACGTCACGAAGCGAAGGGATATTAGCTTCAAACCAGCGACCATTTTCTGTTGTGTCTTAGGGTGTACTCCTAATAAGAATTTCTACTGGAATACCTCCCGTCCTGCCCCGTGGCTTGTGATCATATGGTTGATGGTGGTGTGCTGAGTACTAGGAGGCTCTCATGGTGCACTGCGACCCAACGTGCTCTCTGTGAGGAACCGGGGGCGTGGCGCACGGTCCTTCATGACGGACCCTGGAAGTGTGGTGCACGTGGTGAGTTTCAGGATCTTGATGAATGTTGGGGAGTTCCCTGGGTCTTCGCAGTGGAATCTGTTCGGGTGGGAGCTTTAAACATTCCAATCATCCCATTACCAGGGGTTGGCCCAATGAGTCCGAACTTGTGGTCTACGTACTTAGGGTCGTTCCCAACCCGACTCTGCCCCCTGCATGGGTTCCAACAACAACATTTAATACAAAATAACAGTGGAAATTAGAAAATAATAATATTATTATGAAATTGAAACGAAGAATAAAGTTTATTAGGGATGACGCTATAAATTTATAATGCCAATTTCATTTTTCTGTCAAATTATGTTTCATAACATTAATAACATTGATTTAGAACATAATTTCAAGTGAAAATCAATGATTAGAAAGTGTTTTCGCAATATTTATAAAAATCATTCCATCCAGTTCAATCCATTCAGTTTGAGTATAGAAAAATTCATTCAACTCATGGTACCAGGGGATAATCCAATGAAATGTCTCTTTTTCACTTCTATAGCCTATTACGGTAATAATTAATACTGAAGGATTCTACAAGGATAAACAGTCGATCTTAATGGTTTCCATGGATGTACACCGCATAATGAAATGTTTTCAAGGACAGATGAAATAAATTTTCATCATTTAAATATGGAATAAACAGCTTACAAATCTAAATCTCCAAGAAGAAATGCAAAGAGATACTGAGCAGTCAAAAGAGAGGAATTACACAGCCAAGGATTTCCAAGACGAGTAGTACCTACGAATTTATTGTGAGTAGGCTATTAACGTATAAATTTAAATGTATGTAGAATATCAATAGATTAGGCAGTGACCGAAAGCTGAATTTTTATCTGAAGTAAACAGTTGACTAGAAACGTGATGTGATGCTACAAATCATGAACGAAAGATACCACATTCTATTACGTTAAGCAGTTGGGAATCTCTGTACTTTCTACAACAAAAATTAATCTTTTTGACAGCTGGTTCAATTGTAGTACCTCTGGTGGTTCGCAAAGCACTCACAAGTTTCTGTGTTGCAATGTAGGCCTAGTGTAAAAATTAAAAAGAAATAAAATAAATAAAACGTGCACCATTTTCTATGACTTTTAATACTTTTCTCCTTTGCAAGTTAACTCAGAAATAGCCCTAAAATATATATCATCTTGTATGACTCTCTAGAAAGAGGAATTTGTTCCAAACAAATTTTAAATTACACTAGCCTGCAAATTTAAACTTCTTGTTTGTTGCCTAAAGTTAAAAATGTGATTTTATATAATGTCGATGTGCTGAAACCGAATTTTCAATCCGTTTACTTCTATCACATATGGTTTTCTTGGGAAATCACTTTACGTGTATTGTATAACTACACACATTTCATCACAAACGTTTTCGTAATACTTTTTTATTTTAAATAAAAACAATATTTAATATACACAACTTGCTGAAGTTAATATGTATGGTCGTTCATACATATCAGTAGAGTGTATTTGCTTTATTTTGTCTTGTTTATTTCACTATTGGATAGGTTCACACGTTGCTTCTTACTAGAGAAAGTCCTCCTGTTCCTTTTTATTTTATGTTTTTTCTTCATGTATTTAACGCTTTAACATCCAACAATAGTCTGCAAGCATATTGATGATCCAGCGTCCTTGGTACCTCCTTTCGAACTCCAGCACATCCTCGTGAAATCGTTCTGCTTGTAGTCCAGGACCTGACTGCAGTCCTGTAGGAAATTTTGATTAGGGATAATTTTTTACAGGAATGTTTAGTAGGTATCTTAGTAAGTATTTTGAGCTTGGGTGGACATCCACGACCTGGTACATTTTCCAGCTATGACGTCATCAAAGATGGCGGCTGCTCGATCACAAAACTGCTCATATCTATGTTAATACTTGATCAATTTTCATGCAAATTGAGTCAGTTTGTTGTAATTACAATTTGTAAGGTGTATAGCAATGTGTTTTAACTGTCACTTGAAATAAGTACACGAATATTTAAAAAATGAATTGATTCGTCATCATCATAGACTTGCACAATAAGCTTTAAGCAGTCTCCTAACGAAGTCCCGATTCTCAGTGATTTTAAGACTGATTCATACACGATTGGCACCTTCGATAACTTTGTCCATGAGGAATCTACCTTATCTTGTACAGAAGCTTCTCATGGCACTGTGTGTGTACTTTTTCAAGACAACCCACATATACATACACATATACATAGGCCTACAATACATATCGGAGGTTGGTATCACACGAAGTTTGAAAGCGATTCAAGAGCTTTTTCCATGCCAAAAGGTACAATCGTATTACAAACCAGCAAAGAATCCTGATCTCCTGAGCGATCACGAAGTTTACTTTTTTTTCCCAATGAATGAGGATGGGAAGAAGCAATACGAAAATTCAGACATGTTATGGCACACTTCAAGAACTGCACGACCTCTTCTGCAGAGTTCCGATGTTGATACAGATTACTAGTCTTCTACTCCAGAAAAAAAACTTGAACAGCTTGTACCATCGTGGAGTGCTTCCAATGCACTTAGTTCAAAAGAGGATCTACTGCAGAAACAAGTTGGATTTTGCCTGTGGTTTCAAACCCAGTAACTCAGCATGCGACTGTTTTCATAGCTTTATTGAATTTCAATAGTTTCCTTGACCATTTGGGCCAAAACTACCTTCCAGTACCCTGTGACGAAGGTGTTTACGCTATTGCACGCTAAGTCCAGCTAAGCAATCCAGAAAAGTGTTCATATATTGTACTGATTTTGGGAGCATTTCATATGACTAAAATTGTGCTTTGTTGTTTAGATAAATATCTTCGTGGAAAGGAATACCCACTGTGCTCATTGAGTGCTCAGTGTTTGGGGTAAATGTGGTAGAGTCGGTTTTAAATGGGAACAACTATGTGAGGGGAGTAAAAGGAATGTTTAGGTTGATGGTGAAATCATTTCTGGAAGAACATTCCATTGAGTATTATGCATCCGAGTTTGAAAAGTTACTTCACATCCAGCAGAATATTTATTTTGCATGGGGAAAAAACAGATCATATGGATGTAGACGTCAATGTAGAGAAAGTCCTCACAGACTATGAGAAATTTTTTGGCTGTGGAAAGCAAACATCAGAAAAATTTTTGTACTGGGACAATTTTCTCAAATTGCTCCAGCTTCTTAGAAATTTGATTCGTTCCGATAGACAAGGTCTCTGGGAACTGCATCTAGACACATTACAGAAACTTCAACCACTATTTGCCTTCTTTGATTGTATTAACTATCGGAGATGATCTTTATATTTGGAAGACATGATAAAACTACCCAAGACAGCCCCAGAGGTGCACGAAAATAATGTTCATGAAGGGGAAGCACGTTGTTAAGCGGTATAATCATAAATTTTCAACTGTTCCTGAGGAAATGGCATTGGAATAAACCATTAATAGATCACAAAAGAGCTCATCTGGCATCATAGGGCTTACTAAACAAAAACAGTTTGTAGTAGAATGAGAGGTAACACATCATGAGCGTGTGATGATATCAAATCTATTTCGGGAAGTAACAGACTACATTGCTTTTGTCAAAGGTTTGAACATCCACCATGAGTTTTCTAAGAAGCAAACCCAGAGCTTAGATGCAAAGGTGTCTTCAATTTTGAAATATATTTTTTCAAAAGGTAACTCGTTGGATATGCTTCCTAATCCATTACACAATCTACTGACAAATGCACACAAAGATGCAAAGGAAAATATATTAAATGTATTTAAGACCGGTGACAACTGCGCAAAACACGGTACGAAGTCAAAGCAATAAGAATCTCAAGTAGCCTACCATCCACAAAGCCATTCTACCAGCATATCATAGCACTAAAACACCAAGGCAGATTATCAGATTAGATTATACGAGTAAGCTTGGCACAAATAAAAGCAGCTTTTTGTAGTCCATAGTGCATATCTGGTACACTTTAGCGTATCATTTGACTGGGATGACAGAACAAAGCCTTAAATATGCAGAATACTTAGTGCTGTTCTTACGAAAAGGGCCATCTTGTAAATCTTCAGATGATCTCAGATTGTGCTGTATAATCATGCGAAGAATATAGACATTGAAGATTTTCCACCTACAAGTAAAAATGCTAAAGGCACTTTCTACATATACCTTCAGGAACACTGTATTGTTGATGTGCTTGTTAGCTTAGATCTACAGATCTTAGATCTGTATGTGAACTTATGTGAACTTACAATCTCCCACTGATTTTATTGGAACATGTAACTGTTTAAAATGTGCCAATCCCTCTTACATTTGTGGGGAAAATGAAGTAACCTGTTGCACCTACTATAAGTGTGGTTAGTAAAGGGCTAGACTCAACTTTCTTTTCAGATAATCTGAACATGTTTCAATATAATCAGTTAATCACTGTTTGTATCCATGATATTATATATTTACGTAGTAAAAAAAATGATAAAAAATTAACAAAACTAAAATGTTTAAAGGAAAAATAAAATTACATTTAAAAAAAATGTTGTTTATTTATTTACTGTGACAGTCAAAAAACATTGGTATATACCTTTCAAATAGTAAATTCAACATACTGACTCAATTTGCCTGAAAATCGATCAAGCATTAACATAGATATGAGCAGTTTTGTGATCGAGCGGCCGCCATCTTTGATGACGTCATAGCTGGAAAATGTACCAGGTGGCGGATGTCCACCCAAGCTTAAAATAATTACTAGGACACCTGTACTAAACATTCCTGTAAACAAATTCTCCCTACTCAAATTTTCCTACAGGACTGCAGTCAGGTCCAGGACTATTGTTCTTCGCTCAAAAGTTCTAAATTTTCAGGGAATTAATCTAGGTGAGAAAACAGGAAATGAATTTTCATACTCATCTTACAACCAAGATCCTTGTATGCTTCAAGCATGTTAGCCACAATGTTCCGGTAATTGGGATCCTTGTTGTTACCAAGAAATTTTGAAACAGTTTCACAGAAAGATATCCATGCTGCTTTCTCCTTTTCATCCGTAGTGTTTTTAAATGCTGCATCTGACATCGATTTTCTTATATTCAGGGCCATTAAATATACATTCTTTTAATTTTACTTCAGGTAGTATTGGGAATTTCTCACATATGTACTCGAAACAGTCTCCTTCCTTATTTAAAGCCTTTACGAATTGTTTTGTTAAGCCAAGCTTAATGTGGAGAGGTGGCAGCAAAACTTTAGAAAGACTCACAAGGCTTTGGCGCACAACATTCTTAGAACCGACTTCCAAACTTTCTCGAGGTGGCAAGTCTTTCTTAGTCCAGTGATCAACTCGTGCCCTGCTATCCCACGGGAAAAGAAAGCATGGAAATTTTAGAAAACCAGATTGTTGACCCAGCAGCATAGTAAGAACTTTAAAATCGACACAAACTTGCCACTTGTGTTCACTGTAGTTCACTCGCAATAACATTAGTTGCAAATTTGGGTATGATTCTTTGAGGATCACTAAATAGGCAACAGGCACTGAACCAAAAACGTTTGCATTTTGAAGACCGCCCTTAAAACTTCGCTTGGAAGCATCAATGAACAGTCTCCACTCACTTGGATCATAGTTTGGAAGTCCAAGTTTCAGCATAAGTTCTTTCACATTATTGCAATATACAAGGTAGCCATCTTTAGATAAAAAGGATTGAAATTCTGTTTCACGTTGTCTGAACCCATAGAATGATGTTGTGGACAAAGCAGATTTTTTCTCTGAGTCTAGAACCCAACAACTCAGCTAACTCTTTAGATACAGAATTTTTATTTTTATTTTTAGAATTGTACCTCTTCACATCACACGAACAGAAGTAACAGTCATTACTGTGGTTTGACTGATCTCTCCAAACCATAGATATTCCAATAAATAGTGACTGTCTTTTGCCGTTGACCCAATGACTAAGATCTTCAATGCATACTCTACATATTAAGCGGGGTGCCCAAGGTTTGCTTTGGTCTCAAAGTTCGATTCCAAAATAGGCAAGATATGATTATTTTTTACAATATCTGTAATATTACGCCTCTGCTTAGGGAATGTGTATTTCCCACATGTATAACAAATGTGATCTGGATCATTTATACATGAGCGATGCGACATGGTAAACATACTTTCGTATTGAACTACAAACTCTCAACATTCTACTCCACAATGCAGCTTGAAACTGATTTCTTTTCCAGATGACACACACTAATGCAATGTGAAACAGACGGGATGTGTAGGTTTTCACAAAGATAATAAGATAAGAATGTGACCGACACATTCTAGGAGTGGCTATCTACATAATGGCAAGGGTGCAAGTTATCTCGCTCTAATTTCCTGCGGCGCTCCCACCCCGTATCAAATAAGAAACATCTGGTGCCCTCGGTGTTCACTATAAACACATTAAAGCATTCTAAATACATATTTTGATTTTTTTAAAACTACACATGATAAAGTATTAAAGTTTGTAAAATTACTCTTTGGGCATACGAAAATTACAGTACCGTATAAGGAAAATAAAATAAAACATAAACAAAAATGGTACGTGATAGGAACTTTCTAGCTTTGAATTTGATTTCAGCATGTTAAAAATACCCCAAAAACATTCAAACTTTGGAGGCAGCAATTTCATCGCTGACTAGTGTTATCGATCTTTCCTGTATAAGAATCTATTTTAATCTAGTGTTTCTTTTAAGAAATTAACTGAAAGAATAACTCTGTCATTAATGCTTAAGATTCCGTCCGCAAAGCTCTCAAAGTGGAGACTTTCATTAAAACTTGGTTGGAAGGTTCTGAAAATGTAAAAATAAAGCTTTGAGTAAACGCCACTGTAAAGTTTTCATATATGGGTATACAGATTAAAAATGACTGCCAAACCTGGCAAGGAGTCCAGGCCAAACAATATAGCTGTCTTTTAAAAGATGATGGAACATTTTGTCGTAGTAAACCAAAACTTATTTTTTCATTTATTTTCGCTAAAATCTCAGTTCTAACTCTTTTTATAGCCGTACTCCTAAGAACATGACCGCTTACTAGATAACCTCTTACATAGAAGACTAGTATTAACACTTTTTTATTAATCGATTTGTGCATCATAGAATAATCTGTGGCGACCGATAATTTTCTGCAAACGTACTACAGATCACTGTGAAAACTGAACTAACAGTTACAGTTTGCCTATTCCATTCGAATCCTAGCCGTTATGCAAGCAGTATGGAAGGCGACGTATTTTGTAGCGCTCTCTCCGAAAAACTAGAAACTACAGTGTTGAGTGCTGAATTACTGGCTTCAGCCGCTATGATCTCACTCAGAGAGAAGGTACATTACTGTTAAACCTGACTGCGCATGCATTTTTCGGCTTTGCTCCTTGCCAGTTGTGATTGTGCCATGATTCACGGAGCCACTATGAGTCGAGTATTAGTTGTAGGATGTATTGTGGTAGCGTCCTCCTCGGTATTGGGCGGCTGGGTCCGGCAGATATAAGTTGATGTCAGGCGCGAAAGCGCGGGTGTGCTTAATTTGATTGCCTTGGATTCCTTCTACCTCCGGCTTTCAGTCGATTAATGGAGACTCTGGAGTCCCAGGTTCGGACAAGGAGAGGTTCTGTACACCGTCGAAATAAGAAGACTGACGCCTTATAAGTTGTCACTTGAGATTTATTGATGATCAACACGGAAGTACATTTGTACAATAATCACAGTAGTAACTTATTTGGGTAGTTGCACAGTTGATAGTCGGATGATGGCGTCACTCCAGTATGTCCACAATTCGGTCGAGAACTGTATCTCTTGCTGACTGTTTTTACTGACTTACGACTTGCTCTGTTCTTGTACCAACTACTGACTGCCGAGCTCCGCTGCTCTGCTATATATATAGTCCGAGATAGATTCTGGAAATTTCGATATTATAATAACAATGTATTAGAGTATAGATAATTCGAGAATTATAATAATGAAAAGTATTCCAGATAAATCCTCAAGGAACACCCACAATAGTAAAAGCTGCGCCTATTAGGGCGTTACTAACAATCTTATTGGCAGAGGTCCCATCCCTCATAATATACAGAAGGGTTCCTATTGGTTAAAATGGTTTAATTAGCAGGTGACACCATCATTCTTCTAGGAGTTTCTTTCTTCTGGTTATTTCTAAAGTTTACAACACAAATTAAGTTTTTATAAACTGTTTCTGGATAATTCTACATTACAATCCTGAGTCCAGAACTTTTCTCTGATTGACATATGTTATTTAAGATGACATGGTTTTTACAAATACAATTTTCTATTTGAGTGTACTGAACATACTCGTAATAAGAATAACTCTTAAGGTGCAGAAGCTTGAATAGAATATAATTGTCCGGTCCCGTCGCCTATTGTGTACGGTACCTGACAAGGCATAAGCTGTCCTCTACTGGTTGAATTTCTTTCTCTATAGAATTGGGGAAATTTCCTTAGTATTGCAAGGGTTATGGAAACTTGTTAACACATTGTGAGTCTTAACACTTATTACTATTGTAAATGTATCATATCTCAATTATAACAGCATACTTCATCTGAGTTAATATTAAAATATACCTAAAATTTATTAATATTAATTATACCTACAATTTTACACAAGAAGAAATGTCTCAATTGTGTGGCAGAATATCTTAAATGCGCGTATTGTATTGCGTAGCAACTTGGCGAATTCTCTACATGATCTGTTAAAGAGACCCGTTTGTAGCAGATCTTTGGAGGAGAAAGTGACAGATAAAGAGTTAGGTAGACCTACTCTAACCTTAAATCAGTCAACATACTAAAGGTAGCGGTAAAAAACGGGAGTATACGAGAAAATTTAATGTCAAAGTGTATGAAAACAGAAGGATCGGCGTCCCTGATGTTCGGAATGATCAGCATAATTATTTTTCTAAACATAGGCCTATATTGGCTTTGGGAAAATGTTTTTGTAGTAGACTAGGCAAGAAAACACGATGTTTATAAATGTTTCTTAGAGATACAATGCAATGGGTTTACTGTTATTAAGTTGTTTTACATTTATAACGTCAACGGTGTCGAATCCTTTATATTTTAAAAGCCTATATAAATAATTCTTATACCTCTTTATTATATTATAAGTAGACTTAAACCTCTAAAAAAATTTAAATGCAGGTCTATGAAATGGTAATTATCTGCAGCACTCCCTCGATTTAAGCCACGAGCAGCGACGGTCATGACCCCTTAGCATTAGTAGAAGTGCTCAAACAATTAAACATCATAGAACCAAACTTCATGTTTTGACCTCATCTCTTTATGTGGTATAAAGTGTAAATTTAGTAACTTTTTTCTTGCCAATGCGTCTATGTTCAACACTTTTCTTTCTTTCGAAAACTGCGCTCTCAATTTTTGTTTAAGTTTATATAGCAAATTTAAATTGTTATGATTCTATATCTTTAAAAATTTAATTCAAAACATTTCATTTCCGAAGCGCAACGAAAAATTCTATATATGTTAATGAATAACCAATAGGCCTATAAAATGAAGACTTTTTGGGAATTGTTAAAAATCATAACAATATCAATATCTGAAGGGCATTTATCAGAAAATGTTAATATATTATCACAAATAAATATTATCATAAGACGATAGTTTGTGAAATTGTCAAATATTAATAAAACTTTAGCTTTAAAAACATAAAAGAAATTTGTGTTACACTCACATAGCTTTCTCTACTCTAACCATTCGCAATATAATTTTCCCTCTTCAAAATCTTATATAGAATAAGCGTATTAGTCCAGTCGATATCACTTTTTACCTGGAAAATATTCCGAAGTTAATGAAATTTTTACAGGTTATTTGGGGGTACTCTAGGATGTTTATCCTAAGTTTTCGATCTCGAGGACCCTGTGCTAACTTGAGGGGAGATCAAAAACCTCCAAATTTTTGGACTTTTTCTTTTTTAGCTTTTATATCGTAAACTAAGCACATTGTATGCACCATAGTACGATACAAAGTTGTAGAGCATTAAATTTTCTAAAATTTGGTTGATAAAACGAATTTTTAGACCCAATATTAACCGAGATACGGCCGATGAAACTTGGACAAAGTTTCTCGAAATGTAAAAAAATATCCGAAAAACGAAGGTTTCGGCGCCATAACTATTTATTACCATCATTTCCATGTTAATTATGTTAATCACTCATTAATATCAACATCTTGGAATACTATGACCCCCTTCCTCCACCCCTCTTCCCACTTCCCACCCCTCCCCCTCCCCCAAACGTGAAGATGCCTCATTTTAATGTAAGAAATGTATTTTAAGAAACCTTCTCACACCAAAAACCCTTTCGTTGTACACACAATGTGATGTGACCAGCGGGGGGGGGGGGATCCGCTGACCTAGAGCCTATTGTGATTTGCAGTTATTTACATATTTTGGTGCCTGGTCATCACCCTACTGTGAATTCCTGTTAACCCACAATCTTGAACCGCAATAAACGTAGATCAGGTAGTTTAAAATAAATACTTAGTAACCAAGAATTAAAGTTTATAGAAGTATTGAATTTATTTACAAAAAATTATAATTTAGAGCATAATTATAAATAATTAAGATAATTGCAGGTGTTATAACCAACGTAGAAATAATTTCAAATAATTAGTACACAGCGTATCAGGCTACGAAAACCTTGGAGCGCTTGGGGGCTGCCGGACCTTCCTCGCCGTCGTCGTCTTCATTGTCGGGGTCCATGGACACGTCAGTGGGATCCTCACTCTCGTCATCGGTGTCAGGCTGAGGGGAGTTTTAGCATGCTGTTCCCACGCAGTGCTTGCATACTGCACTCAATTAATACACGTGCATTATATGTTGTTACAAGAATGAAAACCAATAAGATATCGTGTGGCAGGTTTTAAGAATGAAAATGTACTTTTACAGCATCACTCAGTATTGATAAAGTGCATAAAAATACCCACCTCGTTTGGTAACCTTCCATCCCCATACGGAAGGCAACTTCTGATTTCTCCCTTGGCTTCCCATCCACGCCTGGACTAGCAAGTACATCCTGGTGGCATCTCTGGTTGGTGGCAGTCTGGCAAGTTGACATTTCGGCTTTGCCATAACTGTGGAAAAAATGCGGTACCTCAGGTCTTCGAGGTTGTCAAGTTCGACGGTCCCTCCATACAGTTTCACAAGAAATTTCTCTCCAACAACAGCGATTTGAGTTGGAGTTGCGTCGGGGTCTTTAAAAATCGCCAAAATCTCTGAAAGGCTAGAGTCCTTGCTATACATCTGCATCAACTTCTTCTTTCCAATACCAAAGGGTGCTGAGGTGGTCTCACATGCAGGAAAAGAATATCCTGTGGTTCGTACTTGAACGAGTGGGATCAATACAGCACAGTTCGGATATTACCCTTTCCACTCTTCTGGAAATAGACGTCCTTTTTGGAAGAACCCAAAGCAGAGAGTAGCACCAGAAGATATATGTCGTAACCTGTTATGATGACACTATCATATTTGTCAGCAGCTAAGCTAAGACAGCAGTATCCACAGTCATTACATCGGCATCTTCTACTGCCTGCTTCACGTGGATCCCCTTGGCTTCCATTTCACTCTTCAATATGCTTATGAAGTTCATCTTGTTGGTATCATTGGAAAGAAATTTCGCCTGCGAAATCGTGCTAATCAAAGTTGTCTTGGAAAAGACAAACTTTGTTGAGGAGTGCAGCAAAGAACGCCGATAACGTTCAGCTGCTTCGGTGCTTTGGTAGTTTATCCCAACAGGATAACTATCAAAAACCACTATGATATTGCTACCGAAGTGCCTATGGACGCAATCCACATAGTTTTGGCAGACTACCTGAAATGTGGCTTCACTTGACTTGGTACATACAACCCTATGCAACAGAAACCCACCATCAATGACATTGCATTTTCTGGCGCCAAAATCTACGTCTTCACCCACGATAGGAAGGAATGCATCATACAGCATTGGCAATAGGCCCCCCCCCCTCCGGTGACATCACATTGTGTGTACAACGAAAGGGTTTTTGGTGTGAGAAGGTTTCTTAAAATACATTTCTTACATTAAAATGAGGCATCTTCACGTTTGGGGGAGGGGAGGGGTGGGAAGAGGGGGTGGAGGAAGGGGGTCATAGATATTCCAAGATGTTGATATTAATGAGTGATAACATAATTAACATGGAAATGATGGTAATAAATAGTTATAGCGCCAAAACCTTTGTTTTTCGGATATTTTTTTACAATTCGAGAAACTTTGTCTAAGTTTCACCGGCCATATCTCGGTTAATATTGGGTCTACAAGATCGTTTAATCAACCAAATTTTAGCAAATTTAATGTTCTACAACTTTGTATTCTACTATGGTGCACAAAATATGCTTAGTTTAATAAATATAAGCGAAAAACTGAAAAAAGTCCAACAATTTTGAGGTTTTTGACCTCCCCCCAAGTTAGCACAGGGTCCTCGAGGTCGAAAACTTAGGATAGATATCCTAGAGTACCCCCAAATAACCTGTAAAAATTCCATTAACTTCGGAATATTTTCCAGCTACCCCCCTATTTTTCATTATATCGACTGGACTGGGAGTGAGATATCGTTTGCTTTAACCTCATAAATAGCTGTTATTGTTAGCCACCCAAGACTTAAAGCCCGAATTTGAGCACAAGAATCTGGCTTATAACTTCCCTTCAAATCGTTAACGCGACTTTCGAGAAAATAATGGAAAAATGTTATTCCATGTTAAAGTGACCGTAAAAGTAAAGTATGTTACAGAGTGGTTTATAAAATAAGATATAGAATAAGAGGCCGTATTGCAAGGTATGCGTTATCAGCTGTCTCACCATCATACATAGTAGTATTCTTAACAATGTAAGTTTTGGAGCCTGAGATATAGCAAACGATATCTGGCTGATATAGTTCCTTCTAGGAAAAAATAAACGTTTGAATTAAATACTGTAGATCTAAATTCTTAATAAAAATCGAAATGTACAGTAAAACCAAAAGTTAGGAAATTCGTTGCCAGTCTTCACGTCACATTCAGAAAAAAAAAAAATTTAATCCAAATATTTTATGTGTTTTATGTGTTTATTTTATCTATTTTATGTGTTTTTTTAACGGTTTTCCTTTCTTGCAATAGAAACGCCGTCAGACACAAACACACACACACACACAAGCATTTCTGAACATTTAATACATAGACTCAGGGACCCTCAAAACGCATATTTACAATTGAAAACGCGACGTCGAATTTCAGGGTTGAACGCAAATCTTCATGTACCTATAAAACTTTTGGTACGGCTAGAGAAGTAAAAATACAAAATTTAAAAGGACAAAATAACACATTACTCTACAAATTAATCCGTCTTAAATTCTTGATATAAAAGACAAAATAGTTACCGAAAAATTATTAAAAGTTTTATCCCGAAAAGTATTTGTAACTTATGTGAAAAATACGTAGAAAATAGCTGAAATGAAAAAAAGTTTCCGTAAGAAAGATAGTTATTTTTGACTTCAGGGTACAATGTAACAATTACGAAGAAACACTCCCTAATTAGAATAGATAGGGAGTGAATGACGCTAAATTGTATGAGCAAAGCTTTATTCGGAGGCTAGTTAAGCGAAACCTACTGTTTTACGAGCTTAAACAATGCGTTATATTTTCACAAAAATTTCCACGGAAACTGAATACATCTTTGGGAATAGAAATAACAAAAATTACATTTCAAACATTTAAATAATTATAGATATTAACATGTAAATGTGTATTAAATACATTACAGATACAAATATAAATATCGATTGAGATATTATAAAGTAAATGGAGATTTAGATCTTCAGGGGAGACCACACATTTAACAATATCATGAGGAAAAGGTATATCAAAATACAAACTGTGCATGCATGAACATCGTAGGCCTAGTATATGCAAATGTTTTAAATGCAGCCTTTAAACTCTTAAGAAATGAATTAATTATCCTAATCTGAAAAGTACCAAAATTAGATGTAAATGCCTCTGTATTCTGTGTTCAAGTGTGATATTTAGCCTAAAATGGACTCCTCTTTTCTGCAGGATACACAAAAATTACGTATCTGGACCCTGACAACGATTAATGGAATGCTGGCCAGCAGATGCAGTGTGATTTACAATTGGACGGAAGAAGAACGAATACAACGCCAGAGGTGCCTGCCTAAGAAGGAAAATATTTTCTGGAGAAGATAGCGGAAGAAGAAGGGTATTTTCCATGTTATTGTATGTTCATTAAGTATAAAAGTAATTAAAACATCCATAGGACCAAAGACCAGATTTTAAAGTAAATTCTTAAAATGTAACTAATATTTAGGGACTATTTTGGCAAATTGGTGCAAAAATTTAAACATTTAAATTAATAAAATTGGTTATTAAATTATAACTTAACATCCCCAAACCACGGGATTTTCTCATTTGGATACTGTATATCATGTGTATCAAACACGATTTAATTAAAAAGAACTGGTCTTTGGTGAATCGCTGCTGTGTTTAATACACTACAGCGATAACGGAGCCTAATGTCTGTTTTTCCTTTCTGATTTCATATTCACTGCAATTTATGTGGAATTCTTAATCATGTTAAAATTGAAAGGAATAACAGAAAATCCTGTCCTTCGCGTCCACGTTCGCAGGCTCTGGAAATGCAGTAGAACAAGCTTATTAACTGCAGCCAAGAAGGAAGGGTGAAATAATATTGTTTACAATTGTGGCATCCAGTGAGTAATTTATGCCGACAAATTTCAAATTTGAGTTATTGTCGCCTCTGTGTAGCACATTCGCTTACGTAATTGTAAACAAAATTTTAAAGGTTTGTGTGGATTCCTTCCTTGTCTATTCTTGAAAGATAGGGGAATTGCGTTTCTCCTGTGAGAGAGTGGCTGTGCCCGCTTGGAAGCAATAGTAACGTGATATGCAGATGTTATGGTCTGTGCGTCTGTCTGATTGTAGACACTTGCCAGTTGATGCTATCATGGTGGATGATGAAGGAGAACTTGTTGTTAACAGCTGGGGGAAATCGATAAATGGGCAAGAAATGAGTCTCAGAGGACATGACAAGGGTCGAATTTATAGGAACTTAGCATTAGAATACTCGTTCATCAGCCACAAAGCAAATAATGTGATTGCGGCAAACCAGAAAGATGTCAGGTATAACTGCTGTTAGAGAGCTGTGGCAGCTAGTGTGAAGTTATGTAACTACCATTTGTTAAAGGACACTGAGAAAGATGACAATTTCAGTGAATTTGATGAAATTGGTGTTTATAATACGCAAAATGCATTTTTGTTTTGGCTGATAAATAGGCAAGAATGTAGTGGCATTTACGTAAATAAAAGGGTAAAAGCAGCATCAAGGAGAAGATATGTTTCATTTACATAAAATGTAAATAATTCCCGTGGACAGCAAATCAGGGTATGTAGTAAGGCACTTAACGGTGTATCTGGAATATCCATGAAACATATTTCTACAGCCAGAGGATATAGGAAGACAAGTAAACCTGTGCCCGAGGGGATTGAATCAGATTCTGAACTGGAGGGTAAGATTTATATATTAATGAAACACTAAAAGCCTTTACGTAACCACTTACATAATAACAGACATTGAGGAAAATTATTTTGGTATATACTGAGATAAAATGGGCATAAAAGCTCACATACAGACGAACAGACGTAAAAGGGCCTAACAAGTCGATAAAAGGTTGGCACTGTGGTCTGAAGTTGATTTTTGTAAACATTTTGAAACGTGTAAATTCAGATAAGAAGGAATAAATTAAATGTTAAGTTGAAAATTTTTATCATTAGAAAACCATACACAAATTTCAAAATATCTCAATTCCATTATTTCTGGCATACATCACTAGCTTACTGGATGTTTAAAGCATGAATCTGTTCAGCCTTTTTTGTAAGTTATGTACCACAAGTTGTATTTTTTTAATCATAGTCGTATCTTTATGTCATAACTGTCTCGTGTAATTTCCGTTGATATAGGTATAAGTGTAAGTTAAAAGGCGCAGTCGAGCAAAGAAAAAATCGGACGAGATTTGATGCAGGATTTATTAAGTCCCAAGAAATGATTCGTTATCATGATAGTAGTAGATGTATCCTATGTTCTAAGGAATTACATTGTATTATTTTTGTTAATAGGCTACGGAACATAACTTCTCATCCAGTTAAGCATGAAAGGTTTTGCTTTCATTAAGGTTTTTAATTGTAATTTACAGTGACAGAAGGTAATGGCAATTGTTTGAAATTTATCTTGACTACGCTTTGATTATGCTGTTATCGTCCTTTAGGACATAAATAATAATAACTACGCACAAAGTGAAAATATTACAAAACACAGTTTACTGTCAACATCTCGAGAAAAAGAGAGAGAGAGAGAGAGAGAGAGAGAATGTTATTTATAACTATTCTAATTTTTAAATTTGTTTGAATAAAACATTAATTAATTGCTTCAGCAGTTGTGTATTCATGGTACTGTTATTGTTGCCTATTTAGTTAGGACATTAAAGTGAAAACATCTACAGCTGGGTACAATGCAAATTTTATTATTTGTTTTAACCAGTTGTTAGCTATGACATAAAAATCTGCACAGTGTTAGCTGCATCTATATCGGCATCGTTTTCTGCGACTCCCGATATAGTTTCCCTTTTCTAAATTGTATTAGAATTGAGACATATTTATTCCAGCATAATATAACTTTACCCTCATTTTTCAAGGTATTTTCATTTTTATTTTTAAAAATTCCTTATGTGAAAGTCCTATGCCTAGATTGATGGGGCGCAGGTAAGCATGATGTGGAAATTGAAAACATTTGGCACTCAAATTTGCTTATATTCTCCAGGAAATAATTGAGACATGATGATAAATAAACAGTCCAGAGGAGTAACGAGCTTGTTTTTTTTTTTGAGAGCTGTTAATTTTGTAACTAGAATTATAAATATTTCACTAATGCTCAAGGTTTCACCCGCATAAATCTCTTAAGTGGAAATGTTAAAAAAATCGTAAGTAATTTATGTCTCTAGGACGCTCTCAAATTGTGTAAATAAAGTTTTGAGAATTCGAAACTAGAAAAGTTATTTACACAACTAAACTGATTATAATTGGCTGCCAGATCTAATTAGAAGGCAGGCATAAAAATCTAATATAAAGTATTTTTTTCTAATTTCACTGAATATTTGTTCATAAAAAAAATCACAGATTTTTGCAACACTCTGTGTCCGAACCTCTCTTAGAGCTATTAGTCCTAAGTTGACAACAGGCTACAAGAAAGGCACTGACATAGCGTACTATTGGCCTATATCAACAATTTGTGCATCATAGTCCTTTAGGTTTGGTGGAAATGCTGAAAAAAAGGAAAATCGTTCGACAACAAAATTTCATGTGTGATCTCTTCTCTAAATGTTATCAAGAGAAGTTTTTGTAACAATTTCATACCAATAGGCTAAATCTATTTTCAACGTTTCCCCCAAAAATTTTCCTGGCAATTTTGCTTGAAGTGTACATAATATTTAAGGGGAGGCATACAGCTTTCGGTTAAATTCATAGGCGAGAAATAGGTGAAATTCATTATTTTATTCCTCAGCAATGAATTTCTCTACAACTTTGTAATCTGATATACACTTTATTGACAACTTCTACAATTGCATACTATTTTCAAAATTAATCAAACTGTTACAGTTGCGGGTAATTATCGTTTCAAAATGGCAGCCACGTTTCATGCACTGAAATGCCGTTTCCTTGATAACTTCCACAAATATCAATATTTCTGAGTGTTTATTTTTCTATGTATTTGTTAATATCACATGAACAACACTGTCTACAATCATTCATTTAATATTTATAATTTATTTTTTAAAAATATATATACTTTAATGAAAAATAAAATTTAAACAAATTTACTTTTTGAAATTACTTATAAGCTACTGTAGATATTCCAAAGACTGTAGATGATGTTTGCATACAGATAGCAAAAAGAATAACTAAAAAATATTGCCATTTGTAGAAATTTTCATGGAAACGCCATTTTAGCGCACGAAACATGGCAGCCATTTTGTAACGATGATTACCCATAACTGTAACAGTTTCATTAATTTTGAAAACAATACAATTTTAGAAGTAATCAGTGAAGAGTTTGTCAGATTGCAAGATTGTAGAGCAATTCATTGCTGAGGAAAAATAATAATGAATATCACCTATTTCTTACCTATGAATTTCACCGAAAGCTGTATTTCCCCCTTAAAGGAGTCCAAATATAAACGACTGCTAATAATGTATGAAACATTTCATAATTGCAGGACAGTTACACAAAAAAATTCCATGATAGGCCTATAGACTCATACATATCCACCATAATTAGATTACCTTTTGTGAAATTGTCAAAACTTCAGATTTACAAACACAAGAGAAATGTCTGATGTTCGCTCATATAACTTCTCTCTATCCTAAGAATGGACAGAGCAATTAGGTGTAGGCCTATTTCACATGAAATTCTGATTAAGTGCCGTATCGCTGCGAGTGGGAATTCAGTTACTTCAAACTCCAAACTGTATTGTTAGGCACGCAAGACCTAATACCAGAATTTGAGCGCACGATAACTGACTTATTGCTTCTTTCTTAAGAAAAAAGGTTTCAAACAAAAGTTTTATTTCTTACTAAACTTGTAAGCACCTCATGTACAAAATTTAGAAGAAATTATTAGAGCAGTTTTCGAGAAAATTACGAAAGAATAATTATTTTAATATTAAAGTTATAGTAGAAGTAAGAGAAAGTCGTCGCCTAACTTCGTGAGAAAGTTAAACTGCCCATGTTTTAGGTAGAGAGTTTTAGAATAAAAGGAGAGCGTATTCAGTTGTTCACCACGCAAGTCTTGAGAGCTTAGTTTATACTTCTGTTTAGAAAAGTTTTAAGAAATAATTAATCTGGTGTGAATCACATAATTTGCTCTGCCCAAATAAAAGCTTTGCCTCTTAGTATAACATATTCGTATTATGTATGCCATTCTCTTCATGTAACTTACATTGGTTGTAAAAATGGACAGAATGTCGTTACCACATCGCATCCCATCCCCGAAGGATACATAACGCAAATAAAATCTGATTAAAGTAGTCAAGTAACTTTCTTTATTGTAAGCATGACCAACGATACGTCATTCTCACATCACATTCTGATATAGAATAAGAGGCCTTGAAAGAGCGCGTATTCAGTAGTTTTAAACCTGACGCTCAGCTATATTGTTCCCCAGGCTAAACTGAGTTTCTACAAAAAGTGGGTGCATATAACAACCTATAAAAGTTTTAGCTGTTTGTATAAGCACCATAATATTATGTAGATATTTTAAAGGATATCGCAAGCAAAGGAAAAAAAAAAAAAAAGGAAAAAAAAAATGCTTCATGTAAAGTACCCTTACAAATAAGAGAAAGTCATCGCCAATCCTCGTGTCGCATCCTTAGAAAGTACCTGACCTAAGTAAAAAAAAATTGTTTCCATGCGATTTTCGTTCTGGAGCTAGGCTGTTCACAGACACACATATATGTTCCGAAAATAGTGTTTTTGGATACATGGGAACCTCAAAAAGTGTATTTATGTTAAAAACTCAACTACGAATTTCGGCGTCGAAAACAATACTTCTAGCTATGGTAGGGTAGATGGTAGCATTGGGGGCACGTGGTCAGCGTACATACACCCATGGCCGTTATTGAATTTCCGTGACCGGAGCCGCTTCTTTTCAGATAATTAACTCTTCCGTTTGTATCACGAGGAGTTGCCGGGGATCGAACCCAGGCCTGGGGATCCGTAGCTAGCGACGTTAACTAGGAGACCACACAGACGGTCTCTACAAAGTAAACTAGTCTCATATTTCAAAATAAACTTACTCTTATAGGCCTAGAATAAAGAAAGCCTTAGAATAATCATCAAAAGTTTCTATATTAAAAACAATTTAAATATCATATCGCAGAAAGTAACTGTTAAATCGAACTGAAAATTGTTAGATCATTCATGGAATTATTCATTGTTATAATTTATAAGTGAGAATCTCTAAAAAAGAAAGATGGATTTGTCCAGTGTCCTCAAACCTATTCGAAGAAAAAAGGGGTCAAAATCAAAACATTACAGCAGTAATATTCCATGATTTGCTGCAAAATTATCTAAACAAATGCTCATATACTGACAATAAAAAAGTTCCTTGCAAACTAAAGAAAATCAAGCCATGGATCACGAGAGGAATAATTTTGTCTATTCGGACAAGGGACAATTTGGCAAATAAAGTTAGGAGAAACCCTACAAACGAAAATCTAATATTATACTACAAGAGATACAGAAATATATTAACAAAAGCTATACGAGCCATGAAAGTTATTTATTACAAAAATAAATTTGAAATACATAAAAATAACGCTAGAAAATTCTGGTCCACTGTCAATGAAGCTACTGATACTAATTCAAATAATAAAATCCCAATCTTAGAAATCATAAATGAAAAAGGACAAAAAATTAAGCAAAGTGACCAAATTGCAAATGAATTTAACTCCTTTTTTTCGAAAATAGGAAAAAGAATCACTTCAAATATTAAGTTAGCACCAAACAGTATCCCTGAATATAAAAAATGTATACCACAACCTGCTCAGCTTTCGTCAATGTTTCTTCTCCCTGTAACCCAAGATGAAATCAATAAAATGATAATCTCACTAAAAAATAACGTTGCCCCTGGTACGGACGGAATAACAAACAACACCTTGAAAACAATTTCTAAATACATATCGAAGCCCCTCGAACATATTTTTAATCTTTGCTTATCACAAGGAACTTTCCCAGATGATCTTAAAAAAGCTGTCGTAGTACCTATATACAAATCCGGAGAAAAGCATAGTTTAAATAACTATAGACCTATATCCTTACTCCCTAGCCTATCGAAACTGTTAGAAAAATGTATAAAAAATAGACTGGTGGACTTCTTAAATAAAAATAATATATTAAATTCAAATCAATTCGGTTTTCGAAATAACTTGAGCACAGATGATGCCATAATTAATGTTACAGGAAAAGTTATCGAAGAATTAGATGCGGGAAATAAAAGTCTAGGTATTTTTTTGGATTTGCAAAAGGCTTTTGACACTGTAAACCACAAGATACTTATAGAAAAATTAGAGCAAAGTGGAGTAAGAGGTACTGCACTAAATTTATTTCGGTCTTATTTACAAAATAGAACGCAAATAACCAAAATTAAGGATCAGTTTAGTGATATCAGAGATGTGGATACTGGTGTGCCACAAGGAACAATTTTGGGTCCAATTCTTTTCATTATTTACATAAATGAGTTGCTGCATTTGGACTTAAATAATTTCCATGGCCGTCTTTACTCTTATGCCGATGATACCGTATTGCTATTTTCCGCTCCAACTTGGCAGGATACTTACAAATGGGCTAATAAGGGATTAAGAGTAGTTAAAAGTTGGCTTGACTGCAATAGGTTAGTATTAAATATAGATAAAACAAACTGTGTTCCATTCTCATTAACAACTACTGGTACTCCACAATTAAAAATGGATCAAAACTTGTGCGTAAGACTACATGATATCAACTGTGAATCTGATTCATGTACCTGCCAGGCTGTGAAGGAGACAAATCAGGTCAAATACCTTGGTATTATTATAGATCGTCATCTGAAATTCGACAAACACATCACATATTTATGTACCAGATTAAGAAAACATTATACAAATTTGTCTGTCTAAAACAATATTTACCGACTGAAGTCTTAAGAACAGTCTACTTAGCTCTAATACAATCTGTCCTCCAATATGGTATCATTGGCTGGGGGGGAAGTGGCACATCTGTATTGACTCCTTTGATTCTAATACAGAAGAGAATTATAAAAATTTGTTTAAAAAAGCCTATAGAATATCCAACAGAATTGATATTTCCTGAATTTAATGTGATGATTGTAGAACAAATTTATAAGCTCACACTTTTAAAATACTTTCAAAAATACCGCAACGTACATGTATCGGATCCTCATAACTACAATACTAGAAGAAATAAAACATTGCCTTTAATAGAACCAAAATACTTCACCTCTTCTGGCTCTAAACATAGCATTTATTATGGTCCAAGACTCTATAACTCTATAATTAGGTCACATCCAGAAATAGTACATATGAACAACAAAAAATTCAATAAGTTTATCAAAAATCTTATTTCATAGTTCAAAAGTTACTTCACTCTGTACTTAGTAGACAATTAAGGAACGATTTTATTTGTAATAACTCAGGGTTTCAATTTTTGTTCTTACTACTTTTCCTTTTTTCTTTTTACTTTTCTGTTCTTTCTTTATTATTATTATTTTTTAGGTTTTGATTTAATTATATTTTCTTTATGTATTTTGTAATTTGTATTTTGTAATGTAAATGGCTGAACTGTGCCCGAGCACGAGCGCTTGCTCATTCGGGTGGTCTTGTTTTGTTTTGTATAAATATTTTGTATAAATATAAATAAATTGTATTGTATAAATTGTATTGTATAATTAGTTAAAAAGTTATTGACCATATTTTTATGAGCAAAAGTTTATTTAGATGCTAGTTGAAGGTTAAACAATCCGTGATAATTCTACAACAATTTCTACGGAAACAGAATGCGTCTTTGCAAATAAAAATAAAAGTAACTTATAAATATTAAACTAAGCGTATTATAAATATAAATCTCAACATGAATTTGAAATAAACTAAAACTAAACTCCGTGGCGCTACATCCCTGAAGGGACTTGGCCTACCACCCGACCGCTGCGTCATCTCCCGTAGGCAGATGGCAGGATTGGGGGGCATGTGGTCAGCATGCCGACACCCACGGCCGTTAATAGTGGTTTTTCTTGACCGGAGCCGCTACTTCTCTATCAAGTAGCTCCTCAATTTGAATCACGAGGCTGAGTGCACCCCTACCAGACCTCCCTACCTCAGAAAAATCCGAGGAGGTACCGGGAATCGAACCCGGGCCGACGGATCTGTAGTCAGCGACGCTAACCACAAGACCACGCCGGCGGACATGAATTTGAAATAGGCTATCTGAAAGCAGAGAGGAGACTGGAATCTTCAGGGCTGGTCAAAGGAATTAACTACAGGAAAAGGTAATGCATTATACGAGCTGTACATGAATAAACAACATTGGCCGACTATGTACAAATACTTTAAATGCAGCTAATATAATCTGAAGAATCGAGTTAAATGTATCAGTGTCAAGGTTGCAAATACTTCGTGTAAACTTTTTAGGAAATTCTCATCTTCTCTTTATTCTGTATGCTAGGGTGTGTTATTTTAAAAGCAAGATCAAAGTGAAAGAGTTATTTACAACGGATTAGTCATTTCAGCAGAATAAAGAAAAATCAAATGGGCCTTGACAACGATTAATGGGAATAATGAACGTGAGATGCAGTGGTATTTTCAATTGGACGGAAGGATACGACCAATACGCAGGAGGTGACTGCGCAATAAGGAACATATTTTTTATGTTAAGTGTATAGCCTCATTATAATGTTTACTTGACTGTTAAGTGTATTGCGTATTTCAAGAAATGTATAGGACTAAATAGCACAATAACTCAATCGACAAAGAAGACATGCATACTAATGCTGGAGAAGACAGCGGAAGAAGGAGGGTATTTTCGATGTCACGGTAGGATTTGTTTTCATGTTTGGTTGTGAAAATCACTGTAATGCTCATTGTTTGTATAAACGTAATAAAACAACCATAGGACTAAAGACCAGGTCTCAAAGTAAATGCTTAAAATTTAACTAATATTAAGGACTGTTTTGGCAAATTGATTCAAAGATTTAAAGATTTAAATTTATATAATTAGTTACAAAATTATCACTGAACTTCCCCAGTGCACCAGCTCATTCGGATATTGTATGTCATGTGTTTTAAATACGACGTAATTAAAGAAATAGAACTGGTCTTCGGTGAATCGCTGCTTTGTAGCGATAACAGAGCCTAATGTCTGTTATTCTTTCAATATCTGGTATTCATTGCAATTTGTGTGAAATTTTTAACCCCGAATACTACATTAAAGTTGAAAGGAATGACAGAAAATCCTATCCCTCGCGTCAACGTTCGCAGGCTCTGGAAATGCAGTTGAGGAAGTTTATTGAACTCAGCTGCAGCAATGAAGGAAGGGTGCAACCTTTTTGATAACAAGGATTTTTAAAGCACGGATCTGTTCCGACTTATTTTACTATGGAACACAAATAATATCTTTACCAGAGTCGTATATTGTAATACATTAGGGTTTATGTAATTGTCGTTAATAGGCGTTAATATATTCTTATGCTCTTTCTATGGAAGTATTTTCAATTATATTTTATATAATTTTACGAAAGTAATTAAATACATAAATTGAATTTCATGATTATTTGTGGATCGCGGGAACATGAAAGGTTTTGTTTTTAATAAAGGTTTTTATTCATCATCACAACAGGTAATAATCATATTTTCATATTCATTTTGGGTATGCTGTTATCTTCCTTTCTGTTATTGTTCAGACTTGGCGATTTTCGTTACACTTTTTTTCCTTAAAGGCGATGTTAGAATTGACCTCCCCCCATAAGACATTGCTTTCAAGTCATTTACGCGGCAATACTACACATGATTTCAAATTATAAATACTGCGTGCAATATAGTACTAACCGTACTTTAAATCATTTAGGCCGAATAGTGATAATAGGAAATCTGATGGTGATACTAACTTCTAAGTATAAATACGTAAATAAGTTCTATTTTATGCTATATAATACAATATTATTCCAATTTAATGGCTTGAAAGAACTAGATCTTCGGTTATCCGTATAAAAGTTAACTAATTATTTGAAAAAATTCAAATAATCATATCATTGGTATATATTAATAGGATAACAGTTAACCAGATAAACTATAAACGATTAAACTAGTGCTTGTTTATAACAACACTTGATTCACATTTCACAATATCGTGTTTAAAGATATAGACGTTCTGAACTGAAAAAAACAATATAAACCTAATATTGTATACAATTAAAAATAATAATAATAATAAAAACAACTCTGCGAACAGACTTTCATGGCCAGCATATTAGTATAGGCCTATAGGTTAAGCCTATTCAACACACTTCAATAAACTAGTATTGCTGTAGTTTATCTCTTGATTTTCACATAGCCTACTGCAGGGGTGCTCAAACGGTCGATCGCGATCGACAAGTCGATCGCGAGTGCTTTTTGAGTAGATCTCGAGAAGAAAAAAAATTTTAATAAGTAGGTAGGTAACTAATAAAATAACACTGCTTGCGGCAAAAGGTGGCTTTATCAAAGGAACGCGCGGCACTTGTCAAAGAAAAGCCGCGTTGTTTCTAGACTAGACAGTGGAGTCTAGTCTAGAAACAACGAGAGACAGTACAGTCTAGTTTCGGGCGGCGCGTTTGACGGGAACATTCGAGACTTTCGTTCACGCCGATATAAATGTTGCGCCTGCAGGAATTGGAGTCATTCTGAATTGTAACTTGATGGCGATACTACGTCGATAAGTACAAAGTTTATTATTAAATAGTGGAAAATGAGTGCAGTGAAGAAATCTAAAACGTATCATTTTAATAAGGATTGGGAGGAAGAATTTTTCTTTTGTATGGTGAAGGATAAGTGCATTTGTGTTATTTGTCGTGCGTCAGTTGCAATACCTAAGCGTGGTAACTTAGAGAGGCATCATAAAACGGTTCATAAAAACTATGAAAAGGATTTTCCGCCACAGAGTGAATTAAGAAAACTAAAGGTACGTGATTTGATATCTTGTTTGAAAAAAGAACAATCCATGTTCACAAGACCAGTCAAACAATCAAAAGCTGCTACGATCGCGTCATTTAAAATATCTCATATATTGGCGAAACACAAGAAACCATTCGAAGATGGATCGGTGGTGAAGGAAGCATTTATTGAAGCGGGTGAGACTTTATTTGGAGATTTTAAAAATAAAACAGAAATCATGTCTGCTATTAGAGAACTTCAGTTATCTCGTCCGACTGTCACAAGGCGTATTGAAGTCATGAGCCAGGACATCGCAGATAAACTAAAACATGATATCATGGAATGTACATACTTTTCTTTACAGTTCGACGAATCCACCGATATGACAGACACTGCCCAGCTGTGTATTTTTATTCGGATGGTATTCAATGACATGTTGGCTAAGGAAGAATTTTTGACAATCATACCTCTGAAGGGGAAGACCCGTGGCGAAGATATATTTGACGTTTTCTTCAATTTTGTAAAAAACTACGAGCTACCAATATATAAATTAGTGTGCATTACAACCGATGGAGCACCAGCAATGACTGGAAACAAAAACGGTTTTGTGGCATTGTGTCGAGCTAATGAAGAATTCCCTTCATTTTTTTCATTCCATTGCATTATACATCAACAAGTTTTGTGTTCAAAAGTTTTAAACACGGAGGAAATTATGGGCATTGCGACAAAAATTGTGAATTCCATCCGTGCACGTAGCTTGCAACGGCGGCTCTTTCAGTTGCAGTTGGAAGATAGGGAGTCAGCTGAACACACTGATTTAGTTCTTCACACGGACGTCAGGTGGTTGAGTCGCGGAAAATTCCTAGAAAGGTTTCAAGAATTATTGCCCGAAATAACAGCTTTTCTAGACGAAAGAGGTGATGACACTCAGATTTTGAAAAACGAAAAATGGCTAAATGATTTGGCATTTTTGACTGACATCACAATGCACTTAAACACCGTTAACTTGGAGCTTCAAGGTAAAGGAAAAACTATTATTGAGATGATTAGCGCAGTAAACGCATTCAAAAGTAAATTGCAACTTATGATAGATCAACTGAAAAGAAAGGATCTGAAACATTTTCCGTCTTTGAAAGCAAGGATTCCTCAGTTGAATTATGATACGTATGAGGCTGAATTATCAAATATTTTGGGACAATTCGAAATGCGTTTTCATGATTGCAGTAAATTGGAAAATATAGCATCATTTATGAGTTATCCTTTTTCATGTAAAAACATTGAGGAATTAGCTACTGAAATAGCCAGTCAGTTTAATATGAACTCATGTTCTGTTGAAAATGAGTTGGTGCAGATTATATCAGATATACATCTCAAAGCTACAGCATCTGATACAAATTTCTGGTGTTTTATATCTGAAGATAAATATCCGAATGTAAGGCAAATCGCCCTTCAACTGACGGCATTTTTTGGGTCAACTTACTTGTGCGAGTCTGCATTTTCTGAAATGAAGATAATTAAGTCAAAATATCGCAATCGACTAACTGACGATCATATGTCATCATGCTTGCGATTAGCACTCAGTGGTTACGTACCATCTTATGAAAAGTATGCTGAGGACATGCAGTGCCACGCTTCAACATCCAAAGCCACTCCTTAGTTAAGTTTAACACCATATGTAACTCTTTTGTTTTGTAACAACCAATAAACTCGCAATTTTGAATAACTATGAGTTTTTTCATTGATATTGTAGAGAAGAACCTAACTAAACCTAACCCAAACCTTGACTAAAATAATGTACCTATACTGCGCAGAAAGCTAATATCTATATATGCTACGGTACGCCCTACCTAGGTAGGTAGGGTGTATCGTGTATGTACGACAACCCTGCATCACACACACTTGCAGTCTCTCAGAGTCGATCGTAAGTAGTCTAAAAATATTGAGGTAGATCGCCAGCAGTTCAAGTTTGAGCACCCCTGGCCTACTGTATTAAACTTTAACACTTTCTATCCTTTAAAAAAATGTAGGCATCCCGTGTCAACTTGCCAAAAGGATAATTTCCCTTCAGGCTTGAATAAATAAATTAGAATAATTAAAATTCACACATCCTGAGGAATAATCTGTCGGTACAAATCTCTTATATCAACTACAGTCTACGAATTCTAAATTGCATATTCCATACGACTGTTTTTGTTCCACCATAATTAGTCTTAATATTTAAATTATGAGATTGTTCACACAAAGAGACAGTCAAGCTTCAGCGTGCCCTGACCTTTCTATACCAAAAAGTATTTTCATTTTAAAAACAATTAAACATATTATTTCGCTAACATTGACTGTCCAGTTGAATTACAACTTTGTGTGGATAGCTTACATGGGATTCTACAGTTTTATAAAAATGAGAAACTTCACAACTTTAGTGGATTTTTCAAAACTTTAGTGTCCAAAACTTCAAGTTTTAAAGTTAAAAAATTCTCAACCTTTACAAAGAATAGAGGAATCAAATTAAAAACGTTCTACCACACCTATCTCATCCACTTGGAGAAAGAATAGTGGTAGTTTATAGCAGAAAATCTTTATTTACAGGCTAGTTTTGCATTGGTAAATAATCTAAACATATTGGCTTACATGGTCAAACAATCCCTTATAATTAAACAACAGTTTCTATGGAAACAGAAATCGACTTTGAAAATAAGAACGAAAGAAAAATATACTTATTGTATAACACATTACAATATACATTAAGATATAAATATAAATATGACTGAAATATCTGAAAGCAGGGAAAAGAATGGTACCTTCAGGGGTAGTCACAGGAATCAAACAATACTAGCAGGTAAAGGTATCACATATAATAAGCTGTACATGAATAAACAATATAGGCCTAGTATCTGTAAATACAACGTATTTAAAAGCAGCCTATAGGCATATGCTCTCAAGACCTGAATTCATTTTCGTAATATGAAAATTACCAAAATTTCGTATAAACTTTTTACAGAATTGCTATCTCGCCTTTATTCTGGTATACATGTAACATTAAAAATGCACTCCTCATTTCTGCAGGATACAAAAAAAAATTCTGGGGTTCCTTGACAACGATTAATAGAAGTGGTGATCAACAGATTCTGCGGGCTCTACAAATGGATGGGCATCGCGAACATTTTGATGGAGGTGACTACGTAAGAACGGAAGTGCTTTTAGGTTAGTGTGATTAATATCTTTGTAATGATGATTTTGGTGTTAAGTATATAGCTGAGAAGTTCAAAAGATTAGAGGACTGAAGATCACATCTCAATTGAAAGATACATGCGTATGTTCGCTGGCGAAGACTGCGGAAGAATGGAAGTTTTTGACGTTACTGTACGTTTCGTTTTGATGTGAAAATCACTGTAATGTTGATCGTAAGGTACGAAAATAATTAAAACTTCTATAGGACCAAAGACCAGTTCTCAATAAATTCTTAAAAATCAATTAACAAGCCTATTATATGGCTATTTTGGCAAATTGGAGAAAACATGAAATTTACATAATCAGTTTTATTACATAATTACTAGGGCTGAAAATCGATTAAAATTTTTAATCGAGTTAACGCTTGACTTTAATCGATTAACCGACTGATTAATCGACTGATTAATCGACAAACAGGTCGGTATTTTAAACGAAACCAAAGGATACATTTAATATTGTTTTACACGTTTAATAACTCTTACACTACAGATAATCAGAAGAAATCCTGAATTAATGAATACCATTATTAGTTAACTAGTGAAAAAAATATATACAAAACTTACATTTCAGCCAAGACTTGAGACATACGAGTTTGTTGACATTTGAATGTTCAAGAGACGATAGT
The DNA here is from genome assembly GCA_964059195.1 of Ectobius pallidus. Taxonomy (NCBI): domain Eukaryota; kingdom Metazoa; phylum Arthropoda; class Insecta; order Blattodea; family Ectobiidae; genus Ectobius; species Ectobius pallidus. The sequence continues at coordinate 116,860,387 of CAXKWD010000004.1, read as the reverse complement.
AGCTTGTTTACAATAATACCGGCAGCACTAAAAACTCTCTCACTCGGCACTGACACAAGAGTTTGGTCATTTGACCCATTTCTCGAAACACGTTTTTCAGAATTCGACTAAACCGATTAATCGGAAAATGTAATTGATCGACGATTAAATATTTAATCGATTAATCGGCTCGATTAATCGATTAATCGGTACAGCCCTAATAATTACTGAACTGCCCCAGACATGATCTTGGCTGAATATCTGTATGGACCATGTGAGCATGTATTAAATAAGATTTAATTAAAAAAACAGACTGGTCTTTGGTGAATCGCTGCTTTGCTGGATAAAAAACAGCGATAACGGAGTCTAATGTCTGTTATTCCTTTACGAAATGATATCCACATTAATTTTTGTGAAATAACGCCGAATATTACATATGTGTAATCAAGCTGAAAGGAATAACAGAAAATCCTATTCTCCGCGTCCATGTTCGCAAACTCTGGTAATTCAGTCGAGAAAGCTTAATGAACTCGACTGTAGCTAAGAAGGAAGGGTGAAATAATATTTATTTAAATTTTGAAAGCAGAGATCTGTTAAGGCCTAATATAAAACTATGTAACATCACCATATGATGTTAATATTTTTAATGATAAAATCAAATTTTTACATAACTACTTGAGTTTGAATTTACTTTTGGTATAGCATTAAAAATATTCAACCCCTTAATCTCGCAAGGATGAAGGATGGACTTATTATGCCTACCATTAGTGCAAATTGCACATTTTAGTACAAAAACTGCTCTGAATATTTAGAAAAACATATTCTTGCACTAGTATTAATACATATAGTATAAACTCATATGATTAACTGCTAATGTCACTGTGAATATATTCATGTAAGCCAAATCCTGCAAAGGAATTTATTAAATTTCCATTATATTTTTTGAGGTTTTACTGGCATAATTTATACTGTAAATATATATGTATGTACCCACCACTGAATGCTTATTTGAAAGGAAATGCTCGAGCATATTGCAGATATCCATTTGGTTTTTGAACTTCATCTTGAGGAAACCTAACTTCTAAATACAGAATCACGTTTAACACTACTACGCAAGACATTAGGAACCATAATAAAATTGGTATTTTATACTATATAGGCTACTGTTTATTTAAATCGCTTTTAACCCCGATTCCCGAAAAGGCTTTCTGTTTACGTGGAGTTTTACTGAGGCCGATGTTTCTACATTCATTTCTATTACCGTTAAGGGCGATTTTAGCAACTGACCCTCCCATAAGATACATTTTGAGGACGTTTAGGTCTTTAAGTACGGTTTTAAATTAGAAACACAGAGAATACAATTTAGTTTTCCTTGGAAACATTCGGGTAGAATAGTGGTGATTATAATAGCCTATGCATAAGTATGTAAATAAACAGATAAAACTGACAGGATACACAAATTATGTAAACACTTCCGTACATTTTTTGCGAGAGATTGTTAACCCCACGACAAACCCTCAAGCTGGAGGACCACGTTATATAATTTCTGTATGCCGTCTTGTAACATACAGGTAGGTCACAACTTTGAGGAAACATCCCTTCCATATAGAGAGTGAAGTTATATTAGACTATATGAACTTGGGTCCCAAAATGGCTTATATCCTGGATAGAATCCTTTGTCAAAAATTGTGGGTCGCAATTATTGGTGATTGGTGAGACTGTATGCACTGCCACATCGCCTCAATAGACGAAGGTACAGAGTAGAATTTAAAAAAAAAATTAAAAAAATATTTAAAAAACAAAAAAATTTAAAAAAACCTGTTCTGTTGCAACATGCACCATTACGTATACGACGAGACAGGCACTTCATGCACGATGGAGCTCCTGCTTATTTCAGCCCCTCACTCAATTTCTAAATACACGGTTCCGTGTTAAATTTTTGGAAGAGGTGGGGCAGTTCCTTGGCCTGCACGCTCGTCTGACCCAAGGCTTGTAAACTGCATCCACTAAATTTTTTATTGTGGGGACATTTAATAACTCTTGTGTATGCAACACCGGTGAAAGATGTTTGTTGAATCTCCATGATCGTATTCTGCAAGGCAGACAAAAATACGAGATACTCCCAGGGGTAGATAAGCGCATCAGGGAGTCCATGCGACGGAGGGTTGATGGATGTATATGTGCTAACGGTGGACATTTTGGGCATATTAACTTATTTGTTCTGTTTCCCGGAAGTCTGATTTGTGTACCATTTCATATGACTTTCTGTTTCCACAGTTTTTTTCGCGTATTTTGCTAAGTGGTGAAAATGTAGAGAAAGAAATCTAACAAATAATAATAATAATAATAATAATAATAATAATAATAATAATAATAATAATAATAATAATAATAATAATCAGAGAGTGGAGCAAGAAGACGCAAAGTGGAATCAGGCTTGGAACAAAAAAACAAAGGCATCAAAATCAAATGCCTAGCCTTCGCAGATGATATGGCCCTACTAGCTGAGACCTGGGAAGAAGCCAAGGAACAAGTCTTCGAACTACAAAAACAAGCAAGAAAAATAGGTCTCAACATTTCTTTCGAAAAGACCAAAATAATTACAAACATGCAGAATTCTCCGAAACATGTCAAAGTAGGACATCAGAACATAGAAATTGTCAAAGAATTCAAATATCTTGGAGAATGGATCAGCTGGAATGACCTCGAGAAAAAGGCAATAGAATCTAGAAGAAATAAAATTTAACTGGCCTTCTAACTATCCAAAAACACACATAACAAAAAGTCCCTCTCATGGAATGCAAAAATAAGACACTATAAAACGGTAATCAAACCAGAAGCCCTATACCCAGCCGAAACACTGTCCATCACTAATCATAGTCTAATTGAAAGACTTGAGATCAAAGAAAGAAATGTATTAAGGAAAAACCTAGGCCCTACGTTCCATAACAACAAACTAATCCATATCAGAAACGAAACACTCTTCCAAAAGACTGAAAAACTCTCGGACTCAGTGAGGAAAAGAATTGATTTTTATGGACACATCCTCAGAATGGACCTAAATACCTAGGTAGACTGACCGAAAAAATCTTTGAATATTTTAGCAACAAAACGACCAAACCAAATTGGTTTAAGGAAACGGAGAAGGACTTAAAATAACTCAGAATCACAACAACAAAAAATGCTCATAGATAAAACTGCAAAAAAATAACCAAAGTCAAGAAAGAGAGGTTACAAGTCACAATAAAAACCAAACGAATGATTCAGATCAGTGGAGACGAGAAAAAGCAAGATCAGAACGAATGAAGCAATACTGGGCTAAAATTAAAACACAAAACATTAAGAAGTGATTGATTCAACATACCCCAAAGTTGGGTAAAACGGAGAATAATAATAATAATAATAATAATAATAATAATAATAATAATAATAAAGTATTTTTGGACCCAAGTTCATTTCACCCTCTACATGCAAGGAATGTTTCCCGAAATTTTTGGCCTACCTTTTTTGTTACATTTTTCAATTAATTGAAAGGCACTTAAGAATCTTTCAGTTATATTATAGACTCAGACTGTTCTTAAGATAATAGCAGACACCTTGTTAGATACGCAAATTAGTATTTTGGAGTTCTCGTCTAGTACGGAACTCAGTGATCCTTGACACTTGACCGTATCCATCGTAACAACACGTTAACATCTTACTATTGTGCCATTTCGCGTGTTCTGCATATTTTAGTTTACCATAGCGTTTAGGCTACTATACTTAAAGACATTAAACTTGTGGAATGAAATGAAAGCTCTTATTTTATAAATGTGTATTCTCCTTCTTGCCATAATTCTTGGGTTTCATACACACGCATGATTGTTCTTCCTTACAGAAGTGTTTCCATTCTTAGGCCACTACTGTGTTCTGCTAAAGCACGTTTCCTACCAAATCCTGATTTTAGTATAAAGATCAGGGTGTAGTCCTACTTACCTGAAACAAAGGAAACACAATTATTAATTCTAAAACTTGAGTAATTATATTCTTACCTATATTCTTATTACATTCTAAATGTATGGAAATGAAACATAGGCAAGCCCCGATTTCAGGTATTTTGCACCCTAAGAAAGGCATTGTATTACGAAGGGCGCCGCAGCGTGCCTCGGAATACCAGGTAATTCGTTTTATCTTGGAATTATCCGCGTAACATACTTTTAACCCCATCCATACCCACCCAAAGTGATTGGTTTAGTGTAAAGTTTGAGTTTTACTCCAGTATCAACCAATATTGTTCCGACGGCATTAATTATTATTGCGAGTACGCTAATCAAACCACTACCTGTCCTAGGCCATACAACAGAAAGTAAAAAAAAAACTTCAACATATTTTTCTAAAATAAAAATGTAATTACGTTTTGGCGAAAGTGCACGGTTTATATTTTAACTTCATTTACCTCAAAATTTCTAAAATCTCTAAAAATATCTGTAGTTAGTAACATGTACAATCTTTGAAGTTTCGATTTGAAAAATCGGTATCAGTAAAAACTAAACATTAGTTAAATTTTCCTCATAATGAGAGGGAAGTGATTGTTTGTATTGGATTAGTTAATGGTGCCTTAGTGTTATTATAAAAATAGCAACACAGATTTCTTTTCAATACAAGTTTAGCTCTGTAATTAGATTTTTTTACAGCAACAGCTGGGAAACCACACCATCACGATCACAATACCAAATACAAGGATACTCTGGATGTTCCTTTTTGTAGAATGGCAAAGACAAACAAGACATTTTATATATTAAGTTCCCGATTGGATTAAGAGAACCGAACTTAGGCTAACTGTTTTTAAAATGAAATTAGAAACTTGGTTGTTCAATAACCCTTATTTTAATTTAAACGAAATTTGTGAATTGTAATCTCAAACCTGTGGATTTTACTTAAATTTTAATTATATTCTAATCTTATTATCTACTTCACTTGGCTTATCAGTGTTTAGTATGTTTAATGGCTTAAACTTTTGTAATCGTAAAATTGTAATTGCAACGGTTTGATTTCATCCTTTGGGAGCTATCTGCAAAATAGAACTGTAGTGTTTTGCTGGATTGCGAAAATGCAAATGACAAGCTATGTCATCCCGTATGTTACGCGGATAATTCCAAGATAAAACGAATTACCTGGTATTCCGAGGCACGCTGCGGCGCCCTTCGTAATGTTTTGAACGGTCCAGGGGCGTCGCGGCGTACGCATTGAGAATCCCTGCTTTATAATAATGTAGGCTAAGGTTGCCAAGGAGGTAAACAGTAAATCTTATAGTTTCCATGGATGTACGAGGCATAATGAAATGTTTTCAAGGAATGTCGGAAGCAATTTGGTCCCATAATTAAAACGTGGCATTATACATCTTCTGAATGTAAATCTCTGAGAAGAAGGGGAAACGGGGAGTTAATAGACGAAAAAAGATGAATTACTCAATAGGCGAACCATCAGGGAACATGAAAGGAAATAACTTCATATGAATGTGCTGTGAGTATTAAGCGAACAAACCTTAAGGGGAAACGGAAAAAACCTATCTTTACAATGTTACATTTTCTAAAAAACTAGGCTATTGATCTTTTAACATAGTCTAGATACCTAACCCCGTGTCATTACGGAAAAAATTATTTTTCATAAGTATACTTATTTACTGAAATATTTTTTATTCTTAAAAATATAGCAATTTTTAATACAACATGACTTATGAATGTTTAATAAATCAACCAATTACGAAAGTGTACAGACATCAAATCAGTCAAGTTTTTGGGTGTAGCCTACATGTTGCATCAGGACTGGGATGGCAAACTCATGTAGATTTTGTTGCTAAGAAAATAAGTAATGGCTTATTCATGTAAGGGTAGGCTACTAAAGGCTAATGTAACAATTGAGTCCTTGCTCACTGTGTACTATGCCTATATACATAGTCATTAAATTTTAAATTATGGACAGTTGTTATGGGGAAACCATACGTCTTCTTGTAAACTTCTTATTTTACAAAAGAGAGCAATCAGTTTAACCTTTGGAGCTTCATCTAGGACTCATTGTAAACCATTTTTTATTCCGTTCAGGTATACTTACTTTACCGTCGATGTACTGTACATCCCGGCCTCCCTCCTTTATGTAAAGAGAAACATAAGTATGTGAATATTTGAATACATGTGATACCGTACATGGTCATGCAACGCGAAATAATTCTAATGTCTATATAAACAAATGTAAGTTGCTTTAACGCAGAATAGTTAGGGAATTTACTTCATTGAAGGTTTATAACAGTCTCTCAAGCAGTGTCAGAAACTTATCGTATGAAATATTTAAGAGGAAGGTCAGGTCATCATAAGTAAACAACCCCCATATATAACATTCAGGAATTTAATAAAGTTATTATATGAATTTATTCTATTTGACTATGCCATATTATCGGTATGTGAAAGTCTGAAATAATTATCTATCTATCTATCTAAGCACATCACGTAAAGAATTTAAACAGAGTCATTGTAGACATAAAAAAATTCACGAAAAAATATATTTTCTAATTATAAAGTGGCACTAGCAGTAAGAGAAATTCGTCGCCAAACGTCATACCATATTCCCAGAAAGTATTCGAACCTAAATAGAACATTTTGATTTTCTACGATTTTTCCTTCTCGGCATAGAAATACGGACAGACACACAGAAGTACAGAAGTGAAAACACCATTTTTACATTCAGGTGACCCCAAATCGTTTATTTAAATTGAAAGGTAAGGTTAGGTAAGTAAAAGTACAGAATTTAAAAATACATAGAATACATAACAAATTATTCCAAACTTGATTCTTAAAATAAACTTTTCCCCAAAGGTAAAATTAGACATATAAAAGAGTATCAAAGGCTCCTATAAAGAAAAGTAATTTCATATTAATAAATATTTATATTATTATAGGACTATGGAATAAACTAACTATTCGATTGTAAGTTAGAAACTTTCACACAAAAACGAGGAATTTTCAAGGTTCCAGATTCCAGTCTTCCTTATCGAAGAATAGAGGGGTCCAAAATAAAACATTCCAGCCTTCCCTTCGGGAGTTAATCACTGCATTTTCCGCCAGAAAAAAACTTTATTCACAGGCTTTGTGTAAGACAATTCATTATAAAATATTCCACAACAGTTTCTACGGAAACAGAATATGCCATTGCAAATCAAAATAAAAGTTTATTATACATAATAAATTAAGTAGATTATAAATATTGACCTAAATATAAACATAAATTGAAATACCCAGAGCAGAGAGGACGGAATCTTCAGGGTACTAAACGATACCACCAGGAAAGGTAAGGCTATAGCATAATATGAAGGGTAGAGGAATAAACATTAGCCTAGTATATACAAACGTTTTAAACGAAGCCTATGTACTCCTAAGGCTTTCTTGTAAATGTTTAAGGGAACTCAAATCTCTTCTTTTCTCTGTATGCAAGTGTATCCTATTTTAAAAGTAATATTTAAGTGTAAGTAATATTAACGGACTCCTCATTTCTGCAGGTTACAAAAATGTTATTGTGACTTTCTTCACAACGATTAATGGGAATGGTGGTTTACAGACGCAGCGGGGTCTACAACTTGGACGGACAAGTGCAAACATGGTGCCGGAGGTGCTTTCTACGTTAAGTGTGTAACATTATTATAGTGTTGGTCTTAGCGGTAAGTGTAAAACGCATTTCAAGAAAGGTATAGGACTAAGCATCACAATATCTCAATTCAAAGAGACATGCATAGGTTTGCTGGATATGACTTCGGAAGAAGGATTGAGTATTTGATATTACTGCATTTTTTTACATGTTTTGATGAGAAAATCGCTGTAACGTTAATTGTTAAGTACAAAAATAATTAAAACATCCATAGGACCAAAGACCAGATCTCAAAGAAAATTCTTAAAAAAATCCTAGTGTTTAGGGACTACTTTGGAAAATTTGCGCAAAGATTTAAACATATAAATTTATATAATTGGATATTATACTATCACTGAACTGTTCGAACACGGGTATTGTATTTCATTGTCTAAAATAAGATTTAATTGAAAAAGAGAACTGGTCTTTGGTGAATCGCTGCAATGTTTAGTACACAACAGCGATAACAGAGCCTAAGTCTGTTATTCCTTTACAACCTGGTATCCACTGCAGTTTATGTGACATGCATAACACCAGGTACTACATTAAAGTTGAAAGTAATAACAGAAAATCCTATCCTTCGCGTCCACGTTCGCAGGCTCTGGAAATGCAGTTGAGCTAATTTAATGAACTCGACTGCAGCCAAGAAGGAAGGGTGCAACCATATTGTTAACAAATTGTTTAGGTTTAATTAAAAGTCTCTAGAACGGGTTCATTTACCTGAGAACTCTTTTACAACAGTAATTGACCATTATTTTTTTGAAGCATTACTGATCTATGTTATTTATATGAGGAATTAAGTTGTATTATGTTTGTTAATAGGCTACATAATTATTTCTTAAACCGGTAAAAATGAAAGTTTTTGTTTTGTTTTACTTTACCGTGGGAGGAGGTAATTTATATCTTATTTCTTTATTTTCATCATCAAAAGAAAATATGTCAAGGATGCCTCTCTGTTAGATCTCTGTTTTACCATGGGGAAAACAGAAGTTACATTCTTAAATAAACAAGCTAATCTATTACACTAACCCATCAATAAACAGCACAAAAGTTTCTTTTCACGAAAAACTGTTATTTCTTGAAATATAGGCCTAAGTAGTGCCTACTACATTTTTAAAGACTCTAAGGGTTTTAAACCTCTCCCTTTGCTTATCATTTTTTCTTAACTATAAATAGGAATTTGCCTGGTCTTTTTAACAGGCATGTATTCCTCAAACAACAAATTCTCTTATATACTATTAATTTATTCAGCTTCAATAATTTTTTACCTACTAAAATTTTTATTTACAAATTCCAATGCAATGTGCAATGAATTATTACATAATGGGCAAATTCCATTTCTAATGTTAGAAGGGAGGTAATAGTAATTGTTTCAAATTGACTTAGGCTACCGTTTCATTATGCTCTTATCATCCATAAGCCTACATAGAATGACAATTATTGCACAGAGTGAAAATATTATGAACTATTCTAATATTAATAATTGTAGTCTTAAACACTTTTTAAAATAACTAGTTGAATTAACTACCGGTACTTAAATACTGAATTTCGAACATGGGTTGAACAAAGCATTAATAAAATCTTCAACCCAATTTCCCCACAAGGACGAAGGATGGACAGTCTTGCCTGCCAAATATATGCTAAAATCCATGTTAAAGTTGTTGCGACGGGTCAATGCCACCTGAATCTTTTTTATTGATTGCCATGGCGACTTCAGCGTCCTAGGCCGATATAATTGCATTTTAAAAGCAGTTTTATGCAATATTAGCGGCCTAGGTCGCTAAAATGCAATTTTTCGGCATGTTACCATTCCAAAAAGGAGCTGTTTTAGAGAGCGTTTACTAGAAAAGTTTAATAATATAAATATTGCATAATATTTGCTGTTTTATCGGCCTAGGACGTTAAAGTTGTCATGGCAATCTATAAAGAAAATCGAGATGGCATTGAGCAGTCATACTAACTTTGACATGGATTTAAGCATATATTTGGTCATAAAACAACAAATTTAAGTCAACATGTTTCTTTATGATAATCAGAAACTTAACCAAGCTAACGCCTCGGCTGCTATACTAGATTCGTCCGCTAAAGCGTTACTTGATACATAAATAGATATTCCGGCTCTGTATATAGCTACAGGGGTGGCCACTAACCTTAGGCTTAACTGTGAGAACAGCTAATTTATGAAGCTGTTCGAGGAGAAACACATTGTTTGCAGTACATAGATACATATTATTGTTCAATTACACAACAAGAAATAAGTTTTTACTTTTGAGAAGTGCTTTTTCGAGTTTCCACTTTTGCTGTTAGTTGTTTGAAATCTGGCTGATAATTGGCAAGCGCAGTTCGCACGAGTTCACTTAGATCTTCATCAGTTAGTTGAGATCGATATTTAGATTTAATGAACTTAAGCGTTCAATACAGAGATTCACAAAAATAACTAGTCCCAAATATCGAGATAAGCCTCTTAGCACACTCTTTAGTTAGTAGGTATTTTAATTCTGGAACTTTCTACCAAAATTCTATGGCCGAAACACCACTTTGTTTAAGTCCTTCGTCTTCTTGCAGTTCTAGTTCCTCCAACTCGGCTCCAACCATATCTTTTGTATTTGATGAAACAGGACAGCCATCTCCCACAACATCAACAGCAAATAACTAAACCTGCCATTGATTTCATCAGCAAGACCAGACATTTTACACAAACAATCTCTATTTCCACCTGGACGTGAGGAAGGCTTTCAGTATTTTTCTTCAAACATTTGAAATGAGCGAATGTTTTAGTCTCAAGGTATTTCCGAAGGAGTCTTAATTTGCTCTGAAAATTAAATACACTCTGTACTAAATCAGAAATAAGTTAAATTATATTAACTATATACTTTTCTTAAATCTCTATCGTATTTACTTTTAGCTTGTTTTCAAGAGACGCACGCGCGTGCCTCGTGGCAACCACTGCGTATAAGCCTATATTGCAAAGAAACAATTTTCTTACTTCAAATTCGTATTGTAGTGAGAGTGAATTCAGTTGTTTTACATAATGAAAATGTATACAGTTAGAAACGGAAGACTGACAGGAGTTTAAACGTGATAAGTTAGCCTAATTAAAAAAATAAAAAAAAAGTCTTAAGTACCGGTAAACATTTTAGCTCTTAGTATAATCACCTAGTATACAAATTTTAAAAAAATCTGTAAAGCTGTTTGAGGGAAATCACGAAAATGGAAATTGTACAGAGGTGTTAAAAGTAAGAGAACACCGTCACCAATCTTGGTGTACGTTCTCAGAAAATATCTAAATCTAATGCAAAACATTCTTTTTGTGGCTTTTCTGATTCTAGAGCTATTCTGTTAGCTAGCAGACTAACACAAGCACCCAGACATGTTTATGATAATTGTTATTTGATTTAACTTGATACCGAATTTCAGGGTCGAACATTACACTTGTACCTATAGTAAATAGTACAGGTAGAGAAAGGAAAAATACAAAATTTCACAAAACAAAATAACACGAATGCACATCAATATTATATTATCCATTATTAGTATTAATATTATTATTAAATAAAAGTATATGGAAAGTGGATATATGGGAGGGTTCTCTAAACATATATTTATGCTTTAATTGATTTTTACCAAACTTTGCGCTTAGACACTCTTCTACCAGAAAAAATCTATAAAATAAAATTCAAATAAACCATCCCCTTCCTTATTATCAAACCCTGTCCCAGTGTTTTCCCTATTAAAATCTACTTACTCTGATCGTTGTACTCCAAATTTTACACACAGAGCCTGTAGAACCAGGGAGAAAGTTGTAGCTACAACAATATTCGAACAAACCACTCCTGACTTATTTCCAACCCCATTATGTTATCCCTATACAATTCTGCATTCTTTGACCAATTTTTACCAAACTGTACACACAGAGCTTTAGAACCAGGACAAAATTGTAGGCAATAGTCATACTGCAACAAACCGCCCCTTATTTATATTCAGCCCTTATTGGGCCTAAGTAATCTCTAAAAAATGTAATTTTTTGACAGATTTTACACACAGACCTCGTTAAAATTAAAAACATTCTAAGAAACAAGGTGTTTCCAACCCCTTTACAATCTCTATACAAATCTATATTCTTTGAAAGAGTTTTACCGTATTTTAGAACCGCAAGAAAATTCTAGGGAACATTAATATATAAACTATCCTTCCCTTACCTGTATTCAACGCTTGTTATATGATGTGTAAGAACTGCCGAGGTTTAAAGAAATATTTAAAAAACAAAAATAAGTGTGATTGGCTCAATGAAGGAAACCGGTCTCATTGAGCCAGGCAGTTTCCATGAATGAGCCGCTGTATGACACTTGCTTAACTTAATATATGTGTTAACATTTACAAAATAATAGTCGTAGAAGCTAGTGTGTTTGGATCTAAAGTCATTGGGAGTTATTTTTAACATTTTTCCAGTTTTCATTACCAGATGAAACCTAATATATAACCATTGTGTACGGAAGATTGAATAATTGAAAATACTATTACAAAAATTTTGCTTTTAAATATGCAATGAAAGTCATGACTTACACTTTGTTTATACACATAAATTATCACAACAATAGGAACTTTTTAAAAAAATATTGACATTTATGTTCAGACTTTCATTCACAATAAATTTTCGCAATAGAATACTTTGGCACCATTTTTAACACCAGCACATGTTTCATGCACCCACTCTCTACAAGATAAACATTGGATCATATCTTTTTGAATGTCTTCGCGACAGATAACACAAAACCACGATACCTCCTTAGAGTGAGGTCTTGCAACACTCGGAGAAAAGTATAGTTTGGCTCTCGCTGACTTTCCAGATGATGTTGGGTTTTGAAGGCTTCTTTTCTTGACTGCGTGGGTCTCCTTTTGTTTTTGAGTTTCATCTTCCTCCGGTTTTTTTGTATGGACTGCTCGTAATGACTATAGCGTGCTGTGCCTTTTTTATTCGAACCTCGCCCAGGAGAGATTTTGTCTGGGAGAGGAGAGATGGTACCCAAGGAAGCAAGGATTTTTGATGCCAAAGTTGTCTCTCCTGGTGGAAGAGAATTTGAGCCATCGGTACTGATAATCCTACATGCCAGACCTTGTTCTGCTGGTACATCTTTGGCTCATGATTTTCCCTTCTGATTTGTACGCCGGTCTCTGGGGATTCCACAACAGGGATAGCGTCTGTTTCAAATTGCATCGCTGCTACAAAAGTTAGACAAACCTGTCTCATCAACGTTGAAGACTCGCGTTGAATCGAGCTGGTTCTCGTCAACAATTTTCCCTAACGTGTCAAAAAAATGTTTTACAACTAGTGCCGGCCTATTGAAGGAAACTCGGCGTGGCTCATCGAAGGCAGCTAGATTCTTGTTGCTTTTCCCGACAATGCTTCTGTTTGTATGAAGTAAATTTTCATTGTTGATACAGTAAAAAAGATGGAATTTATCGTACTTTCAGACAATATCCGTCAATTTTGAACAATAATTAATGTTTCACTGATATTACTGTTTCAATAACGGTAATGCATTACAAGAAATTTCAGTAAATCTTAGCTTGGGGTGCTCAAACTTTGTATCTGCCTGGAACAAGTAGAACTTCATATTACTGTCAACAGAGAGAACCGCTTGCCTGTACATGCGGAGAATTCGTGGTGGCCCAATGAAAGAGCCGGCTCATTGAAAGCAACCTTACCCTACGTGTGTGTGTGTATGTAGAAATCTACATTCTCGGTCAATATTTATCGAATTTTGCACACAGACCCTGCTGAGCCAGTGAGAAATTCGGGGATACATTAATATTCGAACATACTACTCTATACATGTTTTCTTCCACTATTATCTATGCAAATATACTTTTTGTGACAGATTTTTATCAAGTTTACACACATATCATGTGCAAACCGTAAAAAATTGTATGCAACATTAAAATTCGAACTTCAAGCCTTCGAACATCTATAAAAAAGTTTTGTTTTTTTCATTAATTTTTACCAAATTTTACACACCGATAATCGAGAACAGGAAAATTTATCAATGTTAACATTCGAACATACCCTTCTCATTTCAACCTCTATTATTTATTCTCTATACATATCTGTATGCTTTCCTTTTCATTTCCTATTTGTATGTTCTCGATATCAATCTATATCCTTTGGACGATATTTACAAAAGCTTATACAACACATAGATAGATAGATAGATAGATAGATTTATTGTCGTTAAGCACAAATACAGGCAATAGACAGTGTCAAATAAAATAAATACATTGCTTATTTACTATGCTTATAACCCAACAATTATGATAAAATTATTTCACTTAACATAAATTCGTCCACAGAATAAAAAGGGTTTAAGACTAACCATCTATGCAGTTTGCTTTTAAAAGCATTCAAATGAAGACATTTAAAGTTGTAGGGTAGCTTGTTATATAACTTAGGTCCAATATAAACATGACTATTTTGAGTTTTGGATAGTCTGCAGAGTGGTAAATTGTTAGCATTTGTATGCAAAAGAACTAAATTGCTATAAATATACAAATTAAAAATAGTTAAAATACCTAGGTCTTTGAAGATTGGCCTACATGGCGTTCTGCTATCACATTTTCTTATAGGCCTCTACAACCATAAAAATTCCCTTTAGGCAAGCCTAAGCCTGAGGTAGATTTCGAAGTGCTAAATCTCGCCTTATATGGGAGCTACCGAGAAACCAGTTATTGATGTGTAGAGTACTCATCAAGAGCTTTTCAACGATATCCCACAAGACGTGGTTAAAAAAATTTCGACTTTCCATCCCCCCACCAACCACCCCAACTCGTACCCCCAAAACCCCCAACTTGTCCAAAGTATTGGGCCTAGAAATAACACAATAAAATTTGGTTCAAATATCTTCAAAATTACGGCCGCTAGCGTGTAAAGATATATATATATATATATATATATATTGAACGGATGGTGGTTTCGTACTCAGGGAGGCATGAAACGTAAATAGGCTATATGAAAGAATTTTTCGAAAGTCATGACATGGTATCGATTGAAATAGGTAGATTTTTCTAAAAATCTAGGCGAGATTATAAGGCTACAAAAAAAAAAAAAAAAAAAAAAAAAAAAAAAAAAAAAAAACTAAACTTTTTTCATCCCCTATAAGATTGTTTCAAGTTTTGAGAACAGGTGCTCTAAATACATGTGAACCTACTCTGTGTAAGTGTTATACACGCTAGGTTCAAGTGAGTTTAAAGTAAGCAAAAGGAGAGTGCAAAAAGCCTGCAGTACAATAAGTTCCTTTACCAGCGCACTTCTGTCTAGTTGCTCGTCAGGCCTAGCAGTTTCTCTAGATCCTACCAAACCCATTAGGTTTTCGAAGGCTTGTGACTCCTAGTGATATTTCAGGCAGCCACAGCAATGCGAGCTTGCCCTCTTGCCAAGCAAGTTAAATAAATGCTCTGGCTGGTTGCAGAGTTAAGTGTTACTAACCTTATCTAAGGACAGTGGAATCAACATAAAAACATTCCAGCCTTCCTATACAATCTAGTCAGGGAGAGAATGACGGTAATTTCTGTCAGTAAAATATTATAGCCTATAAACCGAATTTCTGCATTGGTAATCTAAACAGCGTTTAACAATCAGTTATAATTCAAAAAATGCTTCTATGGAAACGGAATGCGACTTTTCAAATTATAAATAAAAATCAATACAACTGTAATAAATTATGCATTTTATACATACGAAATTAATTGAAATATCTGAAAGCAGAGAAGAGAATGGGATCTTCACGACCGGTAGCAGGAAAAAGTTAATACAATACGACGAGGAAAAGGTACCGCACAATATAAACTGTACACAAATGTCATGGGGCTAGTGTTATACAAAAATTATAAATGCAACGTATATAATCCGGAGAACGTATTAAATAACATAATCTGAAAAAGTAAAAGAAGCTCGTGTAAACTTTCGAGCGAATTGACATCTTCTCTTTATTCTGGATGAATGTAGCCAATGTGTTATTTTAAAAGGAATATTGAAATGTTATATTTACTATGGACTTCTCATTTCTGAAGGATTCACAAAAATCATCTGGACCTTGACATTGTAATACACCCTTTGTGAGCGATTAAGTAAAAATCTTTCAATCAAGGCCAGTTCCTTCCCTCTAATGCCATAGTACTGATCAGCAAAATTCTCTAAAAATGGCATTGAGTTTTGGTGACGAGTGGGGGTGAAGCCGTAAAAAGAGTAACTTTTCATACTTTTTTAACATATCTCTAAAACTACAGTGTTCAGCAAAAAAATGATTAGGAACCAAATTAAAATAAATAAAATTAGCTTCATTCAAATACCTCAATTTATTTTTGAAACATTATTTAATTTAATTGATTATTTAATCAAAATTGAACTCTTGTCTTCTCCGACAGATCTTAAAAAATGAACATGATTTTTTTGGTTCCTCAAATTAAAAATAGCCATAGAAAAATTATCAAAGGCTTCTATGCTAAAAACTAGTTTCATAATAAAAACATTTTAGTTTTTATATCGTACAAACGAAATACCCAATTAGGATAAAAATATATTTAATTGTAGGATTTTAATCATTATCATTTTCATCCTATCCTCTCCTTGTTCGGAGTGAGTGAGTGTTTGTGTGTGTGAATGGCGTGTTTCGTCCTATGTGTTCGTGTTGTCTCGGAGGTGGCCCCGGCATTGGGAAGACCACTAATCCGGGGAGGCCCTCCATGTCCTTGCCTGGTAAAAAAGTGTGTATGGGATTCATAGATAATCCCTCTCCCGACGGTTCGCGGCCCTGTAAGGTCTGGCGGCCTAGGTCGCTTATATTAATCACCGTTATAAAAGTAAGACACTTCCAAAAGGAAAGGTGGATCTTTAAAAATGCTGTGTTCAGGGTCCTCCAATCTTATCGAAGAACAGTGGCATCAAAACCAAAACATTCCAGATCATTTGTTTTATCCAGTTAGGAACTGAATGACAGCAATTTTCGTCAAACTTTACAATCACGGGCTAGCTCTGCATTGGTAACCTAGACATATTATTTACAAGGTTTAACAATCTATTATAATAATTTCCAAAACAACCTCTATGGCAACGGAATTCAACTTTGCAAATAAAAATAAAAGTAAATGACATAAATTAAGTGTATTTATAGATATAAAATGAAATGAACTATCAGAAAGAAAAGATGAGAATATTATATTTATGCTGGTTCCAGGAATACAATGCCACAAATAAAAAGGTACCACATAATATAAGCTCTACGTGAATAACCGTCATAGGCCTACTATTATACCAAAAGTTTTCTGCAGCCTTTATACTCGGAAAGTATTGATTTATTAAATGTCACAATCTGAAAAGTATCAGAATTTTGTGTAAACTATCGAGGGAATACATCATTTCTTTATTCTGGAATAATGTGTGTATTATTTTAAAATCAATAATAGGCCTAATTAAAAGGTAGGAGATTTACAATGGACTTCTCATTTCTGCAGGACTCCCAAAAATCATCTGAAACTCGACAACGAATAATGGGGATGGTGACCATCGGTTGCTGTGAGGTGTACAATGGACTTTTAATTTCTGCAGGATTCACACAAATCATCCGGAACTTGACAACGATTAATGGGGATGGTAACCAACGAATGATGTGGGATCGTAATGGACGGAAGAAATGCGAATACAATGAAGGAGGTGACTACCATAAGGAGGAAAATGTTTTCTGCGTTAAGTGTACAGCAGCATTATAATGTTGATTTGTGTAAAACGTACTTTAAGAATTTTATAGGACTAGTGACCACATCTCAAGTGAGAACATTTTGCTGCAAAGGCGGCGGAAGAAAGAAAGGGTTGCGCGTTCTGATGTTTCGATGTAATGTTTATTGTTAAGCATAAAAACAATTAAACACATCAATAGGACCAAGGACCAGAACTCAAAGTAACTTCTTAAAATTTAACTAATGTTTGGGGACTATTTTGACAAATTGTTGCAAAGATTTCAATTCACGTAATTAGTTATTAAATTATCACTGAACTGACCGAAATACGAACTTTGCTTTTTTTGGGCATAGTATTTCATGTGTTTAAAAGAAGATTTACTTAAAAAAGAGAACTGGTCTTTGGTGAATCGCTGCTATGTTTAATACACAGCAGCGATAACAGAGCCTAATGTCTGTTATTCCTTTACAACCTGATATCCACTTAAAATTTACGTGAAATTGACAACACCGAATGCTACATTGAAGGTAAAAGGAATAACAGAAAATCCTATCCTTCGCGTCCACGTTCGCAGGCTCTGGAAATGCAGTTGAGCAAGTTGAACTCGACTGCAGCCAAGAAGGAAGGGTGAAATCATATTGACAATAATACAGTGTAATGCATGGATTTGTTCAGGTTTTCTTTTTGTTGAGTTCTGTAACCTAAGTTATACTTTTACCACAGTCGTATATAATATGTCGTAAATATAGTACGTTATAGCATTTAATTGTCGTTAATATGCGGTTAAGTAAGTTTAAGGGTACAGTCTACTAATAGTGCAGTAAAAATAGCTGATAACCCTGGTATACAAAACATCAAAACTTTGTTTGGTACTCTCTCCCCTTCAATATGTAAAATTCTGTAAAAAAAAATATCGTCGCGTTTAGGTGGTGTCGAAGCGGTAAAAATAGAACTACTCGTACTTTGATTTTTGTAAGCCTTTCCACATTATGACCTCAATGTAGTCTAGGAAATCAGGAGAATGTTGACAATAACATGTACAATTCCCTGGATTTCCTATTATTGAGGGCATAAGGTGGAAAAACTTACATACATCAACTATTACCTCATTGGAAAGAAAACAAGTTCATGAATAGTTTATTAATACTCACAAGTTTTTCAAACATATATTTAAAACTATGCGGTTTTGCACAAATGATTAGGAACCAAATTAAACAAATTAAAGAAAATAAAAATTAGCTTCGAAAACATTCTATATATTTTTTCGCTAAACCCCATACTTCGGCAGTGGGCAGTGGGGTCACCTGCTCTGTCTAATTGTTGGTTTTTCTATTAATGTGTAGGCAATAGAATACACCATACCATATCACAAATCATTTAGTATTTCAGACATTTGTTTTTATTTATAGTCTTCTTCAGGTAAATATTATAAGTTGAACATGTATTCGTCACTAAAGAATGTGTAAAAAGGTATTTCGTATCCTCCAAAACATTTTATTTTCGGCATCTGGAATAAACATTTGACATAATCCTTTCTTAGTGTGTACTTTCATTATGAAACGACAAAATTCGAAGTCTCTCCCTACTACAGTATAGGCTCTACGTTGATTCTGTGTCAGTAAGTCAGTCAGTTAGTCATTAAGTCAGTCAGTCAGGAGAATGCCTCTTATATACACAGAGATTTCTTACTGGTGTTACTTATAGGCTAGTACAATTTAAATTTCTTTGTGCCTAAAGAGAAATGGGGAAGCTTGATAGGCCTATTTCATTTAATGCAAGTTCTAGTCATGTAGATTGTCATCTACAGTTCCCTTAGTCCTGGTGCCTATTAATACCAAAGCAAGTCCTTCAATTTTAGTTCTGCGAAATTAGTAGACTAACTTTTGAAACACAACACCTCCAGCTGCAGTAAGTATGGCACTGATTACCTTAACACTTGACATACAACCTTAAACTGGAAAACTTATACACATTTTACAATAGACTACAGATTTTGTTATGTTTATTCAACTATTCGGTTACGGATGTGAACAGTGTCAAAAGAAAAAGAATTCGTTGAACTTTGGATTTGGTATGGAGTTTTCTTTTTAGACTCCTCCACACACGACTTCAAACATCCTTCCATTAACACAGCTTTTATCAGAGATTAGACACAAGTATTCAATGCAAAACCCCAGAACAATCATTACTTTCAATATCTCATCTGTAAGAATGTTTAGTGTTTTTGTATGCATGTTTTTCAGTGGAAAAAGGTAAAGTAAAAGATTAAGACAGTAATAGCTGCACAGTATTAGCTGCCATCCATATCGGTATTATTTTCTGAGACTACCTTATTTCCTTTGTAAGTTAGTTTAAAATATTTCTTCTAGCATTACAGGCACAACTTTATCCTCACTTTGCGGGTATTTTCATGAATATTATTAAAACTGTCTTATCTTACAGTCCTATGCCTGGGTTGATTGGGCCAATTATCTCATACAAAGATAAAAATCGTATTCAAAATATACAGATTAGGTTGAGGAAATGATAAGACATCGCGGTAGCGCAAGTAAGAAGTCCTGTGGAGAGAGATATGATTGTTCCAAACAAAACTTAATTTCACGTTTCCTTTAAAGATTGTTTAAATTTAATACACGTTTAAAGAAGTTAATTTAAAGTAAAAATTTCTCATTGCTGTTTTTGTTTTCATCAGTATAACTCTCTAAGTGGAAATTTCCATTAAAACTGTAAACAGCTTATGCGTATGGAACGTTGTGAAAATGCAGTAATATTTTATGAAATATGCCACTAAAGAGACAACTATAACAGTGAACTCATTAAAAATGGCTGCCAGAAATAGCGAAGTGCGGCAAGCATAGAAATCAATTCTAACAATTCTAGCAAAAAACTAAAATATATATTTTTTTCACGTATTTTCGCTAAATGTCAATCTCACTTTCTCCTATCTCTTGTAGTCCTAAGTTGATCACCTACTATAATAAACGATTAAAAATAGCAGACTAGTACATTAACGCTATTTCTTATTCATACATTTGTGCTTGACCGTATTGCAAGATGTGCGTTTTCAATTGTCTCACCGTAACACAAAGTAGTATTGCTTACAACGTAAGCCAAGAAGCCTGAGTTTGAGTAAAAGATAATTGGCTCATAATTTACATACAGAGAATTAAAAAAATATACGAATAAAAATTGTAGATCTTCATAAACAAAGAAACACTTCGAAGACAAAGCTTAAAACAAAATCTTTGGAGCCGCTTTCAAGAAAATCTACAAAAAATATGTTTTCGTAATGTAAAATACTGTTAAAAGTAAAAGAAATTAGTCGCCAACCTTTACGTCGAAGATATGTAACCTGAATAGTATATTTTGTGTGTGTTTTTAACGAATGTTTTGTTTCGGCATAGAAACACTGACAGACACATACACAAATAAAAAAAAAAAAAAATCTGAGAATTATATTCTTAGATTCTTGGAACCTCAAAGAGTATAATTTAGTCATACAATGAAAACTCGACATCGAGCTTCAGGGTCGAACACAATACTTCCTGTACCTATAGCACCTTCGGTACGGTTATAGAAGTAAAAACACAAAAATTAAAAAGACAAAATAACACATTGCTCTACAAATTAATCCAAAACTCTTGATATAAATGTATTGGTAAAAGACAATATAGATATCGAAAAATTATTAAAAGTTTTTATCCCGAAAAGTTTTTTTTTATATTAAAAATACGTAGAAAATAGTCAAAAAGGGAAACTCTCAATAAGGAGGGTACTGTCTTTTTTTTTAACTGCAGGGTCCAATGTAACTACTACAAAGAGTTAATAAATCACGATCAAAACATTCAACCCTATCTTATCTATTCAGGGAGTGAATGACGTTAAATTATATGAACAAATCTTTATTTAGACTTTAGAGAGTGGTTTTGCGAAACGTGCTGTTTTACGAGCTTAACAATCCGTTATATTTTCACAAGAATTTCCACGGAAACAGAATGTGTCTTTGCGATTAGAAATAAATATGGATTAAATACATTACAGATACAAATCAAAATATGGATTGAAATATTTGAAAGGAAATGGAGAAAGGGATCTTCGGGGGGTGATCACAGATTTAACAATACCACGAGAAAAAGGTATGGCAAAATATAAACTGTGCATGAATGAACAACATAAGTCTAGTATATGCAAATGTTTTAAATACATCCTTTAAACTCTTAAGAATTTATTTAATTATCACAACCTGAGAAGCATCAAAATGTGGTGTAAATACTTCAGGGAATTGATACCCCCCTCTCTGTCTTCTGTATGCAACTGTGATTTAGTGTAATCTTTACAATGAACTCCTAATTTCTGCAGGATACACAAAAATTACGTATCTGGACCTTGACAACGATTAATGGAACGCTGGCCAACAGAAACAGTCGGATCTACAATTGGACGGAAGAAGTGCGAACACAATGCCCGAGGTGACTGCCCAAGAAGGAAAATGTTTTGTAAGGTACCACATCATGATACTGTCGATTTGAGTGTTAAGTGTAAAACGTAATTCAAGAAATTTATGGGACTAAAGATCACAATATCTCAAAAGGTTTGTTGGAAAAGGTAGCGGAAGAAGGAGGATATTTTCGATGTTCCTGTATGTTTTGTTTCATGTTTGATGTGAAAATCATTGTAATGTTCATTGTTAAGTATAGGACCAAAGACCAGATCTCAAAGTAGATTCTTATAATTCAACTAACATTTAATGATTTCTTATTATACAAATTTGAATTTAAAATATAAATTACTTATGTATCTGTTGTTCCATGAGAATACTCGTAATCAATTTTAGGGACTGTTTTGCCAAAATAATTGATGCAAAGAATTGAATATTTAAATTAATATAGTTAGTTAGTAAATTATCACTGAACAGCCCCAGAGTACGATCGTTGCTCATTCGGGTATTGCAATTCATGTGTTTTAAAAAAGATTTAATTAAATAGAGAACTGGTCATTGGTGAATCGCTGCTTAGTTTAATACACAACAGCGATATTCCTTTGCGATCTCATATTCACTGCAATCTATGTGAAAAAACACCAGGGACTACATTAAAGTTAAAAGGAATAACAGAAAATCCTGACCTTCGCGTCCACGTTTCGCAGGCTCTGGAAATGCAATTGAGCAAGTTGAACTCAACTGTAGCCAAGAAGGAAGGGTGAAATAATATGTTTACAGTGAGTGATCTATGCCGAAAATTTCAAATGTGATATATTATCACTTCTTTGTAGCATATATACTCCTGTAATTGTAAACACGATATAAAATGTTTGTGTAAATTCCTTCCTTGTCTATTCTTCAAAGATAATTTTCTTTAATTAAGGGAATCACGTTTCACCTGTGAGAGAGTGGCTACGCCCGCTTGGAAGCAATAATAACGTGATGGGGTTTAATTTCCACTGTACAGTGGTAAACTATCCCCACGTGATGTTCATTGTTTGCGCGTTAAGACAGATAGCAGCGCTTGAATGTAGACACTTGTCACTTGATGCTATCATGGTGGATGGAGAAGGAGAACTTGTTGTTAACAGCTGGGAAAAATTGAAAATTAAGTAAAAATGTGTCTAAGTGGAAAAGAAAGGGCTAAAGTGTGTAGAAATTTAGAATTAGAATAAAGTAGCGAAAAGCAAATAATGTAATTGCGGCAAAGCAGCACGTTGTCGGCTGTAAACTGCTTTGAGAGAGCTGTGGCAGCTAATGTGAAGTGGTGTAACTACCATTTCTTAAAGGACACTGAGAAAGAAGACAATTTCAGTGAATTTGATAAGACAAGCAGACCTGTGCCTGAGGGGAATGTTTGAGATTCTAAACTGGCGGTAAGATTTCTAAATTAATGAAACACTAAAAGCCTTTTTCGTGACCACCTCCGTAGTGACAGCCATTGAGGAAAATTATTCGGATATATACTGAGATAAAAGGGGCATAAAAACTCACATACAGACGAACAGATGTAAAAGGGCATAAGAAGGTGATAAAAGGTAGGGACTGTGGTCTGAAGTTGACTTTTGTAAACATTTTGAAAGGTGTAAATTCAGATAAAACAACTAAACCGGTTAGCCTATAATGTAGTTCACTGTAGATGTAGTTAGAAGACAGGCATACAAATGCAACATATATTTATTTTTTCTACATTCATGGAACATATGCTGTAAAATATCACCAATTTTTGCCACTCACAGCCCTAGTCTATTTTATAGCTATTAGACCTAAGTTGACGATAGCTTACAAGAAAAACACTAACATAGCAGGCTAATATAATAGTCCTATATAAACAATTTGTGCATCATAGACCTTTGCTTTTGGTGCAAATGCTGAAACAATGAAAATCTTTCGACAGAAAAATGTCATGTTTACATCTCTTCTCTAAGAGTTATGAAGAGACATTTTGTAACCATTTCATAATAATAGTTAGTTCTAGTTTCAACTTTTTCCCTAAAAACTGTGCCTGTCAAATTTGCTTTAAGTGTACATAATATTTAAATGAGATCAAATGTAAATGCCTGCTAATACTGTATAAAAATTTCATATTTACAGGACAGTTATGAAACACAAATTTCCATGATAGGACTAGGGATTCATTATTGGATTACATTTTGTGAAATTGTCAGAACTTCAGCTTTACAGACACAAGAGATATTTGCTCACATAACTTCTCTGTATCCTAATAATGGACAATACAATTCGGTGAATCTCCCTTCATATTCTGATTAAGTGCCGTATCGCTGTGAATGGGAATTCAGTTATTCAGCCTCGTAAAAAGCTGTATTGTTAGCCACGCAAGAGTTTGAGCGTAGGATAACTGGCTTATAACTTCTCTCTTAAGTAAAAATGTTTCCAACAAAAGTTTTATTTCTTACTAAGCTTGTAAGCATCTCATGTACAAAATTTAGGGGCGATCGTTAGAGCAGTTTTCGAGAAAATTACGAAAAAATTAATATTTTAATATTAAAGTTATAGAAAAAGTAAGAGAAAGTCGTCGCCTAACTTCGTGAGAAAGTTAAATTGTCTATGTTTAAGTTAAAGAGTTGAAGAATTAAAGACGTGCTTATTACGTTGTTCACCATGCAAGTCTTGAGAGCTTAGTTTATACTTCTCTTTAGATAATTTTTAAGAAAAAATCTGATGTGAGTCACATAATTTCCTCTACCCCAATAAAAAATGTGCCTCTTACAATAACATATTATATATATATATATCCCTTCATCTACATATTGCAAGAACGAACAGAATGTCGTTACCACATCGTATCGCATCCCTGTAGGATACATAACCCAAATAAAATCTGATTATCGCCATCGAGTAACTTTGTTTATTGTAAGTATGGCCAAAAATACATATTTCTCACATCACATTCCGATATATAATAAGAGGCCATTAAAGAGCGCGTATTCAGTAGTTTTAAATCTCATGCAAAGCTTTATTGTTCACCAGGCAAAACTGAGTTTCTACAAATAGTGGGTGTATATGACTACCTATCACAGACTTTTAAATAAAATGTTAAATATAAAAGTTTTAGCCATATAATGGTGAAGGGCTCACCACGCCACTATCTCGAAGCAGTAATAGATTGGACTGATACCTTTCCCCCGCGCGCTCCCGTGGCCCCACTCTTTCGATAACAACTCTATGCTTGCTACTTATCACAACTACTTTCGTGACGATTTTGTTCGTAACGATAGAGCGTAACGTAACTTTGGGTTAGCACTCGATTTACTCCTAGCGCGCCTAAAGAAGTTTCGCTTAAAACAAAATAAATAAAGACATTCCAGGCTCCCTATACAATCTAGCTAGGGAGAGAATGACGGTAATTTCTGTCTATAAAATATTATTTAAAGGGAACTTCTGCATTCATAATCTAAACATATTATTTACACGGTTTAACATTTTGTGTAAATTGTTTGTTTCCCTTCTCCCTTCACGATCAGTAAAATTCTCTAAAAAATTGTATCGAGTTTTGGTAAGGAGTGGGGGTGGAAGCGATAAAAACGGAACTTTTCATATTTTTTCAAACATATCTTGAAATCTACGGGGTTTAGCAAAAAATGATTAGAAACCAAATTACACATATTAAACCACATAAAATGAGCTCCATTCTAATTTCTCAATTTATTTTCGAAGTATCAATTAATTTAGTTGGATTTTTAATCAAACTTGAACTCTATCTTCTCCGACAGATCTTAAAATATGAAGATGATTTTTAAATTCCTCAAATTAAAAATAGCGATAGAAAATTAAAAAGTAGTTTCGCATTACAGGAAATTAAATTTTTATATGGTACACACTAAATGTCCAATTAGGATAAAGTTATATTTAATTACAGGATATTAATCAGTGTTATAAAAGTGAGGTACTTTCAAAGAGAAAGGTGAATCTTTCAAATATCCGATATTCAGTGCCCTTCAGTCTTATCGAAGAATAGTGGGATCAAAACCAAAACATTCTAGCCCATTTGTTCTATGCAGTCAGAAAGGGAATTACAGTAATTTTCGCGAAATTTATTCACTGCAATGGTAATTATTATTTACAAGGTTCAACAATTTGTTATAATTCCAAAACAGCCTCTACGGAAACAGAATACAACTTTGCAAATAAAAGTAATTGTAAATTACATCTTAAATTAAATTCATGAATTTCATGTTTACCTTTGAGGATAAATTATGATGAACTGATACATATTCTCCTTATTCCCTTAATCTTTATACTTAAAATGAAAGACACAACTACTTGAGATTACTTTGAAAAAATATACATAGGGATTTATTGAGTTAAACAATATAAAATTGACCTATGTATGTAGTGTTCACATATAAGACCAAAAAACCAATGATAAAAATTGAAACCAGAGAGGACGATATTATATTTACGCTGGTTGCAGGAATTAAACAACAACATGAGGAAAATATACCACATAAGCTGTAATCGTCATAGGCCTACTATTACACCAAAAGTTTACTGGAGCTCGGAAGAACTGAATTATTAAAAATCAC
The DNA here is from genome assembly GCA_964059195.1 of Ectobius pallidus. Lineage (NCBI taxonomy): Eukaryota > Metazoa > Arthropoda > Insecta > Blattodea > Ectobiidae > Ectobius > Ectobius pallidus. The sequence goes on along the minus strand of CAXKWD010000004.1, from coordinate 116,834,001 downwards.
AATCTCAAAGTATCAGAATTCCGTGCAAATTTTCGAGGGAATTCATATCTCCTCTTTATTCTAGATGAATGTGTGTGATATTTAAAAAAATTGAAGAGTACGTGATATTTACAATGGGCTTCTTATTTCTGCAGGATTCACAAAAATCATCTGGAACTTGACAACGATTAATGGCGATGGTGACCAACGGATGCTGTGGGATCTACAATGGCCGAAAGAAATACGGAGGTGACTGCAGTAAGAAGGAAAATGTTATCTGCGTTAAGAGTAAGGTAGCCTTATAATGTTGATTTGTATATTAAGCGTAAAACGTACTTCAAGAAATTTATAGGATTAATGTTCACATCTCAATTGAGAAAGGCATACGAACATTTTGCTGCAAAAGTCGGTGGAAAAAGAAAGGATTGTGCGTTCTGATGTTTCGATGTAAAAACCACTGTAATGTTGAGCCTATTGTTCAGTATAAAAATAATTTAAAAATTCCATAAGACCAAAGACCAGATCTCAAAGAAAGTTCTTAAAATGTAACTAAATTATAGTAACTATTTTTTTCAAATTGTTGCAAAGATTTAAATTCACATAATTGGTTATTAAATTATCATGGAACTGACCGGGATACAAAGCCAGATCTTGGGTTTGTTCGGGAAATTTGTGTGCATCCATTGTTTGGTTTGTTTTTTTGTTTCTGGATTTTTCTAACGAATCCACTTTTCATCCCCTTTCACGATGGATTTCAAAAACTCGCTCCCAGCTGACTTTCATCCAGCTGAAGAAAGATCTGGGAGAACAGCGCTTCCACAGCAACGAGGAATTTCAAAACACTTCAAAATGCCTTGAAGACCCTTCTCAATACGCTGGCGGCAAGCTTCTATGAAGAGGGTATAGGCTAGTAAAGTTGGTATCACGCTACGACAAGTGACTCCATCGGAGCGAGTTTATGTAGAGAAGTATCTAGAAGGTATACCTAAATGCTCCAAATAAGACAGTTTGATTTTCCCTGTGGTTTTCATTTTATGCCCCATCGGAGGTTTAAAAAATATAGCCCTCGTGTGTATAGGCCTATATATATTCGCGAATTTTCACCAAAACGTCAATTCCAGTCCGAATTTGATGACCACCTACTAGAAAAAAACGCTTACATTGCGGACTAGCATATTATTACCATTTCGTATTCATACATTTGTGCTTGGCCGTATTGCAAGGTGAGCGTTTTCAGTTGTCTCAAAGTAGTATTGCTCAAAGCATAAGACTTTGAAGCCTGAGTTTGACGAACAATAACTGGCTTGTAACTTCCCTACAGAGAATTAAAAAATGTTTGAATAAGAATTGTAGATCTTAAAATAAAATAAGCACTTCGTAAACAACACTTAAACAAAAAAAAATTGGGCCGTTCTCGAAAAAAAATATACAAAAAATAAGTTTTCGTAACGTAAAATCTTACTAAAAGAGCAATTCGTAGTTTAAATTCTTGAAATAAATGTATTGCTAAAAGACAAAAATAGCCATCGAAAAATTATTAGAGGTTTCTACACCAAATTCTTAAATAAAAATGCGTAGAAAACAGTTCAAATCAGAAATGTTCAATAAGAAAGGTACACTTCTTAAAACTCCAAGGTACAATGTAACTACTATGAAGAATTCATAAATCAAAATAAAAATATTTCGATCTATCTGATCCATACTGGAAGTGAATGACACTAAATTCTATGAGCAAAGCTTTATTCGAAGGCAAGTTTTGCGAAACGTGCTGTTTTAGAAGCTTAAACAATCCATTATACTTTCAGAATAATTTCCACGGAAACAGAATGCGTCTTTGCGAATAAAAATTAACTACATTTCAAAATTTTAGATAATTATAAATCTTCAAATCCAGATATGAATTAAATACATTAGATATACAAATAAAAATATGGAAGGAGATAATTGAAAGCAAATGGAGAAAGGGATCGTCAGGGGTGATCAGCTGATCACAGATTTAACAATACCACGAGAAGAAGGTATGGCAAAATATAAACTATGCGTGAATGAAAAACATAAGTCTATTACAGTATATGCAAATGTTTTAAATGCAGCCTAAAACACCTAAGAATTGAATTATTTGTCACAATCTGAAGAGTATCAAAATATCGAAATTTCTTGTAATTGTTTGAGGGAACTGAACCCCTCTCTGTATTCTGTATGCTAGTGTGATTTATTGTGGTATTTACAATGACCTCCTAAATTATGCAGGTTCCCCAAAAATTACGTATCTGGACCTTGACAACGATTAATGGGATGCTGGCCAAGAGACGCAGTGGGATTTCCAATTCGACGGAAGAAGTGCGAATACAACGCCGGAGGTGCCTGCCTAAGAAGGAAAATGTTTGCTGGAGAAGACAGTGGAAGAAGAAGGGTATTTTCCATGTCACTGTATGTTTATTCTTAAGTATAAAAGTAATTAAAACATCCATAGGACCAAAGACCAGATCTCGAAGTAAATTCTTAAAATTAATCTGATATTTATGGACTGTTTTGCCCAATTGGTGCAAAGAATTAAATATTTAAATCAATATAGTTCCATGCAAAATTATCATTGAACTGAACCAGAGCACGATCTTTGCTAATTCGGGTATTGCATTTCATGTGTAATAAATACAACGATTTCATTATGAAAAGAGCACTGGTCATTGGTGAATCGCTGCTTTGTTTAATACACAACAGCGATAACGGAGCCTAATGTCTGTTATTCCTTTACGACCTGAAATGCAATCTATATGAAATTTGTAACACCGGGTGCTACATTAAAGTTTAAAGGAATAACAGAAAATCCAATCCTTCGCGTCCACGTTCGCAGGCTCTGGAAATGCAGTTGAGCAAGTTGAATCAACTGTAGCCAAGAAGGAAGGGTGAAATCATATTGTTAACAATTAGGGAAGGTTTAAAAATATTAACATGTACAAAATTTTCAACTTTTAGTTACTGGAGAAATCGTATGCTTAATCACCAGATGAATTCATTGGCGAAGTTGAAATTTATTTCACATTAAAGCTACTGACATAAAAGGTTGATGAACTGGAGTTTTCATAAAACTTAACATCCACTGGCAACTGATTTTTACAAATTTAAGTGAACTTGCACACATCACAATTTAAATTAAAAAATATCAAAATTTACATTGTAAGAACCTAATTCTTGGTAGAGACTAGCAAATATTTGATTTCATGTCTAAATCTCAGTACATTTTTTGGAAAAGCTTTCATTAATAATGACTGACATCCGTGTGCTCTAATATAAAAATATAAAATGAGACAGGTATCCGTGAAAACAACAGACACAGGGTGCAATATCGAAGCTCTTTAAGTCTAGAATAAATAATGCAAGTACATCGATACAGCTGAAAAACATCCATTCGGAAATCACGTTAGTGAAAAAAAGAGTTCTGACAAAGAAGTTACTGAAGTACTTCGATGTGTCTTTAGAAGAAGATTTAACATTTTATGAAGAAGTGTGCCGAGATTGTCAGAGAAATGGTGAAGATAATGCATGTGTGTGTTTCTTGATGAAGAAGCTTCCAGTGAAGTGTCGTGTTCTTATGAATTTATTATCGACACTGATCTTGGACAGAATCATTCAATGATACAACAGTCCAACTGCATATACCTAGGTAAATGTCTCCTATCTATTATGCTACATTTTTATTGCACAATATGCTTTAAATGTAAAGGATAGCAAAGTATTTATGGAAAATCTTGATTAAGAAGGTTAGAGAATAATGCGAAAAGCACGTAAATGTTGACTTTCGTAAAATCGTGTAATTTTCAGGGTTAATTTAGAGGCAGTATGTAGTATTAAAAATGTAAAATATTCACAACTATTTTATTTATATCATTTTCTATCAAATCATATTAGCTGCGAAAATATTATGTAAATATGTGAATTTAAAAAAAAAATACTTCTTCCTTGAAAATTTATATTTTTTGTAGATGTGAAATTTTGTGAATCCCCCCTATTGCTGAAAGTACGAATCTGATTAGGATTTTTTAAAGTTATGGAACACAATTTGTATTTTTACCACAAACGTACATTTATGTCGTATCCGTAGTAAATAGTGCTTACGTAATTGTCGTTAATATACGAAAAAGTGCAAGTTTAAAATCCTGGCCGACCAATGAAAAATTCGGGAAAGTCTTGATGCAGGATTTATTAAATGTACCTAGAAAGGATCCCATAGACGGGAACGCTTTTATATCACAAGTTATACCTTTTATAGTTTTTAGATGGTATTATATAATAGGCTTCATAATATTATTTGTGATGCCATTAACATGAAAATTTTGTTTTGTCTATAGTTTCATTTTAATTCAAAAGGTAATTGTAAGGGTTTGACATTTATTTAGACTACCCACTAATTATGCTGTTTTCGTCCTTGTAGGCCACAATTAATAATAATTATTGCACAAAGTGAAAATATTACAAACCCCATTTAGTTTAAATATTTGTAGAATCAAAAGAACATCTTTTCAAATAACTAGTGTTGTTTAGAACTCAGTTTCAACATAAAATAAATAAATAAATAAATAAGCCCGTCACAATCCCTTATAGGGCAAGGGCCTCCTACCATGGTAGGGCTGGCTCTGTTTTACTCTCCCAAGGTGAGCTATTTCCTTGGAGAGTTTGGTTTTTGCCTCCTGGTGGGTTAAGACCTATATATTAACAGCACTTTCCTAGGACACTGTTTTCCTAATGAATTAAATGCTCTATCATTTGTTTTCAGTTCACTTTTTCTGTGACCTAACCTGAACATCTCGTTTCTGCCTGAACTCCTCTTCCTTTCCTGGATCACTGTTTACCTAATGATTTAAATGTTTTATCACTCGTTTCCAGTTCACTCTTTCTTTGGCCTGTCTTGTCCATCTCATTCCTAACTCCTCCCTGAATTCGTCCTCCCATCTGCGTCGAGGTCTGCCTCTGCTTCTTTTACCCTTCCTCTGGTCCCAAACAGTTGTTGCATACGCCCATCTTTCTTGATTCATTCTGATGACGTGACCTCCCCAATTCCATTTGGTTTTTCTTACAACAATCGCTGCGTTTTCCAGTCCACTTCTTTTTCTTAACTCCTCATTTCTTATCCTGTCCCTTAGATTTATTCCCAACAGTTTTCTTTCCATCTTTCTCTGACAAATCTCTTCATCTTCATCTCTTCAAATCTCTTCAAATCTCTTCAGTTTCAACATAGTCTTAATTAATTATTTTAGTTCAAGAATTGATCTGAAAATTTAGAAAAACATAATCTAACCTACTAACATTAGTAAGAAAAACTGTTCCTATGTCTATGGTTATATTAATGTAAACCTAATTCGGTAAGGAAATCAACTTTTAATCATTGGAAGTTTATGTGGAACGAAATATTGCAGATATCCTTTAGTTTTTAGTAACCTAAACTTGAGAAAACGTAAAACCAGGCCCGGATTAATCACCCCCCACAAACCCCTCAAAACGCAAAGGAAGCTAAAAAGAAGTTAGACAGAAAAACGGAAAAATGGGAAAGTAAAAGTATCGGAATTGAGTAAAATAATAATCGAATAATAAAATAACACAATCTGCGCATTTGTTATTAACACCCTCTCCCTCTCAGTGCACCAGACTTACTCAAACTTGAGTGCAGCGACAAAGAGTAATGGAACAAGTAGCAAGGTAGCGATAGTTGTTTGTTGGAACGCTGATTCAGATATAAATAAGTGAGCTTGCCATTACAAAATAAACTTTATCATCATGACACATTCAGCAGACAAAGTACAAAGAACTCAATATGGTGAAACTAAGTAACCAAATTTATCAATAGTGGAGAGTTTCTTGCATGTGATGGATAGATTAACTACGTCTTGTCATAGAGAATGGAAGCAAATAAGAGGTTTGCAGTTATTTGGAATTTTTGGAGAACCGTTCGAACTGGACAAAGGGTAGCTTCAGTTTGGCTGCAGATAAACTCGTGTCAAATTATTCAGACGAACTTGATTTGTTTAAAGAACGAAGTGGTTCAATTTGCTGGTTTAATAAATTAATATTGCATGAATAACTATAACCTAGATTATTTTTATTCTGTTGATACGTTCAATCACAACTTTTTTTTGGGGGGGGGGGCTCCACCGCCCCCGGAGCCCTCGACCATAGGCCAAACTCCGGTCTCAACAACTTTTCGGCGAATGCGTTCTACTGCTCTCTACTTAGCTCTTGCGTTTCCTAAAGTGTGGGTAAGTGAGCTGAGCTGGCTGCTTGATTCAGCACTAATAGCACTGTGTAACTCTGTCTGTATTGTGTCAGCTATCTATTGGGTGAACCGTGTAATGGGGGTAGTGTCTCCGATCCGGTATTCACCTGTCAGAGCGAGGAAAACCCCAGAAAACCACACTCGTATCGGCCACAGCGGGATGAATCCCAACTTTATTATCAAGAGCACTCTGACAATGTAGTTTCCCTAACACAGGAGTAACTCGAAGAGGGTACATACAATCAATGTTCACAAATTGCAGCGCTGAACTGCCTTTTTACGAAAAAGAAGCTGTTAGAAAAACCGATCGAGGATGTGCATGAAACAAGCCCGCCTCTCGCACCCGCTGCTCTTAAGCATGGAAAGAGGATTTTTTTTTGACATGATGCGTGATTTGGAATCACAAAATACATGAAATATATTTTAAGTGAATATTGATGTGAAATATTGTTAGAGAAACTTTCTCAATGACGTTTAGTTTTGGCTGATTGTGTAATTTTTGCGTTTGCCCTATTAGAATGTGCAGAATAATCTACGAAACTAAAGTCATTTTAATTTCTTTAAAATTCAGTACAAATGTTGTATAATTGTGTTTTTTATAATGGAGAACTGAATCACATAATGAGGTCCTCCACATGAAGATCGCCCCGGGGTCCCAGAAAGAGTTTTTCCGGCCATGCCTAAAGCCTATATACTGGAGAAAAACAATTTCCTCACTTCAAATTCATGAAAATGTGTAGGCCTACTGTTAGTCACTCGTATACAAATTTAAACAAAGTCAGTAAAGCCGTTTTGAGGAAAATTACGAAAATATAAATTGTACAGTGGTGTTAGAAGTAAGACTAAATCGGCACCAATCTTGTTGTAACATTCTCAAGAAATATCTAACTCTAATGGAAAATGTCGTTTTTCTACCATTTCTCATTCTGGAGCTAAGCTCTTAGCAAGCAGATTAACACAACCACACAGAAACGTTTATTTTTATTTTAGAATCACATGGCCTCAAAACGTAAGCCGATATAAAAATTTCAAGGGTCGAACACTATACTTCTACCTGTAGTAATTTACATGGTACAGGTAGAGAAAGGAAAAATACAAAATTTCACAAAACAAAATAACATAATATCCTACATATTAAGATATATTAAATTACAGTGGATGATTATAGAAATGAACTTATTTTTAAAAGTAAAAATAGCCACAGAAAATTTATAAAAAGTTTTTATACCAAAAATTAGTTTCACATTAAAAGCAATCAAACATTTATATCGTAAAAACTTACTGCCCAATCGGGTTAAAACGTTGTAGGGCATTCATGGGATTAGTCAGTGAGGCACTTTCAAAAAGAAAAGTTTATTTTTCAATGATCTGTTGTCAACTGCCCCTCAACCTTATCGAAGGAGAGTGGGATCGACATAAAAACATTCCAGCCTACCTATACATTCTAGTTTGGGAGAAAATGACAGTAATTTCTGTCAGAAAAAGATTACTTTAAGGGAACCTCTGCGTTGTTAGTCTAAACATTTTGTTTACAGTGTTTAACAATCCGTTATAATTACAGAACAACTTCTATGGAAACGAAATGCGATCTTTCAAATAAAGATAAACGTAAACAGTGATAATAAATTAAGTATTTTATACATATAAAATGAATTCAAATAACTGAAAATAGAGAGGAGAATGGAATCGTCACAGCTGGTAGCAGGAATTATACATTACCACGAGGAAGAGGTACCGCATAATATAAACCGTAGGCTACAAAAACGTCTTAGACCTAGTATTATTCAAAAATTTTAAAGGCAACCTATATAATCAAAGAATTTATTAACGAAATTTTAAAAGTATCAGAATTTCATGTAAATGTAGGATATTTGCTCCAGGCCAGCGACCATTTTTTGTTCTGTGTCTTAGGGTGCTCTTCTAATAGGAATATCTACTGGAATATCTATCTTACAATGCATCCATTCATTGTTTGTTGAAGTGAAGCCTACATGCAAGTCATAATAACACTTTCAAGAAATACAATAAAAATTTACTTAAAAATTCATTGGTTATCACGTTAATATGATATATTTTGTTCTCAGTATAAGGGTTTGAAGCTAGTGGAGGTACTTAACAGAGAAAAAATAATTATTCACATTTTGGATTAATTTTACCAGGAGATGAATCAAAATTTCTTACATATAGCATAGGCAAATGTTTGATGACCACCGGAATACAGTATAGTTTCAGTTATCGCAAAATCATAGGCAGTGTAACGATTTCACTGCTTAGCACATATGATACAAGGCCGTCGCGGCGGCTCATGCTTTGTGCGTGGGCTTGGCGTGCAAGCGGTTCCGGATTCACATCCCGAGGCAAGCAAGTGGAGGCCGTGATTTAGGGGTTTTTTCTCGGGGATCCTCCCGTTTCCCCCTTTCATTCCACCAACACTCTCCACTTCACCTTCAAACTCCCCCTCGTTATCCCGTTTCCTTTCCTGGCTTCGAGCCACCTCCCGCTGCAGAGTCCGGGCCTCCCCCGTCCTACCCCGTGACTTGTGGTCTTGTGGTTGCTGGTGGTATGCTGAGCACCTGGGGGCTCTCATTGTGCACCGCGAGCCTCTGTGAGGGACTGGGGGCGTGGCGCACGGTCCTACATGAGGGGCCCTGGAAGCGTGGTGCACGTGGTGAGTTTCAGGATCTTGATGGGCGTTGGGAGTTCCATGGGGCTCGCAATGGAATCTGCTCGGGGGGAGGGGGCTTTTGCCATTCCAATCATCATTACCAGGGGTTGGCCCAATGGGCCTGGACCTGTGGCCTACATGCTTAGGGTCGTTCCTAACCCAACTCTCCCCCTCCGTGGGTTACAACAACATATAATGCAAACCATTATGAAATTTAAACTAAGAATAAAATGTATTAGTAATGACATATAATGCAAAATAACAGTAGAAATGAGAAAATAATAATAATATGAAATTGAAACTAAGAATACAATTTATTAGCAATGACACTATACATTTATAATGCCAATTTAATTATTCTGTTATAACCATGTTCAGAACAATAATATTGATTTAGAACATAATTTCAAGTGAAGAGCAATGATTAGAAAATTGTTCCGCAATATTTATAAACATCGTTCCAGTTCAATTCATTCCGAGTTTGAGTATCGAAAAATCCATTCAATTCATGGTACTACGCGATAATCCTGTGTAATAAAACATTTTTCACTTCTATTTTAATTATTATGGAAGAATTTCACGAAGATAAACAGTAGATCTTCATGGTTTCCATGGATGTACAAGGCATAATGAAATGTTTTCAAGGACTGATGGAAGAAATTTTCTCTGATCATTTAAATGTGGAATAAACAGCGTATAAATTTAAATCTCCAAGAAGAAATTAAAAGAGATACTGAACAGTCAAAAGAGAGGAATTACACAATTAGACTATCATCAGGGAATCCCATACGAATTTATTGTGAGTAGGCTATTGTATGAACGTAAATAAATGTAGAATTTCAATACGATGGGCAGTGTCCGAAAGCTGAATTTTCATATGAAGTAAACAGTTGACTAGAAAACAGTATGTGATGTTACAAGTCATGAACTAAAGATACCACAGTGTATTACGTCAAGCAGTTGCGAGTCTCTCTACTTTCTACAAATAAAAACTTATCTCTTTGACAGCTGGTACAATTGTAGTAACTCCGGTGGTACGCAAAGCACCCATAAGTTTCCGTGTTCCAATATAGGCCAGGTGTAAAAATTAAGGAAAGTAAAATCAGGAAACTGATATAACAAAGTGCCAGTATGCTTTTGTTGAATCAATTATAATTGCAATTATGATGTGCAGAAAATAAGTTTTTTTTAATCAGATTAAAATAGACCAGCGTCAGCAGAACTACAGATTTGTGAATCCTTGACAATCGCGCACTCACATAAAAATAAAAAATAAAAAAAAATCCATGTCTAACCGGCCGGCTCCGCGATTTGATCCAGGAACCTCCAGAATACGAATCCATGTCGTTACCACTCGGCCAACTCAGTCAGTTTGACGGTGTAGTTTGATAAGCAAATATTAAGGAATAGTGTTAATTGTCAAATCTCAATGTATTGCAACTTGAAATTCTTAAAATATGTCAACATTTCGAAAATTCAGTGGCATATTAATACTCCGCTAATTATTTTGACAGGTCTAAGATATATTTCTTCTTGTAGGGCTCTCTAGAAAGAGGAATTTGTTCCAAACAAAATTAAAGTTATCGATCTTTCCTATATAAGAATGTATTTAAATCTAGCGCCTCTCTTAAGAAATAAACTGAAAGAATAACTATGTCATTAATGTTTAAGATTCCGTCCGCATAGCTCACAAAGTGGAGACTTTCATTAAAACTGTAAATATATCATGCGCTTGGAAGGTTCCGAAAATGTAAAAATAAAGTTTTGAGGAAACGCCACTTTTAAAGTTTTCGTGTATGAGTTTACAGATTAAAAATGACTGCCAACCTGGCAAGGACAGTCCAAACAATCTACTGTAACCGTCTTTTAAAAGATGATGGAACATCTTGTCGTAATAAACAAAAAATAATGTAAGATTTGAGGTTTTCCTGGCAAATCTTATGTAGAAAATCTTCTCGGGTTTGCAGCCAGGTGAGAAGTTTGTTGTGGTCCAACGATTCCGAGGCTGACGCTGCCTCCATCCTCAGGGAATCTCAAGTGTCGAGTTTTAACATGTAGGGGATATATATACCAACCCGTGTTGGGCGGAGTCGACCAATCAGGGAGCAGCTGTTCTGTTTTCGGTCCTTTGGCCCGTTGGCCCGGAAAAGGACCGAAAACAGAACAGCTGCTCCCTGATTGGTCGACTCCGCCCAACACGGGTTGGTATATATATCCCCTACATGTTAAAACTCGACACTTGAGATTCCCTGAGGATGGAGGCAGCGTCAGCCTCGGAATCGTTGGACCACAACAAACTTCTCACCTGGCTGCAAACCCGAAAAGATTTTCTACATAAACGAAAAATAATTTGTTCAATTATTTTCTCTAAAATCTCAGTCCTAACCATTTTTAGAGCCTGTACTCCGAAGTATGTGACCGCCTACTAGATAACCTCTTACATAGAAGACCAGTATTAGGCCCTAACACTTTTTTATTAATCGATTTGTGCATCATAGCATTAGTCATAATCTCTTCGAATGCTAGCCGTTATGCAACAGTCTGGAAGGCAACGTATTTTGTAGTGCTCTTTCCGGGAAAACTAGAAACTACACTTTCGAGTGCTGAAATATTCGCTATCTCACTCAGAGAGAAGGTACGTTATTGTTAAACCTGACTGTGCATGCACTATTGGGCTTTGCTCCTTTCCAGATATGATTGTGCTATAATTCCACAATGTGTCGAGCATCAGTTGTAGGATGATGTATTGTCGTGTGGGAGAATTTCTTAAATGCGCGTATTGTATTGTGAAGCAACTTGGCGAATTCTGTATATGATCTGTTAAAGAGACTCGTTCTAAGCAGATCTTTGGAGGAGAAAGTTACAGTTAAAGAGTTAGGTAGACCTACTCTAAACTTAAATCAGTCAACAGGCTAAACGTAGCGGTAAAAAAATGCGAGTATACAAGAAAATTTAATGTGAACGTGTAAGAAAACAGAAGGATCGGCGTACCTGATGTTTGGAATGTTCAGCATAATTATTTTTCTAAACATATGTTGGCTTTGGGAAAATGTGCAGTACTGTACTTTTATTACAGACTAGGCAAGAAAATAGGATGTTCATAAATTTTTCTTAAAGACACAATACAATAGGCCTACCGGTATTAAGTTGTGTTACATTTATAACGTCAACGCTGTCGAATCCTTTTAATTTTAAACGCTTATATAAATCATTCTTATACCCTCTTTATTAGCCTGTATCATAAGTGGACTTAAAACTTTTTTTTAATCTAAATGCAGGCCTATGAAATGATAATTATCTGCAGCAGAGCCTCGTTTTAAGCCACGAGCAGCGACTTTTAGCATTAGTAGAAGTGCTCAAAAAGTTAAAAATCACAGAACCAACAAGTTTCATATTTTCATATCTTCTCTTTATATAGTATATGTATGTTCTTTTGAAATTTGCGCTCTCAATAACGGTTGAAGTATATATAGCATATTTAGGGGATATAGGAAATAAGATACAGATATATAGCATATTTAAATTTCTATGACTATATATCCGATATCATTTCGTTCAAAACAATTCATTTCCGAAGTGCAACGAAAATTTCTTTACGTTAGTGAATAACCCATATAAAATAATGGTATTTTTGGGAATTGTTAAAAATCATAACAATCTCAATCTGTCAAGGGCATTTATCAGAATAAGTTCACATATTCTCACGAATAAACATTATGATTAGACGATAGTCTGTGAATTTTTCAAATATTAATGAAACTTCTAGCTGTGAGCTGTTATTGTTAGCCACCAAAGAATTAAAGCCCGAATTTGTGCACACGAATCTGGCTTATAACTTCCATTCAAGTCGTTAATGCGGCTTTCGAGAAAATCATAGAAAAATGTTATTCCATGTTAAAGTGACAGTAAAAGTAAATTATGTTACAGAGTGGTTTATAAAATAGGTTATATAATAAGAGGCCGCATTGCAAGGTGTGCGTTATCAGTTGTTCCACCGTCATGTTGTAGTATAATACTAGCTTCAAAACTTACATTGTTAACAACTGGCTGATTACTTTCGTTCCAAGAAAAAATAAGGGTTTGATATAAATACTGTAGATCTAAATTCTTAATAAAATGTACAAGATTTACACAACAAGGTTGGAGCCGATTCCGAGAAACTCTAGGTAAAAAAATCGTAATGTACAGTAGAATTAAAAGTAAGAGACATTCGTCGCCACAACACGTCACATTCCCAAAAAATATTTAACCTAAATAAAATATTTTCATGTTTTTTTGAACGATTTTCCTTTCCTCGACAAAGAAACGCCGGCATACACAAACACACACACACACACACGTAAGCATTTCTGAAGATTTTATAGTTAGACTCAGGGAACCTCAAAACGCATATATATAATAAAAACTCGACATCGAATTTCAGGATCGAACACAAATCTTTTTGTACCTATAACACTTTGGTACGGTTAGAGAAGTAAAAATACAAAATTTAAAAGGACAAAAAAATACTTTACTCTACAAATTAATCCACCTCAAATTCTTGATATAAGAGACAATATAGTTATCGAAAAATTATTAAAAGTTTTATCCCGAAAAGCATTTGTAGGCCTACATGAAAAATACGTAGAAAATAGCTCAAATGAGGAACTTTCAGGGGTACAATGTAACTATTACGAAGAAATCACTCCCTAATTGGAATAGATAGGGAGTGAATGACGCTAAATTCTATGAGCAACGCTTTATTCGGAGGCTAGTTAAGCGAAACCTACTGTTTTACGAGCTTTAACAATGCGTTATATTTTCACAAAAATTACCACGGAAACGGAATGCGTCTTTGGGAATAGAAATAACAAAAATTACATTAAAAAAATTATAGATATTAACACGTAAATATGTAGTAAATACATTACTGATACAAATCTAAATATGTACTGAGATATTAGAAAGCAAATGGAGATTTCGATCTTCAGGGGAGACCACAGATTTAACAATATCATGAGGAAAAGGTATGGCAAAATACGAACTCTGCACATATGATCATCGCAGGCCTAGTAAATGCAAATGTTTTAAATGCAGCGTTTAAAGAATTGAATTAATTATCACAATCTGAAAAGTATCCAAATTTGATGTAAATGCTTTAGGGAATTGATACCCCCTCTGTATTCTGTATGCAAGTGTGATATTTACAATGGACTCCTCATTTCTGCAGGATACAAAAAAATTACATTTCTGAACCTTGACAACGATTAATGAAATGCTGGCCAGCAGATGCAGTGGGATCTACAATTGGACGGAAGAAGTGAGAATACAACGCCGGAGGTGACTGCATAAGAAGGAAAATGTGTGCTGGAGAAGACAGTGGAAGAAGAAGGGTATTTTCCATATTACTGTGTGTTCATTGAAAAGTATACAAGTAAATAAAACATCCATAGGACCAAAGACCAGATCTCAAAGTAAATTCTTCAAATTTAGCTATTAGCTATTATGGACTATTTTGGCAAATTGGTGCAAAGACATAAACATTTAAATTAATATAATGGGATATTAAATTTTCACTTACAATACCCATTCTCTCATTTGGATATTGTATATCGTGTATCAAACACGATTTAATTAAAAAGAACTGGTCTTTGGTGAATCGCTGCTTTGTTTAATACACAGCAGGGATAACGGAGCCTAATGTCTGTTATTCCTTTGCAATTTCATATTCACTGTAATTTATGTGATGTTAGGAATCATATTTAATTTCAAAGGAATAACAGAAAATCCTACCCTTCGCGTCCACGTTCGCAGGCTCTGGAAATGCAGTTGAACAATCTGACTGAACTCGACTGCAGCCAAGAAGGAAGGGTGAAATAATATTTTTTTGCACTCCTTAACTAATTAGTGGTACTTACGAACGTTGTTGCCGTGGATCGTAAGGTGACAGTCCCACACAGTCTTGTTGCTAAGGGCGTTGCGATGCGGTTAAATTACTTACGTCATAATTCATTACGATACACTTCATAATACAAGCCTTTATGGACATGGCCCCCAGGACAAACGATTACTATTAATATAATTAAATTGATATAAATAATCATCGTGCAAAAAATAGCATGCAATACACGTGCCGTAAGCGCATTACGGATCTCGGAAAATTGAAAACAGTCGGCGCTCAAACTATTTCCTCGGTCCGTAATCATGCCTTACGGCACTTGTATCGCAATATACTATAACAATATAGTCTACAGCAGGGATTTGTTCAGCCTTTTTAGGTAATGTAATGGAATTTGTATTTTATCACAGCCGTATATTCATGTCGTAACGGCTCGTATATCAACGCATAATTATGTATTTGTCGTTAAAGTGCGATTATGTATAGTTTAAAGGTAAAATATACCAATAGTGCAGTAGGTATGCCCCAGTCATCCAAAACAACAAAACATTATTTTGTGTAAAGTGTTTGGTATCCTTCTCCCTTAACGACCAGAACAATTCGCTAAAAAGTAGCATCGGGTTTTGGTGATGTGCGGGGGTAGAAAGCGAAACTTTTCATACTTTTTCAAACCTATCTTTAAACCTGCGGAGTTTAGCACAAAATGATCAGGAACAAAATTACCACAATAAAGCAAATAAAATTAGTTTCAAAAAGATTCTATAGAAGTATTTGCTAAACCCCATATCTAGGCAGATATAGAAGGGGAACGTTTGGAAAGGCAAGTGCTCCTATTGCATGTGGCCCCGAACAAATGATAGTCACCAGGTATAGCATTAGCCTTGGTGATTATGTGCCAAGTCGGGAGGGTATAGTGGGTGTAGCATTAATGTGAATCCCATCTGATCAATGCTAGCAGTAGGTTCTCGGATGTATGAGAACGTGCGTTGACATGCTGCGTGAGCTCACCTTTCGTCATATTTCTGAAGATTTCTTTTCAACTGAAGATGTAAGAGCCTAAGGTGTCGCCAGATATGTTAATTCAAATTCCAGACAGTGGATGAGGATGAGGCTCTCCCCTTTTCTTATAATAACACTGTCGCCATATTCTTGCCAGTTGAGGGCACTCTTCGAAAGTGGTTTGCCCTTACGCTTCCATTGCATCAATTGCTGTTTCGTCTCTGGCTCATGGCAATGGAGTTAATTGTCTGTGCAGTTAACTATGCAACACTAGAACGCACATGTTCCGCGACTCTACCACGCCACGAAAGGAAGGGATATTAGCTTCAATCCAGCGTCTATTTTCTGTTGTGTTTCAGGGTCTACTCCTAATAGGAATATCTACTTTTTTTTGTGCCCACCCTTACCCCCGGAGTGCCAAGCAATTAAGCCTAAACCTCTGGTCAAACAAATTTTGGTAAACATATGTGATGTGTGTATACCTATTGTTCCCTTATGTGCATCCGTAGGGGATGTTGATGGTGTGACGTGTCTAGGCTGTGTACTTGTGTCTTTGTATTTTGGCGCAGGATAGACCTAAGTGTGGATAGGTCTTATGTGCTATATTTCACGAGTGTGTTTTTTTAGTGACTAGTAGTTATGTATTCTGGAGATTTGTAGTGCGTGTATATGTTTGAGGGGATTATTGACCTGTTCGGCATTCGCCTTAGAACGAGGGAAACCCCTCAAAAACCTCGTTCGGACTGGAGTAGTGGCCAAATGACTGTCTACTTTGGTGTGTTAATTCACTAGGCTATAGACTTTTCGAGAAGTGCTGTTTTTGCAAAGGTTTTAAGTGCTGGGGAGGTGGTTTTACGCGTCCAGAACGTGAGGTCCGGTGCCCAGGCTTCCTCCTCTGCCCTAGAGGCTTCGTGGTGGAGTAGTCGAGCTTCTCGATATCGAGGACAAGTATATACAGCATATGATACACACACACACACATACACACACACACACACACACACACACACACACACATATATATATATATATATATATATATAATAGTCGTCCTTTATTTCTTTTATCCTGGCATCTTTAATAAAAGCCAGGACTTACTCGCATGGCTTTTATTAATTGCCTTTATACAAATATTCATTTTACAATTATATATTAAGGACAAATTTTTCTATGCTTTAACAGTATTGTATGTTTTCTACGTTTTTCAATTCACTTCAAAGCCGGATTTATAGCTGTTTCATTAATTAGGCCTATCAATCGTTTAGTTTACACCTATGAATGTTTCGCGTGCAAAGTGTTAATAAATATAATATTTTAATTATTTGCTCTTAATTGTTAATCTTTCGATTCATTATCGTGGGCGAAGCCGTGGGGATCTGCTATAAGCTATAATATGTTATAGCCTGTCTAGCGTGTTCTGAGGGAATAGTTTGTGTGTGATAAGTAGTTCTTCCGCACTTCTAATTCTAAATTCTAAATACCTATATAAAGACCTTAAAGTTTTAAAATCGAAAGTCCTTCATAAGTTATTTTCGCATTTACAAAATACAAAACCCGAGCGACGCCGGGCCTTTTAAGCTAGTGTGCTATATTTCCCGAGTGTGTTTTTTTAGTGACTTGTAGTTATGTATTCTAGAGATTTGTAGTGCATGTATCTGTTTGAGGAGATTATTGACCAGTCCGGCATTCGCCTTAGAACGAAGGAAACCCCCCAAAAAACCTCGTTCGGAGTGGAGTAGTGGCCAAATGACCGTCTACTTTGGTGTGTTAATTTACTATAGACTTTTCGAGAAGTACTGTTTTTGCAAAGGTTTTAAGTGCTGGGGAGGTGCTTTTACGCGTCCAGAACGTGAGGTCCGGTGCCCAGGCTTCCTCCTCTGCCCTAGAGGCTTCGTGGAGGAGTAGTCGAGCTTCTCGATATCGAGGACAGGTATAGAGCATATGGTACATGGTGTCTGGTTCGCTGTCCTTACAAGCGCATAGATCGTCGTCTGTGAGATTGAAGCGGATTAAGTTAGCGGCAAAGTTGCCGTGGCCAGTTAATACTTGTGTGACTAATACCCGGTTTCTACAAACTAGTGAATTACCTATGGGTAAATTATCCATGGACAAATTAGTTACATTTAACCTACAATGATATAATGAGCAAGGCCTTGGAGTTGTACAGTTAATTTAATTCAGAAGGCTTTGATTCTCATTGTTTAAATATTACTATTGATCCTATGAAAGGTTAAATTTTATCCAGCCATCCATGAAAGGATAAATTAACCCGAAGATTTACCCTTGGAAAGATCTAGCCCGAGTTTGTAGGAACATTTTTTCTGTCATTTTCATATTTACCCAGAGGACATTTATCTAGAAACTCGCCACAAGTGTATGTGATTGCTATCTTTAAATTATTTGTGTTTGTGTGGTGTTATTTTTGTGTAAATTCTGTCCATTGGATAATTTACCCATTGGTAATTCGCGAGTTTATAGAAACCGGCCATAAGTGGTCCAATTTAATCCATGACATTTAAGTCTATTTCTGATACCTGGGAAAAAGTAACGAGTGATGCTACCGTTTTGGGCAACTACCCATTTTTGCTGCCAAATATCTATTAACTGTGAGTGTATGCGTTCATATAGATGTGATCGATCTAAGCTCTCAAAGTCCCTTGGTCCTATTTGAAGGGTACCTAATTGAAAATTAATTTGCTTCCGCACTTTGTACCTGGCTATCCTTTCCTCAAGCAGGAGATCAACAAGAAGAACATCAGCTATGACTGGTAGAGCATCATTCGAAACAGTGGAGTAGGCTTTAGTTATTCGCAAGAGAGAATGTCGCTGGGCAGATTTGAGTTTACGGATGTGATGTGTGTTAAGTTTAGTGGCCCAAGCGTTTGCAGCGTTCGAGACAATAGCCTCAAAAATAGCAGAGTAAGGTACACGGTAGTTAGTGAATTTGTATCCCCACTGCTGTCCAGAAAGTCTGGCTAGGGCCTGAAATAGATTGTTAGCTGTAGCACTGATTCTTTGAATATGAGCGGTGAATTTATTACCTCATTGCAAGGTTATACCCAAATACTTTGTTTCTCGAACATATGGGATCCGATCTTGTCCTATCCTGATGATTGGAGGGTGATTTCCTATTTTCCCCTAGAGGACCATTGCATTTGTTTTAGTTTTAGAAATCTTTAGCTTTGCTTTGTGGGACCAAGTTTCCAGAATTGTTAGTGCCCAATTAGCTTTGCGTTCGAGATCTGTTCAATACATCCCGTCCTGCCCCGTGGCTTGTGGTCATATGGTTGCTGGTGGTGTGCTGAGTACCCGGTGGGGATCTCATGGTGCACCGCGAACCAACGTGTTCTCTGTGAGGGACCGAGGGCGTGGCGCACGGTCCTACATGACGGACCCTGGAAGCGTGGTGCACGTGGTTAGTTACAGGATTTTCATGGATGTTGGAGAGTTCCGTGGGGGCTCGGAGTGGAATCTGCTCGGGTGGGGGCTTAGGCATTCCAATCATCCCATTACCAGGGGTTGGTCCAATGGGTCCGGACTTGTGGTTTACGTGCTTAGGGTCTTTCCCAACCCGATTCTGCCCCCTCCGTGGGTTTTAACAACAATATATAATACAAAATAACAGCAGATTAGAAAATAATAATATTATGAAATTGAAACGAAGAATAAAATTGATTAGGATGTCACTATAAATTTATAATGCCAATTTCATTTTTCTGTTAAATTCTGTTTCATAACATTAATAATATTGATTTAGAACATAATTTCAAGTGAATATCAATGATTAGAAAATGGTTCCGCAATATTTATAAAAATCATTCCATCCAGTTTAATCCAATCAGAGTTTGAGTATAGAAAAATCCATTCAACTCATGGTAGCAAGGGATAATCCTGTGTAATGTCTCTTTTTCACTTCTATATTAATTATTATCGAAGGATTCTACGATAAGCAGTTGATCTTAATGGTTTCCATGGATATATAACGCATAATGGAATGTTTTCACGGACAGATGAAAAACATTTTCATCACTTAAATGTGGAATAAACAGCTTATAAATCTGAATCTGCAAGAAGAAATAGAAAGAGGATCAGTTAAGAAAGGGGAATTGCACAATCAAGGATTTCCAAGACCAGTAGTACCAACGAATTTATTGTGAGTTGACTATTAACGTATAAATTTAAATAAATGTAGAATTTCAATACGTTAGGCAGTGACCGAAAGCTGAATTTTTATCTGAAGTAAACAGTATAAGTCATGAACGAAAGACACCACAGTCTATTACGTTAAGCAGTTGCGACCCTCTGTACTTTCTACAACAGAAATTAATCTTTTTGACAGCTGGTGCAATTGTAGTTTCTCCGGTGGTACGCAAAGCACTCATGTTTATGTGTTGCATTTCTTAAATGCGCGTATTGTATAGTGAAACAACTTGGCGAATTCTGTACCTGATCTGTTAAAGATATCTGTTTCAAGCATTTCTTTGGAGGAGTAAGTGACAGTTAAAGAGTAAGGTAGACCTACTCTAAACTTAAATCAGTCAACATGCTAAAGGTAGCGGGTATACGAGAAAATTTAACGTGAAAGTGTATGAAAACAGAAGGATTTGCGTCTCTGATGTACGGAATGTTCAGCATAATCATTTTTCTAAACATATCTTGGCTTTGGGAGAATGTGCAGTACTGTGCTTTTATTACAGACTAGGCAAGAAAACAGGATTTTCATCAATTTTTCTTAAAAACACAATTAAACTGACCTACTGACATTAAGTTGTGTAACATTTATAGCCTCAAATCCTTTTAATTTTAAACGCCCATATAAATAATTCTTATACACTCTTTGTTATGTTATAAGTGAACTTAAAACTTAAAAAAAATTATAAAGGCCTATGAAATGATGATTATCTGCAGCACAGTTTCGTTTTAAAACACAAGCTGCGACTGGTCATGACCTTTTTAGCAATAGGCCTAGTAGAAGTGCTCATAAAGTTAAAAATCACAGAACCAACAAATTTCATATTTTCGTCACTTCTCTTTATTTATGGTATAAAGTCTATCCAGTAAATTTTTTCTTGCCAATGCATCTGTGTTCATCACTTTTCATTCTTTTGAACATTGCTCTCTCAGTCTTCGTTGAAGTATGTATAGCATATTTAGGGGCTAGGCTATAGGAAAAAAGGTACATATATATAATATTTAAATTGCTATGATTCTATATCCTTAATCATTTCGTTCAAAACAATTCATTTCCGAAGCGCAACGATAATTTCTTTATGTTAATGAATAACCAATATAAAATGAAGATATTTTTAGGAATTGTTAAAAATCATGGCAATCTCAATCTCTGAAGGGCATTTATCAGAGAATGTTCAAATATTCTCACGAATAAACATTATGATAAGACGATAGTTTGTGAAATTTTCAAATATTAATAAAACTTCTAGCTGTTAGCTGTTATTGTTAGCCACCAAAGACTTCAAGCTCGAATTTGAGCACTCGAATCTGGCTTATAACTTCCGTTCAAATCGCTGACGCGGTTTCGAGAAAATGATAGAAAAATGTTATACCATGTTAAAGTGACAGTAAAAGTAAATTATTTATACAGAGTGGTTTATAAAATAAGTTATAGAATAAGAGGCCGCATTGCAAGGTGTGTGTTATCAGTTATCTCACCGTCATACGTAGGCCTAGTATAATACTAACTTCAAAACTTGCATTGTTAACAACTGGCTGATAATTTTCCTTCTAAGAAAAAATAAAGTTTTGATAAAAATACTGTAGATCTAAATTATTAATAAAAAATAAGACCTCGTGTAGAAGATTTACACAACATTGTTGGAGACGTTTCCGAGAAAATCTAGATAAAAAAAATCGTAATGTACATTAGAACTAAAGGTAAGAGACATTCGTCACCAATCATCGTCACATTCCCCCAAAAATATTTAATCTAAATATAATATTTTTATGTGTTGTTTTGAACGATTTTCACTTCTCGACACAGAAACGCCGTCAGACACAAACACACACACTCAGACAAGCATTTCTGAACATTTAATACATAGACACAGGGAACCTCAAAATGCATATTTATAATGAAAACTCGACATCGAATTTCAGGGTAGAACACAAATATTCATACACCTGTAACACCTTTGGTACGGTTAGAGAAGTAAAGATACAAAATTTGAAAGGACAAAATAGCAGATTACTCTACAAATTAATCCACCTGAAATTCTTGACATAAAAGACAATATAGTCATCGAAAAATTATTAAAAGTTTTATCCCGGAAAGTATTTGTATATGAGAAATCCGTAGAAAATAGCTCAAATGAGAAACTTTCAATAAGAAAGATATTTCTTTTGGATCAAGGGTACAATGTAACTATTAAGAAGAAAACACTCCCTAATTGTAACAGATAGGGAGTGAATGACGCTAAATTGTATGACCAAAGCTTTATTCGGTGGCTAGTTAACCAAACCTTACTGTTTCACGAGCTTAAACAATCCGTTATATCTTCAGAAAAATATCCATGGAAACAGAATGCGTCTTTGGGAATAGAAATAACAAAAATTACGTTTCAAAAATTTTAATAATTATAGATATTAACATGTGTAAATATGTATTAAATACAATACAGATACAAATATTATATGGTTTGAGATGTAAATGGAGTTTTAGATCTTCAAGGGACACCACAGATTTAACTATCATGAGAAAAAGGTATAGCAAAAAACAAACTGTACATGTATGAACATCGCAGGCCTAGTATTTGCAAATGTTTTAAATGCAGTGTTTAAAGAATTGAATTAATTATCACAATCTGAAAGGTATCAACATTTGATGTAAATGCTTCAGGGAATTGATACCTCCCTCCCCCTCTGTATTCTGTATGCAAGTGTGATATTTATAATGGACTACTCTTTTCTGCAGGATACACAAAGATTTCATATCTGGACCTTGACAACGATTAATGGAATGCTGGCCAGCAGATGCAGTGGGATTTACAATTGGACGGAAGAAGTACGAACACAACGCCAGAGGTGCCTGCCTAAGAAGGAAAATGTTTGCTGGAGAAGACAGCGGAAGAAGAAGGGCATTTCTTCATGTTATTGTATGTTCGTTGTTAAGTATAAAAGTAATTAAAACATCCATAGGACCAAAGACCAGATCTGAAAGTAAATTCTTAAAATTTACTAATATTTAGGGACTATTTTGGCAAATTGGTGGAAAGATTTGAACATTTAATTTAATAAAATTGGTTATTAAATTATCACTTAACATCCCCAAACCACGGAATTTTCTCATTTGTATATTGTATATCATGTGTATCAAACACGATTTAATTAAAAAGAACTGATCTTTGGTGAATCGCTGCTTTGTTTAATACACAACAGCGAAAACGGAGCCTAATGTCTGTTATTCCTTTGTGATTTTATATTCACTGCAATTTATGTGGAATTCATAATCATGTTAAAATTGAAAGGAATAACAGAAAATCCTGTCCTTCGCGTCCACGTTCGCAGGCTCTGGAAATGCAGTAGAACAAGCTTATTAACTGCAGCCAAGAAGGAAGGGTGAAATAAAATTGTTTACAATTGTGGCATACAGTGAGTGATCTATGAAGAAAAATGTCAACTTTGAGTTATTGTCACCTCTGTGTAGCACATACACTTACGTAATTGTAAACATAATATCAAAGGTTTGTGTGGGTTCCTTCCTTGTCTTTTCTTGAAAGATAATTTTCTTAAATTAAGGGAATTGTATTTCTCCTGCGAAAGAGTGGCTATGCCCTCTTGGAAGCAATAGTAACCTGATATACAGATGTTATGGTCTGTGCGTCTGTCTGATTGTAGACACTTGCCAGTTGATGCTATCATGGTGGATGATGAAAGAGAACTTGTTGTTAACAGCTGGGAGAGATCGTAAAATGGCTAAAAAATGAGTCTCAATGGACAAGAAAAGGCTCGAGTGTATAGGAACTTAGGATTAGAATACTCGCACATTAGCCACAAAGCAAATAATGTGATTGCGGCAAACCAGCAAGATGTCGGGTGTCACTGCTGTGATCTGTGGCAGGTATTGTTTAGTGGTGTAACAACCATTGGGTAAAGAATATTGAGAAAGAAGAAAATTTCAGTGAATTTTAAAAAATTGGTGTTTATAATGCGCAAAATTCTTTTTTGTTTGGGCTGATAAATAGGCAAGAATGTAGTGGCATTTAAGTTAATAAAAGGGAAAAAGCAGCTTCAAATAGAAGACAAGTTTCATTTACATAAATGTAAATAATTCCCGTAAACAGCGAATCAGGGTATGTAGTAAGGCATTTAAAGATGTATCTGGAATATCCAAGAAATATATTTCTACAGCCAGAGGATATAGGGAGACAAGTAGACCAGTGCCCAAGGGGAATGAATCTGATTCTGAACTGGAGGGTAAGATTTATACATTAATGAAACACTAAAAACCTTTACGTAACCACCTACATAATCACAGACATTGAGGAAAATTATTGGGTATATAATGATATAAAAGGGGCATAAAATCTCACCTACAGTCGAACAGTTGTAAAAGGGCCTAAGAAGGTCTTAAAAGGTTGGCACTGTGGTCTGAAGTTGATGTTTGTAAACATTTTGAAATGTGTAAATTCAGGTAAGAAGGAATACATTAAATGTTAAGTTGAAAATGTTATCATTAGAAAGCAATACACAAATTTCAAAATATCTCAAATCCATTATTTCTGGCATAGATCACTCTCTTACTCGATGTTTAAAGCATGAATCTGTTGAGCATTTTTGTAAGTTATGTACCACAAGTTGAATTTTTTATCATAGTCGTATTGTTATGTCATATCTGTCCCTTACGGAATTGCCGTAGATATGCAGATAAGTGTAAGTTAAAAGGCGCAGTCCACCAAAGAAAAAATCGGGCGAGATTTGATGCAGGATTTATTAAGTCCCAAGAAATTATTATCATGACAGTATTAGATATGTAATTTTCTAAGAAATTACATTGTATTATCTTTGTTACTAGACTACGGAACATTTCTTCTCATTCAGTTATGCATGAAGAGTTTTGCTTTCATTAAAGGTTTTTTCTTTTAATTTACAATGACAGGAGGTAACGGTAATTGTTTGAAATTTATATTGACTACCCTTTGATTATGGTCTTATCGTCCTTTAGGTCATAAATAATAATAAATATTATGCACAAAGTGTAAATATTACAAACCACAGTTTACTGCCAACATCTTTAGTAAAAAGCCGTAATTTTCAATAGCTATTTTAGTTTTGAACTTAGTCTCAATATAGCGTTAATTAATTATTTTAATTCAAGAAATGCTTCAGCAGTTGTGTATTTATGGTACTCTTTTTGTTACCTACTTAGTACCTTAAAGTGAAAACATCTCCAGACGGGTACAATGCAAATTTTATTATTTGTTTTAACCAGTTGTTAGCTATGACATAAAAATCTGCAGAGTGTTAGCTGCATTTATATCGGCATCATTTTCTGCGACTCCCGATATATTTTCCCTTTTCTAAGTTGTATTAGAATTGAGATATATTTATTCCATCATAATATAACTTTATCCTCATTTTTCAGGTGTTTTCATTTTTATTTTTAAAAATTCCTTATGTGAAAGTCCTATGCCTAGATTGATGGGGCACAGGTAAGCATGATGTGGAAATTCAAAACATTTGGCTCTCCAATTTACTTATATTCTCCAGAAAAAAAAATTATACATGGTGATAAATAAACAGTCAAGAGGAGTAACGAATTTGTTTTGTTAGAGAGAGCTGTAATTTTGTAACTAGAAGTATAAATCTTTCACTAATGCTCAAGTTTTCATCCGCATAAATCTCTAAGTGGAAATGTTAAAAGAAATTGTAAGCAATTTATGTCTCTAGGATGCTCTCAAATTGTGTAAATAAATTTTTGAGAGTTCGAAACTAGAAAAAGTCATTTACACAACTAAACTGATTATAATTGGCTGCCAGATCTAATTAGTAGGTAGACATAAAAATCTAATATAAAGTATTTTTTTCCTAATTTAATTGAATATTTGTTCATAAGAAAAATCACAGATAATTGCAACACTCTCAATCCGAGCCTCTCCTAGAGCTATTAGTCCTATGTTGACAACAGGCTACAAGAAAGGCACTAACATAGCATAATATTGGCCTATATCAACAATTTGTGCATCATAGTCCTTTACGTTTGGTGGAAATGCTGAAAAAAAGGAAAATCTTTAGCCAACAAAATTTCATATTTACATCTCTTCTCTAAAAGTTATCAAGATAAGTTTTTGTAACAATTTCATACCAATAGGCTAATTCTATTTTCAACGTTTCCTCCGAAAATTTGCCTGACAATTTTGCTTGAAGTGTAGGCTACATAATATTTAAGGAGAGGAATACAGCTTTAGGTTAAATTCATAGGCGAGAAATAGGTGAAATTCATTATTTTATTCGTCAGCAATGAATTTCTCTACAACTTTGTAATCTGATATACACTTTATTGACAACTTCTACAATTGCATACTATTTTCAAAATTAATCAAACTGTTACAGTTGCGGGTAATTATTATCGATTGAAAATTGCAGCCACATTTCATGCACTGAAATGCCGTTTCCTTCATAACTTCCACAAATATCAATATTTCTGAGTTTTTATTTTTCTATGTATTTGTTAATATCACATCAACAACACTGTCTACAGTCATTCATTTAACATTCATAGTTTATTTTTTAAAATATATATACGCCTACTTTAATGAAAAATAAAATTTAAACAAATTGACTTTTTAAAATTACATATACTGTAGATATTCCAAAGACTGTAGATGATGTTTGCATACAGATACGAAAAAGAATAACTAAAAAATATTGCCATTTGTTGAAATTTTCATGGAAACGCCATTTTAGCGCACGAAACATGGCAGCCATTTTGTAACGATGATTACCCATAATTGTAATAGTTTCATTAATTTTGAAAACAGAATACAATTTTAGAAGTAATTAATGAAGAGTTTGTCAGATTGGAAGATTGTAGAGCAATTCATTGCTCAGGAAAAAGAATAATGAATATCACCTATTTCTTACCTATGAATTTCACCGAAAGCTGTATTTCCCCCTTAAATGAGTCCAAATATAAATGCCTGCTAATAATGTATGAAACATTTCATAATTGCAGGACAATTATAACAAAAATTTCCATGATAGGCCTGTAGACTCATACATATCCACCATAATTAGAATACCTTTTGCGAAATTGTCAAAACTTCAGCTTTACAAACACAAGAGAAATGTCTGATGTTCGCTCATATAGTTTCTCTCTATCCTAAGAATGGACAGTGCAATTAGGTGCAGGCCTATTTCACATGAAATTCTGATTAAGTGCCGTATCGCTGCGAGTGGGAATTCAGTTACTTCAGCGCCTCGTTTTTTCAATTTCCGAGATCCGTTATGAGCTTACGGAACGAGTATTGCATGCTATTTTTTGCACGATGATTATTTATAGAAATTTAAATATATTAATTGAGATATTAGCTGAAAATATTATGTATATACATTATTGAAGATAGATTTTATATTCAGAAAGTGATTCGTATGTGTTGGTTGTTATGGGGACTGAATATTTGTCCTGTTAAAGTCGCCACAAACTGGGGGGGGGGGCCCTTGGTTCCGGTCTTCGATAAAGGCTTATATTGTGATGGTTTTACTTACGTCACGTGTGCTTTTTGTAATTTTTACAGCACTGAGATTTATTTTGTTTTCATAGCAACCAGATTGCGTGTGGGAATGTCAAGTTACGATCCACGGCAACAATATTCGTAAGTACCACTAATTAGTTACAACGTGAAAAAAGTAAGAACATCGGCACCAATCTTGTTGTTACATTTTCAGAAAATATCTAACTCTAATGCAAAATATTCTCTTTCTAGAGCTATTCTGTTAGCCAGCAGACTAACACAAGCACACAGACATGTTTATGAACATTCTTATTTGATTTAACTTGATACCGAATTTAATACGAAATTTCAAAAAACAAAATAACACATTATAATACAAGTTAAGCTAGCATAAATTTAAAAATTAAATTATTTTTAAAAGTAAAAATAGCCATAGAAAATTTAACAAAACTTAGTTTCGCATTAAAAGCAACCAAACTTTTGTATCGTCAAAACCTAACTTGTTAAGATAAAATGTTCTAGGGCATTCATGGAATTAATCAGTGTTATAAAAGGGAGGCACTTTCAAAAAGAAAGGTGAATTTTTCAAACTCCTGTGTCAAGCGTCACTCAACCTTATCGAAGGATAGTGGAATCAACCTAAAAATATTCCAGCCTACCTATACAAACTAGTCAGGGAGAGATTGACGGTAATTTCTGTCAGTAAAATCTATATTAATAAAAGGAAGTGTCTGCCTTCCTCCGTCTGTCTGTCTGTCTGTCTGTCCGCGATGCCCAGCGAAATCTACTGAACGCAGAGATCTGAAATTTTATACATAGGCGGACTAAAGGGTCGGAATGTGCACCTCGAAGCCGGAATTTTAATTTTCGCTTTTGTTCGTGAGTTATGAGTGAAAAACTCGCAGAAAACGTGCATTTTTTGCGTTTTAGAAGCATCAGTTTCAGTAATAAATTTCAATATCAACTCACTTACAGATGGCTTTGGCTATTTTTGTCATCATACCTCATACCTTGGAAATAAAAGCAACGCGATCGCTTGATTTTGTTAGTCCATCCTAGACGATTCATTTGTTTAGAGTGTCAAGGCCCACAGACATATGACATTTTCAACCTACACGGAAGAAGGATAATCAACCCTAAATATGGTCAAACATTGTTCGATTTGAACGAAACTCACTATACAGGGGTTTTCTGGGCCAAGGAACTCGAATCTGAGGTAGCTTTTACCAGGGGACGCTCCCTAATCGTGGAATGCACTCCACGTGATTTAGGTGTTAATAATTATAATGATTTAACTATGCTCTTAAGTTTTGAAACAATTATCGCGGGGGAAGCCGCGGGCACATGCTGTTTGTCTGTCTGTCAACGATGCCCATCGAAATCTACTGAACGCAGAGATCTGAAATTTTAAAGATAGATGGACGGAAAGGTGAGCGAATGCACCTCGAAGCCGAATTTGTAATTTTAGCTTTCGTTCGCGAGTTATGAGTGAAAAACTGGCAGAAAACGTGATTTTAGCGCTGTCGAAGCATCAGATTTCAGTAATAGGCCTACATTTCAATGTCAAATCAATTTCAGTTAGCTTTCGCTATTTTTGTCATACCGTGGAAATAAAAGCATCGCGATCGCTTGAATGTTGTAAGCCCACGCTGGTCGATTCATTTGTTTAGAATGTCAAGGCCCGTAGACATATGAAATTTTCAACCTACACGGAAGAGGGATAATCAACATAGACCTAAATATGGTTAAACATCGTTCGATTTGGACGAAACTCACTATACAGCGATTTTCTGGGCCAAGGAACTCGAATCTGAGATCGCTTTTACCAGGCGACGCTATCTAATCGTGGTATGTAATTCACGTGATTTATGTGTTAATAAATATAATGATTTAACTATTATGCTCTTAATTTTTAGTTTTTAATTTTTGAAATAATTATCGCGGGGGAAACCGCGGGCGCCTTTACCAGGCGACGCTATCTAATCGTGATATGTAGTCCACGTGATTTAGGTGTTAATAAATATAATGATTTAACTATTAGGGTTAGGCATTTAATTTTTTAAATAATTATCGCGGGCGAAGCCGCGGGCACATGCTAGTATTATATAAAGGGAACTGCCGCATTGGTAACCTAAACATACTGTTTGCAGCGTTTAACAATCAGTTATAATTCCAAAAATGCTTCTATGGAAACGGAATGCGACTTTTAAAATTATGAATAAAAATCAATACAATTGTAATAAATTAAGAATATTATACGTATAAAATGAATTGAAATATCTGAAAGCAGAGAAGAGGATGGAATCTTCACGACCGGTAGAAGGAAAAAGTTAATAGAATACCACTAGGAAAAGGTACCGCATAATATAACATGTACCCAAACGTCATAGGGCTAGTATTATACAAAAGTTTTAAATGCAACCTATATAATCCGAAGAACTTATTAAATAACACAATCAAAAAACTTCATGTAAACTTTCGAGCGAATTGACATCTTCTCTTTATTCTGGATGACTGTAGCCGATTGTTATTTTAGAAGGAATATTGAAATGTAATATATAAAATGGACTTGTCATTTCTGCAGAATTCACAAAAATCATCTTGACCTTGACATAGTAATACACCCTTTATGAGCGATTAACTAAAAAACTTTCAATCAAGGTCAGTTCCTTCCCTCCAATGCCATGGTACTGAATAGTAAAATTCTCTAAAAATAGCATTGAGTTTTGGTGTTCAGTGGGGGTGAAGCGGTAAAAAGCGTACCTTTTCACACTTTTTTTTAAAACATATCTTTAAAACTATAGAGTTCTTAAAAAAAATTAGTAACCAATTTAAACAAGTTAAAACAAATAAAATTAGCTTCATTCACATCTTAAATTATTTTTGAAATATAAATAAATTTAATTAATTATTTAGTCTAAATTGAACTGTCTTCTCCGACAGATCTTAAAATATCAACATGAATTTTTAGATATATAATCTTTCATGAACCACATGAACCACAGAACCAATATTCTCATGAATTTTTTAGTTCCTCAAATTACAAATAGCCATAGAAAAATTATCAAAGGCTTCTATGCTAAAAACTAGTTTTATATTAATAACATTTTAATTTGTTTACCGTACTTGCTAAATGTTCAGTTAGAATAAAAATATTTTTAATTGTAGGATATTAATCATTATCATCTTCATCCTATCCTCGCCTTGCTCGGAGTGAGTGTGTGTGTGTGTGTGTGAATGGCGTGTCTCGTCCTATGTGTTCGTGTTGTCTTGGAGTTGGCCCCTACATTGGGATGATCACTAATCCGGGGAGCCCTTCCATGCCCTTGTCGGGTAAAAAAGTATGTATGTGATCTATAGATAATCCCTCTCCCGACGGTTAGCGGCCCTGTAAGACTGGGCAGCGTAGGTCGTTTAAAATGTACCTAAAAGGGAGAGGTGAAACTAAGGTAAAGATAGATAGATATTAATCACCGTTATAAAAGTAAGACGCTTTCAAAAGGAAAGGTGGATCTTTAAAAAATGCAGTGTTCGGGATCCCCCAGTCTTATCGAAGAATAGTGCCGGGATTAAAACCAAAACATTCCACATCATTTGTTCTATACAGTTAGGAAGTGAATGACAGTAATTTCCGTCAAACTTTATTCACGGGCTAGCTCTGCATTGGTAACCTAGACATATTATTTACAAGGTTTAACAATCCCATATAATTCCAAAGCAGCCTCTATGGAAACAGAATGAAACTTTGTAAATAAAAATAAAAGTAAATAAGATAAAAAATTAACTGTATTTATAGATATAAAATGGAATGAACTATCTGAAAGCAGAGAGAAGAATATTATATTTACGCTGGTTACAAGAATTAAACAATACCACAAGGAAAAGGTACCGCATAATATAAGTTCTACATGAATAATCGTTACATACCAAAAGATTTCCGCAGCCTATATACTCGAAAGTATTGAACTATTAAATGTCACAATTTGAAAAGTATCAGAATTTCGTGTAAACTATCGATGGAATTCATGACTTTTCTTTATTCTCGATGAAGGTGTGTGTTATTTTAAAATCAATAATAATTAAAAGGTAAGAGGTTTACAATGACCTTCTCATTTCTGCAGGACTCACAAAAATCATTTGGAACTGGACAAATATTAATAGGGATGGTGATCATCTAATGCTATGGGATCTACAATGGGCTTCTAATTTCTGCAGAATTCACAAAAATAATCCGGAACTTGAAAACGAATAATGGGGATGGTAACGAACGAATAATGTGGGATCTACAATGGACGGAAGAAGTGCGAATACAATGCCGGAGGCAACTGCGTAATCTTCTGTGTTAAGAGTACAGCAGCATTATAATGTTGATTTGTGTATTTAGTGTAAAAAGTACTTCAAGAAATTTATAGGACAATGATCACATCTCAACTGAGAAGGACATACGAACATTTTGTTGAAAAAGGCGGCGGAAGAAAGAAAGGGTTGTGAGTTCTGATGTTTCGATGTAAGAACCATCGTAATGTTTATTGTTAAGTACAAAAATAATTATTAAAAACATCCATAGGACCAAAGACCAGATCTCAAAGTAGCTTCTTAAAAAGTAACTAATAATTAGATACTATTTTGTCAATTATTTCAAAAATTTTCATTTACATAATTAATTATTAAATTATCACTGAACTAACCGAAACACGAGCTTTGCTAGTTTGGGTATTGTATTTCATGTGTTTAAAAGAAGAATTAATTGAAAAAGAGAACTGGTCTTTGGTGAATCGCTGCTATGTTTAATACACAACAGCGATAACGGAGCCTAAAGTCTGTTGTTCCTTTGCGATCTCATATTCTCTGTAATTTATGTAGAATTCATAACATCGTTAAAGTTGAAAGGAATATCAGAAAATCCTATCCTTCGCGTCCACGTTCGCAGGCTCTGGAAATGCAGTTGAGCAAGTTGAACTCGACTGCAGCCAAGAAGGAAGGGTGTAATCATATTGACAATTATATAGTTTAACTAGCTGAAAAGGCCCGGCGTCGCCCGGGCTTTGTATTTTTTTAATTTGAAATTAACTTATGAAGGACTTTATGTATGTAGAACTTGAAATGAAGAAAAAGATTTATCACACTCAAACTATTCCATCAGAAAACGCTGGATATAGCTTTTTATGGCTCATAGAGGATGTGGAATGCTGCATTCCGTTGCTTCTACACATCATGCTTGGGAGGGGTTGAAATAAGAAGAAACACAAATTACATAAGATTGTACTGACTTGACGGAAAATTTTATTTCTCATTCTCATGTTACTATACAATCGTTTCGGAGCTGAAATAAAAGAGAAATGCAGTATCACTTTCATACTTTCCTCCCCTAGAACCCGGGACATAATATACTGCGAGCATAGGACTCAAAATGTTCCATCCCATGCTTAGGGCCTATGATAAACATCCCTATTTCTCAACTAATACAAAGCCTACAGGTATGGATAACTTATCAGCGGAAAGGATTATTTACATACTTTTGATATAGCATACTCACACACTTAAGTTGTCCCTCTTATTCTACATTAAAATGTGAAGTGAGTAAATATTTCTTATGTCGAGGGTAGAGAAAGTTACGTGACTACATCACACTGTGCTTTATTTTCGTGGATTTCATTTTCAGTAATTATTTTCGCCAATATACTCGTATTACATCGATGGAATCATAATTCGTGAAAGTCCAGCATTGCCAAGGCCCTATGTAATCATAGTAAACAATTCATTGTTGCCATGTGAACTAAACAGCATTTCTTTTTTTTCAGTATAAAATTCTCAGAAATTATATAATTTTCAAGGGAAGGACTGATTTATTTCAATTTTAATGTTGACCGCTATACTTTCCGGGCTTAACTGGGTATGTGTGCAAAATTCCGTGTAAATTGGTAAAGAAATGTAGATTTGTATAAGGAACAAACATACATACATACATACATACCCACAAACACACATTCGACTTTATATAATAGATGCATGGATTTGTTCAGGCTTCCTTTTAGTTGAGTTCTGTAACCTAAGTTGTACTTTTACTACAGTCGTATAATATGTCGTAACCGTAGTACGTTATAGCATTTAATTGTCGTTAATATGCGTGTTCGCGCAAGCAACATGTTTCTATTTTAGAATGTTTCAAATTATCCGCTTGCAATGTCCCGCTTTGATTGTCCTTTTATTCCCGCCTCAAGGCATTGTGGGATCATGCATGACTTGCTAATTTCTTTTGTTATATGTGGTGGTTTAGCGTCACGCCAGTTAGTATTGTACGAGAACTCACGCAGATAACAGTGTATCTAGTAGGCTCGAGTCATTCCCGCTTTTTCTACCAAGTTTTGTGACGGGCTATTCCTACTTTATACTATAAAGTTCCCTAACTTCTTGGATTAAATCTTCGCCAAAATTCTTCGCCAAAATCTGTGACGACTAATATGTGATTATTCTCAATCGTAGTATATAAGTTTACTGAACTCCTACAAAACAAGGTCACTCATACACCTGTCGTGTCATCATAACACTGCCTGCATAGTCCACATTCCAACGTTCAGTACGACTACCTTTGTCACCGGGTGATTGCAAATTTCCTACTCTCAGTCTACTTTCTCTCTCTTTTAACAAATTACCCAGTTTTGATAATATTGATGAAAATTTCTATTAACGGGCGCCATCATCAATACGCTTCCTCTTTTCTTTTTTTTTGTTATGTATCAGCCCAGTCACAAATTAAATTATAGATACACAGGCTATGTACCTACATGCCCCTCGACTAGCTTTTAAATTAACAGTGGAGACGGGAGTTGGGTTCGGATTTACCTTTCGTTTTTTTTATTCTGCTTCTTCTTTTTCTCCTTTTTCAATACTCACTACCAAAGTATGTAACTTAGCACAAAAATCAGCGACTCTCAAACCATTACAAGGATAAGGGTCAAAAATCTGAACTTCACGTTAATTTACTTTGCATAACAATAACCATAATTTATTTAATATATTATTTTTTTTCTTTTTTCAACAATAACAATCTTATATACAATAAATTACATTTACACTACATTAACCATTCAACACTTTTATTGGTAGGATAATATTTGATTATTCAAGGTTAGTATACCCAATTTTAACTATATAAGTACGTTCTCTGTTCAACAATAACAAATCCTTAATTAATTACTTTAATTTTCTTTCTTTATTTTTCAGGTATCTACTAGAACGTCTTGTATTATTCTTCTAATTTACTACTGACTTGTGTAGTCATTTACATTTGCAACTTCAGGATAGTTCAATATATATATTATACTGGGTTTTTTTCTCTTGAATAAACAAAGGTTTTCAATTCATAATCCAGTCCTTACTCTACAGATTACACTCAATAATCCCACCTATGTCTCCTATATTAGTCTATTTGTCAGCTTAGTCCATGAAGAATTGTATTTAAAGATAGATAGAAAAGACAGTCTCATGAAGAAAGAAATAGAAGTTTAGGCCTATACCCACAGAGTGACTGTGGCGATAGACCACCGATACAGGAGCGGCGTCTAGATCTTGAGTTACAAACAATCTGACTCCTCTCCTGCAACCGGGAAAATATTAATGGGCCGCAAACAAAAATAAAATTTTGTAAATCGATGTCAGAGGTCCCTGACACTCTCTCCTAGAGGCACGTGGGGCCGTTGTTCGCCTCCAACATCGATGGCTTTCACAATCTCTCATAAATTTCTTTTCTTTATATGTTACTGGTATAGGCCTTGTCTACTACCAGATTTTATTTGTTTGATTCGGGATACTTCCGGCGTTCCCTCACCTCACCCTTACAATCTCTAGTACTTGCTAATAAACTACTTATCATCAGTACACTACTCGCAATTACCTATTCTCCTCTTTCTAACCTAACCAATCATTTGTTGTTATCTTTCAACTCACTCTCCTCTTTCTAACCTGACCAGTCATCAGCTATTATCTTTTAACCCCTTTCTTTCTTTAAGTAGAGTTCCCTTCAGCTTATACCATTGATTTAATTCACTCGGTGGTTATTCTAGTTTTCCTACTTCTTACGTTACTACTCTTTAGCATGGGCACCCAATCTTCTTTTGTCTCTAAATTCCCTAGAATTCTAACTGAAACTAATTCACGCCCAGATTAGTAAGCTTCTCTATAACCCCTTTAGTGACTTCTACTTCTACCCTAACATGTAAATTTTCCAATGGTACACACCTAATGCACTACCACTCGTAGGCCTTCTTTTGCCCTTCAATCTTTCCACTTCTTATCCCCCTCTACCATATTCCATACACCTTCGCTTGTAGATAAATCTCTATAAAAAACATAACTTAACATTACAGGCCAGCATGAAATCTATTTATAGATAGTCACCCGTCACCTGAAAGAAACCCAAGTGGGAGGGGCCCTCGTAAGAAGTACTAAGCATGCCCCTTAATTACCTTTCTTCCTTACTCCCCTCGCGTCCTGTCTCAAAAATAACAAAGTTTCTATGAGCATCACCAATTACCCCTAGCTATGTATTCATTCGTGGGACAATCACCCATAAAACCCCAAAGTGGCATTCAACGGTTAGGCTCTTGACTGCTCTTTTATAATTAACTTAGACCAGAAATAGAAAATAGTTGGATTACTGGATTTCACCACTTTACTTCTAGAATTCTCACTTCTATATTTCTATTCTATTCTTCTATCATACCATACGGCGTCTAATCGCCATACATGACTTAGAAACCATCCTTAAAAAAAGGAATATCTCAGTTTTCTCACTCCCCAAACAATAAGAAAAAGTCTAGACGATTATACTCAACCAGTGATGTCCAACTTATCCTCCGATCCTGAGTTGTCTTCCATTACTTCCTGATGTCCATATCTGCTCTTATTCAGAGCGAGCAGTCACGACTCACTCTCACAGCTGATGTTCGCTGTAGCGGTGTCTCGTACTGGCCGACTTGGTGTATTCTTCTGATTAATGACTATCTCCATATAGTCGTGTCAAGGAAGTTCACAACCAGAATTTCCTTAGATGAAAGTCTGACACACCATCATGCCAGAACGCCTCTACCGCTGTCACACATCCCCATCTCGTCTTCTCCCTTCTGCCTTTTCAACTTCTCTCTCTCGTAGTCAGGCACGTACTCCTACTGTCTTTTTGGGATCAGCTCTTCTCCCGTCGACTCACCGTCGGCGCATGCGCACTTCTCTTTTTTTCTGTAATTCAAAATAAATTCAGGGCAGTATCGATAGTCATAACAGGGTTCAATATCGATTAATCGAAGTCTCCCAAACCCTTCCTTTGTTTAGAAATGGTTTGCTATCGTCTATTATGCACGTAGCCATTCGCTACGTGACAGTTTCATTAAACTTGCTCTGGAAGCGGTGAATAGTCACAATTGTGCGCATTTGTGGCTCTCAGTAATTATTCATACATAATTACATATTACTCATCAAATTCGCGAGTGAATTCTCCGAATTACAGAAGTTTGATATTACGCAACAGTTGTGCAACCAACGCTACATGTTCCAGTGCTTATATCAGCTTTTACGACTAAACTACATGCAAAAGTTTAGTGTTAACTTCAAGAGCAAGTTAATCTACGCATTTTAAGATATTATTTATCAAGTTTTCCAAGAAATTAATATTTACAACCACGTGTGATAACGTACTCTTGCATCTTATGTATCAGTGTTTCTATTTCAATTAGTTTCAATAATTATTGTGTGTGAATCTAGTAAGTTGTGATTATTTCATATTTCAATTGTTTTCCTTAAGTAGTCCGTGGATTCCTGATACCAGAGTCCTGAGGTTACAGTCTATTTGCTCTCATTTTGATTCATTCGAATCTGGTCCTCACTAGCTATTCAGAGGTGGCTAATCTTTCCTATCTTATGTTATTCCTATTTGAGAAGTACCTTATCCTATCATTTGCTCCTCACGGTCCTGATACCGTACATTTGCCCTCTCGGACCGGCTATATTTTCCGTCCGACCCCAACATTTGGTTCCTCAACGGACCGGACTACTAAAGAAACAATTTCATTATTCACACACATATATATGGTTTGTCTCGTCTTATCGATCTCGTTCATTGTATGCAGACTCAACCGCGACGGCATCCGCGTATTCAAGAGCTACGATTTCTAGTACATAAACTCTGTATCATCTATTCGGCAGTGCTTCAGTACTACAGAAAACACAACAGCTCAAAAGACTTCAAGAAGGCAGTGATCATCACACCAGAACATCACATGTGCAGTGACAACTCTACAAAGTTCTCAAAGTGTTACAAATAATATCATTATATCATCATGGAGAGTCAAATCAAGGATCTGATCAAGAAAAGGGGTTTCATCAAGAGAAAAATCACCTTTATTCAGAAATTCTACGATAGCCTCCAGGAGGAAGTTGATGTGTTTCATCTTAAAGTTAAATATGACAGCCTCAATGATCTTTTTGATAAATATGAAACTGTACAAGCTGAAATTGAATCGCTAATAGTAGAAGAAGAAGACATCGAAGTTCACATGCAGTATGACGAAGAGATAAGAAGTAGTTATGATCTGTTGAAATCTAAACTTAGTGCGCTCATTGTTCAGCATGAACAGCCACTTCGTAGCATAAGTCCAATAGGCAGTGAGCGATCTCATAACAGTGCCAATTCACATCATACTTGTCAGTCAGCTGTTGCTCAGTGCAACAATAGGCCAATACAACTTCCTGCTATACAGCTTCCAACCTTCTCTGGGGACATCACAACGTTCAAACATTTCCAAGACACGTTCGGCAGTCTTGTAGCCAATAATGCAGCCTTAGAACCGATACAGAAATTGCATTACCTTCTGTCATCATTAAAGGGCCAGGCACACGCATTGATAAAAAATCTACCAGTGACTAGCGAAAATTTCAGTGTAGCATGGAATCTAATATGTTCCAGGTACGATAATACAAGAATTATTGCCACAGCTCACGTACGTAATCTACTATCTTTACCAACGATGAAGAGTGAAAATGTGAATGATCTTCGTAATATTCTTAACAAATTCCAAAGCAAAGAATGTAACTAGAAATCATTGTTTTCAATACTCTATTGACTCTTTCTACTGGATTTCCTTGTGGCGAATATACAGGTAAATAACAAGGAGTTATATCAAAAGCTTTAGCTATCTCTCGCATTAATTTACTAGTGTATTGCGGTCCATTATCCATCAGCAAATATCCCGGAATTCCCCATTTAAGGATAATCAATTCATAAAATGCTTCCGTAACTGCTCTACTGGTTGCTTTCCTTAACGCTTTACATTCTACATACTTGGTAAAGGTGTCCTGAAATACAATCACATATCGGTTCCCTTTTTTGGAACGTGGGTAAGGTCCCAACAAATCTGTAGCTACAGTCATCCAAGGTTTCTCTTTCTGGTAAAAATGCATTGGTCCTGCTTGAGCCGTTTGTAACACCTTCTGTCTCTGACATATTTCACAAGCAGTAACATACTTAGCAACATCTCTAAACATTCCCGGCCAATAATACTTGTTTGCTATTCTAAAGAAAGTTTTAGCTATCCCCATATGTCCTGCAGTAGGTGCATCATGACATTCCTGCAATACTTTAATCCTAAAATCTTGCGGAATAACTAATTTCCACCTATTCACTGTTCCCTCTAAAGTTTGTTCTAACTGATCTAATCTTAAATGGTACAACTTCTCATCTACGACCTTCCAATCTGGCCAAAATTTAGGTTTACTTTGTACTTGCTCCTTCCGCTTAATATACCAAGCATCTTGTATATTTTCCCATTCCACTACTTCAGAGTTATCAGTCAACAAGAGGCAAAATTCTTCCTCTACCGTTTTCTCTTGAACTTTCCCTTCGTGTATTCTAGATAAAGCATCCGGAACTTTTTGTAATCTACCAGGCCTATGTATTACTTCAAAATCATACTCCTGGAGCAATAAACTCCACCTAGCTAATCGTCCGGTCGGATTCTGTAATGTATTTAACCATTTCAGAGCAAAATGATCAGTATATACTTTAAAATGATAACCTTCCAAATAAGGACGAAACTTTTGAACTGCCCACAATATAGCTAACAATTCCTTCTCAACTATTGCCCACTTTTGCTCGCCTACCGTTAAAGTTCTACTAGCATAAGCTATTACTTTTTCCTCTCCTTCCTCTCCTGTCTGAATTAATGCTGCTCCTAGTCCTGAAAAACTAGCGTCGGTCTGTAGCACTAGGGGTTTAGTATAATCTGGACAAGTTAATATAGGACTACTAGATAATTTCGATTTCAATTCATCAAAAGATTCCTGACATTCCTTAGTCCAACGCCATTTCTGATTCTTTTTCAGAAGTGCAGTGAGGGGCTTTACAACTTCAGAAAAAAGTGGAATGAATCGTCGGTACCAAGAAGCCAATCCTAAAAATGCTCGTACTTCCTTGACTTTTGTAGGGGCTGGATACTCAAGGATACACGAGATTTTATCTGAATCTACAGCAATTCCTAATGGAGTAATGATATGACCCAAATATTTTAATTCACTTCTACAAAATTTTGATTTTTCCCTATTAATTTTCAGGTTAGCTTTTCTTAATTTCTCTAAGACTTTTTCTAACAAGGACAAATGTTCTTCAAATGTCTCGCTAATAAGTACTATATCATCCAAATAACAAAAGCATTTCTCTCCTATCTCTTCTCTTAATATAGTATCAACTAATCTTTGAAACGAGGCTGGTGCGTTATGGATTCCAAAAGGCATAACTCGAAACTGATACAATCCTCTACCAGGTACGGTAAATGCTGTTTTCTCTTTACTTGCTTCATCTAATGGAACTTGCCAATACCCATTTTTCAAATCTATTGTACTGATATACCTAGCATGTCGTAATTTACTCAAAACATGTTCAATGTATGGCAAAGGATAACTATCTCTTTTAGTACAATTATTTACTTTTCTGAAATCTACGCAGAACCTCCATGTTCTATCTGGTTTCTTTACCATAACTACCGGAGACGACCAAGGTGAATTTGAAGGCTCTATAACTTTTTCCAATAACATTTTATCTATTTCCGCGTGTATAACTTTTTCCAAAATGGGTGATACTGGATAATATCTTTGTTTTATAGGTTTTGCATCGCCTGTATCAATAACATGAGAAATCAAGTCTGTAAGTCCAGTACACTGATCAAATTTCTGTAACTGATTTTCCAAAAACATATTCAATCTGTCCCTTTCCTGAGGTGTAGGTATAGTAAGAATATTATGTAGTTGATCTTCTTCTTTTAAATCTATAGCCTTAACAAATTGAAAAATTTTTGCTGGTTCATCTTTGAAATACCAAGTCCCATCTTGCAAATCTACTACTAACCCAATTTGTTTCAAAACGTCCATGCCCAGAATCATATCTACTGCTAAATTTGGCATAATTTTACATTTTATCTGAAAGATCCTGTCCTGCAATTTCATCTCAAAAGTTCTCTCTCCTGTTATAGAACTATAAGTTTTATCTGCTAATTGCACCACCCTAACTTCAGATTCTTCTACTGCTAAATCTAACATTTTACACAAAAAATCACCCTTCTCTCCCACATAAGTTTTATCTGAACCGGAATCTATTAAAGCAATAAATGTAATATCCTCCAGCAAAATTTCAACAAAACATCTATCTCCATTAACTAAATCTGTAGGATTTATATTTAACATCACACAAGCCTGATTTTTAGTTAATTGCCTTAAAGAATTTATAGGCCTAACTTTTCTTTCTTGGGGCATCCTACAATCAATAGACCTATGTCCAAGCTTATTACAATTATAACATTTAATCGTAGTGCGTGGAGTAACTCTACGAGGTGCCTTACACTCGAACTGCCTATGTCCTGTTTTATCACAGTTCCAACATCGCTGGTTATTTGAAAAATGCAAAGTGGTGTTTTTACCATTTTCCCTCGACTCATCCTGTCTCTCTTTATTTTCTGTTACTTTAACCATTCTAGAATTATTTACAGAACTTGAATTTCGTTCCTTATCCCAAGTCTTTGCAGAAAAACTAACACTAGGTTTCTTTTGTAATTCAGACAATGGAAGTTCCTGTTTTCCCTGAATTCCTAACGCTGTATGAACCGAAGGTATAACAACTTGTCTCTGAGGTTTATAAGCCGTTTCTTTAATTGTAGCTCTAACCTGCGTTGGAGGAGGAATATATCTCTCAGAATCTAACAATATTTGTTCATACTGCCTACCTACACGTATTAAATCTGTTATAGTTTGAATCTCTGCAGGTCTAAGGTACAATTTTACATCAGGACGCAAATTTTTGATAACAGTCTTCATCATTTGTTGAGGACTCATTGGAGTACTTAGCCTCCTCATTAACGTTTGAATAGCATTAACATAATCAAAAATCGATTCTTTAGGACCTTGCGTTCTCTGTCTAATCTCATCCAAAAGCGAGTCTTCCTCATCAATAGGCAAGTAATATTCTCTAAATTCTTTCAAAAAAGCTTCCCATGTAGGCCAATCTGTTAATCTGTTCCTGTACCAAAGTAAAGCTGAATCTTGTAAAATTTCGGGTAATACTGACAATAACTCTACACCCTGTAACTTAGAACTTTGTTTTAAATCTTCCAATCTCTCCAAGAATAAGTAAATACTATCCCCAGGTTTGAATTTAATGTTCCATTTACGAACCAGATCCAAAGTATTTGGTTTATGCGGCTCTAACTGAATTGTAAACGATGGTACTACTGGTACAACTTCTTCTGAATCAGCTACCGCCATGGCCTTCCTACGCATTAACTTAACCCATGTATACACTACATCTCCATATGAATCTTGTGGAACCGTTATATTATGTTCAACTAAATCTTCTTCCAAAACTTCCTGACTCAGCGCAAAAGCCGTAATTAACACTTGAAATGACTGAGGGTTCTTACGGGCATAATCTAACAAGCGTTGTCTCAACTCATCCCTTGTACCTGTGGTCGGTAACTTTACTCTATCACATTCTGCCTCTAAATCCACCTTCCTCAACTTCCTAATAGCTTGGGTTAACTCAGCTGCTCTTATTTGTGCATACGGATCAACATAAGTAGCCATATTTATATATTAACAATACCACTGGAAAAAAAGATTAGAACACAATAGTTCAGTCGTCTGTCTTAGTCATCTATAGAAGTCCTTACTTGTCAATAGTCATTATTCTTTTCCCAAAAATATGTTATTATTATTATTTTTTTTTTTTTGAGAATAAATTGCAGCTATACTAACCTAACTCCCAAAATTCTTTTAAAACTATCTCTGCCTCACGCTATGGGCTATCAAAATATGTGATTTCAACACAACTCAACCCACACTATGGGCTCCAAAATATATGACGACTCGTATTTCAAGTTTCCAATTCTAACTGATTAATGTTTATTTTCTTTTCTTATATCAAGCCAAACTTTTGTAATTTTAACACAACTCGCCCCACGCTATGGGTCAAAATTACTATCAAAATTATCCTACTATGAAACTATCACAGCCTCACGCTATGGACGACCAAAATATGGAACTTCACGATAACTTTATGCAGCACAACACACGGCCATACTTTTTATTTAACAATTTTAACTAAATTAAGTTGCAACAATTAGCAATACTGTTTTGTTTTAACACTACTTAGCCCCACTATATGGGCGTCAAAATCTGTGACGGGCTATTCCTACTTTATACTATAAAGTTCCCTAACTTCTTGGATTAAATCTTCGCCAAAATTCTTCGCCAAAATCTGTGACGACTAATATGTGATTATTCTCAATCGTAGTATATAAGTTTACTGAACTCCTACAAAACAAGGTCACTCATACACCTGTCGTGTCATCATAACACTGCCTGCATAGTCCACATTCCAACGTTCAGTACGACTACCTTTGTCACCGGGTGATTGCAAATTTCCTACTCTCAGTCTACTTTCTCTCTCTTTTAACAAATTACCCAGTTTTGATAATATTGATGAAAATTTCTATTAACGGGCGCCATCATCAATACGCTTCCTCTTTTCTTTTTTTTTGTTATGTATCAGCCCAGTCACAAATTAAATTATAGATACACAGGCTATGTACCTACATGCCCCTCGACTAGCTTTTAAATTAACAGTGGAGACGGGAGTTGGGTTCGGATTTACCTTTCGTTTTTTTTATTCTGCTTCTTCTTTTTCTCCTTTTTCAATACTCACTACCAAAGTATGTAACTTAGCACAAAAATCAGCGACTCTCAAACCATTACAAGGATAAGGGTCAAAAATCTGAACTTCACGTTAATTTACTTTGCATAACAATAACCATAATTTATTTAATATATTATTTTTTTTCTTTTTTCAACAATAACAATCTTATATACAATAAATTACATTTACACTACATTAACCATTCAACACTTTTATTGGTAGGATAATATTTGATTATTCAAGGTTAGTATACCCAATTTTAACTATATAAGTACGTTCTCTCTTCAACAATAACAAATCCTTAATTAATTACTTTAATTTTCTTTCTTTATTTTTCAGGTATCTACTAGAACGTCTTGTATTATTCTTCTAATTTACTACTGACTTGTGTAGTCATTTACATTTGCAACTTCAGGATAGTTCAATATATA
Source organism: Ectobius pallidus (assembly GCA_964059195.1). Taxonomy (NCBI): domain Eukaryota; kingdom Metazoa; phylum Arthropoda; class Insecta; order Blattodea; family Ectobiidae; genus Ectobius; species Ectobius pallidus. The sequence continues at coordinate 116,789,866 of CAXKWD010000004.1, read as the reverse complement.
TATTATACTGGGTTTTTTTCTCTTGAATAAATAAAGGTTTTCAATTCATAATCCAGTCCTTACTCTACAGATTACACTCAATAATCCCACCTATGTCTCCTATATTAGTCTATTTGTCAGCTTAGTCCATGAAGAATTGTATTTAAAGATAGATAGAAAAGACAGTCTCATGAAGAAAGAAATAGAAGTTTAGGCCTATACCCACAGAGTGACTGTGGCGATAGACCACCGATACAGGAGCGGCGTCTAGATCTTGAGTTACAAACAATCTGACTCCTCTCCTGCAACCGGGAAAATATTAATGGGCCGCAAACAAAAATAAAATTTTGTAAATCGATGTCAGAGGTCCCTGACACTCTCTCCTAGAGGCACGTGGGGCCGTTGTTCGCCTCCAACATCGATGGCTTTCACAATCTCTCATAAATTTCTTTTCTTTATATGTTACTGGTATAGGCCTTGTCTACTACCAGATTTTATTTGTTTGATTCGGGATACTTCCGGCGTTCCCTCACCTCACCCTTACAATCTCTAGTACTTGCTAATAAACTACTTATCATCAGTACACTACTCGCAATTACCTATTCTCCTCTTTCTAACCTAACCAATCATTTGTTGTTATCTTTCAACTCACTCTCCTCTTTCTAACCTGACCAGTCATCAGCTATTATCTTTTAACCCCTTTCTTTCTTTAAGTAGAGTTCCCTTCAGCTTATACCATTGATTTAATTCACTCGGTGGTTATTCTAGTTTTCCTACTTCTTACGTTACTACTCTTTAGCATGGGCACCCAATCTTCTTTTGTCTCTAAATTCCCTAGAATTCTAACTGAAACTAATTCACGCCCAGATTAGTAAGCTTCTCTATAACCCCTTTAGTGACTTCTACTTCTACCCTAACATGTAAATTTTCCAATGGTACACACCTAATGCACTACCACTCGTAGGCCTTCTTTTGCCCTTCAATCTTTCCACTTCTTATCCCCCTCTACCATATTCCATACACCTTCGCTTGTAGATAAATCTCTATAAAAAACATAACTTAACATTACAGGCCAGCATGAAATCTATTTATAGATAGTCACCCGTCACCTGAAAGAAACCCAAGTGGGAGGGGCCCTCGTAAGAAGTACTAAGCATGCCCCTTAATTACCTTTCTTCCTTACTCCCCTCGCGTCCTGTCTCAAAAATAACAAAGTTTCTATGAGCATCACCAATTACCCCTAGCTATGTATTCATTCGTGGGACAATCACCCATAAAACCCCAAAGTGGCATTCAACGGTTAGGCTCTTGACTGCTCTTTTATAATTAACTTAGACCAGAAATAGAAAATAGTTGGATTACTGGATTTCACCACTTTACTTCTAGAATTCTCACTTCTATATTTCTATTCTATTCTTCTATCATACCATACGGCGTCTAATCGCCATACATGACTTAGAAACCATCCTTAAAAAAAGGAATATCTCAGTTTTCTCACTCCCCAAACAATAAGAAAAAGTCTAGACGATTATACTCAACCAGTGATGTCCAACTTATCCTCCGATCCTGAGTTGTCTTCCATTACTTCCTGATGTCCATATCTGCTCTTATTCAGAGCGAGCAGTCACGACTCACTCTCACAGCTGATGTTCGCTGTAGCGGTGTCTCGTACTGGCCGACTTGGTGTATTCTTCTGATTAATGACTATCTCCATATAGTCGTGTCAAGGAAGTTCACAACCAGAATTTCCTTAGATGAAAGTCTGACACACCATCATGCCAGAACGCCTCTACCGCTGTCACACATCCCCATCTCGTCTTCTCCCTTCTGCCTTTTCAACTTCTCTCTCTCGTAGTCAGGCACGTACTCCTACTGTCTTTTTGGGATCAGCTCTTCTCCCGTCGACTCACCGTCGGCGCATGCGCACTTCTCTTTTTTTCTGTAATTCAAAATAAATTCAGGGCAGTATCGATAGTCATAACAGGGTTCAATATCGATTAATCGAAGTCTCCCAAACCCTTCCTTTGTTTAGAAATGGTTTGCTATCGTCTATTATGCACGTAGCCATTCGCTACGTGACAGTTTCATTAAACTTGCTCTGGAAGCGGTGAATAGTCACAATTGTGCGCATTTGTGGCTCTCAGTAATTATTCATACATAATTACATATTACTCATCAAATTCGCGAGTGAATTCTCCGAATTACAGAAGTTTGATATTACGCAACAGTTGTGCAACCAACGCTACATGTTCCAGTGCTTATATCAGCTTTTACGACTAAACTACATGCAAAAGTTTAGTGTTAACTTCAAGAGCAAGTTAATCTACGCATTTTAAGATATTATTTATCAAGTTTTCCAAGAAATTAATATTTACAACCACGTGTGATAACGTACTCTTGCATCTTATGTATCAGTGTTTCTATTTCAATTAGTTTCAATAATTATTGTGTGTGAATCTAGTAAGTTGTGATTATTTCATATTTCAATTGTTTTCCTTAAGTAGTCCGTGGATTCCTGATACCAGAGTCCTGAGGTTACAGTCTATTTGCTCTCATTTTGATTCATTCGAATCTGGTCCTCACTAGCTATTCAGAGGTGGCTAATCTTTCCTATCTTATGTTATTCCTATTTGAGAAGTACCTTATCCTATCATTTGCTCCTCACGGTCCTGATACCGTACATTTGCCCTCTCGGACCGGCTATATTTTCCGTCCGACCCCAACATTTGGTTCCTCAACGGACCGGACTACTAAAGAAACAATTTCATTATTCACACACATATATATGGTTTGTCTCGTCTTATCGATCTCGTTCATTGTATGCAGACTCAACCGCGACGGCATCCGCGTATTCAAGAGCTACGATTTCTAGTACATAAACTCTGTATCATCTATTCGGCAGTGCTTCAGTACTACAGAAAACACAACAGCTCAAAAGACTTCAAGAAGGCAGTGATCATCACACCAGAACATCACATGTGCAGTGACAACTCTACAAAGTTCTCAAAGTGTTACAAATAATATCATTATATCATCATGGAGAGTCAAATCAAGGATCTGATCAAGAAAAGGGGTTTCATCAAGAGAAAAATCACCTTTATTCAGAAATTCTACGATAGCCTCCAGGAGGAAGTTGATGTGTTTCATCTTAAAGTTAAATATGACAGCCTCAATGATCTTTTTGATAAATATGAAACTGTACAAGCTGAAATTGAATCGCTAATAGTAGAAGAAGAAGACATCGAAGTTCACATGCAGTATGACGAAGAGATAAGAAGTAGTTATGATCTGTTGAAATCTAAACTTAGTGCGCTCATTGTTCAGCATGAACAGCCACTTCGTAGCATAAGTCCAATAGGCAGTGAGCGATCTCATAACAGTGCCAATTCACATCATACTTGTCAGTCAGCTGTTGCTCAGTGCAACAATAGGCCAATACAACTTCCTGCTATACAGCTTCCAACCTTCTCTGGGGACATCACAACGTTCAAACATTTCCAAGACACGTTCGGCAGTCTTGTAGCCAATAATGCAGCCTTAGAACCGATACAGAAATTGCATTACCTTCTGTCATCATTAAAGGGCCAGGCACACGCATTGATAAAAAATCTACCAGTGACTAGCGAAAATTTCAGTGTAGCATGGAATCTAATATGTTCCAGGTACGATAATACAAGAATTATTGCCACAGCTCACGTACGTAATCTACTATCTTTACCAACGATGAAGAGTGAAAATGTGAATGATCTTCGTAATATTCTTAACAAATTCCAAAGCAACATATATGCTGTGGAAGCTTTACATGTAGAGATACCATTACAAGATATTATGCTTATGCAGTTAATCTTGGACAGCCTTTGTGAGAGCGTACGAAAAGAATGGGAAGGAAGAATTGATTCTCAGAACTTCACACCACTTCAAGACCTCATCAAGTTTTTAGAAGCTAAGGCAAATTCCCTTGAAGTATTGGCAGATGTAAACAACACGTCCAGCCCATCTAAGCACAAAGGTGAGCAAAGCACGAAGAAGAAGTCAGAGAAACACACTCGTCATTCTTATGTTGCGACAAAAGAAGACACGTGCCCATGCTGCGATGATAATCATAATTTATTAAATTGCAAGAACTTCCAAGAACTAAGTGTATCACAACGATGGAATGTCATTAAAGCTAAACGCTTGTGTTTTAACTGCTTCTCTCCTAACCACAGAAGAGATCAGTGCAAGCTAAAATCGTTTTGCAAATGTGGGAAAGGTTTTCATAGTAAATGGTTACACAATGACACACATTCAAGTGAAAAGGTTTCTCGTCAGAATCCTTCTTCAGAAAGTTATACAGCCAGCACGGCAACAAACATTCCAGCTAGTTACTGTTCTATAAAAGAAAAGGCTAGCCAATGTGAAATTCTTCTTGCAACTGCAGTGGTCGAAATAGAAGACAAAAATGGAAAACTGGTAAAATGCAGAGCTTTACTTGATTCTGGTAGTCAGATTAATTTCATCACGGAAGATTTGGCAAGGAAATTACAATTACCAACTAGCGCAGTGGATACTCACATAAGAGGTATTAATGGCACCTCAGCTTGTGGTCACAGCATCACTATTAATATGAGATCCAGGATCCACGCTTTCCAAGCTAACCTAAACTGCCTAGTTCTACCTCACATTGTAAATAAGCTTCCTGCTGTCCATATTGACCCATGCAAATTCAATATTCCCAGTGAACTTCCATTAGCTGATCCTAAATTCCATGTACCTGGTGATGTACAATTGCTAATTGGTGCCAACTTATTCTTCCAATTAATCACAAACGAAAGAATAGTTAAGCCAAATCAGCCTGTTCTGACCAACACCGAACTTGGTTGGATAATCAGTGGTACAGTTCCTAAGTCTGCCATTAAAAACAAGAAGGTGACGTTCTCACAGCATAACTTGTTTGTAACTGTCGACAACGTGGACAGGCAACTAAGGCAATTTTGGGAGCTGGAAGACTTCCCCAGCGCAGTACACACCAAAGAGGAACGTGAATGTGAAGAACACTACGTAGAAAACACTACTCGTGCAACTGATGGTGCATTCGTAGTGCAACTCCCCAAGAATCAACCTGTAGATTCTCTGGGCGAATCTAGGCAACAAGCTATAAAACGCTTAGGACACCTAGAACGCAAACTTCAAGCTAACCCTAGCTTAAAAGAAGACTATTCCAAATTTCTGGAAGAGTATGAAAATCTAGGCCACATGAAGAAGGTTTCACTTCCTCAGCCTGGAGAAAAATGTTACTACTTGCCGCATCATGCTGTTATAAAGCCTAGTTCAACTAGCACGAAAACCCGAGTTGTATTCGATGCCTCAGCAAAGTCGTCTTCAGGCAAGTCATTGAACGACATCTTGAAACTAGGGCCAACTATACAAGACGATCTTTCATCTATTGTATTTCGGTTCCGCACCTACAAGTATGCATTTTCAGCAGACATTTCTAAAATGTACAGACAAGTAAGAATGCATATAGATGATCAGAATCTTCAAAGAATTGTGTGGCGTTCAAGTCCTAATGAACCCATACAAGACTACGCTCTAACTACTGTCAGTTATGGTACCAAATCTGCATCATTTTTGGCCATAAGATCTTTACATCAGCTTGCGCTAGAAGAAGAAGAGAAGTATCCGCTTGCTGCTCAGGCAGTACGGGAATCATTTTATGTTGATGACTGTTTAGCAGGCCACAATGACATCCAAGAAGCCCTGAAACTGCAAAGGGAGCTTACAGATATGCTCAATTGTGGTGGATTTCCTCTGCGAAAATGGTGCTCCAATCATGAAGCTTTATTGGAATCAGTACCTCCTTCACATCGAGAAACTCAATTGCCCCTGGCACTTGATAACAATGAAAACATACATGCCCTAGGCTTACTTTGGCATCCAGTTAATGATAAATTCCAAATCCAATCACATCCTTCACTCCAAACCCATGTGCAAGGTAAACTAACCAAACGAAATATCCTTTCACTTATTTCATCTATCTTTGATCCGCTAGGATTGGCTAGTCCTATTGTTATAAATGCTAAAATCTTTATGCAATCTCTCTGGATTGAGAAATTAGACTGGGATGAAACCGTACCTGTGCATCTGGAAAAGAAATGGATGGAGATCTGTGAAACATTAGCTACTATTCACACCTTGCGTATTCCCAGATATGTGCTTACATCTGGTACAGTGCAGGACATTCAATTACATGGTTTCTGTGACGCCTCCGAGAAGGCGTATGGAGCTTGTATATATATTCGTTCTGTAAATAGTGAAGGTGAAACTACTGTTCAACTGTTATGTTCAAAATCTAAGGTTTCTCCTCTAAAGAAGCAAACCATTCCACGCCTTGAACTCTGTGGTGCACTTCTGCTTGCTAAATTATACAACAAAGTGCTAAGTGACCTCAAGGTACAACCTTCACAAAATCGTTTGTGGTCAGATTCTACTGTGGTACTTTCTTGGCTCAAAACTGATGCGCGAAAGTGGAAAACCTTTGTTTCAAATCGTGTGTCACAGATACAAGAACTTTCGGAGACTGCTACATGGCGACACATTGCCACACATGAAAATCCAGCAGATCTCGTCTCAAGGGGAATTTCTTGTGAGCAGTTATCTGAAATCGATTTATGGTGGCACGGTCCTAACTGGTTATCTTCACCAGAGGCATCCTGGCCAAAACAACCGCAACAATTAAGTGTTCCTGATTCATCAGAACAACTTGCAAATGTCTGTCTGTTGTCAACAAAGGAGAGAGAACATTTTCTTACAACATTCTCAGATCTCCGACGCCTGCAAAGAGTAACATGCTACATGAATAGATTTATTGCTGCATGTCGCCATGAAACAAAATTTCATGGACCTATTACAGCTGAAGAGCTTCAACAAGCTTTACAAACTTGTGTTAAAAGTGCTCAGCATTCATCTTTTAAGAGTGAAATTGCAGATCTTAAAAATCTGAAAGAAACTTCTGCTAAAAGTTCTATTCATACATTAACACCATTTCTGGACGAAAATGGTCTTCTACGAGTTGGTGGTCGCATAGATAAATCTCATCTTGCATATGATGCTAAACATCAGATCATATTGCCAAGCAAGCACCATCTAACTGCTCTAATTGTGAAGCATGAACATTTTAAGCTTCTACATGCGTCACATCAGCTTATGATAGCTTCTTTAAGACAAGCATATTGGATCCCTTGCGTGCGCAGACTGGTGAAATCTGTTCTACACAAGTGTCTGACTTGTTATAAACTAAAGGCACAATCTGCTCAACAGCTGATGGGCAATCTTCCTAACTACAGAGTAACTCCTGTTAGGCCCTTTCTACGCACAGCAGTAGATTATGCTGGTCCCTTCAGCATAAGATACGGATCGCCTAGAAGTAAAATCATTGCCAAGGCATACGCTGCAATCTTTGTATGTCTTGTAACTAAAGCCATTCATATTGAATTGGTATCAGACCTCACATCAGAAGCTTTCTTAGCCGCGCTAAGAAGATTTACTTCCCGTCGTGGCCTATGCAAGGATATCTTCAGCGATAACGGCACTAATTTCATAGGCACGAATCACAAATTGAAAGATCTTCGTATTCTACTACAATCCGAAGAATTTCAGAAGTCAGTTCAAGATTTTGCTGCAACCAATGATTATAACTGGCATTTTCTTCCCCCGTCATCTCCTCATTTCGGTGGGTTACATGAAGCCGCTGTGAAATCTATGAAGTTTCACCTAAGGAGAACGATGGGTGCACAAATCCTCACATTTGAACAGCTTTGTACGCTGCTCACTCAAATCGAGGCTTGTTTGAATTCCAGACCACTTGTTCGTCTTAGTGACGACCCAAATGACTTTTCATATCTTTCACCTGGGCATTTCCTCATCGGTGAGCCTCTCACGTCCCTGCCATCTCATCCTCCCACAGATGATATGAAATGTCTTGAAAAATGGCAAATTCTACAAAATCATCTGCATCATATATGGAAAAGATGGTCTTCCGAGTATTTGCATACACTTCAGCAGCGACAAAAATGGTCATCTTCCAGTGAGAATCTGCGAGAAGGTATCTTAGTCATTCTGAAGGAAGACTACATAGCCCCACTTCAATGGAAGATAGGCGTCATCACCAAGGTGCATCCGGGAGAAGACGGTCTAATTCGTGTGGCGACAGTTCGCACTCCTAGTGGCGAATATAAGCGCCCGGTAGTGAAATTATGTCCATTGCCAGATCAATAATAAGTGTAATACAGTGCAATTAATATTTCATATCTCTTTATTGTTTTACAAGCAATTATAGTGTAGACAAACCGTTACATTGTAATAAGTGTTTTTTGGTTTTCCTCCTTACACAATAAGGTTTTACTTTTCGGAGATAAACTGTGTTATTGTGATGTATATAATAAGTGTTTTCCTTTATGTTATTTGTCCATTTGAATGTATTTTTCATAGCTTGCTCTCTATCTATTTTGTTGAACTAAATAGTTCAAAGGGGTCGGTATGTTCGCGCAAGCAACATGTTTCTATTTTAGAATGTTTCAAATTATCCGCTTGCAATGTCCCGCTTTGATTGTCCTTTTATTCCCGCCTCAAGGCATTGTGGGATCATGCATGACTTGCTAATTTCTTTTGTTATATGTGGTGGTTTAGCGTCACGCCAGTTAGTATTGTACGAGACCTCACGCAGATAACAGTGTATCTAGTAGGCTCGAGTCATTCCCGCTTTTTCTACCAAGTTTCATTAAACTTGCTCTGGAAGCGGTGAATAGTCACAATTGTGCGCATTTGTGGCTCTCAGTAATTATTCATACATAATTACATATTATTCATCAAATTCGCGAGTGAATTCTCCGAATTACAGAAGTTTGATATTACGCAACAGTTGTGCAACCAACGCTACATGTTCCAGTGCTTATATCAGCTTTTACGACTAAACTACATGCAAAAGTTTAGTGTTAACTTCAAGAGCAAGTTAATCTACGCATTTTAAGATATTATTTATCAAGTTTTCCAAGAAATTAATATTTACAACCACGTGTGATAACGTACTCTTGCATCTTATGTATCAGTGTTTCTATTTCAATTAGTTTCAATAATTATTGTGTGTGAATCTAGTAAGTTGTGATTATTTCATATTTCAATTGTTTTCCTTAAGTAGTCCGTGGATTCCTGATACCAGAGTCCTGAGGTTACAGTCTATTTGCTCTCATTTTGATTCATTCGAATCTGGTCCTCACTAGCTATTCAGAGGTGGCTAATCTTTCCTATCTTATGTTATTCCTATTTGAGAAGTACCTTATCCTATCATTTGCTCCTCACGGTCCTGATACCGTACATTTGCCCTCTCGGACCGGCTATACTTTCCGTCCGATCCCCTACAATGCGGTTAAGTAAGTTTAAGGGTACAGTCTACTAATAGTGCAGTAAAAATAGCTGATGACCCTGACATCCAAAACATCAAAACTGTGTTTGGTACTCTTTCCCCTTTAATATGTAAATTTGTGTAAAAAAATATCGTCGCGTTTAGGTGGTGTCGAAGCCGTAAAAATAGAACTACTCATAAGTTGATTTTTGGAAGTCTTTCCACGTTGTGACCTCAATGTAGTCTAGGAAATGTGGAGAATGTTCCAAAAACATGTACAATTCTCTGGATTTCCTAGTATTGAGGGCATAAGGTGGAAAAACTTATATAAATCAACTATACCCTCATTGGAAAGGAAAGAAGTTTATTATTAATTTATTAACACTCACAAGTTTTTCAAACATATCTTTAAATCTATGAGGTTTGCAACAATGGTTAGGTATCAAATTAAACAAACAAAAGAAAGTAAAATTAGCTTCAAAAATATTCTATATATGTTTTCACTAAACCCCATACATCGGCAGATATAGGTGGGGATGTTTGAAAGGGCAAGTGCTCCTACCGCTTAAGTACCTCCACGCACGTGGTGATCGAAAAAAGTGGGTGGGCGTCACCTGCTGTGCCTAATTGTTGACTTTTCTATTAATGTACAGGCAATAGAATACACCATACCATATCACAAATGATTTAATATTTCAGTCATTAGTTTTTATTTATTGTCTTCTTCAGGTAACTATTATAATTTGAACATGTTTTCGTCACTAAAGAATGGGTAGAATGGTATTTCGTATCCTCCAAAACATTTGATTTTTCGGCATTTGAAATACAAATTTGGCAAAATCCTTTCTTAGTGTGTACTTACATTATGAAACGAAGCTACTGCCAAAATTCCAAGTCTATACCTATTATAGTATAGGCTCTACGTGCCGTCACGGTGGCTCATGCTTAGCGCGTGGGCCTGGCATGCTAGCGGTCACGGGTTCAAACTCCGGGCCTGGCGGGCGTGTCATTCGTGGTAGACGAAGCCGTGACCTTTGGGGGTTTTTCTCGGGGATCCTCCCGTTTCCCCCTCTCATTTCACCAACACTCTCAATTTCATCTTCAAACCTCCCCCTTATAATCATCCCGTTTCCTTTCCCGGTTTCCGGTTTACCCTCGCCCCCAGCACCTGCTGTGGGCCTCTCCCGTCATCCCCGTGGCTTGTGGTTCTGAAGTTGCTGGCTGGTGTGCTGCCAACCTGGGGGCTCTGTAAGAGGTACCAAGTCAGTGGCACACGTGGCATGGTAGAGGTATCTGTTGGATGTAGGGGAGTTCCGTGGGGGCTCGAGGTGGGGTCTGTTGTTGAGGGGCCGTTGGGCTTGCACATCATTCCATTTCCGGAGGTTGGCACAATGGGCCGCAAGGCCGAAGTGCTTAGGGTCGTCCCAACCCACCTTCCACCCTTAAGGGGACAAATGAATCAATTAATAGGCTCTACGTTGATTCTCTGTCATTCTGTCAATCAGAGAGTCATTCATTAAGTTAGTCAATCAGGACAAAGCCTCTTATATATACATAATATATATACACACACACAGATTTCTTACTGGTGTTACTTACAATACTTATTAATTTTCTTTCTGCGTAAAAAGAAATGGGGATGGATTATATTTCATTTAGTGCAAATTCCAGTCATGTAGATTATCATCTACAATTCCCTTATTCCTGGTGCCTATTTTAATCAAAGCAAGCTTTCTTTCAGATTCAAAATTCTATTCCGTCAGAGACATTGTAACGGTAGCCACTAACCCTTCTAAACGCGCCAAATCTTGCTTACAAACTATGAATTTGTAATTTTTGTAAATTGTATGTATTAATCACAAAACAGCATAAATCAATATTTAAACTAAGTGTGCGTGTCAAGGTAATGTAACATCATTACATAGTTTCCACATCCGCAGATGCCATACATCTAAACATATTCTGGATAAATGTCAGCTTTGTAACATTTTCGTCAATTGGAGCGACATATACATCTCCATATTTAAGTTCCTTACATTAGAAATTCTCCACGACGTTGAAAGTGGACAGTTGAAATACTGATTTATATACGCCTTGATTTTTCAAAGTTTGAAGTGCTACTATATTCTTTTGGATAAAAGTATTTAGTTAGTTATATATTCTATTTTTTTATGGAAATAGGATATATAGCCTTCCTAGATTCCTAGATAAGGCAGAGGAAATATCAAAATTTGTTGTATTTTGAGAAGAAAACATATTTCAGATCAGAAAATTTATATCGGCACCATTTTCTAAGCGTACCTCTTTTCGTTTGTAAGTTACTTTAGAATATTTCTTCTAGCATTACAGGCACAACTTTATCCTCATTTTGCAGGTATTACCATTCATATTTTTAAAACTGTCTTATCTGACAGTCCTATGGATTGATTGGGCTAATTATCTCATATAAACATAAAAATCAAATTCAAAACATCTTGTTTTCCAAATACTGATTAGGTTCAGGAAATGAATAAGTCATCACGGTAGCGCAAATAATCATTCCTGGGGAGAGAGAGCTATAATTGTTCCAAACAAAAGGTAATTTGACCTTTCCTAAATAGAACCTCTTTAAATAGCTATGATTGTTCCAAACAAAACTTAATTGCACCTTTCCTGTACAAACTATATAAATTTAGCACATGTTTAAAGAATTTAATGAAAAGTATAAATTTCTCACTGCTGTTTCAGTTTTCATCCGCAGAGCTCTCTAAGTGGAAATTTCCATTAAAACCGTAAACAGTTTATGCGTATGGATCGTTCTGAATATGTAATAACATTTTACGAAATATGCCACTAAAGAGACATCTATAACAATGAACTCATTAAAAATGGTTGCCCAAAAATAGCGGAGTGAGGCGAGCATAGAAATCAACTGTAACAATTCTAGAAAAAATATACATATTTACACATATATATTTTTTACGTATTTTCACCAAAGTGTCAACCTCAGTTTCTCTTATAGCTTGTAATCCTACGTTGATGACCACCTACTAGAAAAAACGCTTACATTGCGGACGAGTATATTAATACTATTTCTTATTCATGCATTAATTTTGTGCTTGACCGTATTCCAAGGTGTGCGTTTTCAGTTGTATCGCCGTCACACAAATTAGTATTGCCTACCATGTAAGTGTTGAAGTCTGAGTTTAAGCATAATATAACTGGCTTGTAACTTCCCTGCAGAGAATTACAAAAGTATGAATACAAATTGTAGATCTTCATAATCAAATAAACACCTCGTGTACAATACTTTCTTTCTTTCTTTCTTTACCGTAGTTTCACCTCTCCCTTTTAGGATTTAAGCGACCCAAGCCGCCCGGGCCTTACAGGGCCGCGACCTGTCGGGAGAGGGATTATCTTTGGATCACATACATACTTTTTTGACCAGACAAGGACATGGACGGCCTCCCCGGATGAGTGATCAGCCCAATGCCGGGGCCACCTCCGAGACAACACGAACACATAGGACGAGACACACCATTCACACACACACACACTCACTCCAAACAAGGCGAGGATGGGATGAAGATGATAATGACGGCCAGATGATATCTGGGGACCACAAGGGCCTAAAGTTACCCGACATTTGTCTCAAAGGTGAGGAAAAACCCCAGAAAAAAACCCCACCTAGGTAACTTGTCCCGACCAGGAATCGAACCCGGGCCCGCTGCGTGAGAGGATTGAATGCATCCCCTGAGCCACAGCAGTGGACGTGTACAATACTTAAAACAAAATTTTTTGAGCTGTTTTCGAGATAATCTACAAAAATACATTTTTGTAATGTAAAATATTGCTAAAACTAGGAGAAACTCGTAACCAATCTTTACGTCACATTCCCCGAAGATATGTAACCTAAATAGTATATTTTGTGTGTACTTTTAAAGATTATTTTGTTTCGGCGAGAAACATTGGCAGACACACACAAACACAAAGAAGCATTTCTGAGAATTATATTCTTCGATTCTTGGAACCTCAAAAAGTATAATTTAGGCCTAAATTGAAATTTCAGGGTCGAACACAAGTACTTCCTGTACCTATAGCACCTTTCGTACGGTAAGAGAAGGTAAAAACACAAAAATTAAAAGGAAACAATAACACATTGCTCTACAAATTAATCCATACTAAATTCTTGATATAAATGTATTTCTAAAAGACAATATAGCTATCGAAAAATTATTGAAAGTTTCTATCCCTAAAAGTTTTTTATATTAAAAATACGTATTTTCTAATAGTTCAAATAAGAAACTCTCAATAAGAAGGGTACTGTCTTTTTTAACTGCAGGGTCCAATGTAACTACTACAAATAGTTAATAAATCAAAATCAAAACATTCCACCATATCTTATCCATTCAGGGAATGAATGACGTTAAATTGTATGAGGAAAGCTTCATTTAGAAACTAGTTTTTCGAAACGTGCTGTTTTACGAGCTTAAGCAATCCGTTATGTTTTTCCAAGCATTTCCACGGAAACAGAATATGTCTTTACGAATAGAAATAAAAAGAAATTATATTTCAATATTTTATATAATTAAAATTAAAATCTAAATATGGATTAAATACATTACAGATACAAATCTAAATATGGATTGAGATATTTCAAAGCAAATGGAGAAAGTGATCTTCAGGGTGATCACAGATTTAACAATACCACCAGAAAAAGGTATGGCAAAATATGCACTGTGCATGAACGATCAAGGTATGTCTAGTATATGCAAATGTTGTAAATGAAGCCTTTAAAGTTTAAACTCTTAAGAATTGAATTAGTTATCACAATGTGAGAAGCATCAAAATTTGGCGTAAATGCTTCAGGGAATTGATACCCCCCGCCCCATCTGTATTCTGTATGCAAGTCTGATTTAGTGTGATGTTTACAATGGATTCCTCATTTCAGCATGATACACAAAAATTACGTATCTGAACCTTCACAACGTTTGATGGAATGCTGGCCAACAGATGAAGTGGGGAAGTACGAATACAGCGCCGGAGGTGTTTGCCTAAGAAGGAAAATGTTTGCTGGAGAAGACAACGGAAGGGTATTTCCCATGTTACTCTATGATCATTGTAATGTTCATTGTTAAGTATAAAAGTAATTAAAACATATATAGGACCAAAGACCAGGTCTCAAAGTAGATTCTTACAATTCACCTAATATGTAATGATTTCGTATATGATACATACGAATTTATGATATAAAATACTTTTGTATCTGATGTTTCATGAGAATACCCCTTATCGATTTAGGAACGTTTGCGAAATTGGTGCAAAGTATTAAAAATTTAAATTAATATAGTTAGTTAGTAAATTATCACTGAACTGCCCCACAGTACATTGCTCATTCGGATATTTCATTTCATGTGTATTAAATACGACGATTGTATTATAAAAAGAGAGCTGGTCATTGGTGAATCGCTGCTTTGTTTAAAACACAGAAGCGATAACGGAGCCTAATGTCTGTTATTCCTTTACTGAATGATATCCACTTCCATCTTACGTGAAATTTATAACATTGGGTACAACATTAAAGTTGAAAGGAATAACAGAAAATCCTATCCTTCGCGTCCACGTTCGCAGGCTCTGGAAATGCAATTGTGGTAGTTGAACTCGACTGTAGCCAAGAAGGAAGGGTGCAACCATATTGTTAACAATTAGGGGAGTTTCAAAAACTGTAGGCCTACAAAATTTTTAATTTTGAGTTACTGGTGTAATCTTATACTTAAACACTAGCTGAATTCATGGGCGAAGTCGACATTTATTTAACGTTAAAATCTACTGACGTAAAGGTGGAAGAACTGGAGTTTCCATAAAACTTAACTGTACTGGTAACGGGTTTGAACAAAAGTGAACTTCTACACATCACGTACTAAAGTTTCATATTCCTTATTTACATTTACATTGTAAGAACCCAATTCTTGGTAGAGACAGGCAAACATTTGATTTCATATTATCTCAATCTCAGATTATCATGAAGAAGCTTTCATTCAACATGACTGACGTCCGTGTGCTGTAATAGGCCTATATAATGAGACAGGTATCCGTGAAAACAGACACAGGGTCCAATAGTCCAATATTCAAGATCTTAAGTCGATAATAAATTATGCAAGACCATCGATACAGCTGCGAAATTTCCATTCATAAATTATGTTAGTAAACAAAAAGTAACTTACAAAGGAAAGAAGTACTGCGATGTATCTCGAGAAGAAGCTTTAACGTTTTCTGAAGACGTGTGTCGAGATTGTCAGAGGAATTACGGAGATAATGCTGCATCTGTGTATCTTGATCAAGAAGCTTCATATGAGGTGATAATAGTGTGTTTATCAGTGAAGTGTCGTATTCTTGTGAATTTATTATTGACATTATCTTGAACAGAATTATTCAATGATACAACAGGACAAATGCATATAAATGCGTCCTACTCATTATGCTATTTTTTACTTCACAATATACTTTAAATGTCAATTGAAAGTAGGGAATTTATGGTGTACCTTGATTAAGAAATTAAATTATGCGGAAAAGCACGTAAATGTTGACATTTGTAAAAATGTGTTATTATGTGGGTTAAATTAATTTAGAGACATGATGTAGTTATGAAAATATGTAAATCTATTTAAATTATATCCTTTTCTACCAACCCCTATTAGCTACGAAAGTAATATGTAAATTTTTTCCTGAAAAATTATATTTTTGTAGATGTGAAGTTTTGTGAATTCCCCATCTTGCTGAAATTACGAATCTGTTCAGGCTTCTTTTAAGTTGTGGAACAAAATTTGTATTTTTTTTACACGTATATTTATGTCGTATCCGTAGTACATTAGTCATTAATATCCAACTCTAATGCAAAATATCATTTTTCTATGGTTATTCATTCTAGAGCTATGCTGTTAGGAAGCAGACTAACACAAGAACACAGAAATGTTTATGAAAATTTTTATTTTAGATTCAGGGTGCCTCGAAACGTATGTTGATACCGAATTTCAGATTCGAACACTACACTTCTACCTATAGTAAACGGTACAGGTAGAGAAAGAAAAAATTTCACAAAACAAAATAACACATGTTAAGCAAAGTTAAATTATAATGGTTATTTATGAAAATGAACTTATTTTTAAATGTATAATTAGCCATAGAAAAATGATCAAAGTTTTTTATACTAAAAATTAGTTTAACATTAAAATCAATCAAACTTTTATATCGTGAAAACTACCTTTCCAGTTGGTAAAAATGTTGTAGGGCATTCATGGGATTAATCAGTTACAAAAGGGAGGCACTTTCAAAGAGAAAGGTGATTTTTTATTGTTCTAGTGTCAAGGGCCCCTCATCCTTATCGAAGGATAGTGAGATCGACATAAATCATTCCATCCTACCTATACAATCATGGTTGGGAGACAATGACAGAAATGTCAGAAAAAAGATTATTTAAAGGAAACTCTGTGTTGTTAATCGAAACATTTCGTTTACAGGGTTTAATAATCCTTTGTAATTTAAAAAAAAAACTTCTATGGAAACGGAATGCGACTTTTCAAATAAAAATAAGAGTAAATGGAATTATACCAAATTTAATATTTTATACATATAAAATCAATTGAAATATCTAAAAGCAGAGAAGAGAATGGAATCTTCACGTAGGCATTATACAATACCACGAGGAAGAGGTACCACATAACATAAACTGTACACAAACGTCTTAGTATTATAGGCTATAATAATTTTAAATGCAACCTATATAATCCGAAGAATTTATTACATAACACAATTTGAAATGTATCAGAATTTCGTGTAAAATTTCGAGCTAATTGTTATCTTCTTTTTATCCTGGATGCATGTGACCTATGTTTTATTTTAATAGTAATATTTAGTAATATTAAAATGTAATTTACATTTACAATGGAATTCTGCAGGATTCAGAAAAATTATCTGGACCTTGACAACAATCAACGGGAATGGTGATCACCAGACGCTATGGGATCCTCAATTGGACGGAACAATACGTAGGCCTACATTATGCAGGAGGTAACAGCGTTTGAAGGAAAGTGTTTTCTACGAGAAGTGTCTAACATCGTTAAGCTTATAATGTTGTTGTGTAAAGCGTAATTCAAAAAGTTTATACGACCAAAGAGAATTGAGAAAGACATACGATCATTTTGCTGGAGAAGGCGGCGGAAGAAAGAAAGGATTTATGTTCTGATGTTTTGGTGTGAAAATTACTGTAATGTTATTATTGTTAAGTATGACAAATAATTAAAAACATCCATAGGACTAAAGACCAGATCTTAAACTAAATCCTTAGAATTTAACTAATATTTAGGGAATACTTTGGCAAATTAGTGCAAAGGTTTAAACATTTAAATTCATATTACTAGCTATTAAATTATCACTGAGCTGACCGGAATACGAACTCTGCTTGTTCGTGTCTAGTATATTATGTGCATTAGAAAATACTTAATTAAAAAATTAGAACTGGTCTTTGGTGAATCGCTGCTTTGGTTAATACAACACAGCGATAACGGAGCCTACTGTCTGTTATTCCTTTGCGATCTCATATTCACTGCAATCTATGTGAAATTTATAACACCGGGGACTACTTTAAAGTTCAAAGGAATAACAGAAAATCCTGTCCTTCGCGTCCACGTTCGCAGGCTCTGGAAATGCAGTTGAGCAAGTTGACCTCAACTGTAGCCAAGAAGGAAGGGTGAAATAATATGTTTACAGTGAGTGATGTGTGGTGAAAATTTCAAATTTGCGTTATTTTCACCTCTGTGTAGCACATATACCGTACTCCTGCAATTGTAAACACGATATAAATTAAAACTTTGAAGGTTTTCCCGACGAATACAATGCAGAAACTGTTCTCGTGTTTCCAGTCGGGTAAGAGAATAAAATTCTGAGCTTTCGGCGACTGTCTGCGTCGTCATCTTCGGAGAAGTGGGATCACCGACTTGTATCTGCGTGGATTCAGCTTTCATCATCCAGCACAGAAACAGGCTGTCCTCAACACCCTAGTACACAGAGCCGGAGTCATCTCCGATGCAGCTAGCCTTCATGAGGAACTTCAACATCTGCGACGTACCTTTAGTGCTAACGGCTATTCAGACTTCAATACAGCCCGAGCCTTTAAAATGACCGTTTCTTCAGAACCTAGGAATAGAGGCGAGAATGTTAAGCGGGCATTCATCCCGTATACTGGCCCTCTCTCCGGGAAGATCTCTCGACTGCTCGGCTTCCACGGGATCAAGACCATACACCGCCCTCCAACCAAAACCCGGCAACTACTAAGATCTGTTGAAGATGACCTTGGATTACAGAGACATGGAGTTTATGAAATTTCTTGTAGTTGTAGCAAGACAGGACATTTCCACCAGGATTGAGGAGCACAAACGGCACTACCGTCTGGGGCAACCTGAAAAGTCTGCCATCGCAGAACATTGCCTCGACATGGGCCACGAGATGCACTACCTCAACACAGAGGTACTGGCTTCTACCCCAGGCTTATGGGACTATCTCATCAAAGAAGCCATTCACATCAGACTGAACCCCAATAATATCAATAGAGACGGAGGGATCCAATTGGCCGCTTCCTGGCAACCTGTTATTTCTCTACTCCAATCACGGAGGGAGAAACCGTTTACTTCCACCGACCAATCAGGATCCACGATTGCATCTGACTAGTCCTACCATGGGTATATATACAACGTCATAACCTCTGGATCCCCCTCTCCGAAGATGACGACGCAGACAGTCGCCGAAAGCTTAGAATTTTATTCTCTTCCTGACTAGAAACCCGAGAACAGTTTCTGCACGATATAAAATGTTTGTGTGAGTTCCTTCCCTGTCTATTCTTCAAAGATAATTTTTTCATAAATTAAGGGAATCACGTTTCTCCTGTGAGAGAGAGCTACGCCCGCTTGGAAGCAATAGTAACGTGATGTTCATGGTTTGCGCGTTAGCCGCGTTTGATTGTAGACACTTGTCAGTTGATGTTATCATGGTGGATGGTGAAGGAGAACTTGTTAATAGCTGGGAAAAATCGAAAATTGAGTAAAAATGAGCCTAAGTGGAACAGAAAGTCCTAAAGTATGTAGGAATTTAGAATTAGAAAAAGTAGCGACAATACAAACAATGTGATTGCGACAAAGCAGCAAGATGTCGGGAGTGAACTGCTTTGAGAGAGTTGTGGTAGCTAAAGTGATGTGGTGTAACTACCATTTGTTAAAGGACACTGAGAAAGATGGCAATTTCAACGAATTTTATAAGACAAGCAGACCTGTGCCCGAAGGGAATGAATCAGATTCAGAACTGGCGGGTAAGATTTCTAAATTAATGAAACACTAAAAGCCTTTTCGTTACCACCTCCGTAATGACAGCCATTTAGGAAAATTATTGGGGTATACGCGTATACTTGGATAAAAGGGGCATGAAATTATGTAGAGAAGTAGCTAGAAGGTGAACCTAAATGTTCCAAATAAAACATTTTTGATTTTCACTGTGGTTTTCATTTTACGTCCCATCGGAGGTTTAAAAAAATATAGCACTCGTGTGTGTTATATTCGCGGATTTTCACCAAAACGTCAATTCCAGTTTCTCTTATCGCTTGTAGTCTTACATTGATGACCTCCTACTAGAAAAAACGCTTACATTGCGGACTAGCATATAACAATATTTCTATTCATTTTTTTTCTGCTTGGCTGTATTGCAAGGTGAGCGTTTTCAGTTGTCTCAGCCACATATAAAGTTGTATTGCTCAACGCATAATACTTTGAAGACTGAGTTTGACAAACAATAACTGGATTTAAAAAATGTTTGCATAAGAATTGTAGATCTTAAAATAAAATAAGCACCTCGTGTACAACACTTAAATAAAATCGATGGAGCCGTTCTCGAAAAAGTATACAAAAAATAAATTTTCGTAACGTAAAATATTACTACAAGTAAGAGAAACTCGTATCCTAAATTCTTGATATAAATGTATTGCTAAAAGACAAAAATATCAATCGTAAAGTTACAGGTTTCTACACCAAATTTTTATATATAATGCGTAGAAAACAGTTCAAATAAGAAATTTTCAATTAGAAAAGTACAATTTTTATAACTCCAAGGGACAATGTAACTACTATTAAGAATTCACAAATCAAATTCAAAATATTTCACCCTATCTGATCCATTCTGGAAGTGAATGACGCTAAATTCTATGAGCAAACCTTTATTCGGAGGCTAGTTTTGCGAAACGTCCTGATTTACAAGGTTAAACAATCCATTATACTTTCAGAAGAATTTCCACGGAAACACAATACGTCTTTGCGAATAAAAATTAACTACACTTCATTATTTTAGATAATTATGAATCTTAAAATAAAAATGTGAATTAAATACATTAGGTATACAAATGAAAATATGGAAGGAGATATTTGAAAGCAAATGGAGAAAGGGATCGTAAAGGGTGATCACAGATTTAACAATACCACGAGAAGAAGGTATGGCAAAATATAAACTGTGCGTGAATGAACGACATAAGTCTATTACAGTATATGCAAATGTTTTAAATGCAGCATACAAACACCTAAGAATTGAATTATTTGTCAAAATCTGAAGAGTATAAAAATTTCGAAATTTCTTGTACTTGTTTGAGGGAACTGAACCCCTCTCTGTATTCTGTATGCAAGTGTGATTTATTGTGGTATTTACAATGGCCTCCTAATTTATGCAGGTTACCCAAAAATTATGTATCTGGACCTTGACAACGATTAATGGGACGCTGGCCAAGAGACGCAGTGGGATTTCCAATTCGACGGAAGAAGTGCGAATACAACACCGGAGGTGCCTGTCTAAGAAGGAAAATGTTTGCTGGAGAAGACAGTGGAAGAAGAAGGGTATTTTCCATGTCACTGTATGTTTATTCTTAAGTATAAAAGTAATTAAAACATTCATAGGACCAAAGACCAGATCTCAAAGAAAATTCTTCAAATTAATCTGATATTTATGGACTGTTTTGCCAAATTGGTGCAAAGAATTAAATATTTAAATCAATATAGTTCCATGTTAAATTATCACTGAACTGCACCAGAGCACTATCTTTGCTCATTCGGGTATTGCATTTCATGTGTAATAAATAGAACGATTTCATTATAAAAAGAGCACTGGTCATTGGTGAATCGCTGCTTTGTTTAATACACAACAGCGATAACAGAGCCTAATGTCTGTTATTCCTTTACGAAATGATATCCACAGCAATTTATGTGAATTAACGCCGAATACTACATACGGTATATGTATTACAGTTGAAAGGAATAACAGAAAATCCTATCCTTCGCGTCCACGTTCGCAGGCTCTGGTAATGCAGTCGAGAAAGCTTAATGAACTCGACTGTAGCCAAGAAGGAAGGGTGAAATAATATTTATTTCAATTGTCAAAGCAGAGATCTGTTAAGGCCTTATATAAAACTATGTAACACAACTTCTATTTTCTCCACGGTTTTATATTATCGCTATTAACATATTATCGCTTATGCAATTGTTTAATATGCGGAAAGGTATAAGTTTGAAGGCAGAAATGTAGAAGGCATTGGTAGAGGTGATCAAAGAGATATTGGAGCGAGTCTTGCAGTTGATTTATTCAAGGTCCCTAGAAAAGATTCATTTACACGGGAGCGTTTTTATATCCTTAATTCATTGGCTTATATGGTTTTTTAGTGGTATTAGATCTATGTTATTTTTCTGAGGCATTAGTGAATAAGGTACGTAATTATTTTTGGTAACTATAAATACGAAGGGTTTTTACTAGAGGTCTCTTAAATTTTAGTTTACCACGATAGAAAGTAATAGTTCTTTCAAGTTAATTTAGAATCCCCTTCATTATGCTCTTTTCGCCTTTGTAGGCCACAAACAATAAGAATTATTGCACAAAGTGAACATATGAACCATATGATATTAATATTTTTATTGATAAAAACACATTTTTACATAGCTATTTAAGTTTTGTACTTACTTTTGGTATAGCATTAAAAATCTTCAACCCCTTAAACCCGCAAGGATGAAGGATGGACTTTTTATGCCTACAATTGGTGCAAATTGCAAATTTTTGGTGCAAAAACTGCTCTGAAAATTTAGAAAAAGCACTAGTATGAACTCATGTGATTAACGTCTCTTGTCACTGTGAATAGTATATTCATGTAAGCCAAATCCTGCGAAGGCATTTATTCTATTGCCCTTATCTTTTTGCGATTGTACTGACAAAATTTATACTTTAAATACATGTTTTTACCCACCATTGAATGTTTATTTGAAATGAAATGCTCGAGCATATTGCAGGTATCCGTATGTTTTTTCAACTTCATCTTGAGGAAACCTAACATCAGCATCATGTTTAAAACTACTACGCAAGACATTAGAAACCATAATGAAATTGGTATTTTATACTATATAGGCTACTGTTTGTTTAAATCGCTTTTAACCTCGATTCCCGAAAAGGCTTTTTGTTTACCATGGATTCTACATTTATTTCTATTACCGTTACCGGCGATTTTAGTAACTGACACCCCCATAAGACCCATTTTTAGGACGTTTAGGCCTTTACGTCAATACTACACGGGTTTAAATTAGAAACAGAGAATACAATTTAGTTCTCCTTGGAAACATTTGGGTAGAATAATGGTGATTATAATATGCATAAGTATGTAAATAAACAGATAAAACTGACATGATCAATAAATTATGCAAAAACTTCTGTACTTTTGTTGTGAGAGATTGTTAACCTGACGCCAAACCCGCAAGCTGGAGGACCACGTAATATCATTTCTGTATTTCGACTTTTTTTTTTTTTTTTTTTTTTTTTTTTTAGCCACCCTTATTTCGTTTTAAGAAATTGAAATTTGTTAAATATTCAAACCTTGCTATTGTGCTTTCTTTTAAACCAAATGATACTTCAGTATGTTATTAAACATATTTGTGAGAGCACAGATCACATTTTTAATTTATTATGTAATTTTATAGGAATTGTAATATTAATTTCTCAAAACTAAATAAGGTTGAGGTTAAAAACCATCGAATGTTCACAATCCTAATGAAAATGATCTTCCAAACTATCATCGGTCTCAATCGATTTGAATTTTAGAAATCTTACCATAGCTTTTGTAACTTTAAAGACACATAAAATCACGAGAGAAAGTTCAGTAACAGATAAATTCCTTCAGATGGAAGATTTTCCGTTTACAATACGTTTTAACCAGGAAGGTCGCTTTACACATTCGCCGCATGAAAATCTTAGAAATCTGCAGAATGCAGACGCTGAAGACATGGGAGGTGGACAACCATGCGGAACTGCAGTGATAGTATTGCTGTAGAATTCCCTTTCCCTCCGCTTATTTTAATATCTTTCATAAACTAATTTTGTGCTAGCGAAATTTTAATAGCAGAATAAATTCATCTAAGTTTTATTGTCAGGACGGGCTCGATACGAGCGGGCGAGCCGCAAATCTTTACCCCATGTAGCACTCGGAGGAGCACAATTAATTTTATAGCTCCCTTCTTGTCAGTGCTCATTAAGAAGACTGTGCCATTTTTTTTTTTTTTTTTATTTATTTTTTTATTTTTTTATTTTTTTTATTTTTTTTTTTCCCTCAAGCTATTTACTTAATATTCCATAAGATAGGTACTCTATTACACTGTTGAAATATTATGACAACTGTCTGTACCGGGCTATATTATTAAACTTCAATTCCCAATTAAGTTTCATCCTAATGAAGTGTTTATCGTAGGTTGTAACACACTTTTGTTAGTTATTGCAGCTTCGGTCTATTTTTTTTTTTTTTTTTTTCCTTTTTTTTTTTTTTTTTTTTTTTCATGATAAAGTATTTCACATCCTAAATTTTCACAATTGCATGATAAAGAAATTCATGACAAGTTTTCATAACAGTTGCATGCCGATATACTTATATGCATCTCTCCTCGAGAGCAGAAGTTTATTTAAGTAGATCATGAAAAGAATGTCATTAAATAAAGTATATTCACCAGTCAAAGATATTGTTGTTTCAAAATCCACATTTTCTTAGCTATGTTTATTCTGTCATGAAAGATTTCACTGTTCCATAATACGCCATATTCCTTGCCCTAATTCCAAAATGACAGCCGTATGAATATTTGGAGGTCGAAATTTGAATGTAGGCCATTGTATGTATCTAGTACCGAAAGTTGCTTGTTGTATGTCGATCATGTGCAGAATGGTCGCTCGTGTGCTCATCCATAGTTGGCTATTAATACATTGGTCAAAACGATGTGTAATTGTATCAGTCTTGCCGCAGAGTTCACACAGGGCAGTTGGCTTGATCTTCAATCGGTGTAAATGTTCAGCTGTGGGATAGATATCGTGAATGATCTGGAACCAGAGACTTTTGTGTTGAGTCGGTAGTTTCTTATTATGGAGATTTGCCCAGATGCGTCGCCAATTATAAATAGGGTTGCGTATCATAACCGTCGGAAGCGGAAGTTGCTGAATTTTTTCGGTGTATATGGCTCTTGTGGTAAGAGGATGCGGTGTACGGAGTAGGTTACTATAGCTGACACATTGAATTAACTTCTGCAATTGCGGGGCCTGTTTCGGGAGACGCCGAAAATCCGGCGGATTCATGGTGCGATAATCTGGAAGCCATTTAGAAAGGAAGTAATAGCTATAAGGATCACCTTTCTGGGTTAGATGTTGCCAGTTTTGTTTGAAAAAGAGACTATCTGCTTTAAGTTGTGGGTCTATTGCCTGTAAACCGCCCTGCGAATATGGTAACGCTAAGTGGTCTCGACGTATCCGAAGCATATGACCTGCCCATATAAACCAGCCTGTAACAGATTTGAGTTTGTAACCATACATTTGCGGCAGGGGTAAGACTTGACTGGTATACCATACCTTTGACAGTGCATAGAGGTTGACATAATGGATGCGCTGTATCAGGTTAAGCGTTCTGTGTCGGTGATCAAAGAGCTGCTGTCGGATGATGTTGATAATCCTGGTCCAATTTAACTTCACCATTTGTGTCATGGTAGATGAAAAGTAGATGCCCAAAATTTTTACTTCTGTCGTGAGCGTAAACCAATGTGGCGCATGTATGCAAATTGATCCAATGGTGATCGCTTTCGTTTTTAAGGTGTTAAGCTTCGCACCCGAGGATAGACAGTAAGATGTTATTATGTCGTAAATCCTCTGAAGGTTGGAGGCTGGAGACAGAACCATTGTTACATCATCAGCATAAGCCCGAACCAAAACTTTGAGGATGTGGCTGGAGGTAAGTTTGTATCTGACGTAGGAGAGGTTCTAAGGAGAGTACAAAAAGATGCATTGACAGGGGACATCCTTGTCTCACAGAGCGTTGTATTTGTACCGACGGTGTGAAATATCCATTTATTAATATTCTGGATTGGGCAGTACGCATGATCTTTTGGAGGGTTATAATATACTGAACAGGGATGTCAAATCGTCTCATCGTCTGAAACAGGTAATTATGGTCTACTCGATCAAATGCATGGTCAAAGTCTAAGGAGAGCAGTATTTTTGACTGGCGAGGGTGATGTGCGTCACTGATGGCATCACGAATTGCACAAAGAGCATGGAGGATATGTCCGGTTGACCGAACACACTGCTGAGCCATTGATAAAATGTTATCCACTTCCGGGTGTATTCTCTTCTTTAAACTTCGCATGAAGATTTTGTAGTCACAGTTTAACAGAGTAATAGGGCGGTAATCCGCCACCGTCTTAGGGTTCGGAATTTTTGGAATCATCACCATTATACCATTTGTAAACTCACTGGGCACCGAATCACAGTGCAAGATTTCATTGTAGAGATCCGTTAGGTCTTC
Organism: Ectobius pallidus; assembly: GCA_964059195.1. Taxonomy (NCBI): domain Eukaryota; kingdom Metazoa; phylum Arthropoda; class Insecta; order Blattodea; family Ectobiidae; genus Ectobius; species Ectobius pallidus. The sequence goes on along the minus strand of CAXKWD010000004.1, from coordinate 116,763,638 downwards.
CTTAATTACTTCCCAGAAGTGTTGATAAAATTCTACGGTAAGTCCGTCTTCCCCCGGAGATTTTCTGTGAGGACAAATCGTTAGCGCAGCGTAGACTTCGTCGATTGTGAAAGCCACATGAGGAGGTATGCCTAAAGGGTCATGGTTTATTGTGTCGACCAGCTTTATGTTGGGCGAACAATAAAGGGCCGAAAAATAATTATGAAAGGCCGTACGTATTTCCAACTGTGTATGAAGCACCTTCCCATTCGGTTCTTGGAGTCGATGTATGTATTTCCGTTGCCCTCTTTTTCTTTCGGTTATAATATGCAATGGGGACACCCGTTCATCAGGAATGTGAGGCAGTTTGGCACGTACCTGGTGACCTCTCACATCTTCTAACTGTATTTTAGTCAATTTCGCTTTCACTTGTCTGATGGTGTTGGACTGCTCTGAAGACGTTGTTGGTTTATTATACAGTTCATGTAGAACAGTATACAGAAAATTTCGATATTCTTGCGTAAGTTCTCGTTTCCGCCAAGAATACTGTTGGAATAAACTTTTAATCTTGCTCTTCACGGATAACCACCATTCCAGTTTGGAGTCGTAGTACTGTTTGTGTTGTCTCCATTGCTTCCAGCGAGTTGTAAAAAGTGAATTCAGTTCTTGATCTCTTAAAATGCTGGCGTTCAATTGCCAATATCCTCGGCCATGTGGCGGCGAGTCTAGAGGCATGACCAGAGAAGCAACATAGCCGCAATGGTCGGATATTACGGTGGGGCAAATCGCGACCGTACGTAGTTGCAGGTTCTTAGAAATGTATATACGATCTAGTCTGCTACCAGTACTGTTCCTCTGATACGTGTATATGGTTTGGTTGTGGTGCGTTACGTCCCATGTGTCTCGTAATTGTAAGTTGCAGACTAAGTGTTTCAGTGCTGGAGACGGCGCACAATGGCCGGTTTGATCTTTAGACGACAATACCGTATTAAAATCGCCTCCCATTACTAAATGGCTAGTGGTGTTTAACAATAATGCTGTTTCTTCAGCAAAGAAATGCTCTCGTTCTTTGCGTTTATTAGTCCCAGAAGGAGCATACACATTTATAAACGTTACATCATTGACTATCAAACTAATACCTCTGAAGTCAGATGTCATTTTAACTGTATTATACTGGATGTGATTCTTCAGAAGGATGGCCGTGCCACGAGTTTTGTAATCTGTGTTAATTTCTGCGGAATATCCCGTTATGTGAAGAATGTTTGGTGAAGAAACTTCTTGGAGCAAGGCAATGTCAATCGTTAAACGATGGAGGGTTTGACTGAGTAACTGATATTTGTCTGGTGACTGAATGTTGTTTATATTTAATGTCAACACGCGTAATACACTATCCACTATGACGGTAGTAAGTAGGAATAACCCACATAGCCAAACTGAGATAGCATTCATAGCGTGGTTTGGAGTTATTTTTCGATGCGGTCAAATTTAAGTTTGGAGCAAGTTTTGTCAGATGGCCCCGGATCGAGCTCTGCTCCCTCATCACAAGGACGCTCGACAATGTCACTTGCTAACTGTGTCACTGGCGGTATCACTGTACTGGTCTTTGTTAATTTCTGAGACCGCGTCCTAGGGTCACGGCGGGTAGTGGTCCTAGGTTGTGTACATTCCCCTGCGTCGCGAACTGGCAATTCATTGCGATTTGTGGACTCATCTTGTTTTACTTTCACCTTTTTAGGAAAAGGTTCATCGGACTGTTGTGCAGGAGCGGTAAACAGCGAGTCTTGCACTTCCACAATGTTTACATCGAGTGAGGGAGATGGTGTAGACGTTATAGGATCTTGCCGTTCCGGCACCGCTTCCTCAGGATGAGAATCAGGGCAGGCGGGTTCATCATCACTTAAAACTAGTTCCATACTGTCCGGCATAACCGGGTCTTGAGCGACGCGGGGCTTGAGAAGATCACTCATCATAAAGGTAGTACGAGGTTGCACTGTGGTTTTCAACAAGGATGGCTTATATGGACACATGTCCTTTAGATGATTACGTTCACCACATAGATGGCAGGTTTGGATTTGGCCAACATAGGTACAGTAAGCTTCATGCCCTCCAATGGTTAGGTTAGAAGGGATGGGTTTTAGAAGTTCCATTGAAACAACACGGATGCCATTGGGAACACTGTATTTGTATCTGTTGGACCACGTTTCATTGTGAATATTGAAAACGTTACCATAAGTTAATAGGCTTTGGTAAATTTTGTCGTTTGGTAGCTCCGGTGGGAGATTAAGCACACGCACTTGAATACATTCCGTACTTGCGTCAGTTATTGTGACCGTTGTTTTGATGTCATTGTCCATTGTATACTCATGTTGTCCTTTATGTAAGTTCAATAAGCGTTCAAAGGTCACTTTATCACTGAGTTTGATGAAAACTGCATTATGCTTACCAACTAATTGTAAAGCTTCAAGTTTATCCGCAGGCACATGTAAGACCTCGTCCATCCAACGGTGAATATCAAGTGCCGATGGCCTTGGCTTATCTTTGTCAAAGGCTGCTTTCAGGGTATTCTGTCGAATAACTTTATTCATCTTAGTACTTTCAAACTGCTGGTAGTATCACACCAGTCACACAATAAACTCAACGTATGAACTGTAGTTCCCGTCCGCGTACAGAGAAGACACAAATAACTTACTCGATTACACGATTACTCCTCGCAACGAACCGTACTCTAGCGCAGCCAGAGACGAACTGACTTGTAACATACAGGTAGGCTACAACTTTGAGGAAACATCCCTTGCATACAGAGAGTGAAAGTATATTAGGCTATATGATCATGGGTCCCAATATGTCTTATTTCCTGGATAGATTTCTTTGTCAAAAACTTTGAGTAGGAATTATTGGTGACTGGTGGGACAGTATGCACTGCCACATCGCTTCAATGGACGAAGGTATAGACAAAACAAACAAACAAAATTGCCTGTCCTGTTGCAACATGCACCATTACGTATACGACGAGACAGGCACTTCATGCAGGATGGAGCTCCTGGTCATTTCAGCCTCTCATGCCCGGTTTCTACAAACTTGTGAATTACCTATGGGTAAATTACCCATGGACAAATTAGTTCCATTTAACGTACAATGGTATAATGAGCAAGGCCTTGGAGTTGTACAGTTAATTTAATTCAGAAGGCTTTGATTCTCATTGTTATTGATTCTATGAAAGGTTAAATTTTATCCAGCCATCCATGAAAGGACAAATTAACCCAAAGATTTACCCTTGGACAGATCTAGCCCGAGTTTGTAGGAACATTTTTTCTGTCATTTTCATATTTACCTAGAGGACATTTATCTAGAAACTCGCCACAAGTGTAAGTGATTGCTATCTTTAAATTATTTGTGTTTGTGTGGTGTTATTCTTGTGTAAATTGTGTAAATTCTGTGCATTAGATAATTTACCCATAGGTAATTCGCGAGTTTATAGAAACCGGCCATCAGTCAATTTCTAAATAGACGGTTCCGTGATAAATCGATAGGAAGAGGAGGACCAATTCCTTGGCCTCCACGCTCGTCTGACCTGCATCCACTAGATTTAAAAACTCTTGTGTATTCAACACCGATGCAAGATGTAAAGAGTCCCGTGATCGTATTCTGCAGGGCAGACAAATAATACATTATGAAACGAAGGTACTGTCCAAATTCCAAGTCTCTACCTATTATACGTTGATTCTCTGTCATTTATGGCCGGTTTCTATAAACTCGCGAAATACCTATGGGTAAATTATCCATGGACAAATTAGTTCCATTTAACCTACAATGATATAATGAGCAAGGCCTTGGAGTTGTACAGTTAATTTAATTCAGAAGGCTTTGATTCTCATTGTTTAAATATTACTATTGATCCTATGAAAGGTTAAATTTTAACCAGCCATCCATGAAAGGATAAATTAACCCGAAGATTTACCCTCGGAAAGATCTAGCCCGAGTTTTGTAGGAACATTTTTTCTGTCATTTTCATATACACCCAGAGGACATTTATCTAGAAACTCTCCACAAGTGTATGTGATTGCTATCTTTAAATTATGTGTGTTTGTGTGGTGTTATTTTTGTGTAAATTCTGTCCATTGGATAATTTACCCATAGGTAATTCGCGAGTTTATAGAAACCGGCCATAAGTCAGTCAGTCAGTCAGGACAACATCTCTTATATATAGAGAGACTAGATTAAAAGGACCGGCATCGCCCGGGTTTTTTATTTTGTAATTGGAAAGTAACTTATGCAGGACTTTCGATTTTTAAATTCTAGGTCCTTATATATGTATTTATAATTTGAAATAGGAAGAACGACTTATCACGCTCAAAATATTCCCTCAGAAAACACTTAATATAGCTTTTTATGTCTCATAGAGGATGTAGAATTTTGCATCCCTCACTTGTACACAGAAAGCCTGGTAGGGGTTCAAATAAGAAGAAACAGAAATTCCGGTAACATAAATTTGTATTGTCTTTGCGGAATATTTATTTCTCACTCTCATGTTACCATAAAACCGTTTTGGGGATGAAATTAAACAGAAATGCAATATCACCTTCATGCTTCTCTCCCCAAAACATATTACCACATCTCGTATTGTTTTCTCTTTGTTCAGGGTAGAGAAAGTTATGTGACTGCATAATTTTCGTGGATTTCATTCTTTAATATTTATTTCTAACATTAATTATATTGTAAAGTTCCCGTCTCATTTATTTCCAAACCCATCTGAGACCACTACTGGCAACAATATGTTGTCATGTGAACTGTGATTTGGATTTGATAATTCTGTATAAAAAGGGATTAAGTATTCTCAAAAAAATTTACTTTTGTCATTCAAAATCAAAATTTTGCAAAATCTTTTCGTAGTGAGCACTTACATTACGAGACAAAGGTACTGTCAAAATTCCAAGTCTCTACCTATTTTAGTTCAGACTCTACGTTGATTCTCTGTCATTAAGTCAGTCAGTCAGTCAGTCAGGACAAAGCCTTTTATATATTGAAGCGTCCAATTCCAAAACTGTCTCAATCCAGTTTTAACAATTTTCAGGAAACGTCAAAAACTGATAACTTTTTTCCTAACTGTTTGCAGTGTTCCATTTTTTTTAAATTGTACACTTGAGAAACACTCTTGTAAATAATGATATTCCTGAAAATCAGGGATCGATATTTCAGGAGTTATTTCATACTTTTGTTTGGTTTGAGAGAGTTTTGAAACTGTAGGCTCCAACGAGAGAGTTTTGGAAAATTATACAATTCTTTTTCGTTTCTAATATTTTAGAAGAGGCTTCTTATTAATGTAAATACAATATTCTATTACTGCAATTTCTATTTTGTCTATGGCATTGAACTCAAATATAAAAATTAATGGCCATACGGAATGAATACATTATTCTGTTTGGTTGTTACACTTCAATTCAAATTTTTAAATCTTCTTTTTCCATAAATAAATTCTCATTTGCATTTTCTTCTCTGTTTGACCTTGAATCACCCTCTATTACACTCTTGTAAAATGATAAATCAGTCATTTTTCTCCACTCGGAATCAAAGTGTTGAGATCGGATAGTTTCTCTTCCTTCTGATTCTGAGATTCTGGGGTCATCTGCGAAATGTTTTTCCTCTCTTTAACGCCGATTTGAATGCTCTTATGTCTGTCAAGTAATTTACTTCCCCTCTCACATTCACATTTTTTTCAGATGCAGTTTTTCTTAGAATGATTCGCGTAGCTGCGGAAAACTGGAAATACTTCTGCCCAGGAGGTTTGAGAGTAGCTTGCACTATTTTCTTCCAATCAAAGATAACAAAATTCTCTCCCAGCTCCTTCAGATTTGCACTTTGTGCAATAATGTCTCTATATTCACATGGTTTAATAATAGTATCTCTCTTCCTAATTACATTTTCTATTCTCCCAAATACTCTAAAGGCTGGAAAAAAAGAGTGGCCGACAATAGGTAAATTAACATGGAGTTCTTTACAGTTGGTATGCTATTGTAGTGCCAAGACATTAACATTCCCGTTACTGTAATATTTTTATTCTGTCCTGGGCACCCATCGGCATACAGTTTAATGACCTTAGTTTCTCTTGTGTTTTTCTTTATTCCCCCCCCCTTTCGAATGATCTTTCAATTTCTTCCGTCCTTTACCACTAGGTGATATTAATATATTACTTTCCATTTCTTAAGAATAGTGCAATGCACAGAAAACACAATCTTCTTATTTACAGAGAGTTTGTACTATTTATTACCTTCTAACAATGGGTATATGAGAGTGACAACGTTCATAATTATGAGAACATTATAGGAGAAAAATTCCTCCGGCACTGGGACTTGAACCCAGGACCTTTGGCTATTCGCGCCAATGCTCTACCAACTGAGCTAAGCCGGAGCTCAATTCACAGCACCAGATAGAACCTCCCTCCTATGACTAATTGTCCTAATGGTCTACCTCACAGACAGACAAGTTATGTCATATGCAGTACTGTGAGGCACACTAAGTAGTGATTTTTGTGACCGGGCTCCCACTGTTATTGTACAGTTAACATTCAAGATAGATATATAAGCAATCATGAACCACAGATTATTGTCTCTGTTGGACACTACATGAGAACATTATAGGAGAAAAATTCCTCCGGCACTGGGACAATAATCTCCAACAGAGACAATAATCTGTGGTTCATGATTGCTTATATATCTACGTTCATAATTATAATTTGTGCTAATACACTGCTGAAAACAGCTGGAAACACTGCTGGAAATATAAAATGAAAGGTTATATGTAAGGAAATTTAAAAGACGGATGGAGAGAGTTTTGGTATCCAAACAATGAATAATACCAATCTGTAAGCTCGTAGAGCTTAGAGCTCATTTATTATAATTTATAGCAGATACTAGTAACGAAGTATTAATACAAGTCACTAGATGGCACTGATGCCAATTACCAGCAGACAGAATTCTTGGCACGCTTGTATCTATTTATTTACACTTAGATAAAGAAAATATCCATTATACTCTGTAATGTAATAAGCTAAGGAATAGTTTTACATATTTATTCCTGTTACTATTAACTATTATCATTAGATTCAATAATTAATGTTAATTAGCAACAGAAAGCTGTCTTGCCGGCATCGATCAAATATCGATTGCCAGCCTGATAATCGATAATAATCTTACTTGCCCGTACAGCCAGAATAGCGTAGAGCGCTAAGAGCGGACTATCGATTTCTATACTTGCACCTACGAACAGTATACTAAAAAGTTAGATTAATTCCCATAAGAAATTTATTTATTTCTCCACAAAGGCATATTGTTTAATAAAATAAATTCTAACATATATTGTTCTGTATGTTACAGAGAAAGTACAGCATGTTACTTTGTTTAATAAAAGCCTGCTTTAGGATGGAAGCATCTAGAAACTTCCAGATCACCTTTCCATCGAATTTATGAATGACTCTTTTGTAAGATGATTATGTGAACGCATTTTTTGGCCGTTAGACTTTATTCACTTCTTCATCAACCTTCGCGCCGTAAGGGCACAGCCCCAAATTTAGCAACAGACCACAAGTCTGCATATTAATAGTACAGTTACACTACAACATCTACGAGACTACAGCATGGGAACAACGCAGATATTCAACATATAGCCAGTTTGGAGACTGGAATTGCAGCAGCCCTGGAACGTCGTGGAGCGTAGTTGCAGCCATTGGAGGACTCACTATTGGCCACCGTTCAGGATGATTTGCCTTTGACTCAACAGTAACCTCATCATGGAACTACAGCAACAGTGACTGTACTTCCCCTAATTTAGCCATAGTCCGGTTAATGCATTCACATTCTCATCAGATGCAGTCACCATACAAGTTAAGTACTGCATATAGTTAATATATGGTTAATTTCACAAGAGTCTAGAGGACTCAGCAAATTTGTTTGCATACAAGTAGAAACTGCATTTCTAATTGTTTGGAGTTTTGGCATCCTTGCAGCTCCTCTTTTCCTCTACGTGCAAGCCAAATATGCTGCCGTAGTAGTTTTGAATAAAATATAGTATAACTCACAAAGACCAAGGAATGGTCTAGCAAATTATTAGCTTACACAAGTAATTCAGCACTTATCATTGTTTGGAGTTCTGGCATACTTGCAGCTCCTTTTGTCCCTACGAGCAGTCCAAAGAAGCTGCCGTAGTATCTTTGAGCAAATATAGCTCAACTAATACACATTGTAACTTGTTAATTCATCAATAAAATACTAATACTGTTGTTTGTTAAGAATATCATATTTTATAAATAAATTGAATAACCTCAAAGCTTTTCCTAAAATTTCCAAGTGAAATAAAACTAATTAATATTAAGCACGGCTAGAAGAAAGAAGAGAAGCATCAGTCTACCAAAGCAGTAGAACAAAGTGACAATTCTCATTCTCCATTATTCCTGCTTCCTTCAACATTCCTGCACTTCTAAGCTTGAATATTTTCTGAATTATAATCCAGTGGTCCTCCGAAAAATCTTATAGCAATTTCTGTTAGGCGCACTAGCCTACATTTCTGGTCCTCAACGGGCCTGGATTCCTACACAATCCTTACTATGAATGGAGGAAGTTTTGAAAAAGAAATTCATGTATGGAACGAGAGAGTTTTGTAACAGTACATGGGATGGAATGAGAAAGTTTTGAAACTGTTTGTCATTTCTGAAGCTTAATTTTGGAAGGAAAGAGGAAGTTTAGGCACAACATTCATTACTAAATTGTTAGAGATATGTAGGTAGATGACGAAATCGCCATAATCTCAATTAAAAAAAAAAATGGATTGAGACAGTTTTGGAATTGGACGCTTCAATTATATATATATATGTGTGTGTGTGTGTGTGTGTGCGCGCGCTTTTTTGGGGGGGAGAATGAGGGTAATTTCTGTCAGAAAAAAATATATATAAATATTTTTTCCCACCACGGTTTTTCTCCAAAATGTCAATCTCAGTGTCTTTTAACGCTTGTAGTCCTATGTTGATAATCGCCTAGTAGAAAAACCCGCTTATATAGCAGACTATTATATTACACTATTTTTTATTCACACATTTGTGCTTGACCGTATTGAAAGGTGTGCGTTTTCTGTTGTCTCAGCGTCACACAAATTAGTATTGCTTACCAAGCCTGCAGAGAATTACAAAAAAGTATGAATAAATATTGTAGACCTTAATTATAAGATAACAAAAGTAAACAAAATAAGTGGAGCCGTTTTCGAGAAAAACTACAAAAAATAGATGTAATGTAAAATACATGTAAGTTACTACTAAACGTAAGAGAAATTCGTCACCAATTTTTACGTCACATTCCCCGAGGACATGTAACCTGAATAGTATATGTTGAGTATGTTTATTAACTATTATTTTGTTTCAGCATAGAAACACTGAAAGAAGAACACACTCACACAAAGAAGCGTTTCTGAGAATTTATTCTTAGACTCTTGAAAACTCTAAGAGTCCAATGGAACTAATACGAAGAGTTCATAAATCAAAAGAAAGAAAAAAAACATTCCACCCTTTCTTATCCATTCAGGGAGTGAATGACGTTAAATTCTATGAGCGAAACTTTATTCAGAGGCTAGTTTTGCAAAACAAGCTGTTTTACGATCTTAAACAATTCTTTATATTTTCACACGAACTTCCATGGAAACAGAATGCGTCTTTGCGAACAGAAATAAAACGAATTTACTTTTCACAATTTAAGGTAATTGTAGGTATTAAAACCTAAATATGAATTAAATACATTACAAACACAAATCCAAATATGGAAAGAGGGATTTAAAAGCAAATGGAGAAAAGGATCTTCAGAGGTATTCACAGATTTAACAATACCATGAGGAAAAGGTATAGCAAAATATGAACTGTGCATCAATGAACATCATAAGCCTAGTACATGTAAATGTTTTAATTACAGCCTACAAACACTTAATAATTGAATTAATTATCGCAATCTGAAGAGTAACAAAATTTCAAAATTTCGAGTAATTGTTTGAGGGAACTGAACCTCCCCTCTTTATTCTGTATGTAAGTGTAATTTTTTAAGTGCTATATTTACAATTAACTTCTAATTTCTGCAGGACACACAAAAAATACGCACCTGGACCTTGACAACGATTAATGGAATGCTGGCTAAGAGATGCAGTGTGATCTACAATTAGACGAAAGAAGTAAGAATACAACGCCGGAGATGACTGCCTAAGAAGGAAAATGGTTGCTGGAAAAGACAGCGGAAGAAGGAAGGTATTTTCCATGTTATTGTGTGTTCATTGAAATGTTCAATGTTAAGTATACAAGTAATTAAAACATTCATAGGACCAAAGACCAGATATCAAAGTAAATTCTTAAAATTTAGCTATTAGCTATTAGGGACTATTTTGACAAATTGGTGCAAAGATATAAGCATTGAATTAATATAATGGGATATTAAATTATCACTTACCAGCACCAGACAACGGGGTTCTCCCATTTGGATATTGTATATAATGTGTAACAAACACGATTCAATTAAAAAGAACTGGTATTTGGTGAATCGCTGCTTTGTTTAATACACAACAGCGAAAACGGAGCCTAATGTCTCTTTTCCTTTGCGATTTCATATTCACTGTAATTTATGTGATATTAGGAATCATGTTTAATTTCAAAGGAATAACAGATAATCCTATCCTTCGCGTCCACGTTCGCAGGCTCTGGAAATGCAGTTGAACACTGAACTCGATTGCAGCTAAGAAGGAAGGGTGAAATAATATTGCTAGCAATATAGTCTACAGCAGGGAATTTTTAAGCTTTTTTAGGTAATGTAATGGTATTTTTATTTCATCACAGCCGTAAATTCATGTGGTAACGGCTCGTATATCAACGCATAATTATGTATTTGTCGTTTATGTGCGATTATGTATATGTTTAAAGGCAAAATATACGAATAGTGCAGTGAAAATAGGTAATGACCCGGGCATCCAAAATAACAAAACATTATTTTGTGTAAATTGTTTGGTATCCTTCTCCCATAACGATCAGAACAATTCGCTAAAAAATAGCTTCTGGTTTTGGTGATGTGCGCGGGGTAAAAAGCGAAACTTTTCATACTTTTTCAAACCTATCTTTAAACTTGCGGAGTTTTGCACAAAATGATCAGGAACGAAATTAACACATTAAAGCAAATGGAATTAGTTTCAAAAATATTCTATAGAAGTATTTGCTAAACCCCATATCTAGGCAGATATAGAAGGGGAACGTTTGCAAAGGAAAGTGCTCCTATCGCTTAAATACCCCCCGCACCATCCGCTTTGTAAAACTGTTGATTTTTTATTGTGTGAATACCCAATAGAAAACGACATAGAATATCTTATGTAAAAGAACACAACTCAGTTAATTTTTAGTCATGAGTGTTTTATTTGTGGCCTTCGTTAAGTAACTAAGTTGATCAAGTTTCCCTTACTAAGCTTTCCTGCGAAGACTCTTGAGATTTTCACAAAAGGGGATTAATACAATGATATAGAATAGTGCAATTCACGAAGACACACTACTGAATAATAATACAATGTTACTATTGAAGTGTATGAAAAGTGGCTTTTACGGTACAACCGCAATCTTCAACTGCCCTCAAGAGAGGGCGAGTTATTATCTAATGGAATAGTGCTTAGGGTTTCATTCGAGTTCCGTATGCATTGTTCATTGTACGTTCTTATCTGCAAAAAATGCACACAACGGTAGAATCAGGTGATCCACCTTCTGGACATATTCTTCTCCTAACTTGATGCGATTTTGCCATCGATGTTTCATCGTCTCTAGATGGTTCTTGTAACATTATTTCGGAGTGACGTGTACACAGCGGTTTCCAGTTCTTCAAAGTTTGCAAAACAGCGACCACATGTTTCTTCATGACCCCGAACAAATGATAGTCACCAGGCAAGACTACCGTATAGCATTAGACTTGTGCCAAGTCGGGAGGGTATAGTGGGTAAGGCATTAATGTGAATCCCATCTGATCAATGCCAGCAGTAGGTTCTCGGATGTATGAGAACGTTCATTGACATGCTGCGTGAGCTCACCTTTCGACATATTTCTGGAGTTTTCCCTTGAACTGGAGATGTAAGAGCCTACGGTGTCGCCAAATATGCTGCAGATAATCGTGGATCCAAATTCTAGACAGTGGATGAGAATGATGCTCTTCCTTTCTGTTATAATAACACTATCGCCATATTCTTGCCAGTTGAGGGCACTCTTCGAAATTTGTGCACGTGGTTTGCCCTTACGCTTCCATTGCATTAAATGCTGTTTCGTATCTGGCTCATGGCAATGGAGTTAACTTCTGTGCACTTAACAGCTAACAGTTATTTGTTGCAACACTAGAAAGCACACTTTCCGCGAGTCTACCACGCCACGAAACGAAGGGATATTAGCTTCAATCCAACGCCTATTTTCTCTTGTGTCTCAGGATGTACTCATAATAGGAATATCGACTGGAATACCTCCCGTCCTGCCACGTGGCTTCTGGTCATGTGGTTGCTGGTGGTGTGCTGATCACCTGGGAGCTTTCATGGTGCACCGCGACAGAGCGTGCTTTCTGTGAGGGACCGGGGGCGTGGCGCACGGTCCTACATGACGGACCCCGGAAGCGTGGTACACGTGGTGAGTTTCAGGATTTTTATGGATGTTGGGGAGTTCCGTAGGGGCTCGCAGTGGAATCTGCTCGGGTGGGGGCTTAGGCATTAGGCATTACCAGAGGTTGGCCCAATGGGTCCGGACTTGTGGTCCACGTGATTAGGGTCGTTCCCAACCATAGGCGTAACCAGGCCGACCATATGGGGGGGTTTATACCATCCGGGGGGTCTTGGAGAGGGGGATTCGGGGTCCTACCCCGGAAAATTTTAAAAATTTAAGATGCACAATAACGAGTTTTAAGCTTCCCACGCTTTATACTCGTATTAAGTAATTTATAATCAGACTTACAAAAATTGTACAATTTTTTTTAATCAATGGGGGGCTTCCCCCCAAAAAACCCTCGTTACGCCTCTGTTCCCAACCCGACTCTGCCCCCTCCGTGGGTTCCAACAACAACATATGATACTAAATAACAGTAGAAATTAGAAAATAATAATAATATGAAATTGAAACTAAGAATAAAATGTAGGCTATTAGGGATGACGCTATAAATTTATAATGCCAATTTCATTTTTCTGTCAAATTATGTTTTGTAACATTAATAATATTGATTTAGAACGTAATTTAAAGTGAAAATCAATGGTTAGAAAATGGTCCGCAATTTGTATAGGCTAAAAATGATTCCATCCAGTTTAATCCATTCAGAATTTGAGTATAGAAAAATCCATTCAACTGATGGTACCAGGGGATAATCCTCTGTAATGTCTCTTTTTCACTTCTATATTACGGTTATAATTATTATCGAAGGATTCTACGAGGATAAACAGTCGATCTTAATGGTTTCCATGGATGTACAACGCATAATGAAATGTTTTCAAGGACAGATGGAAGAAAATTTCATAATTTAAATGTGGAATAAACAGCTTATAAACCTAAATCTCCAGGAAGTAATGCAAAGAGATACTGAGCAGTTAAAAGAGAGGAATTACACAATAAGTCTACCATCAAGGATTTTCAAGACCAGTAGTACCTACGAATTTATTGTGAGTAGGCTATTGGCGTATATATTTAAATAAATGTATCATTTCAATATATTAGGCAGTGACCGGGAGCTGAATATTTATCTGAAGTAAAGAGTTGACTAAAAACGGGATGTGATGTTACAAGTCATGAACGAAAGATACCACAGTCTATTACGTTAAGCGGGAATCTGTGTACTTTCTACAACAGAAATTAATCTTTTTGACAGCTGGTGCAATTGTAGTATCTCCGGTGGTACGTAAAGCACTCATAAGTTTCTGTGTTGCAATGTAGGCCAGGTGTACAAATTAAGAAAAATAAAACGTGCACCATTTTATTACTTTTAATACTTTTCTCCTTTGCAAGTAATTCAGAAATAGGCCTAAGATATATTTCATCTAGTATGGTACTCTTGAAAGAGCGATTTGCTCCAAACAAAATTTAAGTTACCAATCTTTCCTATACGTATAAGATGTATTTAAATCTAGCGCCTCTTTTAAGAAATTAACTGAAAGAGCTTAATAATCCGTCCGTATAACTCAATAGTGGAGACTTTCATTAAAACTGTAAATATATGTTGCGTTGGAGGATTCTGAAAACGTAAAAATAAAGTTTTGAGAAAATGCCAGTGTAAAGTTTTCGTATATGAGTACACAGATTAAAAATTACTGTAAAACTTGGCAAGGCCAAATAATCTACTGCAACCGTATTTTTAAAAGCTGATGGAACATTTTGTCTTAATAAAACAAAACTTATTTTTTCATTTATTTTCGCTAAAATCTCAGTCCTAACCCTTTTTGTAGCCTGTACTCCCAACTTCATGACTGCCTCCTACATAACTTCTTGCATAAAAGATCAGTATTAACACTTTTTTATTCATCGATTTGTGCATCACAGCACAATCAGGGGCGACCAATGATCATCTGCTAATGTGCTACAAAGCACAACTGAACTAACAGCTTGCCTATTTTCTTCGAATGCTAGCCGTTATGCAAACAGTATGGATGGCAACGTATTTTCTAGCGCTCTCTCCGGGAAAACTAGAAACTACGAATGCTGAATTATTGGCTTCAGCCGCTATATCTCCCTCAGAGAGAAGGTTCATTACTGTTAAATCTGACAGTGCATGCACTATTGGGCTTTACTCCTTGCCAGCTGTGATTGTGCTATGATTCACGGAGCCACTATGAGTCGAGCATTAGTTGTAGGATGATGTACTGTCGTGTGGCAGAATTTCTTAAATGCCCGTATTGTATTATGAAGCAACTTGGCGAATTTTCTACATGATCTGTTAAAGAGACCCGTTTTCAGCAGATCTTTGGAGGAGAAAGTGACAGTTAAAGAGTTAGGTAGACCTACTCTAAACTTAAATCAGTCAACAAGCTAAAGGTAGCGGTAAAAAAATCGGGTGTACGAGAAAATTTAATCTGAAAGTGTATGATAACAGAAGGATCTGCGTGTCAGATGTTCGGAATGTTCGGCATAATTATTTTTCTAAACATATCTCGGCTTTGGGAATATGTGCAGTACTGTACTTTTATTACAGACTAGGCAAGAAAACAGGATGTTCATCAATCTTTCTTCACAATGCAATAGGCCTACCGATATTAAGTTGTGTTATATTTATAACGTCAATGGCGTCGAATCCTTTTATTTTAAACGCCTATATAAATAATTCTTATACCCTCTTTATTATGTTATAAGTGGACTTAATACTTTTTTTAAAATCTAACTGCAGGCCTAGAAATGATAATTATCTGCAGCACAGCCTCGTTTTAAGCCTCGCGCAGCGACTGGTCATGACCTTTTAGCATTAGTAGAAGTGCTCAAAAAGTTAAAAATCACAGAACCAACAAATTTCATTTATATATTCATCACTTCTCTTGATGTGGTATAAAGTGCACATTTAGGAAATCTTTTCTTGCCAATGCGTCTATGTTCAGCACTTTTCTTTCTTTTGAAAATTGCACTCTCAATCTTGGTTGAAGTATAAATAGCATATTTAGAGGATATAGGAAAAAAGATACAGATATAATACAACATAAAATTACTGTGATTCTATATCCTTAAACATTTCGTTCAAAACATTTCATTTCCGAAGCGCAACGAAAATTACTTTATGTTAACGTATAACCAATATAAAAGAAGATTTTTTGGGAATTGTTAAACATTATAATCTCTATCTGAAGGGCATTTATCAGAATATGTTCATATATTCTCATGAATAAATATTATCATAACACGATAGTTTGTGAAATTGTCAAATATTACTAGAACTTCTAGCTGTTAGCTGAAATTTTTAGCCACCAAAGACTTAAAGGCCGAATTTGAGTACACGAATCTGGCTTATAACTTCCGTTCAAATCGTTAACGCGGCTTTCGAGAAAGTCATAGAAAAAAATGTTATTCCATGTTAAAGTGACAGTAAAAGTAAATTATGTTACAGAGTGGTTTATAATATAGGCTAAGTTATAGAATAAGAGGCCGCATTGCAAGGTGTGCGTTATCAGTTGTCTCACGGTCATACGTAGTAGTATAATACTATCTTCAAAACATGCATTGTTAACAACTGGCTGATAACTTTCCTTCTAAGAAAAAATAAAGGATTGATAAAAATACTGTATATCTAAATTGTTAATAAAAAATAAGACCTCGTGTAGAAGATTAACACAACATCGTTGGAGCTTTATTGTCGCCAATCTTCACGCCACATTCCCAAAAAATATTTAACCTAAATATAATGTTTTTATGTGTTTTTTGAACGATTTTCATTTCTCGAAATAGAAACGCCGTCAGACACACACACACACACAGACAAGCATTTCTGAACATTTAATACATAGACTCAGGGAACCTCAAAATGCATATTTATAATGAAAACTCGACATTGAATTTCAGGGAAGAACACAAATCTTCATACACCTGTAACACCTTTGGTACGGTTAGAGAAGTAAAGATACAAAATTTAAAAGGACAAAATAGCAGATTACTCTACAAATTAATCCACCTGAAATTCTTGATATAAAAGACAATATAGTTATCTAAAAATTATTAAAAGTTTTATCCCGAAAAGTATTTGTATATGAAAAATACGTAGAAAATAGCTCAAATGAGAAACTTTCAATAAGAAAGATAGTTATTTTTGGATCAAGGGTACAATGTAACTATTAAGAAGAAAACACTCCCTAATTGGAATAGATAGGGAGTGAATGGCGCTAAATTGTATGACCAAAGCTTTATTCGGTGGCTAGTTAAGCAAAACCTACTGTTTCACGAGCTTAAACAAACCGTTATATCTTCAGAAAAATTTCCACGGAAACAGAATGCGTCTTTGGGAATTGAAATGACAAAAATTACATTTCAAAAATTTTAATAATTATAGATATTAACATGTAAATAGGTATTAAATACAATACAGATACAAATATTAATATGGTTTGAGATGTAAATGGAGATTTAGATCTTCAAGGGACACCACAGATTTAACTATCATGAGGAAAAGGTAAAGAAAAAAGCAAACTGTACATGTATGAGCATCGCAGGCCTAGTATTTGCAAATGTTTTAAATGCAGCCATTAAACTCTTCAGAAATGAATTAATTATCACAATCTGAAAAGTTTCAAAATTTGATGTAAATGCTTCAGGGAATTGATACCTCCCTCCCCCTCTGTATTCTGTATGCAAGTGTGATATTTATAATGGACTCCTCTTTTCTGCAGGGTACACAAAAATTACGGTTCTGGACCTTGACAACGATTAATGGAATGCTGGCCAGCATATGGAGTGGGATCTACAATTAAACGGAAGAAGTACGAATACAACGCCAGAGGTGCCTGCCTAAGAAGGAGAATGTTTAATGGAGAAGACAGCGGAAGAAGAAGGGTATTTCCATGTTACTGTGTGTTCTTTGTTAAGTATAAAAGTAATTAAAACATCCATAGGACCAAAGACCAGATCTCAAAGTAAATTCTTCAAATTTAACTAATATTTAGGGACAATTTTGGCAAATTGGTGCAAAGATTTATACATTTAATTTAATAAAATTAGTTATTAAATTATCACTTAACATCCCCAAACCACGGAATTTTCTCATTTGGATATTGTATATCATGTGTATCAAACACGATTTAATTAAAAAGATCTGGTCTTTGGTGAATCGCTGCTTTGTTTAATACACAACAGCGATAACGGAGCCTAATGTCTGTTATTCCTTTATGATTTTATATTCACTGCAATTTATGTGGAATTCATAATCAAGTTAAAATACAAAGGAATAACAGAAAATCCTGTCCTTCGCGTCCACGTTCGCAGGCTCTGGAAATGCAGTAGAACAAGCTTATTAACTGCAGCCAAGAAGGAAGGGTGAAATAATATTGTTTACAATTGTGGCATACAGTGAGTGATCTACGAAGAAAAATTTCAAGTTTGAGTTATTGTCACCTCTATGTAGCACATACAATTACGTAATTGTAAACATAATATCAAAGGTTTGTGTATGTTCCTTCCTTGTCTATTCTTGAAAAATAATTTTCTTAAATTAAGGGAATTGTATTTCTCCTGCGAAAGAGTGGCTATGCCCGCTTGGAAGCAATAGTAACGTGATATGCAGATGTTATGGTCTGTGCGTCTGTCTGATTGTAGACACTTACCAGTTGATGCTATCATGGTGGATGATGGAGAACTTGTTGTTAACAGCTGGGAGAGATCGAAAAATGGGTAAAAAAAATGAGTCTCAATGGACAAGAAAAGGCTCTAGGGTCAATCCATTAGAAATGAACCAGGCCAAGTTGCTCGACATTTTTGATTTTCCTAATTTTTTTACCAGTTATTTCCCAACTAAAGGTGAGTTCAAAACTATGGTAAAAAATTTTTGGGCTCATACTTTTTTTGGCGGCCATTTTAAGTTTGCTTTTTAACCATATTTCAGTCGAAAACATGTTTTACACAAATGTATGTAACTCCGTTAATTTTATAGATAACAAGACAAAATAAACACCAAAATTATCAGAATGAAATTCTCTACATTTTTGTTTTAACACAATATTACCTAAGTAGTGAGGAAAATGAAGAAAAAAATTCAAAACTACAAATTGAAAATTGACTCAAAACGGGAGTTTTAGTGCCGAAAAATTATTAGAAGGAAGAAAGACTCGCCCTTAATTTTTTTTTTCTGGTGTAGATCTACTATAGGACTACTCGCTGTAGAAGTTTAAAGCTTGAGAACTTTGCGGTTTTTTAATGCAAGTTTTCAAAAATGCCCAAAACCGTATTTTGGCAATATTTGAAGTAGAATATCTCAAAAGGGACTGAGTGAAAAATTATGAAATTTATACAGATAACACCTCTTTATGATATAAAGATGTAAAAATTTGGTGACTGAGACTCAACTGGATCCCGAGTTACAGTGCATCGAATATGACCAAAAATTGCGTTATAGACACACGAAATTTAATAGTAAAAATTCACTTTGTAATTTTAAATGCAACATTTTAGTGAACCTAAGTATGTTACACAAAAGAGTTGTACATGTAGGCTACATTTCATCAGTTAACATGACCGATTTATAATTTCCTCAAAGCGTTGAAGAGCGTTGAAATTTCGGTGCATAGTTTGCAATTTTTGGCCAACTTCGATGCACTGTAACTCTGGAACCAGTTCAGTCTCAGTCACCAAATTATTATCACATCTTTATATCGTAAGGAGGTGTTATTGTGTATAAATTTCATAACTTTCACTCAGGCCCTTCTGAGATATTCTACTTCAAATAATGCCAAAATAGGGTCAATCCATTAGAAATGAACCAAATTGAATAAAATTTTTTGCTCAACATTTTTTATTTTCTTAATTTTTTTCCAGTTACTCCCCAATATTAGGTGAGTTCAAAACTGGAGTAAAACATTTTTTAGGCTCATACTTTTTTCTTGGCATCCATTTTAAGTTTTCTTTGTAACAGTTTTTCGGCCGGAAACTTGTTTTGCACAAATGTATGTAACTCTGTTAATTTTATAGATAACAAGACAAAATAAACACCAAAATTATCAGAATGAAATGCTCTACATTTTTGTTTTAACACAATATTACCGAAGTAGTGAGGAAAGTGAAGAAAAAATAACAAAAGCTACAAATTGAAAATTGACTTAAAACGGGAGATTTGGTGCCGCAAAATTATTAGAAGGAAGAAAGACTCGCCCTTAATTTTTTTTTCCTGGTGTAGATCTACTACAGGACTACTCGCTGTAGAAGTTTAAAGCTTGAGAACTTTGCGGTTTTTTTTATACAATTTTTAAAAAATGCCCAAAACCGTATTTTGGCAATATTTGAAGTAGAATATCTCAAAAGGGACTGAGTGAAAAAATATGAAATTTATACAGATAACACCTCTTTATAATATAAAGATGTGTTAAAAATTTGGTGACTGAGACTCAACTGGTTCCCGAGTTATAGTTCATCGAATTGGCCATAACTGCAAACTATGCACCGAAATATCAACACTCTTCAAAGCTTTGAGGAAACCAAATATTTGTCATGCTAACTGATGAAATGTAGCCTACATATACAACTCTATTGTGTAACAAACTTAGGCTCACAAAAATTTTATATCTAAAATTACAAAGTGAATTTTTACTATTAAATTTCGTGTGCCTATAACGCAATTTTTGGCCAAATTCGATGCACTGTAACTCGGGAACCAGTTGAGTCTCAGTCACCAAATTTTTATCACATCTTTATATCATAAAGAGGTATTATCTGTATAAATTTCATAATTTTTCACTCAGTCCCTTTTGAGATATTCTACTTCAAATATTGCCAAAATACGGTTTTGGGCATTTTTGAAAAATTGTATTAAAAAAACCGCAAAGTTCTCAAGCTTTAAACTTCTACAGCGAGTAGTCCTATAGTAGATCTACACCAGAAAAAAAAGTGCGAGTCTTTCTTCCTTCTAATAATTTTGCGGCACTAAAACCCCCGTTTTGAGTCAATTTTAAATTTGTAGTTTTGAATTTTTTTCTTCACTTTCCTCACTACTTAGGTAATATTGTGTTAAAACACAAATGTAGAGCATTTCATTCTGATAATTTTGGTGTTTATTTTGTCTTGTTATCTATAAAATTAACGGAGTTACATACATTTGTGCAAAACATGTTTTCCACTGAAATATGGTTAAAAAGCAAACTTAAAATGGCCGCTAAAAAAAAGTATGAGCCCCAAATTTTTTTACCATAGTTTTGAACTCGCCTTTAGTTGGGAAATAACTGGTAAAAAAATTAGGAAAATCAAAAACGTCGAGCAACAAATTTTATTAAATTTGGTTCATTTCTAATGGATTGACCCTCTAATGTATAGGAACTTAGGATTAGAATACTCGCACATTAGCCACAAAGCAAATAATGTGATTGCGGCAAACCAGCAAGATGTCGGGTGTAACTTCTGTGAGCTGTGGAAGCTAGTGTGAAGTGGTGTAACAACCATTTGGTAAAGAACACTGAGAAAGAAGAAAATTTCAGTGAATTTGATAAAATTGGTGTTTAAAATGAGAAAAATGTTTTTTTGTTTGGGCTGATAAATAGGCAAGAATGTAATGCCATTTACGTAAATAAAAGGGTAAAAGCAGCATCACGTAGGAGACAAGTTTCATTTACATATAAGTTCGTGTATATAATTCCCGTGAACAGCCAATCAGGGTTTGTAGTAACGCATTTAACGATGTATCTGGAATATCCAAGAAACATATTTATATAGCCAGAGGATACAGGAAGACAAGTAGACCTGTGCCTGGGGGGATTGAATCAGATTCTGAACTGGAGGGTAAGATTTCTATAATAATGAAACGCTAAAAGCCTTTACGTAACCACCTACATAATGACAGGCATTGAGGAAAATTATTGGGGTATATACTGAAGTAAAAGGACAGTTAATCTTACATATACAGATGAACATATATAAAAGGGCCTAAGAAGGTGATACAGGGTTGGCACTGTGGTCTGAAGATAACTTCCATAAACACTTTGAAATGTGTAAATTCAGGTAAGAAGGAATAAATTAAGTGTTAAGTTGAATTTTTTTTATCATTAGAAAGCCATACACAAATTTCAAAACATCTCATTTCCGTTATTTCTGGCATAGATCACTCATTGGATGCTACAATTATTTAAAGCACGAATCTGTTCAGCCTTTTTTTGTAAGTTATGTACCACAAGCAGCAGCGTCGCCAGGAATTTTATTAAGGGGGGGGGGAAATCAATTTCGGACCTTAATTTCAAATGAAATTTCACTTAGTTAACCGAATCGTTATTTTGAACCCAAGCGGAATTTGACGAGGCTACACAGTTTTTAAGTTAACAGAATATGCTCTTTTGAGCAATGGCCTTGGTGAGATATTATTATAAATACATATTATGGTTATAATTAGTTAATACTTGCTAAACTCATTATAAAGTAATTCTATTTTTTATTCTCCATGCTACAACTGTAAGTTGACAAAGAGTACCACAAATAAATGAATCCATAAGGCAATCCAGAGGGGGGCAGATGCCCCCCTTACCCCCCATGCCGACGCCCATGACCACAAGTTGTATTTTTTATCAGAGTCGTATTTTTATGTCATATCTGTCTCTTATGTAATTGCCGTTAATATACGGATAAGTGTAAGTTAAAAGGCGCAGTCGACCAAAGAAAAAAACGGGCGTGATTTGATGCAGGATTTATTAAGTCCCAAGAAATGATTCGTTATCATTATAGCAGTAGATCTATGTTATTTTTCTAAGGAATTACATTGTATTATCATTGCTAATAGGCTACGGAACATTACTTCTCATCCAGGTAAGCATGAAGGGTTTTGCTTTCATTAAAGGTTTTTAATTTTAATTTCCAATGACAGGCGGTAACGGTAATTGTTTGAAATTTATGTTGACTATGCTTTGATTATGCTCTTATCGTCCTTTAGGTCATAAATAATAATAATAATTAAGCACAAAGTGAAAATATTGCAAACCACAGTTTACTGTCAACATCTCGAATAAATAAATAAATAAATAAAAGTAATTTTAAATAACTATTTTAGTTTTGAAATTAGTCTGAATAAAGCAATAGTTAATTGCTTCAGCTGTTGTGTATTCATTGTACTGTTTTTGTTATCTATTTAGTTAGGATATTAAAGTGAAAACATCTACAGACTGGTACAATGGAAGTTTTATTATTTGTTTTAACCAGTTGTTAGCTATGACATAAAAATCTTCACAGTGTTAGCTGCATTTATATCGGCATATTTTTTCTGGGACTCCCGATATATTTTCCCTTTTCTAAGTTGTATTAGAATTGAGATATGTTTATTCCAGCATAATATAACTTTATCCTCATTTTTCAGGTATTTTCATTTTTATTTTAAAAAAATTTCGTATGTGAAAGTCCTATGCCTAGATTGATGGGGCGCAGGTAGCATGATGTCGAAATTCAAAACATTTGGCTCTCCAATTCACTTATATTCTCCAGGATATAGCTGAGACATGGTGATAAATAAACAGTCCAGAGGAGTAACTTTTTTAGAGAAAGCTGTAATTTTGTAACTAGAAGTATAAATCTTTCACTAATGCTCAAGTTTTCATCCGTATAAATCTCTAATAGTCCAGTCGATATAATGAAAAATAGGGGGGTAGCTGGAAAATATTCCGAAGTTAATGAAATTTTTACAGGTTATTTGGGGGTACTCTAGGATGTCTATCGACCTCGAGGACCCTGTGCTAACTTGGGGGAGGGGAAAAAACCTCAAAATTTTTGGACGTTTTTCAGTTTTTCGCTTATATCTCGTAAACGAAGCATAATTTGTGCACCATATTACAACACAAAGTTGTAGAGCATTAAATTTTCTAAAGTTTGGTTGATAAAACAAATTTGTAGACCCAATATTAACCGCGATACGGCCGATCAAAGTTAGACAAAGTTTCTCGAAATGTGAAAAAATACCGAAAAACGAAGGTTTTGGCCCTATTATTTATTAACATCATTTCCATGTTAATTATGTCAATCACTCATTAATATCAACATCTTGGAATATCTATGACCCCCTCTTTTCACCCAGCCCCACCCCACCCCTCCCCCTCTATTATAGGAATCAGCATTACAAATTCTATATATGACGGGGTTAAATCCAAAGTGGTCTTGTTTTATGCATTTAGAGAAACAGGAGGTTTTCTTAGATGCATTATACTAATCTCTTCTACTATTGTCCTCCCACATAACTTATGTATGTAAGTATATATATATAAATAGTGTATAATCATAATAGGACTTACACGACTCTTCCTGCTAAGATATCTATACCGGAATATTGCATTGTAATACTTAGGTTAAAAATTTTAAAAACATTACTTACACCACTTTGGCTTTAACGCCCTCATATATACGCACACACACACACACACACACACACACACACACATATATATATATATGTATATATATATATACATGTATATATATAGAGAGAGAGAGAGTTGTGTGTGTTTTTCTTTACAACCTCTGCAGTTTTATTCGAATCTCGATTAAATTTTGCATACTTAGACTTCAATACACGAGGAAAAGCACTGTCTACATTTCATTTTAACAAAAACATTTTTGCCCTTATTCAAGGCCTTTAATATTACATTTGTAATGTAAGCCCTATGTGGAGAAAGGAAATTTTGAAGACTGGAAGTTGAAGAGGAAGGATAAGGAATACTCCGGCATCTGTTTCCTGTTCTCTGAAAAACAAGGACAAAACGTTCACAGTAGACCATTCACTCTATTCCGAGTGTGCATAACCAAACAATCAGAGGCTGACCTCAGGAACTTGTTCAAGTATGAACTCGCCCCTTCCCCATGTTTCTCTTCGCAGAAGAACCAATGCATAAAGGTCGAAAATCAACGTTGTATGTTGCATTCCTTCCTATCGTGAAACAGAAAATGCAATGTCATTGATGGTGGGTTTCTGTTGCATAGGGTTGTTTGGACCAAGTCAAGTGAAGCCACATTTCAGGTAGTCTGCCAAAACTACGTGGATTACGTTCATAGGCACTTCGGTAGCAATGTCATAGTGGTTTTTGATGGTTATCCTGTTGGGATAAGCTACCAAAGCACCAAAGCAGCTGAACGTTATCGGCGTTCTTTGCTGCACTCCTCAACAAACTTTCCAAGACAACTTTGATCAGCACGATTTCGCAGGCGAAATTTCTTTCCAATGATACTAACAAAATGAACCTCATAACCATGTTGAAGAGTGAAATGGAAGCCAAGGGGATCCAAGTGAAGGAGGCAGTAGAAGACACCGATGTAATGATTGTGGATACTGTTGTCTTAGCTGCTGACAAATATGATGGTGTCATCTTAACAGGAGAAGACATAGATATTCTGGTGCTACTCACTGCTATGGGTTCTTCCAAAAAGACGTCCATTACCAGAAGAGTGGAAAGGGTAACAGCCCAACTGTGCTGTATTCATCCCACTCGTTCAAGTACGAACCACAGGATATTCTTTTCCTGCATGCGATAAGTGGATGTGACACCACCTCAGCACCCTTTGGCATTGGAAAGATGAAGGTGCATGAGGAAGACGTGTCCATGGACCCCGACAACGATGACGGCGACGACGACGACGGGGAAGTTCCGGCAGCCCCCAAGCGCTCCAAGGTTTTCGTAGCCTGATACACTATGTATTAATTATTTGAAATTATTTCTACATTGGTCATAACACCTGGAATTATCTTAATTATGATTTTTCTAAATAAATTCCATGCTTCTATTAATTTAATTCTTGATTACTAATTATTGATTTTAAACTACCGATCTACGTTTATTGAGGTTCAAGATTATGGGTTAACAGGAATTCACAGTAGGGTGATGACCAGGCACGAAAATATGTAAATAACTGCAAATCACAAAAATAGGCGGACCCCCCCACCCCGGTGACATCACATTGTTTGTACAGCGAAAGGGTTTTTGGTGTGAGACGGTTTCTTAAAATGCATCTCTTACATTAAAATGAGGCATCTTCACGTTTGGGGGAGGGGTGGGAAGAGGGGTTGGAGGAAGGGGTCATAGATATTCCAAGATGTTGATATTAATGAGTGATTAACATAATTAACATGGAAATGATGTTAATAAATAATAAGGCCAAAACCTTCGTTTTTCGGATATTTTTTACATTTCGAGAAACTTTGTCTAATTTTGATCGGCCGTATTTCGGTTAATATTGGGTCTACAAATTTGTTTCATCAACCACATTTTAGCACATTTAATGCTCTACAACTTTGTATTGTGATATGGTGCACAAATTATGCTTCGTTTACGAGATATAAGCGAAAAACGGAAAAAAGTCCAAACATTTTGAGGTTTTTTCCCCTCTCCCAAGTTAGCACAGGGTCCTCGAGGTCGAAAACTTAGGATAGACATCCTACAGTACCCCAAAATAACCTGTAAAAATTTCATTAACTTCGGAATATTTTCCAGGTAAAAAGTGGATATCGACTGGACTATAAGTGGAAATGTTAAAAAAATTGTAAGTAATTTATGTCTCTAGGACGCTCTCAAATTGTGTAAATAAAGTTTTGAGAATTCGAAACTAAAAAAAGTCATTTACACAACTAAATTGAATATAATTGGCTGCCAGATCTAATTAGGAGGCAGATTTTTGTTCTAATTTCATTTAATATTTGTTCATACGAAAAATAACAGATTTTTGCAATACTCTCAGTCCGAGATTCTCTTAGAGCTATTAGTCCTAAGTTGACTACAGACTACAAGAAAGGCACTAACATAGCATACTATTGGCCTATATCAACAATTTGTGCATCATAGTACTTTACGTTTGGTGGAAATTCTGAAAAAAGGAAAATCGTTCGACAACAAAATTTCATGTTTACATCTCTTCTCTAAACGTTATCAAGAGAAGTTTTCGTAACAATTTCATACCAATAGGCTAATTCTATTTTCAACGTTTTCTCCGAAAATTTGTCTGATAATTACGCTTGAAGTGTACATAATATTTAAGGGGGACATACAACTTTCGGTTAAATTCATAGGTGAGAAATAGGTGAAATTCATTATTTTATTCCTCAGCAATGAATTTCTCTACAACATTGTAATCTAATATACACTTTAATGAAAATTTCTACAATTGCATACTATTTTCAAAATTAATCAAACTGTTATAGTTGCGGGTAATTATCGATTGATAATGGCAGCCACGTTTCATGCACTGAAATGCCGTTTCCTTGATAACTTCCACAAATATCAATATTTCTTAGTGTTTATTTTTCAATGTATTTGTTAATATCACATAAACAACACTGTCTACAATCATTCATTTAACATAAATAGTTTGTT
The DNA here is from genome assembly GCA_964059195.1 of Ectobius pallidus. NCBI lineage: Eukaryota > Metazoa > Arthropoda > Insecta > Blattodea > Ectobiidae > Ectobius > Ectobius pallidus. The sequence goes on along the minus strand of CAXKWD010000004.1, from coordinate 116,736,653 downwards.
TTTAAAAATATAGGCCTATATACTTTAATGAAAAATAAAATTTTAACAACCTGATTTTTTAAAATTACTTATACTGTAGATATTCCAAAGATTGTAGATGATATTTCTCATATGATGTTTGCAGATAGGAAAAATAATCACTCAAAAATATTGTCATTTATAGAAATTTTCATGGAAACGCCATTTTAGCGCACGAAACATGGCAGCCATTTTGTAACGATAATTACCCGTAACTGTAACAGTTTCATTAATTTTGAAAGCAGAATGCAATTGTAGAAATAATCAGTAAAGAGCTTGTCAGATTGCAAGGTTGTAGAGCAATTCATTGCTGAGGGAAAAAATAATGAATGTCACCTATTTCTTACCTAACATAAATTTCCATGATAGGCCTATAGACACATACATATCCAACATAATTAGATTACCTTTTGTGAAATTGTCAAAACTTCAACTTTACAAACACAAGAGAAATGTCTGATATTCGCTCATATAACTTCTCTCTATCCTAAGAATGGACAGTGCAATTAGGTGCATGCCTGTTTCACATGAAATTCTGATTAAGTGCCGTATCGCTGCGAGTGGGAATTCATTTACTTCAACCTCCAAACTGCATTGTTAGCCACGCAAGCCTTAATACCTGAATTTGACCACAAGATAACTGACTTATTGCTTCTTTTTTAAGAAAAAAGGTTTCAAACAAAAGTTTTATTTTTTACTAAGCTTGTAAGGACCTCATGTACAAAATTTATAAGAAATTGTTAGAGCAGTTTTCGAGCAAATTACGAAAGAATAATTATTTTAATATTAACGTGATAGTAAAAGTAAGAGAAACTCGTCGCCTAACTTCGTGAGAAAGTTAAATTGTCCATGTTTTAGGTAGAGAGTTGTAGAATAAAAGGAGAGCGTATTCAGTTGTTCACCACGCAAGTCTGGTTGTAAAAATGGACAGAATGTTGTTACCACTTCGCATTACATCCCCGAAGGTTACATAACGCAAATAAAATATGATTAACATAGTCAAGTAACATTCTTCATTGTAAGCATGGCCAGCAATACGTCTTTCTCACATCACATTCTGATACTGTATACCTAGGTAGAATAAGAGGCCTTGAAAGAGCGCGTATTCAGTAGTTTAAACCTGAAGCTAAGCTATATTGTTCACCAGGCAAATAGTGGGTGCATATAACAACCTCTCATAGATTTGTTTTCATACGAGTTTCCATTCTGGAGTTAGGCTGTTCACAGACACATAGAGACATGTTTCCGAAAATAGTATTTTTGGATACAGGGGACATCAAAAAGTGTATTTATGTTAAAAAACTAAACAATTTAAATATTATATCGCAGAAAGTAACTGTTCAATCTAATTGAAAATTGTTTGATCACTCATGGAATTAATCATTGTTATAATATATAAGTGAGAATCTTTAAAAAATAAAGATGGATTTGTTCATTGTCCTTAAACCTATTCGAAGAAAAGAGGGGTCAAAACGAAAACATTACAGCAGTTAAAATGTTAATGACGATATTTTTTATGAGCAAAAATTTATTTAGATGCTAGTTCCCATACGTAGGCCTACTGTATTACAAGGTTAAACAATCCGTTATAATTCTACAACAATTTCTACGGAAACAGAATGCGTCATTGCAAATAAAAATAAAAGTAAATTATAAATATTGAACTAAGTGTATTATAAATATAAATCTCAACATGAATTTGAAATATCTGAAAGCAGAGAGGAGAATGGAATCTTCAGGGCTGGTCAAAGGAATTAATCACAGGAAAAGGTAATGCATTATACGAGCTGTACATGAATAAACAACATTGGCCGACTATATACAAATACTTTAAATGCAGCTTATATAATCTGAAGAATCGATTTAAATGTATTTGTGTCAAGGTTGTAAATATTTCGTGTAAACGTTTTAGGAAATTCACATCTTTTCTTTATTCTGTATGCTAGGGTGTGTTATTTTAAAAGCAAGATCAAAGTGAAAGGGTTATTTACAACGGATTCCTCATTTCAGCAGGATAAAGAAAAATCATATGGGCTTTGACAACGATTAATGGGAATAATGAACGTCAGATGCAGTGGGATTTTAATTGGACGGAAGGATACGACCAATACGCAGGAGGTGACTGCATAAGAAGGAACTTTTTTTATGTTAAGTGTATAGCATATTATAATGTTTACTTGACTGTTAAGTGTAAGGGTATTTAAAGAAATTTATAGGACTAAATAGCACAATAATTAAATCGAAAAAGACCTGCATATGTATGCTGGAGAAGACAGCGGAAGAAGGAGGATATTTTCGATTTTACGGTATGTTTTGTTTTCACGTTTTGTTCTGAAAATCATTGTAATGCTCACTGTTAAGTATAAAAGTAATTAAAACATCCATAGGACCAAAGACCAGACCTCAAAGTAAATTATTAAAATTTAACTAACATTAAGGACTGTCTTGGAAAATTGATATAAAGATTTAAATATTTAAACTTATAGAATTAGTTACAAAATGATCACTGTTCTGCCCCAGAGCACCAGCTCATTCGGGTGTATTCTGTGTATTTAGTACGACCTAATTAAAAAAAGAGAACTGGTCTTTGGTGAATCGCTGCTTTGTTTAATACACAACAGCGATAACAGAGCCTAATGTCTGTTATTCCTTTAAGACCCGATATTTACTGCAATTTGTGTTAAAATTTTAACCCCGAACACTACATTAAAGTTAAAAGGAATAACAGAAAATCCTATCCTTCGCGTCCACGTTCGCAGGCTCTGGAAATGCAGTTGAGGAAGTTTACTGAACTCAGCTGTAGCCAAGAAGGAAGGGTGCAATCTTATTGATAACAAGGATTTTTAAAGCACGGATCTGTTCCGACTTATTTTACTATGGAACAAAAATAATATCTTTACCAGAGTCATATATTGTGTCGTAATACATTAGAGTTTATGTAATTGTCGTTAATATGCGTAAATATGTTCTTATGCTATTTCTATGGAAGTATTTTCAATTATATGTTATATAGGCCTAATTTTACGAAAGTAATTAAATACATAAATTGAAGTACATGATCATTTGTGGATCGCCTGAACATGAAAGGTTTTCTTTTCAATAAATGTTTTTCTTTTATTTACCATCACAACAGGTAATAATCATATTTTCATATTGATTTTGGGTATGCTGTTATCTTCCTTTCTGTTACTTTTCAGATTTTGCGATTTTCGGTACACTTTTTTCCCTTACAGGCGATGTTAGAATTATTGACCTCCCCCCCATAAGACATTGCTTTCAAGTCATTTACGCGCCAATACTACACATGATTTCAAATTATAAATACAGCGTACAATATAGTACCGTACTTTAAATCATTTAGGCCGATTAGTGATAATACGAAATCTGCTGGTGATACTAACTTCTAAGTATAAATACGTAAATAAGTTCTATTTTATGCTATATAATACAATATTATTCCAATTTAATGGCTTGAAAGCACTAGATCTTCGGTTATCCGTATAAAAATTAACAAATTATTTGAAAAATCAAATAATCATATCTCCCATCCAATTAATAGGATAACAGTTAGCCAGATAAACTATCAACTATAAACGATTAAACTAGTGCTTGTTTATAACAACACTTTATTCACATTTAACAATATCGTGTTTAAAGATATAGACGTTCTGAACTGAAAAGAACAATATAAACCTAATATTGTAATAAAAAAAATCACTGCAGGCTACTCAAGAACAGATCATAAAAGAAACTATGAAATTATGAAAGAATTACAAGCAGAACCAATCATGGACTATATACAAAAATATAGAATCAACTGGATATCCCACGTAAGAAGAATAAGCCGAACAAGAATACCCCGTCAAATTCTAAATTACCAACCATCAGGCAAGAGATCATTGGGCAGACCCCTTAAACGATGGATTGAGACCGTAACGGGCCCCTAGGCCTAATACATGATAGGATGATGATGATGATGATGATGATGTATAAAAAAAACTCGGCGAACAGTCTTTCATGGCCAGCATATTAATATAGGCCTATAGGTTAAGCCTATTCAACATTCTTAAATAAACTAGTATTGCTGTAGTTTATCTCTTGATTTGCACACACTGTATTAAACTGTAACACTTCCTATCCTTTAAAAAAATGTAGACACTCCCGTGTCAACTTGCCAAAAGGATAATTTCCCTTCTGGCTTGAATAAATAAATAAATAAGAATAATTAAAATTCACACATCCTGGGGAGTAATCTGTCGGAGACCGTATTGACCACGTTTGATAATAACGGATATGCAAAGCCAATTGATAACAAAACAGCTAGAATATTCACAATGTAACCGCCAACGTAGGCTACTCTTATGTATGTTACTCTTAACAGACGAAAAAATCTCTTATATCAACTACATACTACAAATTCTACATTTCAATTGCGTTTTAGCTTGCAGGATTGATAGTGCTATTAGGATTCACAACGCGACCTGGAGTAACCCATAAGCCCAGGATGGAATTAGTACATTATGTAACAAGCCTATAATGGTTTTTTTTATTAAGATAGGAGTACGTTTATGAAACGAGCAACGCGAGTATCTTAATTGCCGTTACAGGCAAGTTGCATACGAATTTTTTTGTACGACAATCATTAGTCTTAATGTTTAAATTATGAGATTTTAGATTCACACCAAGAGACAGTCATGCTTCAGCGCGCCATGACCTTTGCACCAGCTGGTTTCTATACCGCAATGTATTTTCATATTAGAAACAATTAAACATATTATATCGCAAACATTGACTATCCAGTTGAGTTACAATTTGTGTGAATACATGGTATTATTCAGTGTTATCAAAATGAGAACCTTCACAACGAAAAAGGATTTTTCAAAACTTTAGTGTCCAAAACTTTCATTCTCAACCTAATTAAAGTCGTACCACCAAACCTATCTCGTCCACTTAGAGAAAGAATGGTGGGAATTTATAGCAGAATATCTTTATTTGCAGGCTAGTTCTAGATTGGTAAATAATCCAAACGTATTGGTTTAGGCCTACAAGGTTAAACAATCGTTTATAATGCCCACTGCCTTCTAGACTGTATTACTCTTGTAATTCTCGAGACGGCGGTGATAATGCCATAACAGTTTCTATGGAAACAGAAATCGTCTTTGCAAATAAAAACGAAAGAAACACATGCTTATTGCAAAACACATTACAATATACTTTAAAATATAAATTTAAATATGACTGAAATATCTGAAAGCAGGGAAGAAATTGGTATCTTCAGGGCTGGTAACTGGAATCAAACTATACTAGCAGGTAAAGGTATCCCATAAAATAAGCGGTACATGATTAAACATTATAGTCCTAATATATGTAAATATACTACAACGTATTTAAAAGCAGCCTATAGGCATATGCTCTCAAAAACTGAATTAATTTTCGGAATATGAAAAGTACCAAAATTTCGTACAAACTTTTTAGAGAATTGTTATCTCGCCTTTATTCCGGTATGCATGTAATAGTGAAAATGCACTCCTCATTTCTGCAGGATACAAAAAAATTGCCTGGACCTCTTTGACAGTGATCAACAGATTCTGTGGGCTCTACAAATGGATGGGCAACGCGAACATTATGACGGAGGAGACTACGTAAGAACGGAAGTGCTTTTAGTTAGTGTGATTAATATCATTTTAATGGTGATTTTGATGTTAAGTATATAGCTGAGAAGTTAAAAAAATTAGAGGACTGAAGATCACATCACAATTGAAAGATACATGCGTATATTCGCTGGCGAAGACTACGGAAGAATGGAAGGTTTTTCGTTTTGATGTGAAAATCAATGTAATGCTGATCGTAAGGTACGAAAATAATTACAACTTCTATAGGACCAAAGACCAGTTCTCAACCTAAATTATTAAAAATCAATTATTATTAGGCTTTTTATAGGGCTATTTTAGCAAATTGGAGAAAACATGAAATTTAGATCATCAGTTTTATTACATAATTACTGAACTGCCCCAAATATGATCTTTGCTCAACATCTGTATGGACCATGTGAGCATGTATTAAATAAGATTTAATCTAAAAAAAACAGACTGGTCTTCGGTGAATCGCTGCTTTGTTTAATATAAAACAGCGATAACGGAGCCTAATGTCTGTTATTTCTTTACGAAATAATATCCACAGTAATTTATGTGAAATAACGCCGAATATTACATATGTGTAATAAAGTTGAAAGGAATAACAGAAAATCCTATCCTTCGCGTCCACGTTCGCAGGCTCTGGTAATGCAGTCGAGCAAGCTTAATGAACTCTACTGTAGCTAAGAAGGAAGGGTGAAATAATATTTCAATTGTTAAAGCAGAGATCTGTTAAGGCCTATTATGAAACTATGTAACACAACTTCCATTTTCACCACAGTTTTATACTTATGTCGTAAACGTATTATATTATCGCTTATGCAATTATCGTTAATATGCGGAAAAGTAGGCTATAAGTTTGAAGGCAGAGGTGATCAAAGATATATTCGAGCGAAACTTGCAGTTTGATTTATTCAAGGTCCCTAGAAAGGATTCATTTACTCGGGAACGCTTTTATATCCGTAAATTATTGGCTTATATGGTTTTTGGAGTGGTATTAGATGTATGTTATTTTTCTGAGGAATTAAGTTACATTATCTGTGTGAATACGGTACGTAATTATTTTTGGTACCGGTAAACACGAAGGGTTTTTACTAGAGGTCTTTTAAATTTTAGTTTACCATGATAGAAAGTAATAGTTCTTTCAAATTAATTTAGAATCCCTTTGATCATGCTCTTATCGCTTTTGTAGGCCACAAACAAAAATAATTATTGCACAGTGACAATATTATGAACCATATGATCTTAACATTTTTAGTGATAAAAACAAATTTTTACATGACTACTTGAGTTTTGAACTTACTTTCGGTATAGCAACCCCTTAATCCCGCAAGGACGAAGAATGGACTTATTATGCCTACCATTAGTGAAAATTGCAAAATTTTAGTGCAAAAACTGCTCTGAAAATTTAGAAAAAGATATTCTTGCACTAGTAAGAACTCATATGATTAACTGCTCTTGTCACTGTGGATATATTTCTGTAAGCCTAATCCTGCAAACGAATTTATTGAATTTCCATTATAATTTTTAGATTTTAGTGACAAAATTTATACTGTAAATTCATATGCTTGTACCCACCACTGAATGTTTATTTGAAATGAAATGCTCGAGCATATTGCAGATATCCATTTGTTTTAGAACTTTATCTTGAGGAAACCTAACATCTAAATACAGAATCATGTTTAAAACTACTACACAAGACATTAGAAACCATAATGAAATTGGTATTTTATTCTATATAGGCTACTGTTTGTCTAAATCGCTTTTCATCTTGATTCCCGAAAATGCTTTCTGTTTACCTGGGCTTGTACGAGGTCTTGGATTCTAGATTCATTTCTATTACTGTTACCGGCGATTTTAGCAACTGACCCCCCCTCCCTTAAGACACATTTTGAGGACGTTTAGGCCTTTACGTCAATACCACACGGTTTTAAAATGAGAAACACAGTGAATACAAATTAGTTCTGCTTGGAAACTTTCGGGTAGAATAGTGTTATTATGGAAACTGGTGGTTATAATATGCATAAGTATGTAAACAAAGAGAGAAAACTGACAGGATCCATAAATTAGGTAAACACTTCTATACTTCTTATGTGAGAGATTGTTAACCTCACGCCAAACCCGCATGCTGGAGGACCACGTTATATCGTATCTGTATGGCGTTTTATAACTTACAGGTAGGCCACAACTTTGAGGAAACATCCCTTGCATATAAAGGGTGTAAGTATGTGAAACATGGGGCCCAAAATGCCTCATTTCCTGGATAGATCCCTTTGTCAAAAAATGTGGGTCGGGATTATTGGGGACTGGTGAAACTGTATGCACTGCCACATCGCCTCATTGGACTAAGGTATAGAGTAAAAAACAAAAAAAAAAAAAAAAAAAATAATAACAAAAAAAAATAATAATCTGTAATGTTGCAACATGCACTAGTACGTACTACGTGTACGACGAGACAGTCACTTCATGCACGATGCAGCTCCTGCTCATTTCAGCCTCTCAGTCAGTTTCTAAATAAACGGTTCCGTGATAAATGGATAGGAAGAGGTGGGCTATAGTTCCTTGGCCTTCACGCTCGTCTGACCTGCATCCACTAGATTTTTATTTGTGGGGACATTTAAAAACTCTTGTGTATGCAACACCGGTGCAAGATGTAAAGAATCTTCATGATCGGAATCTGCAAGGCTGGCATTAATACGAGATACTCCAGGGGTAGATAAGCGCATCAGGGATCCAGGCGACGGAGGGTTGATGGATGTATCTGAGCTAATGGTACACATTTTGGGCATATTATTTGTTCTGTTTCCCAAGTCTGTCTTTGAGTACAATTTCATATGAATTTCTGTTTTCCACAGTTCTTTTTTTGCGCATTTTGCTAAGTGGTGAAGGCGCAGAGAAAGGAATCTTAAAAAAAAAAGCATTTTCGGACCCATGTTAATATAAGTAACACAATTTCACCCTTTACATGAAAGAAATGTTCCTAAAAATTTATACCTACTTTTTTTGTTACATTCTGAATTAACTGAAAGGCCTTTAAGAATCCTTAATTAAATAGCAGACACCTTGATAGATAGGCAAATTAGTACTTCGGAGTTCTCGTAGTGCAATTTCCCGTGTTCTGCATACTTTAGATTACCATTGCCTTTAGGATACTATACTTAAAGACATTAAACTTGTTGAATGAAATAAAATCTCTTATTTTATAGATGTGTATTCTCCTTCTTACCGTAATTATTGGGTTTCATACTACGGGCATGTTTCTTCTTCCTTACAGAAGCGTTTCGATACTTAGGCCACTACAGTGCTTTGCTCAAGCACGTTTCCTATCAAATATCTTGATTTTAGTATAAATATGAGGGTGTAGTCCTACTTACCTGAAACAAAGGAAACACAATTATTAATTCTAAAAGTTGAGTAATTTAATTCTTACCTATATTCTTATTATACGCCGTAGCGTAGTGGTCGAGGCGCTGCGCTACAGACCGGAAGGTCGCGGGTTCGATTCCCGATGAGGTCGTTGGAGTTTTTCAATTGGCCTAATCCTTCTGGTGGCACTATGGACCTGGGGTCGACTCAGCCTCTAACAGAAATGAGTACCAGGAGCAATCCTGGGGGTAAAGGCGGCCGGTGCGTAAGGCTGACAACCTTACCACCTTCAAGTGCCGAATGTCCAAAATCTAGGAGCCTCAACCTCCTGGAACCCTCTGGGCCTCCATGGCCTGTATAGGGATCACTTTACTTTATATTCTTATTACGTTCTAACTGTATGGAATTGAAATATACACAACCCCGATTTCAGGTATTTTGCATCCTAAGAAAGGCACTGTATAACCACCCCTTTCATTTTACACTTTTAACCACACCTATCCCCACCCGAAGTTATTGTTTTAGTGTAAACTTTGAGTTTTAGCACAGTATCAACCTATAATGTTCCGACAGCATTATTATTGCGAGTAATCCAATCACTAGGCTATACAACAAAAATTAAAAAAATATATTTGTCTAAAATCAAAAAGTAATTACGTTTTGGCGAAGCTGCACAATTTATATTTTAACTTAATTTACCTAAAACGTTCTAATATCTCTAAATATATCTGTAGAATATAACATGTACAAACTTTGAAGTTTCCATTTGAAAAATCGGTATCAATAAAAACTAAACATGAGTTAAATTGCTTGTGCTTGTATTGTATTAGGTAATGGTGTTTTAGTGTTATTATAAAAATAGCAAGACAGATTTATTTTCAATATAAAGTTTAGCTCTGTAATTATATTTTATTACCCCAACAGCTGGGAGACCACACCATCACAACCAATACCAAATACAAGGATACTCTGGATGTTACTTATTGTAGAATGGCAAAGACAAACAAGAAATTTATATAATAAGTTCCCGAAATAATTAAGAGAACCTAACTTAACTGTTTTTAAAATGAAATTATTAACGTGGTTGTTCAATAACCCTTATTTTAATTTACACGAAATTTGTGAATTGTAATCTCAAACCTATGGATTTTATTTAAATTTTAATTATATTCTAATCTTATTATCTACTTCACTTGGCCTATCAATGTTTGGAGTGTTTAATGGCTTAAACTTTTGTAATTTATTTTAATCGTAAAATTGTAATTGCAATGGTTTAATTTCATCCTTTGGGAGCTATCTTCAAAATAGAACTGTAGTGTTTTGCTGGATTGCGAAAATGAAAATGACAAGCTTTGTCATCCCGTATGTTACGCGGATGATTTGAAGAAAAACGAATTACTGGGTATTCCGAGGGATGGCGAGGCGCCCTTCGTAATGATTAGAAAGGTCCAGGAGCGTCGCGGCGTACACTTTGAGAATCCCTGCTTTATAATAATGTAGGCTAAGGTTGCCAAGAAGATAAACAGAAAATATTATAGTTTCCATGGATGTACGAAGCATAATGAAAAAATGTTTTCAAGGAATGTCGGAAGCAGTTTGGTCCCATAATTAAAACGCGGCATTATACATCTTCTAAATGTTAATCTCTGAGCAGAAAGGCAAACGGGGACTTCATAGACGAAAAAAGAGGAATTACTCAAGGGAACATGAAAGGAAAGAACTCCATACGAATGTGCTGTGAGTATTAAGTGAACAACCTTAAGGGGAAACGGAAAAACCTACCTTTCCAATGTTAAATACAATCTAGATTTTCTAAAAAAAACTATGCTCTTGATGTTTTTACATCGTCTTGATACCTGACCCTGTGTCACTGAGAAAAAAAAGATTTATCTTAATATATTTATTTACTGAAATATAATTTTTATTCAAAATAATATAGCAATTTTTAAGTACTTCATGACTTATAAATGTTTAATAAATCAACCAACCAAGAAAGTGTTTTTTTTTCAATATATGTAAGATATCTAAATAGGCCTACATAAGTCCTGAAAATTTCGCAGGTTAAGTAGAAGCTGAGAAAATATACCTCTTGTTATGGATACAAATAGAGGTATAATTACAGCGACGCTCAGAATGCCATTATTGCAGGAACAACAACAAGACTACACAAAAAACAATGGCCGCTACAAAACATCACTCAAAAGTCAGGTTGCCAACATAACAACACTTGAGTTCCCATCAAATCTATAACATACTCCCACCTTGCAATTTACAGGGACTAAAATTGCAACTTTCTTTTCAATTTACATCACAAATCTAGTCTTTTTGGCACTTTTATGTTTCTTCCCGTCCTGGTGGTGGTAGTAGACCTTGGACTCTCACTTGCTTTACTGATCCCTGGCTCTGCTGGCGGCTTCTTGGACTGCTGTCTAACCGCTGGCTGCAACTGTAGGGTTTCTTCCGAGTTGGGAGTTACCTCCAAAGGATACAGACGTTGTACAGGTCTTACCTTCTCCCCTCCAGCAGTCTTCACCTTGGCTACTCTGATGTAACCGTCCACTCCCGGATAGACTTCTATGACGACACCGAGCGGCCAGTCGATTCTTTTTGGAGTATTTGCCTCCACCAGCACCACATCTCCAACCTTTAAAAGGCCTTGTTTCCTGTGTCCTCTGTGCACCAGAAGAGCCAAATATTCATTGCGAAACCTTTGTCGCAGGTTAACTCTCAAAGATTGTAGGTATCTTTGTCTTTTGTTTAGGCTTCTACCATCGACAACGTCTAAGTCTGGGGTCTCGCTATGCGGAATACCTTGCAGGAAACAAGCTGGTGTCAGAGGCTTTAAGTTCTCTGACTCATCTTCCGTGTAAGTGAGAGGTCTGGAGTTGATTGTGGCTTCGCAGTCGCACAACACAGTTTCCAATTCTTCATAGGCGAGTGTTGCACGTCCCAAGTTCCTTCTCAGAAGCTCTTTCAGTGTTCTCACAAGCCGCTCCCACCAACCTCCCCACCATGCAGCGGTAGGGGGATTGAAGTTCCACTTAATTTCTTGTACAGAGGAGAACGACATTATCTGTTTCCAATCTATCTCTTTTAAAGCGTTACTTGTGCCAGTAAAATTGGTCCCATTGTCAGTATAGATGGTTTCAATTCTTCCTCTGCGGGCGATGAATCTCCTTAGAGTCATGATAAAGGAGTCAGTGCTTAGGGATTTCGTGAGCTCCAGATGAACGGCCCTGTATACAGCACAGGTAAAGAGCACCACCCATGCCTTATCCCCAGAAGTCAGGTAAAGCGGACCAGCTAAGTCTATACCTGTAACCTGAAAGGCTGCAGCGTACTTGATTCGGTCTCTGGGCAATGGTGCGAAAGGGGGTTCAACTGGTTTTCCCTTGAACCTTCGGCAGACGACACACTGTGAGATTACTTTTCTGGCTAGCCGTCTTATGCCTGTTATCCAATATTTCTCTCGCAGATTCGACAACAGTGTTTGCAGTCCAGCATGCTGCAAATGACAATGCTTTTGCCAAACCAATCTATACGTTATCACATGGCTACCAGGCAATAGAACTGGGCATTTGAAATCATCGTGTTCATCTCCTAAAATCAGTCTTGTCCTAACTCTTACCAGTCCTTCTTCATCTCGGAAGGTCTGCATTTCCTTCATTACCTTCATTTCCTTTTGTCCAAAACTTTCTA